>OY720192.1:13771315-15022565 GCA_963082885.1 Parascotia fuliginaria
TTAAAATATTCATCCTTTTTTTAGATTGAACGCCTACACCTAGAAAGCATGAGAGCTAAAATACTGGCAAGTATGAATAAAGATCAGAGTGAAGACAGTACTGCAGGTCAGGTGCCAACAGCAGAAGCAACTGAGGCACCCAAAGTACCCACTGTGATCACAGCACCTAGTGATGCCTTGGACAGCTTTAGACTTAGTAATGTAGATGTTTTGGATGATGACGAGCTGTGTAATACTGAAGAACTTAATCTTTCTGTTACTAATTCTGTATTTAGTAAGTTTATTTTATTATTTTCTAGCACTTGTTAATAGAATATCAACACCACCTCAAACAAATATTTGTTTTTATTTAGTTACAGTTAGGGACTTCCTTCATGAGCAAGAGAATCGCAATAATATTATTATTTTGTGCCATGTACTTCAATACATTCTCATAATGCTATATAATCGCCATGTGTAGACACATTCTTGAGTAATTGGGAGTTCAATAAAACAGCAGTTAGAATGAGGGCATAATATACTTTAGCACAGAGAACTGACAAAGGCCAAGACAATTGTTTGGCACAATGTAAATAAATAAATAGGTACCATTGACGACCGGGGTGGTAAAAACCACTTATTAGTTTCAACCACCACCACTTGTCACCGAGGCAAGATCAAAGATGGCAGATAGGAATAAAGAGTATCTAGATTTAAACATCTGAAGCTGATATTGATAACCTACTCTCTTTTCAGATCAAGGTTCATACAACCAGATGTGTGATGAGGAAGAAGATGAGGAAGACATGGATAATTGTGTCCTAGATATAGACCTGCTCATGAGTGGGAAGTAAGAGAAATGGAGAAATAAGAGATAGGGAGAACTGACGAGAGAATGTATTTTATTCTCTTTTATTTGAATTGGATGTCTTATTCTGAACAGCACTTTCTATTGCAGAAGAAAGTTCTTTCATAAGTTTTTGAGAAACTGAAAATCACTAATTGGAATGTGTTGTATCTTGTGAACTGTACAAACAGAAATAAGACATTGAACTTGTCAATCAGTAGCTACACTAGTGCTACTGCTATTAGAATTAAGGCTTTAATAACAGAGATTAACCCTGTTTCTGAAAGGCTGATCAACGAAAAAGTACCTAAAAGCATGCTAAAAGTATGGATATTTAGTTTAAAACTAAATATTCATGCTTTTAGCAACCCAACTGGTACTTCACATGAGATTTAACAGGTGATTAGTTAATTTTTTGTTGATCAGCCTTTCAGAACCTGGGGGTAAAATATTTAAATATCAATACAGGCACAATCAGTTGTATCTAATACTTGCCTGTTAACAAATAATAAAAATTACCAAAATGAAAATGCATTTTTCAATTGGAACGTTTGCTGAGCAAATTTTCATAAAATAAAACTACCAAGTATAATAACAAAGAATTTAATAAAGTTTGTATTAAATTTACTTTACAAAAAGTCAAATATTTCACAAGTAAATATAAAGTTTCAGTTTCACAACAGATAAATAACTAAATGAAACTAAAGGTAACATACTTCTGTAATTAATGGGACAAGACCAGGCTTAGTAAGAACCGTCACGTAGGCACTGCTATTCGTTATACGACATTTGAATAATGCCGAATTTGATTAATAGCTATTACAATAGGTAGAGTACAAAAAGGTTGGTACATATACGTCCGCTGGGGTGCGCGATGACAGCGCCAACTAGTGGATATAATTACAGTAGACTATGAAAATGTCAATGACAGTTAATCTACCGAAAATTCATTTTTTGGCCACGGTGCGCGCTGCGATCTATTAGTAGTTCTCCCACCTCTTACACTCAAAATTAATAACCAATTTCTAAAGACAGAATTTCGGCCGTTACTTCGCACCCCATAGTTAACAAAATATCGTAGGGGGTCGAAATGCCCGGGATGGGTAGAAGCTGTTTGTATGGACTCTGGTCTGGCATATAAAACTACGGGTCGTTCCTCGTGGTTCCATTACTATGACCTATTGATGGGACCACGAGAGAAACGGCCCAAAACTACGCAATACCTTTAGCAAGATTGTTCTGGAAGATACATGTCCAGCAGTGGACGTTTTCAAATTGATGGCAATTCAACATAGGTACTTCATTGCAATAGTAGATCCTTATTGGCTTCATTACCGGGGCAGTACTACCCTCTCATAGAATATCAAAGTAAAATTAGTAGTTTACATACCTATAATGCGTTTCGTTAACCTTAACATTGTTCATGTAATATCGTTTCCTCAATATTCTTCACGGTGGGCAGGCTTGATTGCGTTCAATGTTTCTGTGATACTTGGAGATAGAGCAATGGTTGTGGCTACCACCTACCAATATGCCTATGCTTGATTGCCACTGATGTGACAAGGCTAAGTAGAGTTCTGACGGCCAAGTTGTATGGCGTATACAAAAGTTATTGTTGTCGTGTTCGGACTTCGATGACTCGCGAAGAAAACGTAATGAAACGTATTGACGAACATGCGAGTATTTTGCAACTGGAATATGCTCTTAATTGACTGGTTTAGCTCGCTAACGCATAAGTGGCAGAAAAGTTCTAGGGTGGAGACCAAGAAGCAACAGAAGCAGTGTAGACAAAAAAAAATATTATAAAATTTTGCAGATTTTTACAAACTCATAGTTAAACGTTTTGAACCATTATTATGAGCATTGTTAATGGTCTCAGAGAGTTTAAGATAAATTAGCTTTAGGAGAAGATCAAATGTATGTTTTTTTATATACTTATATTTAAAATGTAATTTTTGAGAAATTATTTAAATAAAGTATAATAATACATAATACAGTACCGATTAATAACAGTCTTTCATTCATTTTATTCACACAATAGCATTCACAATCGTCGTACCCCTAGGTAATAATAAAAGCAGGATCTCAACTTCAAACTCAATGTAAGAGTTGAATCATATCCTATGCGGTCCTTCTATCCTTTTCTATCACTAAGATTTGTCATTAATGAAAGCGAGAAACAGCGGTTGTATTTTCCCCTTTTGATCGAGTTACCTTAAACGCAAGATGCCAATGAAGGCGTTATACCTAAACATGAAATTTGCCTAAAAAGCTGTTTGCCCTAAATGAAAGATGCCGATGAAGCAGTATGCCTGAAATATGAAATTGACTTAATAGCAGATTGCTTAAAGTCAATACAAAGCACATTGCCTAATTAGTTAAATGCCTACAAATGAAATTGCCTAAGAAGTTAAATGTCTACATAAACAAAATGCCTAAGTGGTTAAATGCATACAAAGCAAAGTGCCTAAATTTGTGAAAATTTTTAAATGTTTTCGTGTGTACCTGAGATAGCGTTTTGTGGACAGCTGATTATAAATTATATGTAAATAATATTTAACATTTTGTAGTTGTTACATTGACCACATACATGACTTCTGGGGGCCTACTTTGAAAATCGAAGATAGAAGTTACCAGTGATTTATCCCTTTCACTAGATTTCGTCAAGAATAACAAGTGAAAGAGACACCGAGTGTAGTTAATTGTTGACACACTGTCGTGTTATTGTGTAGGGTCAGGCATTAAGTCCGCCATTACATATTGTATGTATAAAGTAGATAAATAAATAAATAAATAATAGCCACGTGTCACTAAACTCGACGTTCGTCAATTTCCTTTAAAAATTATTGTGAGAGCCAAATGGAAAAATAGAGCTTGGTCTTATATTTTACAATGAAATAGGCCATATAGTCGATAACTCTCTTCATTTTATTGATTTTTCAATAATTACCAGCCTATCCACATATTAAATTTACAGCTTCTCAGTCATCTTGTATTTCAGGCAAACTGCTTCTCAGTCATCTTGTATTTCAGGCTAACTGCTTTTGAGTCATCTTGTGTTTAAAGCAAACTGCTTTATAGGTAATTTAAAATTAGGCAATCTGCTATTTAGTCAATTTCACATTTCAGGCATACTGCTTCATCGGCATTTCTCATTTAGGGCAAACAGCTTTTTAGACAAATTTCATGTTTAGGTATAACGCCTTCATTGGCATCTTGCGTTTAAGGTAACTCGATCAAAAGGGGTATTTTCTGTTACTAAGAAGAATGACAATTCCGATTAACTGATTATGATTACAGTTCTAATAAACAAATAATAGATTAGAAACTTCCTTATCGTTATTTTCATTGTAAAATAACTGTAAGCACTATGGTTACTTACCTACTTTTTATACTGCTTTCACGTAATTCTAGTGTTCTGAAAACATTTTTAAAATATAGCTCCAATTAAATTATAAAAATTGAAAACCACTAAAATATGAGACTAAATTGCGACGATGCCACTCTTTTGTGTGAACGCTCTTAACAAGGTAGAAGCGAAAGGTTCTGTGCTGTCGTAAATGGTTCAACACTAAAACGACATATAATTTTTTTGCTGGCTAATCAGAATTAAATAGGATATCGTACGGGTCATCTGACAAAGCATCTCATAAAGCTACCTTAGTGGTACTATGCTTGCAGCTTGCCACGATTTGGACGGAGTTCACCAGTGTCACAAGAAATTCGGCTCTTTTATTACACTTTTTAAGTAGCTGATTTAAATCCTGATGCATCCAAACGACTAGTCCAGTAAATGTTAGCATAAGGCCTTCTGCTTACCTATGGCAGAGTGGACACATGACCTTCATGTCCTTTGTTGTTGTTGATAAGATTGTATGATAGTTTGTAAGGAGAAACTATCGCCATATCTCACGAAGTTTTGGAAGCTAAAGTGACAATCCGCTGGCCATTAGCCTTAGATCCGGCAAACATGAGGTGATGTGGTCTGAGGTCCACCGATCAAGTGGTCCCATTTGTTTATGGAACATTAAGACAAAATAAAAAAAAATTGCTATTATTTTCCAAATATTGTTCTAGGCAAATAAGACCTACCTATATGATTAGTTTTCATTTGTTATATAGAACATGATTGGATCGACGACTCGAAAAGATAGCTAGCTCTATGGGTGTAAGGATGCATTTCCATTGACGCGGAGCTGGACGGAGTGGACAGGAGCAGACCGCGAATGAGGGTGTTTTGGCGCCACTTTGGTAAAAGGTCTTCCATTTTGACAGCGCTATCAAAACCAATATTTTTCAGTGTTCATTTAGGCAATTTTAATGTTTAATTAACAAAATAGATAATTGCTGAGAGGGTTTTCTAAAATGGCGCCTACGAGGTGACAGCACCGACTCGTCAGGTCTAGCTGTCTAGCGATTTTAGAAAGGTAAACCTTGATTGGCCCAATGTGAAAGTGAAAGTGGCGCCAACTGGTGGCGAAAATTTTCCCTAAACACCCTCATTGGCCAATCACAGTGTTTAAAATCTCCACACCGCATCAGTGGAAATGCTGTGATTCAGTCCGCACCTGTACACTCTGCACAGCTCCACGTCAATTGAAACGCACCCTTAGTAGAACCTTGTCCCATGAGAGGGTCAATTTGCTCATTTTGTACCTTATCTACAAGTAATAAATTTTAATTTTAATTTTGGCAAAAATTAGGGATTTTTTTTATTAGGTAATTCATGTATTCGTAAGTTAATCGTCATACTAGTCGTCGTACAAAAGGTAAAAGGGAACGCTTATAGAGTCACTTTGTTCAATAACCATACAAAAACCCTCCCAAAACTTAAACGAAAAGAAAAATACAATAAATTAATAAAATAACCTATGTAATCAACATGAAAAAAAAAAAACAAATTTGTACAAGGCATTTATACATTAAACATCATACATCTGTAAGTTTATATGCGTAGGCTTTTCTCAAAAACCACTGCATTAAGATGGAGCATTTTCATGAGGCCTTTATAATATTGGCTTTATATAATAGTAGTACTTCTGCCAGCCCTCAAGTTGATAGTTAAAATCTAATTTATATAATAATAATAATAAATATACATTATAATTAATTCGACTCACCTGCCATCTAGCGATTAGTTTTGTAACAATCCATGAATTATGTCGTATAGGACATGCCTTTATAATAATGTTAGTTATGCCATCAATAACATGAGTTTTAAAGCTGAGAATACACAAATAGACAAACAAAATAATAAATAAAAAATCTATAAATAGGTGTTTCATGTGTCAATTGAAATTAAATTTACACATAGTCGCGCTTATATCTTCGCTGAATGAGTTATAAGGTTAAATAAATAGTATACAAATAATCCTGTGTATTCTCAGCTTAATAAAGTACTGTACAATTTTACCATGTTTATACAATAGTTATAACTAGGCATAATATCTAGAACATATTAGATGATTGCCTAAAATTTATTAGTAACATCTATTAAATGTAACATTCATCGAAAGCAAGCGTAAATGAGTGGAGAAGTCTCGTTAATACGTCACAGACATTATTAGGGCAACACACAACTTATACTTGCATTTGCTAGCATAAGAATTCACTATGGACACTGCGATTAGTCCATTTCTGTCCTTGACCTTGAAATAGCCAATCACAGCTTCGTTTCTACGTCGCGCTCCTCTATTGCTTTTTTTTAAATTGCTGTCAGTGGCAGACGAGCAAACAGCCCACGTGATAGTAAGTGGTAACTGTCGCTCATGGACGACTCAGAGTCCCTAGCATTGCTCCTGCAAAGCCAGGGACTGCGAAGCCGCTGCCTACTGTGAAGGGAGTGAGGTAGGTGAAGGAATTGAGGGAGGTGAGGAAAGGAAAAAGGGGAATTGGAGAATTCATAACAAATAAATATTAATGCGACATCTATTAGGAGGTATCTATGCTGTGTTAAAAGGAAGTCCCGTCGACATACTATCGAGTGCTGAGTCTAATTGACAACTGGCAACTATAACTAAATGAGTGTTGCCATATTGTAACGGTTATTCTGTGACCTCAACTCGATTCTTTTCAATTTATACACTTCGATATCGTATCGTTGCAATCACTGTCGACGCTATTAGCGTAATATTACGTCTTTTGTACGTATACACGTTTCTGTTAACAACACTATTAGAGCTCCATTCTTTTTTTAAGATCTTCTCTTTACTATTATGTTTATCATTAGTGACGTCATATCTACACGCAGCATTTTTAACTGGCAACACTCACGACGACATCAACGTAATATTAATATTACGTCTTAATTCAGAGGTCGGAAGGCGCTCATAGCTCATAGCAATTAGCACGTTAAGCAACATAGAGTGTGGCTGGCCGATGGATGGGTGATCGCATAGTGGTATTTGATCTGAGCGTCTTCGAGCTTCAGAAGGAACCTCAAAGTTGATAACAGTCGTTAGGTCAAGTCGGATGCCTGTATAGGCGACCTGAGCAAACCTGACACTAGGTTACCACTAACCACGCAATATTTCACGGACCTTGTCACCGTAATAACAAGGATATATACTCATAGTTCTTTCAAACAACACTAGTAGTCATTGCCATACTCGTTCCTACTACCAACGTCATCACAACTCATCACCGTAATATCACGTCCTGCATATAGCGGCGACGTATATAGACGTTCTTATCTCCACCGTCACAGCGACGAGATATCACGTCCTCCATATAGCGGTGACGTATCTAGTTCTTGCCAACACAACACCAGCTCTCATCTCCACCGTCACAGCGACGAGATAACACGTCCACACCGTAATATCACGTCGTACACAACACTTATTATCCTTCATCATCAGACAAGGGCACCGAACGTTTCAAGGCTGTCTTTAAAGTCTTGGAGAGGTGGCCTGTGGGAGCGCATCACGAGAGGCGCGAGGGACCACACGACGTGTAGAACAGTATGTAGGCAGCCGACGATTTTACTTCGCTTGAGGATATCTCCGTTACTACGTGATCGTCGAATTTGTACCACCTGCGAAATATAGTGTATATTGAGAAACAGATAATTACTAAATCTTACTTAAAGGCGAAATTTTTTATCTGTGTGTGTTTGTTACCACTCAGAGCTTAAACGGCTGAACTGATTTCGATGAAAATTGGTATGTAGATAGATTCGGTGCCGAAGACGGATTTAAGCTACTTTTTATCCCGAAAATCGGTCTGGTTCCCGAGGGAGACAAAACACAAAACCGTGTAATATCGCCTTAATTGCCCGGTTTTGAATCTTGTGTGGGCACACATTTTAGATGCGGGCGAAGCCGTGGGGCGTATCTTGCATATTATATGGAAAGGTGTATATAAATTTACTGGCTGCGTCCCACGGCTTCGCCTGCACCTATTTAATTTTAACCAAATTGAATCAATTCCATTGAACAGCATTCAATATTACACATTATTAATATAAACGTAAATCATAGCAATGTCATTCGCGCCAACAATATAAAAATATTAAACAATATTAAGTCAAATAGTTCTTGAATCAATAAAATATTTATTAATGTATTTATTCAATATTGTCACCATTGCGTTGAAAGCGTATGGTTTAATGGAGCTTTAATGAAGTTGCGCAATCGCATTGAAATACTAAATCGATGAAAGCAATATTGAACCGCAATTGATCAGTGTAATTTCGGCTTTACTAATTACGGTGTATAATTTACTCTGAAATAATAATAATAATAATAATAACATAGAAAGCTGTAAGTAATTAAGTATTTATAGAGTTAAGTGTATTGCCTGCGTCACTTTGCATGCTACTTGAAACTGTAACTTACAAAAATTGTAATAACCTGGCGATTAAAAAGAGTGGCCTGAGTTTCTTGCCAGTTCTTCTCATGGCTCTACTTCATCAGCGAACTGGCTGTAGGTTAATTTGCTGACATTTTGTAAACTTTGACGTTCATAAGTGTTAATTTAATTAACTTAAATGAATAAACATATATTTCATTTCATTTCATTTCAATAATAATAATATGTGGACACTATCACACACCGTCATCTAGTCCCAAGCTAAGCAGAGCTTGTGTTATGGGTACTAGATAATTGAAATATAATACATATACGTATTTTTTTTTTTTGTAAATACTTAATATACATAGAAAACACCCAAACTGAAGACAAATACAAATGTTCATCACACAAATATTTGCCTTCCGCAGGAATCGAACCCACGACACCCGGCGTCGCAGTCAGTTACACTAACCACTAGACCAACGGTGCAGTCTACTACTAAAATACTATGAAAATGTTCGTACTTACTTGCCATAAACACTGCTCTTACAATACGCAGTATAATGTCCTCCTTCCATAGATCCGTAATGATTTGACACCGCATACAGATTATATTGATGATTGCTCGAACAATGTAATGCAAACTGCCTCATATCAAGTTCTTCTAAAGGGAAATCTATGTAAGTTTGTTTCTTCCTATAAGCATTACACATATACTCCTTAGGGTCGACGTAAAACCGTTTAAAATGTATCACTAAAACTGGCGGCAGTCGAGATATATCTAGCTTTTTAACAGCATCACGCTTTTCTTTGCAGTTGGGGCAGTTCCATCCAGGTATTGTTTCGCCGTTTAGGTACAGTTTTAGACAGTCCTGTGAATGAGAAATATTATAAAATGAATGTTATGATTAGATCAAAATATGACTCCCGGGGTAAATTGGCCTAAGTGTCAGAAAATTTTTCATTTTCTTACTTCCAAAGTGGTGCCAAAATTAAAGAATGATTGATAAAATGATGATTTACAGAATATATGTGTTCTATAAATGCGGTTTTTTTTTCATTTTTTATCCTTACGTAATATAAAAGGCTTAGTCCTGACTGACAGAGGACATCCGTCTAAACCGCTGGTTGCGACTTAAGATTTGGAGGGTGTGTTTGTCTTAATGTCTAGAGGTGTAATAAGAAAGGGATTTAACAAAATTAACTCCAAGTTTTTTTTTATTGCCGTCAGTAGTAGACGAGCAAACACCTCACGTTATGGTAAGTGGTAGCTCATGGATGACGATTCTGCCAAAAAGCTGCCTACCGGGGGGGTGAGCAAAAGGAAAAGGAGAAATTGGGCCTCCGAAACTCATTCGTCGAACGAAACGCGATAGTACGGATACTATTATGTCGATCTTCTATGAGAGTAGTACTTCCCCGGTCGATCCGGCCTATTCATGCTGAAACCATGTAGGATCTACTAGCATTTAATTTTCATTTACTAGCGTATAATGACTGGCCTGTTGGTCTAGTGGTGACCCTGACTGCTAAGCCGGAGGTCGTGGGTTCGATTCCCACCCAGGACAAATCTTTGTGTGATGAGCATGATTGTTTGTTCTGTGTCTGGGTGTAATTTATCTATAATATGTATGTATTTAAAAAACAAAAAGTGTATATAAGTAGTATATCAGTTGTTTAGTACCCATAACACAAGCAAATATAATTGCTTAATATGGGGCTAGATGGCGTTGTGTGAATGTGGTAGAATATTATTATTATTATTATATTATTTGTGTGAAGGTATAAAAGTGTACCTTCACACAAATGCTAGTTCTTTGGTCTTTGGTAGCGTTGAGTGTTTAAATTGTAACTCATACAAATAACTGTAATTATCTGGCGATTGAAAAGAGTGGCGTGAGTTTCTTGCCAGTTCTTTTCACAGCTCTACCTCGTCAGCGAACTGGCTGTAGGTTGTAATTATCGTACTTTATGATCAAAATGAAATAAATGCTTTTAGTTTGAGTTAGTAGTTACACTGAGTGTGCAGCGGTTGGCGTTGGCGGGCAGCTCCAGCGACAAGTTGGAGAACGACTCGTACGTGACGCTCTGCTTGCCGCACACCGTACAACGGACCGTGCTCTTGATCTGACCGTAGAACAGACGCAGGATCAGGGACTCCTTACTCTTCGTGTACTCGTGCCACGCCTTCTCTGAAGGTGGCAGGCTGTCCTGGAAACACACGGTCGTGATGATATGTGCACCTCACGACACATGTCACTTCTATAGTGAGAAAGTGAGCGAGAGTGTGACAACATGAGTTTGCATTGAATTATTTTTGTGTATAATAGCGCAGTTCTAGAGAAAGGTTATGGCTATGTAACATCACGTCATTATTTTGTTTTTATGTAAAAAAAAAAAAAATGTAGGTATAATTGTTTAAATAAGTGTTTTTTTTTTATGCAATACGTAATATAATAATAATAATGATGTAGACAGGTAATGTGTAAACTTTGATAAAATATTAGTACTTCTGGCTTTTAATTACATTTATTGTTAAATCTGTAATAATTATTGTTAAATTGTACTCTAATAAATTATTTTTTCTTTCTTTCTTTCTTCATCACGCTTGAGGACGGGAGCAGAGCAGTAACCAAAAATTTAAGCTAACGCGGGTAAAACCGCGCTCCGGAAAGCCAGTTTATTATACTAGCTTTCTGCTGCCGCGTCTTTACTTACTACTCTACTCCTGTCACCATTAGCGTGATGTTATATGCCTATAACCTTTCTCAAGAACTGGGCTATCATACGCAAAAAGAATTTTTCAAATCCGACTGGTAGTTCTAGAGATTAAAGCGTTCAAACAAACAAACTATTCCGCTTTATACAATAGTATAGATATACATACATATTTACACCTTTTATTTCCAAAGGAGTATGCAGAAGTGTTTAACCACCCACGTTTCGCTACTTTATTTTGGGTCATGGGACGAGCCTGTTGAGTTGTATAGTATATGTAAAGGTATATGGGGGTCGCTTACCTTGTGCGGCGGCATGTTGATAGTGAACTGCAGGTCTAAGTGAAGCCAGTCCATGAGGATGGTGAGGAACTCGTGCGAGTCTTGTTGCTCGCAGCCGCGGAACGCGCGCTGGTGCTTACCCACCTCGTTCTGTACAATAAACCACCTGGGTCATACGTATATGGATATGTGAGAATGGTAATAAAATAATGGCGAAAAGTGGGCGGTCGAACACCTCTGCCTACCTCTCCTGAGAATAAAAAGATATAAAACTATGTGTGAAAAAAATAGAAAATGGGTTATGTTATTTAGGATTGATTTTTTGCTGAATATACTGAAACTATTGTGTAATGCAGCAACTTATGTGTACCAATATTGTACAAATAAACGTTTAGAGTTTAAGTTTCATTTTATTAATAAACTTTTTGCACAAAGGCGGACTTAATGTCAGAGGCATCCTCTATCACTCAACCTTTGGGTGATGCAGAAATGAAATTTATTATTTGAACTTATTTAATACGGCAAAACAATATAGATAATATACTTAGACATAATTATGTCACTCCTATTAAAGAAAGAAAATAAAATGAAAATGTAGAATGTGAAAATGTATAGATCACACAAAGTTTTGTGTGTGGGAATCGAACCCACAACCTCGTGTATAGCAGTTGCTTCCGCGCCCACTGCGCCACAGAGGCAGTCGGTGATGATGGCGAAGAGTTTGTGAGAACACAATACATACCCTCAGGTCCCTGGTTGCTATGAACCTGTACTGTCCGGACCACAGCGCGCGCACCACAGCCGCTAACTCTTCTGCTATCGCGCCGCGAGTGCTGTGGGACCTGACACACAATATATACATTATTGATAAATACGGTATTTTATAAAATATGTTTAGTATACATAAATATTTAAAGTCAAAGTCATTAATTATTAGGTCTTAAAGGGGAGAGTAGAGGTCACCAGTGCCCCCAAACAATAGATAGATTTTCTAGTGTCTGGTGGCTTGGGGTGAAACTAATTTGATAGTCAAGATCTTACAAAAAGTTTTACCAGTTCTCACAATTCTACCTTTGTCAGCAAATTGGTATAATTTTTATTATGATTCATGTATATGATCTAAATCAATGAGTTTGATTTTTAAAAAAGGCTAATTAAACTTTGAAAATAAAAAAATGTTGTCTTACAATTTACGAACGACCAATTCGCTGATTAGAGCTATGAGAATATCTTATCAGTTGAAACAAAGATGTACTTTTTGAATAAACAAGAAAAATACTGCACCGATTTTAAAAAATCTTACAACTAAAGAAAGGTACATTATTAGCGTGTAACATAGGTTACTTTTTATCTCGATATCTCTATTAAGATCTTATTTTACGAAGAATTAGATTTTACGAAGTTAGCATTTTTCGAAGTTGGCATTTTGCGAAGTTAGCGTTTTACAAAATTGGCATTTTGAGATGAATCGACCAGAGCTAGTCGAAAACCAATAAACAAAATAAAAACATTTCACATACCTGTTGACATGTTCCAAGTACTGTCCATTGCAGAAGTACGTGACGAGTATAGCGGTGTTGTTGAGGCACTGGATGATCGAGTTCATGTAGCACGTGTTGCCAAGGTTCTTGAGTCCGGTGAGACCGCGACCCTGGTCAATTTACATTTACATAATTTACAACACTAGTATTAATTAATTGCTTTTATGTTTTATAACAAGGGCATTACAGTTCTAATTAAGTTGTCAGTAAGAGTGCCACTGTCTTATGAAGAGGGGAGTTGTGTAAATTTACTTTTTAAAGTGAAGCGATGCCAAACCTGCCAATGATATGTAACATCTGTAAATGAGATGTAAGAGATCAAGGAATGACTGGCAATTTTTTTTTTAATCTTACTGCAATCAGCTTATAAAGCTTTAATCAGATGTGTGTGTTTAGTCTTGATTAGCAGTTCGAGATTCTTCACATCCAGTGATGTGTCATCTCCATATTTTTCAGGTTTATATTGACGCTATCCGCTTGCTTTTAAGTCTATAAGTAGACTCTGAGGACTCTAGTAAAATTGGCTGGCAAAATTTAACAGTTTATTTTTACTTTCTATTGTTATAACTGTGGCAACTAAATAAAAGAAACTCATTTTGCATGACTCCATTTTATATCGTTCTGTATAAGTTGTTCCGTGGTTGCCGCCATTCCAGTGTTTTAATACACTTGCCATTTATTACCTTAAAGCTAACACATTAATATCACATTAATAAATTACGGTAGTAGATCCACTCTGATTTCAGTATGAATGGGCCGGATCGTCCGGGGCAGTACTACCCTCTCATAGAAGATCGACTTAAGAGTAGTAGTATCCGTACTACTGCGTTTCGTTCGGTGAGTGAGAGCGCCGGAGGCCCAATTTTCCCCCTTTACTCTTTCCTCACCTTCCTCATTCCCTTCCCCTAACCCCATTCCCAGCCGCCATAGTGGAGACCACCATACCAGCAGTTTAAGACGATGGCTTTTAGTATAGTGGCCGCCACTTCTGGATTCCACTGATTGCTTACCATCAGGCGGCGTGAAGTCACTTTGGTAGGCTATAATATAAAAAACAAACCCAGTTACTGAAAGGCTGATCAACGAAAAATTAACTAATCACTTGTTAAACCTCATGTGAAGTATCTAAAAACAACTCCCAAAAGCAAGCATTTAGCAACATAATTAGTACTTCATGCGATTTAACAGGTGAATAATTAATTTTCGTTGACCAGCCTTTTAGAAACTGGGTGTTCGTTTCTTACGTTTAAACACTTCGTTTATACTTGCGACTTTACCTCTCTTATTCCTTAGCAGTAACAAATTTTGAAAGATGTAGATTTCTATAGGCGGTTCAGTGTTCTGTAACTCTATGGGGGTAATTTCGACATGGCTTGTAGCGCATTATTTTCCAAAAGCAGCACTTCTCGAATGCACTCTCCCTTTCTTTCACGGCATTCTTTATAGACATATTTCTGAATATTTCTTTTCTTGTTGTCGATTAAAAGGATTCTTTCTGAATCCGAAAAATACAGTGATATTAATCTTTTCCTTATTTCTTAGAGTATGTTTTCTTGTCTCATAGTATGAAATGCCACTTTAATTCTAACTCAAAACGATAAATTTAAATTTCTTTACAAGCTTCAATCCGAATTGCAATGTCTTCGCTATTTCCTGTATCAAGCCCATAAAGCTTGAATGCATTTCTGAATCGATGCGAGCATTCTAAACATCGATGTTGCCCTGACCTTAGATACCTTAGCCAAAAAAACCTATCCACCAGGGGATCAGTTACAGGAGATTTGACCAGAATAACTCCTTTCATCAGATGACCCAGATTATTAAATTTTATAATGAAAATATAGTATAGCGTTATCGTGCAAAAATGTAAAATTATGTAAAAACATGTAAACAAAATAAAAAAATATAATATTATGTTTGTTTAAACTGTAGTGTTGACATAAATGACATAATGTAGTAATTGTAAGTAACATTTGAACATAGTTCCGAATGTAAGTATTTTATTTGTACTTGTTTGTAATTCAATGACAATTAATTATTGCAAACAATTAATAGTTATAAATTGCAGCCCATTGTTCAAGGCAAAGGTTTCTTCTTGTATAGAGAAGGTATAAGCATGAATCATCAAGTAAAACTACACGGCAGTAGATATATTACTAATTAATTGCCTTTAAACTCTATTACAAGGCCATTAGAGTTCTTAATGAGGTGGTCATAAAATAATCAGAGTCTTATAAATGGTTAACGTATTGAAAAACTAGCTTCCCGCGGCGCAGTTTCATCCGCATTTTAGCATACTGCTCTGCTCCCGTCGCCAGTAGCGTAATATTATATAGCCTACAACCTTTTTCAAGAACTGGGCTATCCATACGCAAAAAGAATTACTTAAATCCGTCTGGTAGTTCCAGAGATTAGCGCGTACAAACAAACAAACTCTTCCACTTTATATAATAATATAGATATAGATTGAGGCTGATATAAGAAGTAAGTCTAGATTTTCTTGCAATGTTTACCTTCCCCGAATGTCAATAACGTCGAAGTTAAACTCAAAAAGTTCATAAGACCATTATTACAGTATTAAGTTCATCCTAGCTTTAGCATAATGAGACGAGATCGACTGGGGATGATCTTTAATAGAATATCGACGATTCTTCTGTAAGCACTCGTCGGCGGCTCGCCTACCATTCAGTGAGAACAGTCCCAAATAATCGCATAGCACCCAACTTAGCTAACGAAGTAGGTGTAATATAAGTGCTTCTGCCTATTCCTTTTGACGACCTCTTTTGTTCGGTGGTACTATGTACGGACTGCCACGCAGAGGTCGCAGGTCCGATTCCCGCTCAGTGCAAATATTTGTGTGCATAAACATTCTTTATTTTGGTCTGGGTGTGTCTATGTAGTATATGTATGCATTTACAGAAAAAGAAGTATTTAAGTATGTAGATACGCATTCTAGAACCCATAACAAAAGCTATATATTATATGCTTACTTTGTGTCTAGATGGCGTTGTGTGTAGTTGTTGTGATATTATTATTATTATTATTCCCTTGGCGGCAAAAAAGCGTGATATAAACTCATAAACATATCTAATTCGAATCCAACATTAATACTAAAAATACCGCATTCGCTGTCGGAAACGTCATTCAAACCGTAATATTTTCAACAAATACCTTTTATTTCACGTGCAAAAACACTTAGTATGTTCCTAAGCTACAAAGTTATAAATAAGTGGCATTACTTAGCCTCGCCGGCGATGGCTATCGGTATCGAAAGGTCAAGTTCAAGAGAAATATGAGCTTGGACTTTGGTAGGGGTAGTTTGTAAGGGCGCAAATATAACGATGGGTTACACTGGCTGTACTTTTGTATTGGGCGTGTACTTTTAGTTATTATATTCATTAAGATTACAAAATAACACATATTGTTACTGTTTCGCTGCATCACACCTCTGTTAGCCAAAATCCTCTATATTCTGTCTGACCGCCAAGGTTGGGGAACAAGCAAAATTGGGGCATGGACGTCGACGTATCATATCCTTCAGGAGTACGTAATAGCACCATACCGGTTACCATCACATCATGGCGGTCCTTACAAAGAAGATGTTATGATATTACAAGTCTTTTTTCAAGAAAGGAACGACTAAAATTAGGAAGGCCATTTGCGAAAAAGAATCTGTTTTTAAACTTTAAAAAGGGTGACAATCAAGTAGAGAAACAGGTAGGGACAAAATATTTAACAGTAAAGCCGAAAGCAGAAGATGGTCGACGACGTCGAGGTCGACCCAAGAGACGTTGGTGTGACGAGTTGGAGCCCATTTGCGATAAATGACCGGAAATTACTAACGATAAAGGAATGTAGAAGTCGCAGCAAGGAGCCTTTGCCCAGCAGTAGGACATACAAATAGGGTAGGAAAAAAAACCGGTTTAATAGATAAATACTTCTTCTAATGACTTAATAATTATAACTACAAAATACCTATACTCACTCGTCTAAAAAGCCAGACGATATGGTTCTGCGAGTATTTAAGCTTGACTTTGACTTTTAGCACCATATTGGCGGCGTCCAACGGTATGCATCGCCGCTCGTACCCCACAATCTTGACCACAGCTGCAAGCCACTATACAAACTAGTTTAAACTAAAATGTTCTATTACTAAAATTTTGCCTTCAGGTTGCAGGTCCAACAGATACGTGATGAAATTCACTTGTATTTTTGCTTTACACTCACTGACTAAGGTACAGTTAAGATCTTTCAGTATTTTAATGTTTTAATTTTAGTTTCTGTATTTAAATATAAAAAAAAAAATTAATATTGTTATAGATATTTAAGACAAAAAAATAATAAAAGGGTTTTAGTAGTAAAAGCTTTTTGCTTGTTTTATAATTAATTTAAATCTGTCCTTTTTGCACAAAGTTTTTAATAAAAATCACGTCCGTGCTACAATTCAATGCGATCTCTTCATTTATGAGTAAACTAAATTACTGGTCCAATAAACTGTGCACACGATCGGCGTTATTTCCACTTTCAAGTAATGTTTTAATTAAAATTCAATTGTCATTAGTTAACAATAGACTCGACTTGGTATACCGAGACAAAGGGAACACAAGAATTAGAAGCACTAATAAATAAATCATGAATACAGTTGACAGAATCGTCGGCAACATTACTAGGTTTATTAAAATTTATTATTTTCGACTAATGTTATTTTTAATTTAATATTTTTGACATTTTTTTATTTATAAATGTTTAACTTTGTATTGCTTACAGTAAATATGTTTTTTATCGCGAAGGTTGCCCAAGCGGGCGTCGTGAACATAGTTGTGTTCGCACTGAGCCTCACGTGTAGGGGTTGAGGTTAAGGGTGGGCGGTACAGTGGCCATGTTTATATTTTGTTAGGGAAACTGACTAAACCTTTTATTTGTATTATATGTATGTATTTGTTTACAAAAAAAGGAATCTTGACATCTACTTAGAACCCATACCACAAGCTATAGCTTCGGTACAGATTTGGTTACCTTTACATAATGCTTACTTTGGGTCTAGATACATAACGTTATTATTAATAATATTATTTTCTGATCCTAATATTAATTATACATTTTTGCTAACCGTACTTTATATTACTTTGTATGTATTGAAGTAAAAATAATTAAAAGGTTAGAAGCAGTATAGTTGCCGAGATTTTAAGTAATAATGTAGATCAATTATATACCTATTTATTACTTTTTAAAAGGAATCGGCAACATACAGACCCCATCATCTCCATTTTGAATGCTTATGAGCCACTTCCAACCATCGTTTGCTTTTTATCAGATCGTCGGTTCTATAATATTGTCATTAAACCACTATTGCGCACAATTATAAAGCACAGAATCAATGACCCTAATAAACATATTTAATACTATTGTCGCTCAATTAAAGCCTGGAACTCTTTGCCAGCGCATGTGTTCCCATCTAATTTTGATCCTGGGTCTTTTAAGCGGGGCGTAAAAAAGCATCTCACTAAGACGAAATAGTGGAGGCCACCACACCAGTAGTTTTACTTTTGAAATGGTGTCCGCTACTTCTGGATTCCACTGACTGCTTACCATCAGGCAGAGTGGAGTCAGTTTGGTAGGCTGTTATAAAAAAAAACACATTTTAACAGTATCAACATAATATTTATTAGTTTTGAGACTGTCTCCAATATTTCAAGAATCATTGTCACTCTAAATCATAAAGAAATTATACCTATACACCCACTATAAAACTATACATTTTAGCCTACAAACCAGTGTTTTGTTTCTAACGTTTATATTTATTGTAATTATATACATAGAACATAAATATTGCTTTTAATGGAACCTCATTTGTTCACGGGGACTACTTAAACTTTTTTTATTAAATATTAGTATTATGGCAGACTGTCATTAACATTAAGAATTATCGAAAAACAGTTTTTAAACTTTAAATAATGTATTTGAAAACAATTTTTTTTATTTTATTAACCTACCAAAGTGACTTTACTCTGCCTAATGGTAAGCAGTCAGTGGAGTTCAAAAGTGGTGGACACCATTCTAAAAGCCATCGACATGCTGGCAATGTGGTCTCCACTATACTTGGACCAGTATCGAAGATATTTTTGCCCGACTGACGCGGTCAAGGAGGGTTTGCCGAGCGTATGTATGTACGTATATTTCTTTGACACGCTCTACAGCCTAAATGGCTTGATGGATTTTAACGTATGAGGTGTCATCAGATTCGTATTGATTGTGGGAGTGACATAGGGTATAAAATTTCAATGTAGCATCAGCACGAGAAAAAAATGAGTTTCTTTATTTTACTTTGTTTTAGGCAGGCGGGCTTTTTTTTTAATAATATAAGTATATTGCTTGTTGGCATTTATATATGAAAGTACATACATACATATCTTCACGCCTGTATCCCATTAATGGGGTAAGCAGAGACTATAGAACGCCATTTGCTGCAATTTAAACATAACTCCTTTGCCTCTTCAACATTCATTAGTCTTTGCATACACATACGTCGGTTACGGGTGCTTATACTTGTGTCCTTTGTCAACACATCTCCTATTTGGGTCCGTGTATGTCCGTCTACGACGACCCTTACCAACTTTACAAGGCATTTCCGCTTCATAAATCTCTTTCACTATTCTACTTCCATCCTTTCCACATGTCCAAAACAACTAAACACACTCCTTTAGATTTTATTTACTAGGTATACCAACATTCAATCCACATTCTTTTCACATCACGCTATTCCATCTATCTGTAAGTTTGATTTCACACATATCGTAAAAATATAGTACTCTCGTGCGAAATCAAGACGTGCCCGTAGTCTATAATAAATTTAAATATTCTTCATTATAATTTTGGCTTAGGTATCTAAGGTTAGTAAAGATAAATGGTCGAAATCGATAATGAACTGGTTCACAAGTCATAAGAAAAGGAAAAAAGGTAGACCACTTAAAAGATGGGTGGACGATATTAAGCTGTAGCAGGAGTTACATGGACAAGAACTGCTAAGGATAGAGAGGAATGGAAACAGTTGGAAGAAGCCTTTGCCAATAAGTGGCATACAGACAGGGTTGTTGATGCATAATAGTTTAGCATAGAGATTATGATCATCATATCATCAATCATCAATCAATCAATCAATCAATCATAAGGTATGGAATAGTGTTCTGGGGAAATTCCACCGATAAAAATTTAGTGTTCCTAGCACAAAAGAAATGTATTCGTGCAATATGTAATTTACATTCAAGAGATAGTTGTCATAAACATTTTCAAAATTTAAAATTACTTACGTTTCCTAGTTTATATGTATATGAGATAGCAGTGTTTGTCAAAAATAATCCGCATTTATTTCATGTTAGAGACCCTGCAGATATTAGGTTAAGGAAGAGAGAATCAAATATTCTTAGTATAGATAAATGTAATACAGCTCTCTGTAAAAAAAGCGTATACCAAATGGCTCCAGCGATTTATAACAAAATTCCCAAAGATATCAGAGATTTAAAATTAAGCACTTTTAAAAAAGTCTTCAAAGAGTTCCTAATTAAAAAATGTTTTTACTCTATAACTGAGTTTATGGAATATAAGTCTGATTAGTCTATTTGATGTTATTATTTTAATTTTGTTTTGTTTTGTGTTCTAAGTTTTATGTAAGTGTGGGATTGTTTGGTGTAAGTCAATATAGTTAAAATTAGATTAAGATTATGTACAATAAGTTATTAAAATTTGTATGCCTATGGGTACAATGTAGCGACCTATTATAACCAATGTAACACCTATATGTAAAATTTACCTACATTGACAAATAAATATTTCTATTTCTATTTCTATTTCTATTTAAAACTAAGAGTGTTAGATATAGAATAATTAAGCTATCTTAATTATTATATTAATATTGTAAATGAAATACTGTCTGTAATAAAGGTTATTATTATTATTATTCCCTTTAATATAAGTATATAAAAAACACATACATTTAAAAATATAAAAATTGGAGACCCACCGGCATCGGGTACAGGGACCAAGCTACCGGCGGTAAGGGCTCCAGAGATAGGAACCTTCTCACAATGCGGACCGTGTCAAGGAGCATAGCCTTCTGCATCAGGCCTACGATCCAGCCACCTAACGCGAGCCTCTTTAGATGTTGGTCGAGGCTCTTATTAATATAATCATTTTCTAAGATTAGTGCAAAATCATTTTTTTTTTTATTTCAGTTACCACCATTCAATCCACAAATTCGAAAGAACAGTAGGTATTATGCACTGTTTAGTTGTCAGACAGGGCATGATTGATAGCTATGTTTGCTACTGAGGGTGTGACTGGTGTTTACTTACACAACGCTTTTGGTAGTGTTTTCATACTAGCTTTAAGCACACGTACAGTCAGTAAAGGAACCAACTATATTATTTGATGTGACTAATAGTTAAAAAACTATGCCCAGTAGTTGACGTAAAATGATAGTTATAATACAACTATCTGCGCCCTACGGCTTCGCCCACGCGTAAAATATGTTTTTTATTCCTCACATGCGAAAGTTTGTGTGTTTATTACCACTCAGCGTCTGAACGGCTGAACCTATTTCGATGATTAGTATGTAGATAGATCCAGTGCCGGAGACGGACATAGGCTACTTTTATTCCGAAAATCGGTCTGGTTTCCGAGAAATAAACATAATTTACGCGCGGGTGAAGCAGTGGGGCACAGCTAGATAGAAATAACTTTCTAATAAACCTTCGAGTTCGTAGTACATTTAAATAAATACAATGCCCAAGGTGCTACTCGTATTAATAAAATAAAATAAAAATAGAAAGATAAAATAGAAAGACCCCCGTGTATGCCTGTTTCCTCGATCTGTCAAGAGCATTTGACACAGTGGTGTATGATGTCTTGTGGAATAAGCTGGAGGAGACAGGTATGCCGGCGGAGTATATAGATATTTTAAAATTTTGGTATCAGCATCAAGGCAATAGGGTGAGATGGGGGAACACCTTGTCTGACGAGTATAAACTTAATTGTGGAGTGAGACAGGGTGGGCTTACCTCTACGGGTCTTTTTAATTTATATATAAACGAACTGATCGAGGGACTCAGCAGAGCTCATGTTGGATGTTATATTGATGGAGTTTGTGTAAATAACATTAGTTATGCAGATGACATGGTTCTGCTGGCCCCCTCGGTCAGTGCGCTCAGAAAGCTCGTAGCAATGTGCGAACAGTATGCCTCCCGACATGGACTACTGTATAACTCACAAAAAAGTGAAGTGCTTATTTTTAAGGCTGGCTCTAAAGTGCCTAGTGAAGTGCCTCCAATCACACTAAATGGAATGGCACTTAAGGTAGTACGGAGCTTTAGATATCTAGCTCATCTGATCTCAGACGACCTAAAGGATGACTTAGATATTGAACGAGAGCGCAGGGCGTTGGCGGTTAGGAGCAATATGCTTGCCCGCAGGTTTGCTCGTTGCACGGAGAAAGTCAAAATAACCCTCTTTAGGGCCTACTGCCAATCCTTTTACACGAGCAACCTGTGGGTTGGGTATACGCAACGAGCCTACAACGCCTTGCGCGTTCAATATAATAATGCTTTTAGAGTGCTGTTAGGGCTACCGTGGCGTAACAGTGCGTCACAAATGTTTGTGAATGCGAGAGTGGACGGTTTTCACGCAATCATTCGCAAGAGAGTGGCGTCACTGTTACAGAGACTGGTAGCAATAACAGCATTCTAAAAATGATAGCATCCCGCTATGACTGCCCAGTACAGGCTCATTGGGTGGGGGTCATCACGGGAAGATCAAAAACATAAATTGTACATCTACTAACATAGTTATTAAGTGCATTGTTACTAACACACTATGGATGTTTTTCCGAATTAAACTATATATTATTATTATTATTATTATTATTAATCATCGCAGTGAACATTTATTGTGGGAGCTGAGACTTGATCTATGGTCAGACATGCAAATATACGAAGTGGATGGATCGTTATAATTAATGTGCTGGGCTGCACGCTAGCTAATGTACCACTGGTCTATGATAGCTTAATGATAACTTTGTTATAATACGTTTATTGTGTGCAAAGCGCAAATTGAGATGTAATTTTTTATTATAATAGGTAGGCGATGCCAGCAAATGTTTGTGTCTGGCTATATTAAGGTGTCTACCCCGGTGAATTTCGAGTAGTTAGTAAGTTATACTCCTACACTTTGCGCGCTTTGTTACGGGGTCCAAGACAAAAGTGTTTATCAGACAGACCATTACAAAGCGGGAGACAAATTTAATCTGTATAGGATTATGATATTATGATGATATGAAAAGAGAGCACCACGGACAAGAAATATGAAGGGGCCTATGTGAGCTATATCTGATTATGATGTAAAGAAGTCGTGGTGCATTGATGGCAACTGGTCTACATTGGCTATGGACCGAAGAGTACGGAGGATTTTGCCCAGCCGTTGAATGATGCTATCAGTTTTAGAAACTCTACAATCACAAATCGGTGTTTAGAATCGCAGTTTATTTTGGATAACAAAAGCGTGGCGATAATCTGGATGACGACATAGGACTACCCAACTAGCACAATTACGCTGCATTAGGGCTTTGGAGCGTATCCGATTATTACTTATGGTATTAGACGTAAACAATAGAGCGTCTACTACAGAAATAATGGACGCTATTTTTCCTCTTTCTAAAGCTTTAAGCGATTTTTGATCCTCTAATGCAATTCACAGTCACAAAAGAGTCAAAAAGAGTCTTCCTTTTTTGCGGCTAAGTATAATATTTGTCACTTATTCGTATGGTTATCGTTCTTGAAATCCGTGATCCTTATTGAAAACGTTCACTCAACACAGAAATGCTACGCGTCTTAAGTTTTAAAACGATATCTCACATTACCTAGTGCTTTTAACTGCGATACTTGAATTTACTGATATTTCTATGTAAACATGATAATAAAGGTTGTTTTTAATACATAATATAATATAATATTGCCATTAGTCTAAACATTTTAGATATTTATCTATTACTATTTTATTACAGAATGCCTTTTAAAATAGTAAAAACTTTAAATGGCAACAAGGCAGAGCTGTCAATCTGCCTTTCAGGGTGGCAAAAGAGGGGGATTTTACGATGGCAAAACAAAAAAAATACTTTGCAAAATGTGGGATTCTACCCTAAACCTGAATGGACTCAAATGAAAAGCATCGTTAAGGAAGATGTTATTTCTATTGTAATACTAAAGGCAGCTCATCTTGCTTTTCTAGTGATTCAATATAGTCTTCAGTTACACTGATGTTTTTTTGTAACTATAATGTGCATAAGAGCACCTATTACTTCTATAATGAAACTTGTAGTTGTGTAATAGTGGCTACTGTAACAGTCTAAAATTAACCCCACTCTGTAGTCAAGTAGCATATAAAAGTTACAATTGAAATCACTGTGCAGCTGTAGGTAGCAGAATGATCTTCGTAAATCTCAAATAAAGGTGTAAGCAACAAATGAGTTCTTCTGTGAACTACTGAGAAGGCTAAAGTTGTATTTGGTTCAGGTTCTAGCTTTTTTAGTAACTTCTATACCTAAAGACGTTACCGGACGCGGTTACGCAACTTTGAACTGGTCTTCTAACCCTTAAACCGCTATTTTACAGCTGAAAGTTACAGAATAGGCTGCTATTATCACTAGTGTGCTCGTTGGGTAGTTCTTTTAAAGTCCTTTGCTTTATCTGTATATTTCTAAATGGGGCGAAATCTGTCGAAATCATATAAGTTAATCCAGTAATACGGTCGAACACCTCCGGTTATTGTATATAAATAGTGATAAGGTTCGCGAAGCCGTATTCGTGCGCACGCGACCCTTCATGTGATATGAACCAATGATTTGAAGAGTTTTGGACAGTATGCGTGCCTTTGATCGGCCGTCACGTTTATATTTGCATGACAACTTATGTAATACTAGCTGTTACCCGTAGCTCCGCCCGCGTTATTGTCATTTCATCCCCTTCCAGCCGTTTTTTCGCAATAGAAGATAGCCTATGTTGTTCTCCAAGGTCTATTCTATCTTTATACCAAATTTCATAAAAATCTATTGAGTGGTTTAGGTGTAAAGGTTAATAGACAGACAGACAGAGATGGTTAAACAAATATTATTTCATTAGTTATTTTGGTACTACTTATCAGGTCACCCTTTTCAGGACAACACCGAAGATTTTTCGGTAATGACCGATATCACTTTACCGGATCTGATGACCGATTAAATTTCGTTAAAGTTTTCACTTTAGAGTGACGTTTAGAGCGTTTTTCCCAGTAGATTTATGTGCGTTTTGTAATTAGCGTTGCCAGGCTTTCTAAAAAAGCCAGACATAGTTAGGCTTTTTTAATGCGTGTCCGGCCAAACTTGGATCAATTTGACTTTTTACATTTGACCTGACTGTTAAAATTTAACAGGATTTATGATATATTTTTTTTAATCTTGGTTTTACATACAAAACTTGAGAGTGTTCGGCCTTTTTATTCAAATGTCTAGCGAAACTGTTTGGTCTTTAGGTTTGACGACCTCGCAACCTTATTTGTAATCATATCGTAAAAACCATAAGTACGCACTTCAAAGCAGCAACATGCAAACTCACTCGCCGTCAGTAGTAATTAACAAAGAAATCAATACAGAGTACATGTAGTTATTAACATAAGTCGCGGGCACGTTTGTTGATAGACGGGGGATTAGCGCACGCGTGGGGATTCACAGCCTTGACGAAGATACACGTCATACGCCCACGCAATTAATATTATGCACTTAGATGCAGTGATGAGAGTAGAATATACTTTGTTTTAACTTCTTATAAGACTATTGTCGTTCATTTTCAGCCTCTGTGTTGACAAAAAGTCAAAATTAACCACTCGTAATCAACGCACGTGTGTGTGTGGAAAGAAAAATGAATGTTGAAGAGGCAAACGAGGTATGTTTGGATACTCCAATAATGGCAGATAGCTGAAGTTATATATAATATGTAGGTATTTAAGACAATTGGCATTAAGGAACCAACGTGATTGCCCCGGTGGCACGGCGTGACAGCAAGCGACTGCTGCGCACGAGTTCGAGGGTTCGATTTCCACACGGAAACACACACACAAAACTTCATGTGACTCAATATTTGTTTTAAGTCTGTGTGTATTGTGTCCTTCTATTGAATACGCGACACTTTTTTTTAAAACAAAACATAACTCTCGTATTAGGAACTAGCCCTGTGTCGCAAGGCAGTTTCACTGTTTTTTTTAAACTTAGCTTACTGTTGTAATAAAATAAATAATTTAGTCTGAAAACTGTCAATAAGGTCGGAAAACGCACTTATTTTATAAAGCACTTTCGATATCTTATCATTTTCCGATAGTCTTTTGTTTTCACCATCTCTCTTTGTTCGAACATTAGACTCACCAACATATAGCCGTTAGAAAATAGAATAGTTGATCAGTTTCCAGTTGATCAGTTTAGTTGGTCAGAGTGGAAGTGGTATAATTTTATTGTGGCATATTGTCCCGTTGATACATTGAGTCAGGTATTGTGTTTTCGATAACATGACAAAACTTTTTAGAATGCTATGTAGGTTTATAGCCTGGCAGACTGCGCACTGCCAACTGTCTACCTGATAGTAAAATGGTAACTCATGGACTTTTAAATGCCAGGGATTCTGCGAAGTCGCAGCCTACCATGATATTAATGCTCTCCTTACATCTCGTTTGATGAATGAAATAGCGCTCGAGAAACATCGCAGTTGTTAGTTACTACGTTATACACATAAAATATATGTTGTAAAATTAGAAATTAAATTCAAACTAATATTATAAATGCGAAAGTAGCTCTGTTTGTCTGTCTGTTACGGTTTTACGCCTAAACCACTGAACCGATTTTGACGAAATTTGGAATATAGATATACTAGACCTTGGAGAACAACATAGGCACAGCGAAAAAAAGGCTTGAAGGTTTAAAAAGTGGGTTGGAATAAGGGATGAGAGTTTGGATAAAAAATCGACTAAATTATGCGATATAACCGTCATTCACGCGGGTGGAGCTGCGGGCAACATTATAATAGGTATATTATAATTACAATACGAGTACTTCATAAACCAAAAGACGTCGATCAATTTATTTGCGACTGGTAAGACTATATTTTATTAATCCAAGTATTAGTATAGTATTCACATAGTCCATCGAAAAGATATGCTCTTCCTAGATAAAAGTGATCATACCTTCATAGTAACTGTCTTCTCTTTTTCTATGAATAGCGACATCTGTGTTTTCTTTGTTGTATTATGTTGTTGTATTGTATCTACGATTGATAATAAAGTCAGGGTATTCTTTGATCAATCCGTGCTAATGTCATAGCAGAATACCATCCATCTTGGCTCTAACAGAATATCAGCGCTGTTTTGTGTTCTCTCAATATTTTTGTTCATAAGTTATATTATAGTAAGTAATTGTGCGTCATGCTCGTGAACGGGTGCTACTTGGGATGACTGGTCAATCTTGGCATGGCTTACATTTAATATTCAATCCAGTATTACCTTGTCGTTCAATGTGACCAGGGGGTGCATTTACCAGTTTAATTAAAATACGTAGTCAAATTACCATACTAGTTGAAACTAAATAATTGAATTCCTTGTTTTCTTTCTTTAATCTTAGTATTATATTAATTAGTTAATTTGTAATAATTACTTTGTATGGTTCTTTGGTTGCGTTGAGTGTTTAAATTGTAACTCATTCAAATAACTGTAATTATCTGGCGATTGAAAAGAGTGGCGTGAGTTTCTTGCCAGTTCTTCTCACAGCTCTACCTCGTCAGCGAACTGGCTGTAGGTCAATTGGCTGACAAAATGTAATGTTGACTTTTCATAAGCATCATACTTTATGATCTAAATGAAATAAATGCTTTGACTTTGACTTTGACTTTGACTTAATTATAACTTGTTGAAAACAAATAAATGTTTTTTCTTTCTTTTTCTTTTCTTTCTTTCTTGTTATTTGTCTTGCTCTAAAGTATTGTATAATCAACCACAGGCTATTATTATATTGCCGGTCTAGTTTTGTTCTATTAAGGAGAATCGATGTGTTTTTAATTTTCATGCAGGATCCAATACGATTTAGAATGTCCTCATTCGTGTGTTTATTTAACAAGTGTAGGCGATTTTTTTATAGTTAGAATACATATAAATTATTTTCTTAATTTTTAAGCTTTTATTTATTTCGGTTTGATGTTTATAAATAAGTTTGTACAGTCTTTAAACGGCACCTACACGTTGATTATGCCACGATAATAACGTTATTATAAAATTGACACACACATAAAATTTGAAAACCAAATACACAGAAATTGAGCATAAAGAAGACCAACCGAGATATATCTTTTCTAGTCTATTTAATTACTTACCACATCGCCCCAAACAGGCTGAAAGTCCCTCTGATGCAAATCACTAGAGGGCGCCACTTTGCTGGGCTTCGTGGTGCGGTCAAACGTCGGTACACAAGGCTCCTCCTCATCTGAAGATACCTAGCAGGACAATGATGAGGTTATGAAAAATTCAGTAAAGGATGAAGTAGACTCAATTTTTATACCAATGAGGGTGTTTAGGAAAATTATAACCAACAGTTGGCGCCACTTTGGTAAAAGTTCTTCTATTTTGACAGGGCTAAACAAATATTCTTCAGTGTTCATTTTGGCAATTTTAATGTTTAATTTACAAAATTGATAATTCACGAGCTTAAGGACAAAAGAAAATAGCTAAGAGTTTTTAAAATGACGCCCACGAGGGGGCAGCACCGATGCGTCAGGTCTAGCTGTCAAGCGCTTTATGAAAGTTAACCCCTGATTGGCCCAATGTGAAAGTTGAAGTGGCGCTAACTAGTGGCGAAAATTAGTCTAAACACCCTCATGCTATTTAAACCTTATCGAAAATCAATTGAAATTCGATCTTAAATAAATTGAAACCCTTTGGAAAATAGGCTATGAGATAGGCTATAGTTGAAAACACCACGAGGGTAGCTCTTACGACGTAAGAGATATTGTTATATACTGACTGAAAAAAAATCCACAGATGTGAACATAAAAAATTATGACAGCTGAAAATTTCCGCCTATTACCATCCCACCTATTTTGTTGCGTAGTTCTGTTCGCAGAACAGGTGGGAATAAACGAAAATTTCCTTACAAATTGTAGGGGTAACTTCGTAAGTGACTCTGTCTGACTGTAACGCTTTCACGCCTAAACCACTGTACCGATTTTAATGAAGTTTGGTACAGAGATAAAATAAACTTTGCAGAACAACATAGGCTATTTTTAACTCGAGAAAATAGCTTAATGGGGTTGAAATAGGGGATGAATGTTTGTTTGAAAAACGCGGTCGGAGCTGCGGGCAACAGCTTAGTTATTAATAAATATATTTATTTTATTATGTTTAAATGAAAGTTAGTTACAAACCTTAGCAATATTAGGTGATGAGTGAGATCGGTTAAGTCCGGTCGCGCCGGGACTGTCTGGTGACATCATGTACGTGTCGCCATCTTCATCCTGCGTCGTAATATTAATGTGAGCAGGGATCTTAATAGTACTAGGTTATGTTAGTATTATACGGATTTATATAGATCAAAATCGAGGTAAATTGGAGTGGGTGCTATGTAGGTGCGAATTCACACAGCAGTTTGTACTACAGGCTCGTTTTATCGTATGCGTTTTTATTCAGCGATGAAGGATATACTTATACGTGCGGTTTCATACACACGAGAGTATTCCAGATCCAATACAAAATACCGATCCGAAAGCTTTCCGCGGCGCGGTTTCACTCGCGTCTTTGCTTACTGCTCTCCTCCCGTCGCCGGTAGCGTGATGTTACCTCTTAAAAACTGGGCTATCATACGCAAAAATAATTATTTAATTCCGACTGGTAGTTCCAGAGATTAGTGCGTTCAAACAAACAAACTCGTCCGGTTTATTTAAAAGTATAGAATAAAAGGTTTTGTAAATGCAGTGTGAACTTCTCCTGTAGCTAGGTAGCCATTAAAAACGATCTTGTAAATACGGTCTTTATGTGAACGCGCCTTAAGGGTACAATGGTTTTGAATGAAGATGGAATAAAGTCAAAAATTAAGGAAACTAAAAGAATAATGCTAGTAGGTAATACACACTGAAGCTGGTCAGACAAGGGAGGAGGCGGAACGGAGACGCTATGTGATGGTAATGTACAGTGGCGTGCACTGAGGTTTTTGACAGGGTAGGCATTATTTAATTATGTTACTAAAATTGTGATTTCAGGCAATTATTAAGGTAGGTAGTGCCTTTCTGCCTATATGGAGTGCACGCCACTGGTAATGTATAGTACTTTATTGGCACGCAGAAGTCACGGGTTCGATTCCCGCTCAGTGCAAATATTTGTGTGCATGAACATGTCTATTTGCATTGGTCTGGGTGTATAATTATGTATGTTTTTACAAAAAAAAAGTATTTTAAGTATGTATATCCGCATTCTAGAACCCATAACACAAGCTATAATGTATGCCTATTTTGAGTCTAGAGGGCGTTGTGTAGTTGTGGTGATATTATTATTTTAGAAATTAATTGACAATTTCAACGTACGGCAAGCTAATGTCATTTGGTGATTTACCAATAGCGTGGTCTAAAGGATGAGTTCCCGCTGAGTGCCCTGTTTTCCTTCCAAAAAGTACCGAAAATGAGTTCTACGTATCCAAGGTCATTATTCAAGTTGTTTGCCGGGTACTATACTAACAGCTGGCTTTATATAAAAACTTCAATCGGCGATGAAGCGCTGTCAATAAAAATATTGATATAATAAAAGCGACTTAGCGCTGAACAATCAATTGTATATAATTGGAGTTTCAAATAAAGATCGTATATAGAAAGCCATTGTAATCGTTACGACGCGTGACGTCACTGTGTCACGGGTTGTTTGCTAGTTCATTACAACTAGCACCCAGTCTGCTGCTTAAGAGTGCGATACCACTGAAGCGGAGCTGGGCGAAGCGGAGAGATGAGTAGTGAAAAGTATTGTACCACAATCCGTTCAACTCCACTCGACTCCGCTTTGTCCATCTAGGCTCGGGGTAAGTCTGCTCAGCTCCGCTCAGCTCCGCTTACACTGTTTCCACTGGCGCGGCGATTTTGAGCATAGTGATTGGCCAGTTTACGGTCCGCTCCGCTCCGCTCCGCTCCGCTTCAGTGGCAACAAACCGTTAGCTTAGATGGTGACTCACCCCATGTGCAGGCTTGTCTAGCTCAGGCTTGCGCTTGTCCCTGGCGTGCGCTAGTTTCCGCTTCCGCTCGTGCTCCAGCAGCTCGCGCGCGCGGTCGAGCGCCAGGCGCTGCTGCGTGACGGCGGCGATGCGCGCCTGCACGCCGGCCGCCGCCGCCGCCGCCAGCGCCTCCGCCGACCGCACTGCGCGGAGGCGCTCCGCCGCTACACACAAATTATATATTGCCGACAGTGGCAGACGAGCAAACAGCCCATGTGATAGTAAGTGGTAACTGTCGCTCATGGATGACTCAGTCTCTGGTATTGCTCCTGCAATCTTAGACACTCTGCGAACCTGCTGCCTACCGTGAGGGAGTTGAGGGAAGTGAGGAAAAAGGAAAGGGAGAAATTGGATTTAATTTTAAGCTATTTTCTGTATCTTTTTTACATTACATTTTTTCTTTCTTTCTTTTAAGCACAAAAATAGGGGATGAAAGTTTGTATGAAAAATCGTATAGCAGAGACATGTTCATGATTAGTAAAAATATTATGCGATAGCCAACATTCACGCAAACCGAACGGGCCCAATTTTCCCCCTTTCCTCTTTCCTTACCTCCCTCATTCCCTTCCCCTAAACACATTCCCAGCCGCCATAGTGGAGGCCACCATACCAGCAGTTTAACACGATGGCTTTTAGTATGATGGCCACCACTTCTGGATTCCACTGCCTACTTACCATCAGGCGAGGTGGAGTCACTTTGATAGACTAATATAAAAAAAAAGAGTGTGTGTACTCATGTACGCACGTAAGAAGTTATACTTCTTTGGCGTAACAATCCAAAAATACCACATAATAACACAACGCATACATACATACATAAATATTTGAATTGATATAAACGCCAATATATTTTTTATTTATTCACACTGATTATTTGTACTGATACGACACACAAAGATTCGCAACTAACTTCAGCGTGTTGCTTTTTTCTGTCGGTGTGTGCGCGCATCGTAAAAATTCACTTTCATCATTTTTCCCAATCGAGCCAAAAGAAGTATAACTTCAAAAAACGGAGCTACGGGCAACAGCTAATTCTCTATAAATAAATACCTTCATTATTCGTATCTCCAGTTTCTTCAGAGGCACTGACGATGGTGTCAGCAAGTTTTTCTGCATCTTCCCTCTCCCTCCTCTGATATTCCTCCAACTGTTCGCGAAGACTTTGGTTCTCTTGTTCCTATAATTATACCAATGTGTGTATGAAAATATTAATGAATTTTGAAGAGGTAACGGAGGTGTGTTTGGATGGCAACAAATGGCGTTCTAGGGGTAGGCAGAGATACTCACCCCATTAATGGGAAACAGTATGTAATTTATGTATTATCCTAAAACCATTGGTACATAATTATGGTTTCAAAAATTGCACTCAAGAATCTTTGTATATCCGGCTCATTTATACTGAAACTAACAAAGACCTTATATTTAATACTAGTTTTCCGCAGCGCGGTTTCACCCGCCTCTTTGTTTACTGCTCTGCTCCTATCGCCCGTAACGTGATGTTACATAGCCTATAACCTTCCTCAAGAAATGAGCTATCATATGCAAAAAATATACAAATTAGCAATGAAACAAAACTCTTCGCTTTTTATATAATAGTACCTAAGTATAGATAGATATAGATTATTCCTCACCATGTCATACTGCTTATTCTCCAATTGCATCAGTTGTGATATAATCTCTTGTTCTCTCAGTTTGTAGAACGCGCGTAAATGATCTTGTCCTTCGGATTCACGTTGTTCGCGAACTTTCTCCCAATCCTGTCAAATGAATACAAATATAAAAAAACGTGTCTAGAAATTTAGTAATTATCTCAGAATGACAATCTTTAAAATATAGGGAAAATCTGCAGTTGCTAGTGTGTTTAAAAAAGCCGTCATTATTTAAAATAATTTAGTCACATCCAAAGCACAAAATACCATCTATAAAAATTTACATTTTAAGCAATAGATTTGTTTATAAGTATGTATGTACAGTAGGGCAGGGCAGACGAAACAACAGCACACATACTGCTACACTGCCCTGAGGTCGCCACATACAGGGCGAGATACTTTGGCGACCTGGATTCACTCCACGAGATCGTTGGGGACATCAGAAGTCTGCTGGCCTACCTCGAGGAGCTGGGATGGATCGAGTGATAGCCGCCCACCCACACGCAAAATACGTCCGTTTATACCAATACCAATACCAAAAGTATGTACAGTATGGCGACACAAGAGTAAGTTTGTCTGATCATGTCAGAGCAGATCACAGTTGGTACAGTACAGAACGACAGCTAAATCTTCATTCTCCTAAGGATGGTAGGTGCCATCGGCATTAACACTTTCCGGGACAGTAAATGTATATGGCCATGGACAATAAAACATCTATTGTGTCTACAGTAGTGTCCATGAAAAGGTTAAGTTTTTGAATTAAGCCCACCTTTTCCATTTTTATCTAGAACGATACGTGAGGGAAAGTGTCACCCTTTCACAGTGGAATAAGGGTCTCAAACCAAACGCTTTTGTCGCTCAATTAAAGCTTGGAACTCTTTATCAGCGCATGTGTTCCCATCTAATTATGATCCTGGATCTTTTAAGCGGGGCATGAAAAAGGATCTCACAAAGCTGTCATAGTGAGGCCACCATACCAGTAGTCTGGTTTGTGGAATGGTGTCCACCATTTCTGAATTCCATTGTCTGCTTACCATCAGGCAGAGTGGAGTTTTCACGCTTTGTTTAAAGGACCCAGGATCAAAATTAGATGGGAACACATGCGCTGGCAAAGAGTTGCAGGCTTTAATTGAGCGACAAAAGTATGAAGTGCTGAACCATTTGGTTCGGACCCTTTAGATTCCCCTGTGAAAGAGTGGCAGTTCAGTCCCTCAAGTGTCGTTCTGGATAAAAAGGGAGAGGGTGGGATTGATTCAAAGAGCTCTTCAGAACACTCTCCATGGTAAAGGCGATAGAAGACGGCCATTGAGGCGATGTCTTTGGTAGGCTAATATAAAAAGATGTTGATATATTCACCCGTTCAGCCTCGACGCGCTGCATCTCGAGCGTGAGCGAGCTGTCGGCGATGCGCTCCTGGCGCTCCAGCAGCAGCGCCACGAGGCGCGCGCGCTCCGAGTACGCCTGCGCCGCCGCCGCCTGCGCACAGGCCACACGTCTTATAATCTAAGCTAATATTATAATAATACTAGCGACCCGCCCCGGCTTCGCACGGGTGCAATGCTGATACTATATTTAGTGACAGCATTGCCCGTGCGAAGAAAAACAAATGCTGTGAACGTTCTATTTACACATTCTGTAGAATATTTAATTTTATTACAGAATGCCGGCCCCCTGCCGCTATATCCCTCACTGCATTTTTAATCTGTAACATCTTTGAAAACATTTATTTAAAATACTTGCTCCAAAGGGCATTATTGATTTATATTAAATGCACAATGTATTTAAGGTACTTAATTTGATAAGGATAAATGCTGTACTGCTTAAAATAGCTTCGAAAATAAGCCATTATTTCTCATAAAATGTAAAGGATAAAAATGGTTATTGTGGGTTATCCCTTAGAGATAGACATATACTATTGCAGACTCTTTTGTAGACCTTTTCAAGGTGTACAATACTGTAGTACATTACTTTGATCTATCTTGTAGGGTTTAGTCAGCGTTGCAATGTAAGCGCGAAAAATTTGTTTATTTACGACATCACATTAAAAACATCTAAATTTATCAATGTTTCTCTACTATATTAAGCATGTTATATACATATAAACCTTCCTCTTGAATCACTCTATCTATTAAAGAAACCCGCATCAAAATCCGTCGCGTAGTTTTAAAGATCTAAGCATACATAGAGACAGACAGCGGGAACCGACTTTGTTTTATACTATGTAGTGATGATAAGGTGGTTAAAGTATCTTAAACTTTCTAAATCGTTGCGCAATTTTCTTAGTTTTCTTGCATAAGAACCTTCCCCTGACAATAACAAACACAACAAAAAAAGAATTAACGAAATTGATCTAGCCGTTCACGCGTGATGCCATGACCAAGGGAAGTAGGGATTCATTTTTATGTAGATGTAATGTCATAACAACCACACAAAGCCCTCTAGACCCAAAGTAAGCATATATTAATAGCTTGTGATATGGGCTCTAGAATGCGGATAAACATACTTATATACTTTTTTTGTACATACAAACATATTATACATAGAAACACCCAGACGAAGGTCGATCTTCTATGAGAGGGTAGTACTTCCCCGGTCAACAAAGTACCCCAGCGTGGGTCTAGTACCGAATATGTGAGAGGGTTGCTAGCACCCGCAGTAATGGTAGTGTTATATAGATAAGTTAACCTTGCTGCTCCTATCAACCACGGGTTCCCCGGGCTTCCCGCGGCTGGCGGGGGCCGCCGCGCCCCCGGGACTCAGCTCCGACCAGTTCGGGTAGTCGATCTCACCTGATGTCACAAAAGGAAAATATTTGCAATTTTGTTAGTTAAAAAATAAGGATTTTTTTAAAGACGCCTACGAGGTGGCAGCACTGAGGCGTCAGGTCTAGGCACCTGTCAAAGCGCTTTCAATATTTGATAGATAATCGTGAACAATTCTATTGATTACAAGCTGTTAATGAATTTTGATTTTGAATTTTTGTGAATGGAAGACCTTTCACCTAAGTGGCGCCAACTGGTGGCGAAAATTTTTCTTAAACCCTTCATTTATACGCCAATTCCAACACTTGAGAATGAGCTGTGAATCGTTAAGAATTTTGCAAATACAAGTTGTAAAAGCTAAGGGTATGACAACTGTTAGAAATATTGTTAGTAATTTTGTCATTGATTAAAAAAGGGTTGCTTGATTAAAAAAGCTTTTATAAGGCAATCGATTGTATATACTAATATACCTATTGCTTAACTTTATATCATTGAAGACGAGATCTATAGATGACAGTGCGCAACAGTGAAAGTCAGGATGTAGTACCAAAACCACTACTACACGTTTTACGAATATTAAATGAATATTATAAATGCGAAAGTAACTCTGTCTGTCTGTTACTCTTTCACGCCTAAAACACTGAACCAATTTTGATGAAATTTAGTATAGTGATAGATTCGATCTTAGGGAACAACATATCTTTTACTTATCGCGAAAAAAATGGTTTAAAGGGGTTGAAAGTTTGTAATAATGTTTGTTTGAAATAATAAAAAGTGACATTACCCAACATGTCGTCCATAATGTCGTCCTGTCGCGGCGGCATTGCCTGCGGGTTGGTGGTGAACGCGGGGTACTTGAGCAACCAGTCCTCGTAACCACCGTGTAGGGCTAGCGGAGGTCGCGAATATTGCACTTTTACGTCCCACTGTGGAAGCAATAATTAACTTTTCAAACATGTTTATGTTTTTTCTGTCAAACATCACTACTTCCAAAATGTTTATACAGTCTTGACCAAATCCATTTTCGGACAATGTAAACAAACAGTCTTTTCAATATTTTTCTATCAAAAACTCCATAACCTATGACACATGAATTTATACATATTCTGTTCACTATATACTTCATTTTGTAACTATTTTTACTAATGGTTAATAATCAAATCTAGATTATTTAATAAAATTACGAATTACTTTTTGCGGTCGAATAAAGACGTCAAATTGATTGACAGTTTTATTTTTTTTGTACTCTCTATTGTCTTTGAAAACCAATGTTGTATTTTATTAGAAGAAATAAGTTTAACGAATACCTATATATCAAAGGTACATAATATTTGTAATTCATCATTTATTTTGGGTTTGCCCTAGCAGGTCTGTTCATTTGTTTTATTGGAATATAGTACCTATAATAAAATCGTAACATACATACAAATTCCATTTAGTCCATATTTCACAAATTTTCATTAGACGGGAAAATATTCAAAAGTATCTCAGTATTCTATTTCAGTCCGTGGTCAAATCGTTGCATTTAGAGGTCAATGCTTACTTATTTTAAATTACATTTATTTATTAGATATTATTTACGTACATTGTTTGTCTTATTATCTTAATGTTTATAAATCAACGATTACAATAAAATACAAACCATATTTAACATAAATACAAATATTTGGAGTGATAAATTAAATAGAATTAATCTATTACGCAAATAGAGTATTCGTAAACGTAATATTATTTAAAATGTAAGAAAAAGGACGAAAAATTATTATTTAACAATGTATTGATGTCATTAATTTTATTTTTATTATCCTTGTCCCCATCACTAGTAAATTCATGAAACCATAGACAATGGCAATATAGCGGATTGTTTACATTGTACGAAATTGGAGTTGGAATGGACTGTACATGAAAGGGTAAGTACTTTGAGCTTTAAGAAATAGGGTCTACAACTATCTGTTTGTTTTAAATTACAAATAGCTGTTATGCACCTTTTTTGGGCTATGAATGGTGTTTCTTCATTTGTAGCGTTGCCCCAGAACATAATTCCATATCTTAAGAGTGGTGCAATATGACCGTGATATGCCATTAGAACCGTTGACGTACTTGCTTTATAAGACAAAACGCGCAGGGCATATGAAAACTGGTATACTTTAGAACAAAGTGATTCGGTATGTGTATTCCAATTCAAAGTAGAATCCAGGTGAACACCTAAAAACTTAGTTACTTCTACTTGTTCAATTTTCACGTCATAGTAAGTAATGTCCATATCAATTAACTTGTTTATTCTATTACGAAATGTCATATAATTAGTTTTACTAAGATTAATTTTTAAATTGTTTGATGTCAACCATTCAATAATATTGGTCAATGTAGAGTTTATGTCAAGGTTAGGTTAGCACCATTAAAGATAATTGTACTATCGTCAGCAAATAGTATTGACTTATGTTCAGTCACCTTAGGCAAATCATTTATATAAATAATAATTAAAAGTGGGCCTAGTATGCTGCGCTGTGGAACACCAAACATAACTTTGCTGTAGTCAGACACATCATTTGTTTCCGTTTTTACTAAAGGACATATTCTAGTGATTTGTGTTGATTGTAATCTGTCACTTAAGTAGGATTTTATTAGGCTTAGTACATTCCCACGACGCTATATAGCCTGATTTGTTTTTTTTTGTTAGAATAACTTGACCATCATCATCACAGTTTAGCGAAAATAAGTCTTAGGCTGGATATAAAGATTGAATATGTATTGTGATGCAAATAATTTTTTTTTTCAACCTTGTTCCCATCACTAGTAAATTCATGAAACCATAGACAATGGCAATATGGCGGATTGTTTACATTGTACAAAGATGGTGTTGGACGGGACTTTAGTTGTGTATAGAGTCCAAATACAGAACTACGAGCTCGTACGAAACTTGTGAATGTGGGTGTTTAGACAAATTATCGCTACCAGTTGGCGCCACTTTGGTAAAAGGTCTTCCATTTTGACAGCGCTATCAAAACAAATATTTTTGAGTTGTCATTTCGCCAATTTTAATGATTAATTTACAATATAGATAATTCACGTGCTTAGGACAAAAGAAAATTTCTGAGAGGGTTTTCTAAAATGCCGCCCACGAGGTGGCAGCACCGACGCGTCAGGTCTAGCTGTCAAGCGCTTTTTGAAGTTAACCACTGTTAGCCCAATGTGAAAGTTAAAGTGGCGCCAACTAGTAGCGAAAATTTTCCTAAACAGTCTCATTGATTTGCATTGTACATTCTAGAAAAATTAATCAAATTTAAGGGATGTGTTTGGATTTCTGAAGGACCCTTGAGTCAAAAAACGTCCACTGTTGGACATAGGCCTGCCCAAATGTCACTTTGGTCGGACGTGAGCCGCCCTTATCTATCGGTTGGCTCGCCACCCTTGTCAGGTCAACAGTTCACTTTGTAAGAGGTCTGTTCTACGTTATCCGATTTGCGGTCACCATTCTAGAACTTTGTCCTAATTTCCATCAGTACTCCGAGGTATGTCCTGCCCACTTCCACTTAAAGCGATTTGGTTCACACAATCATATCGGCCCATTGTTATTCCACTGCCACTGCAGGGAAAGGTCTCTTTTTATACAGAGAAGGTATGAGCATTAATCGCCACGCGCGATAAGCAATTTCAGACTTCCTCAGAAGTCCAGGATGTTTTCCTTCACCGTCAGTCAGTAATGCCCAGATAAACTTAGAAGTACATTATGATTTGAAAAATCACATTAGTACTTGCCCGGATTCAAACCCCAACCTCGTATTAACGAAGGTGCCTTCACCACTGGGCCATTACGACATTTAATACTATGGAAATCCTACCTTGAGTAATATAGTCTTGAGCAGATGCAGTGTCTTGCCGGGTATGACTGTGGTGCTGGTCCAGTCCAGCATCACAATCAGCTCCATGTTAGCACGATCCGCCCATACGGGACGAGAGTCAGGAGGAAGGTTTTGTTCTAATACGTTTGCTGATTGGCTATGAAAGAATAAGTATAATTTGCAATTAGTTGCTTTGTACAGACCGTCTATCTATACTATTATATAAAGCGGAAGAGTTTGTTTGTTTGAACGCGCTGGTCTCTAAAACTAGCAGTCGAATTTGAATAATTCTTTTTGCGTTTGATAGCTTAGTTCTTGAGTAAGGATATTTAACATCACGCTATGAGCGACGGGTGCTGAGCAGTAAGCAAAGATGTAACTAACGCGATGAAAACACGCCATGGCAAGCTAATACTAATAAACTAATCAAAAAGTTTTTTTATATTAGCCCACCAAAGTGACTCCACTCTGCCTGATGATGATGATGATGAGCAGTCAATGGAATCCAGAAGTGGAATAAACCATTTCAAAAGCCATCGCTCCAAACTACTGGTATGGTGGCCTCCACTATGGCGGCTTAGTGAAATGCTTTTTCAAACCCCGCTTAAAAGACCTAGGATTAAAGTTAACAAAATCCCTGACATAACTTACCCAGGTGATATACACTCCTCTGGTACAGCGATACAAGCAGGATAGTTGATATGAGACTCTATATAGTCCTTCCCTGGCCGAGCGTCTAATATCATCACCTTCAGCTTCCCACTCTTTAATATCGCGTACAGCTGCTCGCTTTTGATTGTCACTTCGTCTAGTCCTGGAAAGAATAATGCTTTGAGTGTAACCCTTCAATTTCAATCATCGATCGATTCACAATTTTTACACAATATTTTGTATATACGTAACTTCCCGCCTGTTTCCCACCAATGGGGTAAGCAGAGACTATAGAACGCCATTTGATGCGATCCAAACATACCTTTGCCTCTTTAACATAGGTGCTAGTAATTATGCCCTACATATATATTATAACTAAAGTAATATAGTTCATTCAAATTGTATGTTGACGCCAACACCTATGCTAAGTTATCATAACAATGTATTAAGGGTGCTGAGCCCAACCCTCAGGCAAAGACAATTAGGTACATAACTTTATATAAGGGACATTTTAAGTAAGTCAGTGTAGTACTTAGTTAGGCAAAGAATTTTTTTATTGCAAGTAATAATAATATACAACTATACACAACGTCATCTAGACCCAAAGTAAGCATATAAATTATAGCGTGTGTTACGGGTACTAGAATGTGGATATATATGCTTAAATATTTTTTTATTAAATTCATACATAATACATAGGAACACTCAGACCAATGCAAATAGTCTTGTTCATACACACAAATATTTACACAGAGCGGAACAAATCTCTGCATGTCTGTTCATACACAGTACCATTGAACCACAGACAGTCAAATGAAATTGATTGTGAATAATGAAAGTGATTTGATTACTATGCTTTAATAAAACATCTATAATAAACAGGGCCAGATGTACCATATGGCTTTTTGGGGCTTCATCCCAGGGCCCCATGGATTTTCCACCCAACTAAGTCAAAAATAGACGTTAATGCGAAAATATGCATAAATTTATTAAATTAAACAGATTGTACAATTTGCATTCTAGCGAATCTTGTGATCAATCAAACCCATTCAATTCATTAAGGCCTAATATATTATAATAAAAATAATTTGGAGGGCCCCTAAGTAGTATTAACCTAGGGCTCCCTAAGCTCACGGTCCGGCCCTAACAATAATAAGTCTAATTACGAGTTACCTGGTAAGCCAGCAGTAGGTGACAGTTCATTAATAGGTACCGTCTCTGTGGTCTTCTTCCTGTTTTCTTCAATCTTTTGTTTAATCAGTTCATTCTCTTTTATATCGTTCAGACGCTTCGTTTTCTGCTCTTCTGCATATCTGCAATTATTCACAGAATAGTATTGGTAAGTCACCTTGTTGGTTAATCTATGGATTGAGCAATCATGGTCATAATTCTCAGTGGTAAAGAAACAAGGAGTTTTTTAATTCTTATGTAGGAGTGACAGATTTGTAATCATTGATGTTATGAACCCATTTGTCTTTTTTCATGAACTCCTATTAATATTATAAATGCGAAAGTTTGTATGTGTGTGTGTGTTTGTTACCACTCAGCGCCTAAACAGCTGAACCGATTTCAAGGAAAATTGGAATGTAGATAGATTTGGTGCCATAAGCACATAGGCTACTTTTTATCCTGAAAATTGGTCTGGTTCCCTAGGGATACAACACACCATATTTTACACGCGGGGACAAACCGCACTGCGGCAAGCTAGTTATCTTATATACCTAAAGATACAAGAATAAAAAATTAACGATATACAAGTAAATTACATTTTGCCAGTTTTTTATAGTTCCCAGCTTGAACATTACTTACAAATCTCTTACTATTCTACAGTTTCAAATAATTATTGACATTGGTATTTATAAAAATCATAATTTATTACAGAGAAATTATTGTAGAGGAAAATATATTATTTTGAAGTAAAATATCACCTCTATTTAGAATATGATTCAACCCTAACAAGTGACAAGCATATAACTTGTACATACTATCAACATTACTCTATATCAATTGTTTTTGCTTCTCACCTGTCAATAAGGCTGTTCTTGAGCTTCTCAGCCGCATCAATAGCTTTGTTTGGGTTCTTAGGACCAAGTATATTGTTAAAGTACGACTTGTCCTTTAAATACTCCTTGTCCTTGCTAATATAAGCGACCACTCGAAGATATTTCATATAATAAACGTAAGAGTACTCCTCGTCTCCCTTCGCGCGAGCCTCTTCCGCACTATCGAACAATTTTTGGGCTGTTTTGCATAACCTGTGAAAAACATCAAATGTAAGCACTTTATATAATTGCAAGTCATTTTTTTATGGTCGAGTAGAAAGCCATACTCACACGGTAGCTCGTTTAGACTTCAAATCTGGTACATTGTGTAATTTGTCCAAATCCTCTATACATTTCCCAAGGTGAAGTTGAATTTTTCGTGTTTCTGTCATGTTGGAAATTTTGTTCGCCGTCTTCTTTTTATAGGTACAACCGTAATTTTTAGTCTCCGGGACCACGGAACACTACATTTGTTTCAAAAAACACAAGGATTGTTGTAAAAACTCACTGCAAACAAAAATTGAGAATAAATCAGAAAATGTCAAGTTTTTTTATTAGCCAATTTTCTCACAGATAAAAAAACACCATCACTGGCTTGCGTTCGGTTTTACGCTAAATCTGTTTTACTATGTTTAATTTTATGTCAATAAAGAGCGGTTTATTGAGCGTAATAATTGAATTATGGAAGACAAAAACAAACTACTGATTTTATTAAGCTTGGTGTAGTTTTAAATCCTGAGGTTTCTTGCTTGTGATTGCAATTTGCACTATGCATTCATCAAATCGCGTAGCAACGTTACTTGCACATAACAATATGAAAATGAACTTATTTGGCAACAAGCAAGCTTTAGAAAAAGTCTTTAGTAATAGATAAGTAAATCTATTTAAGCTGTAAATGATGATGGGTTAATAAATACTAGCCAACATGTTATAAACATGCAGAAACTATATAATTAATTGTGATGATATGAATGACGTTTTTTATAGTCTTAGCCACCGCGGCTTAGAGCATTAAACCAATCACCGCGGACAAGGCACGACAAGACAAAGAATGAACTGCTAAAAATGCAACTAAACGTAGGTATTTACTTTTGTCGGTACTACTATGACATATTTTTGACATTACTGTACAAAGCTCGAATTACAACGAGAAGTTAAATTTGTAGCTTGCTACTTTAGTTCTTATTTACAAAGGAGTACGGCTTATATTTGTGTTACTTATTTGAGAGTCAAATGTGTGTCTAGCTGTTCATAGCGTAAATAGCGCAGGAGCGCAAGTTTTCATGCGCAGTGGATTCTTCCTCATTTTCCCTGGTCGATTGTGGTTTTCCATTTAGTTTTTCAGCTGATCACGCTTTCTACAGTCGTCGCAGACCGTCCGTGTCGTGGGTCATGTGCGAAGTTGTCGCAGCGTTGTGAAATCGCTGAGTGATTGTGTTTGTGTAGTTGTTGATTAGCTAGTGCCAGTGAAAATGTTTTCAGGACTCACTAATCAGGTCAGTTCGTGGATGGGAGCGGCAAAGGGCGAGCCCCAAGATGAAGAAGTCCCAACCCCTACGAAAGAGGTGACCGGAGAGGCCGCAGCCGCAGCTGCGGAAGGTGAAAAACAAAGGTACAGTAATTTCATTGTTTACATTTTCTTGTATTTAATTTAATCACCCGGATATCCCTTGCCGATTAAGAATTCAGTTCTTTAATTAAAATTCAACGCTTGAATTGCGGAAATATTATTGCAATTGATTTTATCTATGCAAATAAGTAATTTTAGATTTTAAAAGTTTTACCATATAAATTTATGGGGATTGTATGACGAAATTTTTTTTACTTTTGTGTTAGTATGAAAAGAAACTGCTGTAATATTGATCAATCCATAGGTAACTTTTAATGTAGGTCAAGTACTTCTTGCACATGTACTGCAGTGGAATACCAATGTCCAATGACCATAAAGGGGTTTTATCTAAATTTATAGAATACTTTTGTTTTTCTAGATCAAAGACAAAGAATATTTTAGTGATTTTCCAAGGGGTTGAAAATTATGTAACATGAACTAAATGGGGGTGGGTTGAATAATAGGGTATATTACCTACTTCAATTATGTAATATGAATGTTCTAACACATTTTATTTTTGGCAGTCCCACAAAAGGAGGCAGCAAACTGGACCTGATCACCAATGTGAAGTCACAGATGACTGGTTGGCTTGGTTCAGGGATCCCAATCCCTGGCCTTAGGAAAAATGAGCCTGCCCCAGCGGAGCAACCAGAGCAGCAAGTCCCTACTGAAATTGCCGAGGTGGCTGAACCAAAGCCCGAAGGAAAAGATGATGATGATAATTCTAGGTATAATAGGTACGAGGGGTTCGCGGAACTAATGAGTTGAGGCAGTTTATTTTGGCTTTTTTAAGTTTTGGTTAATGGTTCTTGTATGTTGTTGCTGATGAATAAAAAAATAAAAAATTAGGCTAAGAAGCTCAGGACATTTTAGAATAATTTATTGTTAATGTGATCACAAATTTAATTATGCGCAGCGAGTTGCGAGATCGCATCTCATCATACATATCGCGTACAAAAAATCCGTTTTGACGCGTTTGGTTCAATTCGCGTTTGACCCAATCCATCTAATTCGCGGTTTTAAAAAAACCTTTTAAGTGACATCTAGAAAGTAAGCATAAACCGTAGACTATTCTCAGTTCAGTATTCTCACTCAGTAGAGTATTCTCAGTTTATGGTATGAACACGAGAGTAATTGCATAATCAAAAACTACTAACTTAGATCTAAGAAAAATATTCATTAGTAACAATACATAAATATTGTTATTACAAGTTATACAAGGATTTTAATGCATCATGAGTTTGAATATAATTATTGTTTTAACACCAGTCATTTTGATTCAGCACTACAAAATTGTATTATATACAACTGAAGCTTCACGCTTTTTCATTACAAATTTATCATGGCTTTTTGGCACTTTTCACTTCGATTTAGAAGTTTTTTCAGCACTATTGTTATTTATTTCTGAAAATACTTCATACATTATTTTAACAAAATTTTGCATTTGGCCGTACATTATCGGTCTATTGACATTTTTCACGCGATCACTTTTCTGTAAGAATAAAGGAAAATTTTTAATTGCACTTTTGGCAGAATCAACACATATAAACTAGGAATCATTTCTGAAAAACTTCTTACGTTTTAGACAATGTTAAATTAAAATCACAGATGAAAATATTTTCTCTAGATGCACTTGCAAATTTTATAAACTCATTTATTCTGCTCAAACCCCATATTTTATTTTTCATTGTTGTGCCTTCTTTTAGTGTTCTCTTTTTTGATAAGTAATCTGTATTTTAATCTAGTCACATTCTTATTCCGCTATTAAATAACAACAGTATAAAGCTTTCGCCTGCAATTATATAAATACAGCATCTCCCTTTTCTATGTGATTCGCGTACCTACAGGAAGTAATCGTTTTGCGATGTATCAGCCCGAGCGTCCAACGAGAGCGGTACTAGAACAGGGCATCATAAACAATTAAATACAGTTTTTATTAAAAACAGCAACGGAATAACTGATTTACAGCTTTCCAAATAAACACATAATATTATTATATTGCCGCAGTCCTAAAATATATTCAAGCCCTGCAGATTTTCATAAACGCAGTTATCATGCGCGCACATAAAATGTATAAATAATTGTAGATGATTATTGTGCTGCTCGTTTTGACCTCATTTTTTTGCGTATGATGTGATTCAAAACTTTTGTTTGACGCCCTCGAACGATAACGTGCCCTCTCACTTGAACCTTGCTTTTCATTTCAAAATTCTATTCTTTCTAATGATTTATAAATGTTCTCGTAACAAAATACCTCTGTTCAAATGATAGAATTGCTGTAAAAAATAATTATTTGTGGTTTCTTATCAATTTTGGCTAAGAATTTGGCTAGACCGTAACAAACCTAACATAGATAAGAATTTTATAATGCTTTAGTTATACGAATTTTGTTTCTCTTTCGGTGCTGTAGTAGGAATATTGGGGATAACGGACGGATATTATATGAAAAAAAATCGTCCCTATTTTGTTTTATTATCGGCTAGACATCGAGGAAGGGCCGACACCGGCAACGTTAGAGGCATCACAGTATTAACAATGTGATTGTACCTAACAAATCTCAAAAATGTTCAAAGTATAAGAGAAAATAATTATCTGGATCTATTGGTCATGTATTACTCAAAGCCTAGTCCCGATTCCAGTCAGTTTTCTATATTTTTCCAATACATATTTTGGTCGGTCTCTTAACACTACTATTACAAAATTCCAAAAACGGCACAAAGGTTTCCAAAAGCGTTAGTTCAAAGGCGTGTTTCTAAATCTAGGCCAGATTACCCTGACGGCGCATCTATGACGTCATGCAAGAAAATTAGTTTAACATCCATCTACGTTAGACCAATGTTGAATATATTCCCTGTGCGTCATTGTTCGATATCGACGACTGACGACTGGCAATTGCTGTACAGTTTCAGTTGAGTTCATTCTGTTAATTAAATGCATGTTTCGATTTCACTGTCCCTTAACTGAAGTCTTAGTAAATTATCATCATCAGAATTTTAGCTGAAAGATGTTCTCTGCTTGACATATAGACCGCCTCCAAGTATTGGAATTTTGAAGGGTTGTGAGACGTTCTCAACTGTTTCATTGTAACCCAAATTAATTAATGATATCTGAATTTATTTAAAAAGCGTTTAAACGAAATGGAATTGCTTCCTATTGCAAAACTTCTGAAAACTTTGACGCAACATCAGTATTATTACGTAGTGGTGCATTATGACGTCAGAAAGCGCAACCTCAGTGGAACACACCCAAAACACTGGTGTGTAAAATAGATCACGTGATACGCTCAATTGCCCCGACTCTGAAAGATTACCTAAGCTCATGGAGTAAAGTTGTTGTTACAGATCATTTGCTTTACGGCTATATCCGATCTTTAATCTAATCTTTTTGTATAAAATCGGTAAAATCTAAATAGAATCGAATATAGGAAGCAGCCGTGTCGTTAACGAAATACTTAGCTAACGAGTTCGCAAATCGTCATTTGTGAGCGAAAGAGCAGGCCGAATATATTACTTCTATTGATTTTCACACATAGAGATTAAGGTCAGAGAGCGAGTTTCTATAGTTTGGAGAAATACGTATTTTTTTGGCAATTGTATTACTTTTCAAAGTTCATCATTTGCCGATATACCCAGCAAGGAAATATTATTATATTAGTGGATATAGTAGACTATTCGATTATCATAAGTTATTTTAGGTCAGAATGGGCAGTATTACGACACAGACGTGGTAAGGTAAAGATTTCGGCAGCTGTGACTTTTCTGACCCGTCGCAAATCCGTTCGATGCAGATTGCTTGACCAGTGCTTAGGAGACGTTTTTATTTAGGTTGAAACTTAAGGATTACATAAGAGTATGTCTTATTGTGCTTGTATATGTCTATTATTTAAATAATATACTCAATGTATGGTACTCAAAGGCAATTGCTCACTATATTTAGTTCGATTGCAGAAATTCAGTTACGAACATGGATGAAGAGAAAATACTACTCAAAATAAATATAGTCTTCATTATTTAGATCAAATTTTTGCCGAAATATGCTATTTCTCGGATAATATTAGCATTGCCAGTAACTTCTATTAACGAAATAATAATGACTATTTTATTTTGATTTCGTATTTTCACTGTTTCGAAATGAATATGATGAGCTCGGGTCTTTTTACCTTTTTAATGCTTTTAAAAAGTAGCAATGTTGTTGTATATATTTCTGGCAGATTTGGATTTAATTTTTGGTATCTTGTCTTCATTCTTGAATATTGTTACTAATTAGATGTGTTGTGTTGGATGCAGCGCCACTGGCGGTGCTGACAGCAGGCCAGCATCCACTGGAGGTACTCCAACCGAAGAGCAGCCTGGAGGAGTTGGGAATGGTAAGTGTTTTGTTTTAAATCTGAATCGTAGTTAGTGGAGAGTAGAGTTGAAAGTAGATTGCTTGCTCATGTTTTTATAGATAGACGTCGCTATAATTATTTAGCAGGGGACCTGCTTGCTTTTGTTTTATGTAGATATGCTTAGTGAAGAACCGAATAAAGGGTTGAGTTATAGTTACGGGACAATCTCACCCTCACGCCAATCTCTGTGACTCTTGTAAGCTGGGATTAACTGTGAAAAACCCTCAAACACATCGATCTGTGACACTTGAGCGTCCCGGGGGCTGCTAACTGTGGACCTCGCAACGCATTTAATCAGAAGTGTGTGAGTTTTAGTTAGTGAAGAATTAGAAATTGTCTGTGACCACTATGATATTGCTGACATAAAATGTAGCCACAATCACTGGTTACATTACTTTCCGTTTGTGAGATTGCCAATATCATACTTAGCTTTTAGGGCTCCGTACCCAAATCGTAAAATCCTATTACCCTATGGACCCTATTACTAAGACTCCGCTGTCCGTCCGTCTGTCTGTTCGATGTCTGGCTGTATCTCATGAACCGTGATAGTTAGACAGTAGACATTTTCACAGATTATGTATAACTGTTGCCACTCAACAATAACTAAAAAACAAATTAAAATAAATATTTAAGGGCACTCCCATACAATAGACATGATTTTTTTGCCGTTTTTGTAGATAACGGTACGGTTTTTAATCCATTAATTTGTGCTACTACTCATTAGTCATTTTGGTAGATAAAATATAGAAATTAAAACTATTATAAAGCAATATAAAATATTGATAAAATTGGCCCTTTTTCTCTGCAAAGAACTCCTGTCGACAGGACGTTTTCGCTTTATTGTCCAAAATACACTATCGTCCCGTTTTATGGGATGTGTCCGGCAAGCTTTGAAAGTGTAATTTACCGGATATTTTTTACTACCGATATACTGACATGATTTCTAATAGAAAACCGATTTTATTTAGCTTGAGGTTATAAAGTAGTATTATTGGTCTCAAGCTATTGAATATAAATCTGAGGCAAAAAAGAGTTTGATATAGGAGTTCGAATCCTGTCTGCTATTACTATAGACCAGACTAAACGCCGGCAGCATGGTGTAAGAGCGCCTGCACCCCTCCCAGACCAGGAAAAATTCCTAGATAATATTTAATTTACTGTTTATCTTTGAGTTGAAGCGTCTATAAGTTGCTGTGCAATTGTTGTCCAACGTTGTCAATTAAGGGCGTTCCGTCACATATGACCTTGAGCGTTTCGCTTCCTCACCACCCCGCGCCTCACCCGAAAAAAACATTGCGTGCGAGTCCGCCCTCTAGCGTCAAGTAGCAGTAGCACAACTATAAGACAATGACCTTACTTGTCCGAAACCGCAGAGCTAAAATCTGATAGACGCGAAAATAATGAATTATTTTTTTAGTATCTTTTATTATTTCGTTTAGTAAGTATGTATATTTTTTAGTATATATTATTTATATATTTATTATTTATATAGTAGCGAAAGCAAAGATGAGTGTTTAGAATCATGACGTTTGTTAAATATGTAGTAGAAATAAAAATAACTACTGTGGGTTAAACCAATAAACTCAAAATCCAGCTCTACCGTGGTATAACTAAAATGCCGTTAACTGCCAAAGTCGAGTTTTGAGTAAACACTCAAAAAACGCGGCAAAAATTGAAACCGTTGTCACTTACAAATGACAACAATTATTTGAGATTTAAAGGTACCAAGATATAGATCAAATGAAATACTTTCAATTTATTCTCCTGTCAGTTTGTAAATATAATTAAATTTTATAATAAAACGTTTTTTTGCGTTTTAGTATACCATTGGTGTTACAAAAATCTAATAGATCAGCGGCTAAAATGCCACTACGCTTAGCGTAACGGCATTTTAGTGTCTCTATTTCATAAAAAATATTGTTTGTTAAAAACCTAAAAAACAAAAGAACTTAATTGCAACTAAAATGTCGGTATAGCACATAATGTCAATTTAGCTTATCATTAATACTTGTGGAACTACCTCATGTTAAACGTGGTTAACGTCCGTTCACTGCTTTTAAGTCTGGTAGTCTATAAATGTGTTTAAATAAGAGTACAAAACTTGATTCATTGTTACGCTTAAACGCGGTTAAACTTAAAACCTTATAGTTTAACGGCATTTTAACGCAACAGAATTATAAAGTATTAGATCATTATCGATCAAACTGAAGTTAAAAGTTATTAAAATACACTCATTTTTTAAACTTACAACTAACACAAAACTTCCCTTAAAACAAGATTATAGGTATCGCATCAATTATTATAAATTTAAAACATGGTTTTTATAAAATTTAAATTGACTTACAAACCACTTTATAATAAAAACAAATGTAGATACTAATAATAAAAATCACAAGTAAGTTTAACTTACACTTTAAACTAATAAGCATAAAAAAACAATTGGACCTACTTATGCAAAAAGGAACCAATCCACACATATGCCAAAATTGAGATAATTAAACAAAAAGCATAAAATGCACCTTATAACTATAATATAATAATAATATTCTACCACATTCACACAGAGCCATCTTAGCCCCAAATTAAGCAATTATATTTGCTTGTGTTATGGGTACTAAACAACTGATATACTACTTATATACTTTTTTTTTTTTGTAAATACATACATATTATAGACTAGCTGTTGCCCGCGACTTCGTTCGCGTGAAAATTCAGATGGGTGCCAGATTTTACGGCAACCGTACATTGTATCAGTAATAAATATCAGTATTATCCATCTCTATGGCGAATCTCATTTAAACCCGCTACCGCTAAAACTGATGAACCACTTTCACACAAACTTCGACTCTTATTTGCTCACTTAATAAGGGTAGTTTCTGAATATTAAAAAAAGAGTATTTTCTAGTAATTTGGTAATCCTACTATAAAAACTATAGAAGTTTCATACAAACTTTGTCACCCCTTTATACACCCATAGAGGATGGATTTTGCAAAATCCCGTCTAAGTGAGCACCTATATCCTAATAGGAACGATCATGCAAAGTCTGAGATTCCTAGCACTTGTTGTTTCTGAGATTTCGTGATGAGTGAGTGAGTGACCTTTTGCTTTTATGTATATAGATAGCTTTTGCCCGCGGCTTCGCTCGCGTGAATATTGATTTTTCCAATAGACATTTTTATATTGTTTAAATACTGTTTTCCATAGTATTTTTAATCTCCCATTCATACAAACCCTCTTTCACCTACCTAAAGATATCCCTCGTAAAAAAAAAATACAATACACAAAGGCAAATATTCACTACAATAACTTTTCCCTTCCCCTCATTCCCTATCGCCCTTTTTCTCCACTCTCCACAGTTTCCGCTTCTCTCCTCACCTCCCTCTTCTCCTCTTCACCTCCTTCAGCATCCCTTGCCTCTCCTCGAGCATCTCTTGCCCTTTCCTCCACTTCTCTCTACCTTGCCTCCTCGCTTTCTCCTCTCTTCTCTAGCACTTCCCCATTTCTTCTCCTTCGTTCCCCTCATTTTCTTCTCCCTTCTTATCACTTCTTATCCCTTTCCCTGCATTCGAGAGCTCCTGCCTTGTCCCTTACCCCTCCCTTCCTCTCCCATCTCCCTTACTTCCCCTTCACTTTCCTCTCACTTCCTCCTCATTTACTCCTCACTTTTCCCTCACTCCTCACTTCCTCCTCACTTCCCCCTCACTTTCCCCTCACTTCCACTCACTTCCCCTCACTTCCACTCACTTCCCCTCACTTCTAACTTCCCCTAACTTCCCCCTCACTTCTCCCGCACTTCCACCTCACTTCTCCCTCACTTCCCCTAACTTCCCCTAACTTCCCCGTCACTTTCCTCACTTTCCTCTCACTTTCCTCTCACTTTCCTCTCACATTCCCCTCACTTTCTCTTCACTTCTCCCTTGCTTCTCCCTGGCTTTCCCTTGACTCCTCTTGACTTCTCCCTGACTTTTCGTACTTTTGTAGCAATATGCAAATTGAGGCAGCCTGTAAAGCACGCATTTTACTTTTTATTTTTTCTTTGCAACATAGAAAGCTGTAAGTATTTAATTACCTATAGAGTTAAGTGTATTGCCTGTGTCACTTTGCATGCTACTTGAAACTGTAACTTACAAAAATTGTAATAACCTGGCGATTAAAATGAGTGGCTTGAGTTTCTTGCCAGTTCTTCTCATGGCTCTACTTTGTCAGCGAACTGGTTGTAGGTTAATTTGCTGACATTTTGTAAACTTTGACGTTCATAAGTGTTAATTTAATTAACCTATATAAATTAACATATTTTCATTTTCCTTATTTATTTTCGGTTCAACTGGATATCACAAATATAACTTCAGTAAATCGTTCTGTATATTGCATAGCTAGCAAAAATTTTACGGAAGTAGATCTTTTAGAATAAGCGGGACGGTTTGGCTGGAGATGTACATAACGACGTAAAGTGTAAGTTTTGTCTGAAAGTCAGTGGTCCGAAGGCATAGTTACCTCCTCGGTCCTCTTTATTTCCTTTTTCTCCCACAGTATCTTTACTCTGTATGGCCACCACTGCACTGAATTTGAAACAGCACCATTCACCAGCAAAACTGAATTCAAATGACGGAGCTGATAAGGATTTTCAGTTACACATGCTTTAAACAAAGCGTCATCATTCCTATGTGTATATCATTATTTCTATAGAAATTTATATTTTTCAATGTACCCTATCAAAATTCAAGGATGTTGCACAAAAATGTATAGTATTGGATAAGTAGATATATTTATTTAGTAATTAGTGTTTTTAATTTTAGGTTTTTTATGATATCGTATTGGGTTTTTATCTGTAATGATATTGTAAATACTTTTTCAATAAATAAATAAATGTTGATTATCTTCTAGTAAGTGCCCGTACGTAAGGTACACAATATCATGTACCCTTAGCAAAATAAGTAACACGAACAATTGCCAAAGTAGACGCATTGTACCCACTGTTTGAGTGATTTGGATGTACCGTGAAAATTACCTCGCTAGAGATTCATTATAAGTATAGATTACTTCAATATGTACATACAAATATATGTGTACATACATATATTTGTATGTACGTACATATTGTAGTATTGTAAATGTATAATATAATGCAAAATCGGTAAAGTAGAACTAATGTAATATTATCGCTAAGTAACGGATCCATGCGGACGACGTCACGGGGTAGTTTTACAGTACATACACTTATAATATAATATAATAAAGATACATACATACATACATACATACATACATAGAGTGCTAAACCATAATTCTTTTGCCTTTACCTAGTTAGGTAAAGACTGTACAAAAAAGAGTAGAATTCTTAATACTGTGCCACCGTGCCGGGTCTATTACTTTCTACATACACCTATTACTCGAAAAATACGGTATTAGTTTTGTTATGTCCAGTAGGCACTCAATAATATATTATTTAATTTTAGGATTAAAAATTCATATAGTACGATAATAAAGGAACAGAGAGTAGGATTTTTAATTTACCTAATTGTTATAATTTCACAGTCTTCAAATATTTTAGTTTGGTTAGAGACTAAGACGTTTTGTAAAGCCTTTTTTCTTCCTTTCTTGCAATCAAATAAATAAATCAAAATAAGATGCATTGAAAGTAGAAGGGTAGGTATTTACTTTAGCCTAGTATCTTATCAGCTTATCACTGATTTTATCAGCTCATGAAAAAAAATCTAACGAGGTAAATACTTGAATATTTTATCGGTATTACTTACCGATAGAATATTCAAGTACACACCGTATGTATATATAGAATGTATAGGTATTTATGCTCGTGCAAGATAACGTAGATAGTTAGGTAGCTAACAGCAGCGTGTATGGTTGTTTTGTGTAGGTACCTAACTAGGTCGCAAACCGACGCATGTCACGTATAATCATTGTAATTTGAGTTCTATGCTAGTTGTACGACCGACGCCGACGTTCGTGTTCCGACCGAAGCACCTCGTACCTACGCCGGCGTCGCCGTCGTCGCGTCGCGTCGGTCGGAATCGGAAAGCGCCCTTGCCACATGAGTAAATATCCAAGTTAGATATTTTACTCATGTGCCCACCTACCACACACCTAGTTCGAAATGATAGTAGACATAGACAATATTGTAGCAAGCTCATATTCATACCCCTAGGGTATATAACAGCAGGAATTTACTGATTCTTGAGGCCTGGTGTTGCCTTGATCTTATCACGAGCGACAATAGGCTCACCACCTGCTACCTAGTTTACGTGGAACTAAACATAATTAAAGGATATCCTAGGTAAGTATCTCAAAGAAGGTATTTTACTAAAAATATGAAGGTAGGTATATACCTACTTACAGGATATTCTATTATTGAATCCTTTGCATTTGTATTTGTTTCAGTCGTGAAATTTTAGTCATTTTGATGAAAAATAATAATAAATGTAGGTAAATACCTACGTATTTAATACACTAAAAAAATCTAAATAACTAATCTAATTTATTTGCAACACTAAATCTATCCACACAATATTTTTTTTGATATTATTTATTTGCAATTATTGAATTACGTAAATAATTTTTAAAAAAACCGCATACGTCCGTCCGTCAGAAGGGCTTGCGCCGCTCTGCCGTTCTGCCTCCCGTCGCCCGCGCAGAGCCCCTGCGACGCTGATTCAGCCAAATTATCAATAACTATTGAAACATTATCCTAATAAATGAAATAAACCTACAGAGTTGACATTTGGTTTATTCCGGTTGATTCAATATAACTTTTATATTTATAACTATAGTAATTACAAAGTAATATTTCGAAATAAGTGAAATCACGTTGTTTTAATATCGTTGGTATAAGTTATATAATCAATTATTGTAAATAATTCTTCTACTATTCTAAAGTTCATGAATCAAAGTATATTGTTGGCAAAAAAAAAAAGAATAAATAGCATTAGAATCTACTCAATTATCGAGATGAAAGTAGCGGATTTCGTCGAAATTTCGTCGGAACCACCTTAATTTATTATCCTCCTATATTTTTTTTTAAATCCTGAGTATGGACAATTTACTTTATGAAATGCAGATGCAGTCCCCTGGAAGAAAGGCAGCGCCCATGATCAAACAGCATACAGCATTGTACTAAATAGATATTATTGTTGTAGCTGTACTAAACCAGAGAACTTCGATGGTTGAAATCAGGACTGAGCTGTACTTTTGCTATAGTTCAGGTTTCCTCACGATGTTTTCCTTCATCGTTTATTAATAAAGTTCAAGATTAATTTGGAACTTCAAGGTCACACTGGACCGGCATTAGACGCCCTATTTATATGAACATTTTACTATATTTTTTATTATATTTACTAATTCTCGTAAAATTTCATGCTCATTTTGCATTGCCTTTTTATTTGCTAGACTTTTTAGTTTTAATTTCGTACATTTTCAGGTGAGCAGAATAAAAAGTTTTTCGCTGTGGAAACTATAGAAGTACCTGATATGCAAGAATGTTAGTAGTTGCTTTTTGGTTTTATTTTTAATTAAATTGAACTGGTTTTAGACAATTGTAATAAAGGTGAAAATCGCGTACGGTAAATACTCAAAAGCGTTGCTGCGGCTTTGCTATTCGAACGTTGAGTGCACGGCATTTTCGCCTTCGGATGACCTGCATTATAATAAGACATAGTTATTTAATAGATCCTAGTCATGGCTTTAATTACTAGAGAATTTAGGTGACAAGTTTACATACTTTATCGTGAAAAGGTTCTTCAATCTCAATTGTATCGTACGTTTTATAGCTATTTTAGTGTTTGACTAATTATAGCATTTTACGATAAACACTTTCTAAAGCGAGTTTTAAAGGCATTCTTGTTTTTCTATGTTGTTACACGCAAATAAAATACAATAATATTATTTTACTATTAGCACGGTTTTACCTGCGTTATAAGTTACATATTTGGTTACTGCTCTACTCCCGTCACCAGTAGCGTGATGTTTTATAGTCTATATTCTTCCTCAAGAACTGGACTATCAAACGCAAAAAGAATTATTCATAATATATCAAGACTGGTAGTTTCAGAGATTAGCGAAAATAAACAAACAAACTCTTACAATTTATTAAAATACACATATTTGTATAAAACCAGTTCAATTTCTATTATTTAATTTATTTATTAGTTTTTATTTAACATTTTTTGTATGCAGTTATTTGTTTTATCTTTTATATCCGAAAAATTATGTATGTTTAAGTATTTAGTTATGTTTGGTGTGCACTGGGTTTTAGTTATTTCGTTCTTCAGTTGAAAACATAGATTTCTCAAAAGGATTGCAGTAAAGTGATTTTTAGTACGGAGATATCGCTGCTGCAATTTATCTACCACCTACCCTGTCTGAATTTCTGCCCAAGAAAAACAACACTCGCTCTTTGTTATTGGGGAACCAATGTGGAAAAACGGAGGTGTTCAGACCTCTGCCTACCCTTTAAAGAAATCACGTGATATTTTATCGTCTAACTAGAGGATTCGACGCACGTTGTCCTGTCTTAACTAAAAATATTGACTTCGAATTGGTATAATTAATAATAAAAAAATTCAGAAACATACTAAAGAAATAATTTAATATGGTGGTTAAATTATTCTTAAATTTTCTAATTTGCCGCGCAAATTTCTTAATTCTTCTTTCATAAGTACCTTCTCCTGACAATAAAAAATATAACAAAAAAGAATTAACGAAATCGGTCCAGCCGTTTACGCGTGATTTTTATTTGGTTCACCAACAGCTTAACATCATTCCTTAACATATAAAGTTTAATATTTGCTTAAATCTAAATGCTAAGCTACTTATAGGTAAACACAACATTTGTAACTATAATGAGCTTTAAGTTTCATAAATATTAAATTTAACTACTTATGTGCTACTTAACTATTATAATGAAATCTTAAACTGCTATTGGTGTTTTTTCGAAATAATCGCAACGAATCATAGTGGATGTCAGCCTTGTCACTGCATTCATTATATAATTTTGTCATTCTACAAAGAGGTAATAATAATAATAATAATAATAATAATATGTGGACACTATCACACATCGTCATCTAGTCCCAAGCTAAGCAGAGCTTGTGTTATGGGTACTAGATAACTGAAATATAATACATATACGTACTTTTTTTTTTTTTTGTAAATACATACTTAATATACATAGAAAACACCCAAACTGAAGACAAATACAAATGTTCATCACACAAATATTTGCCTTCCGCGGGAATCGAACCCACGACACCCGGCGTCGCAGTCAGTTACACTAACCACTAGACCAACGGTGCAGTCAAGGTGAGTTGGAGCCAAGCACTGTCCTACGCAGTGGATAAGGGTATAATCGGTTTCCGCGGCAAATGAATCGGAACTCCGAAACGTATCTTCTGTAACAACTCGGGGCAATCTATCTCATTTCTTATTAATTTAAACAAAAAGACTATGTCGGTTATATCCTTTCTCGTTGAAAGTTCTATCATCTTGAAATAATTTAACCGGGTCTTATATCTCACATGTCTCCCTCCCATTCCTACCGAGTATGACAAGTGCCGAACAAATCTCTTTTGAATGCGCTCTATTCTGAGAGAATCAGTTGCAAAGTGGGGACGCCATACAGCGTATTCCAGAACACTTCTGACAAGGCAGTTAAACAGAATTATTTTAGTCTGAGCATTCCGAAAGTGCCTACTAGTTCTAATTAAAAATCCTAGCATCAGAAGACTGCTTCAGTGTCCTCTGGATATAAGGGACGTACGTAAGCTTTGCGTCCATTATATATATATATATATTTAAAGAAGATTTCTCGTATTCAATTCAATAGTTGTATAACAACTCAGAAATTCATATCTCAATATCTCAGTATTTGTCGTAGTGGAGACTGAAGTAGCGAGATTGCCTCTCATCCCGCGGCGGTGGTATTTGTTCAACTATTGAAACTCAAGCTGTGAGCCAGACCCGTGTCCCCACTTGAAAAATGGTCCTGTTTCACTGACTTTGAGTCGACTAGTTTTTATGTGTGATATTGCGATTACAATACATACATAGTTACACGCCTTTTATCCCCGAAAGGGTAGGCAGAGGTGTTTAACCACTCATTATTCGCCATATTTTATTTTTAGATTCCATGTAACAGGGGCGAGCCTGTTTATTTATGTATTTATTGATTTATTGGCTCACAAAACAAGATACAAACATAAAGAAATACAGTAAATATATGAAATAGAAAGCTAGTTTGTAACTCTACGTATGTTTGCACAGATGCTCCAAATATAAAATTACCTAGTTGTGATAATACAAAAATAATATACGTCCTTTATTAACCGGAATTGGAACTGCTGATACATGGAATACGTCTAATTTCACTTTTGAATTTACTGAGACTACTATTAAATATATATATAAGGTAGAATGTCGAGACACCATGTTATTGTATTATTTATTGCCATTTATCGGTCACATTTCCAGACTCCAGGCTAATACTTAAAAATTTTTGACAGAAAAATAAAATAAATAAATAAATAATATGTGGACACTATCACACACCGTCATCTAGTCCCAAGCTAAGCAGAGCTTGTGTTATGGGTACTAGATAACTGAAATATAATACATATACATACTTTTTTTTTGTAAATACATACATCGGAAACACCCAGACTGAAGACAAATATAAATGTTCATCACACAAATATTTGCCTTCCGCGGGAATCGAACCCACGACACCCGGCGTCGCAGTCAGTTGCACAACCACTAGACCAACGGTGCAATAAAAAAAATCCACACAAAAAATTAAGAAATAAAAAAAAAATAAAAAATCAACAAATCCAACATCACTTTACCCGAGCCGGGGGTCGAACCAGAGACCTCTGCGTGGTAATCCGTACACAATACCACCAAACCACAGGGACATTCGTGCGGTTACAAACGATCTTTATTTCACTGATTACTACAGTAAAGGAGAGGACAAGCATTTGATATTGGAGTGATGAAGTATTGAATCCCACTATCCAAATGACGTGATTTGATAGTAATGGGACTTATGGGACTAAATTAGTCACTGTCTCATGTGTCTACTGGGATAAAATAGTGTCAATCCTACACCGGACTAGTAGCATTGACCCAATTGTAATCGATCGTTTAGAGTTTCGAATACGTGGGGGTCTACCACCACTTCTTATAGCAATATTATTTTAATGTTACTTTGTGTTTTGTCTTTTTCTTTTGTACCATTAAAAACAAGGATAGAGACAAAGTAGGTAGTAAGGCTATAAAGGGATTGCTATAAGAGGTTGTGGTAATGTGGTTAAATGTTTATAGGGTTTTTTTTCTTAAGTAATGTTACGTTAGCATTTTTGGCTATAGGTAGAAAGTAATAACTCTCTATTAAAACATGCCTTGTATTGCTTCACGTTTGGTAAATTCCTTTTATTTATTGACATTCTTATGACTGATAGGTACTAGTAAAAGGATTTATATTTCCACAAAAATGTTAGTGCACCATATGAATTTATTCCATCCAAAGCCAATCTTTGGCATTTTATTGAATTTCTTTCATTTTTTTTTATTAAATCGTGTGTTTTCCAACAGTGACGACTAAGGCGGTTGCTGGAGCCAAGTCTCTGGGCAATTTCCTGTACTCCGCCGTGAACAAGGCTGGAGCCAAAGTGAGCGAGACCACCGCCAAGATTAAGAAGACCGTCGAGGAGAATGTAAGTACTTAGCTTTAGATTTTTTTAGAACAAACGATCTAATTACGATAAAAATATTCTAGACAGTTTTGGAACGATCACCAAGTTCTATCACAAGTTCAGGTTATAAATATTTAATCTTAAAATTTGTCCAAGCCAAATTTGTCGCTTTGTTGATAAAATCACAGGTTGATGATTAAAACTTTTAACAATGTGGCACAGAAACGCTTAGTTACTATAATAGGATCTGTCCATTTTTAGATTAAAAGTTAGCTATGCAGTTTATTTAACGACTACGCTTTGTATGAGAAGAACGTAAGTCTTTTAGCACGCTCTTGTCATCAAACAACCAATCTTCGGTCATCTGCTTGACGTTTCATTTCAAACAAATATAGGATAAAATTTAGGCGCTCATAACTCGTTGCGCTCACTGATCGGTAAACGATCAGCGGGTTAAGCAACTTAGAGCGCGGCTGGCCCATGGATGGGTGATGGATAGTGGTATTTGATCTGAGCGTCTCCGTGCTTCGGAGGGCGCGTTAAACGTCCATTCCGGTTGTTACCAAGTTGATAACAGTCGTTAGGACAAGTCGGATGCCTGTATGGGCGACCTGAACAAATCCTGACACTAAGTTGACCACTAACCACTCGATATTTGATTTAAAACGATTTAGATTTAGTTTATCTATTGATTGTGTTGCATACCTGTATGCTTTTATAAAATAAGGCTTCAATGCCTTTGTTATCACCATCGTTTGAAGTAATAACCTTAACTATAACTAAAACGGCTGGTAAGAAATATAATTTAATATTAACCCTTAGGTCAAACAATTTTCCATGCCTTTAGTTATATTCGGAGAGGCGTACCACAGGGCGCGGTAATGTAGCCAGGGTTGTTTACTCAAGTAAAGTGCGTCATTGCTGTGATCTCCATAGATTATATAGGATCGTGTATATACTTACGTTCATTAATGGGTTTATCCGAAAGGGGTCATGGAACATTACATTTTATTATATATAGTAGCGAAACTGTCGCGCGGTTGTTATTTATGTAGATTGTAGGTACTTTAGAATATTGTATGTAAGTATATACCAAATTTTGACCTAACTTATTTTTAATGGATTACATATGGATAGTATCTAAACAATCGAGGATCAATATCAATGACTCATCCCCTTTTAACTTAACACCACAGATTAGCGTTCACGAGAACGGAGTAATTTTACATTATAGAGATCTCGAGGTAAGTAAGTTTAGTGAAAATATTTCAAAATATGAAATTCTTTTATACTTTAATTATTTTCTTGATTAAGTTGGTTTTCCATCTTATTACACTAGTCGTTCTCGATTATTATTTAATGGATACCCAATTTTCGTCAATCTTATAAACATTACATACAACAAAATTTATTCTCTGCTATAAGAGTAATATGAGGCATTATATTGGCAAATTCATATGGAACCAAATATTAAAATAAAAACGAATAAAAAAAAAAACGTGTGATGACAATATATGTAACGACAATATACAGAACAAAATCCTTCTACTCTTTTGGCATGTTCCAAAATAATTCGTTTAATGGCAAAGATATGTGTAATTATTTCTTCAGACACATTAACCGTATTTATAGGATGCGCTCGGCAAGCCATTAGCCTTTTGGCAATATACTCAATGAGGTAGCTCTTGGCACATTCCTGCATTTAAAACTTTGGCTAACATTTCGAGTTCGATTCTCTAATGCCATTTTTTCAAGTTGGTTATGAAACTGCCTCCATTTATCACAACTGTTTTATACAGTACATGTTCAGACATCTTAGAGTTTAAATGAAACATGTATCTAATTAAAATAGGCTTAGGTAGGACTATTCTTTTTGCCCGACTGGCGAAGTCAAGGACGGTAATGTTTTTCGAGCATATGTATACAATATGTATGTATATGTCTATTTCTTTAGCGCGCTCTACAGCCTAAATAGCTTGTTTCGGTTTGTTTTAGGTAGACGGGTTTTTTATTTTTTTATAATATATTTGGCTTGTTAGTGCCTAAGATTCACGGCTAGCGGCTATTCGTCAGAATGTAACACAAACTCAAATCAAAATAGTTTTTGATTACTTTTGCTTATGACGTCCAGTATTTCGAGATCATCGTTTGTTTGCATTATGTTGGCATCCCACAGTGTTCCTTTAATTTCTCTGTAAATCAACCTACACATAAAAGCCTTAGTACACCACGTAATACGAGCACAATAGCTACTCATATATTTTCATCTAATCTTTTTAAGCGTCATAAAAATAATAGTCACGCAAGTTTCTGATTGAGTGGCTCATTAACAAGATAAAGCAAAACTCATTACCGTGGACAACGGCTAAGTCGAAGGGTGGGTAGGGTGTGGTGGAACTAACACTGCGTCGACAGATAAAAGTTTGGGATTAGTTGAGAGTGCCGGATATCCAATTACCCTCTCAGTCCTCTCCCCTTTCCTTTATCATCCGATCCTTCCTAAACGGTCGACAAGGACTTGGTTGTCTTTTCTTAGAATCGTTTCTATGACACTTATAGGTTACGACCACTTACCATCATGAGGACCGTATGCTCGTTTGCCATCGAAGTTGTAAAAATAATAAAGATAAAAAATTGCAAAGGTTGCGACTGAATTAGTGCCCGAAGACGGGCATCGTCGCCGTGGTAGACCCAGAAAACGTTGGCGTATGATCTGAATGCCTACGATAAGAGCTAGACATCGTTGTCATCGAACAGGGAGGTGTGGAAGACCATGGGGAAACCAATTACCAATTTGTTTTTATCAACCTAATAAAAAAAATGGTAAATGGAAATTGTTATCGAGTGTAGGTTCTTGGGAGCAAGCTAGTGCTGATATAGCGCTCAACATTAAAGATTCTTACAGTTATGAGATTAATGTAGTGCGTGATGTTTTTTTTCTTGTGTGTCAGGCATTGATGGATGAAGATATATCTTAAAATCCAATATTATTTCGACACATGCATATCTTGAAGTATTTTTGTTATGTGGTGTGTGTGTGTGTGTGGATGTTATACCGTCTACCGGTTGTATATACTTTAGTGTCGTAATCAGCCAATTGAATGATGGCAGCTATCGACAAAGACGACAAGTTGTTTTACCGTAATAGATCCTTGCTTGCATGAATCGACCGGAAAATCCTATCTTCTCACAAATATCGGCGTAAACTATTAGTTTTACGGATTTGTGGATTTTCTCTGCTTCTCATTCTTCTTTGAAGGTCGGCAGCAGGAAACACTGTCACACAGGTTACGGTAACAACTTATCAGGTATGCTTATTTACCACCTAAATTGTACTAATAAAGAACTATTCAATTTTATTCAACTAAATTTTCTTTCGCATAAACTATTTGAGTATGCATGTTGTATTGAAGGCTAAACTGGAACTAATTGCAAATAGTTTACTGTCTTAAGTTTTATAGCGAATCGAAACATTAATTACCATTACCTGAAAATGATAAGACAATGTAGAGCACTGTGTAATATAGTGTTCCTATTTGTATACTAAAACTGGACACGGTGTCTAGTTTAAGCCGTAGATGGAATAGATCATATGAGCGAGCTTGGCTTTCTGCCAGATCCCGAAGAATTGAGGCCAGACATAATGCGGATATGACGTAAAGGGTTGGAAGGCTGGGTGTACCGAGCCCGTATGCCTCTTTGTCACATCACAAAGATGAAAAGGACAAAAGGTTTTGCAATTATTTTCTAAGTATTGGAATGTTTTTGGTCTTTTTCTTTTTGTATTTCTTACTCAATGTATTTAGTTGCGTTTTAATTTGGCGTCTGTTTTGTTTCTGTGTTGATAGATGAGGAATAACTCTAATATATGAAATTAATTAATTATCTTAGACTTTTTGTAATAGAAATTTTTTTTATTCTCTTCTGGCAGCCGTCATCAAATTCCCATCACAACATCCATTCCGAGACAAAAGATTGCCTTTTAACCTATTGTTAGTGCCTTTTACTTCCTCATATTTCTGGTGTTGAAACATGATATACGACTATGATAAATAAATGAAGAGTTACTATAGCAAATGAAAAAGAAAAATAAGTGTGAACGTTTTTATTGCTTTCGTAAATCGTAGGTTACCTTGTATCGTTTGTGACAACTTTGTTTAAACTAAATACGTCATAACATTGTAGTTATACGTTTTTTATCTTAATGTCATACAGTTTAAATGGTGTTTGTATCTTTACGTATCGTTAGTTAGTTTTAAAGGACAGGTTCCATGAGACTTAAGTACTCCAGTAAATACATATTTTTAAAGTGACGTCTAAGAGATATTTCCACTGAAAAAAAATATTTTATGTTTTTTTTTTGCTGGTGGGTTACTAGTATTGTGTACAGACTGCCATGCTTAGGTCTCGAGTTTAATCCCAAGGTTGTATTGAATTTTTCTATAAAGAAATCAATATTAGCCTGAAAATGCCAAAATTCCAAGAAAAGCAAAACCGATGACGCTTTTATTCGAGAGTAATCCAACCAGAAAGTTGCCTCAAGCTAGTTTTGAAACGCATAAATATTTTATACGTTTGATTTTGTGTGAATTGTCGAGATAAATATATATTTGAATATGAAAGAAACAATATTCTGCTGTAACGCCACAAGAGCGATAGAAGCTTTTAAGCCTTTTGCGGTGAGACGAACTTGTCGGATTTCATATTCGAGCACCGTATAAAGCGGAAAACATTGAGTCAAATATCTCACAACGATTTAGGTAAGTATACTATATTTGGATTTGGGGGTAATAACGAGGTGTTTCCATATTCTGGAACCCCGTGGACGGTCAATATTGTATTTTTTTTAAATCCCATATTATAAATTACAAATTCAGCAACATATATCTGTAAAACCTTTTAACAATTATACCCTTGTTTCACAGTACAATGTAATTGTATTCTAAGTATACTCGGCATACCAAGAACGGCACGAGGACACTTAACTGCGTCTAATTAAATTTGGTCAGGTATCTGAGTGCTTCCATCATACTTTGTGTTACGAGAATTTAATCGAAAAATTGTTAAGTTATTGTTATTGTTCAATAACAATTTATATTTCAGATGTATTTGGTAAGTAATTTAATATCAACTTAGAAAAGGTCCAAAGAGTGTGCCTTGAGGTACACAGTGTGCCTTGAGGTACACCGCCATTGTAGATGAGACCTATCGCTATCGCTACACTTTTAAATGTAAAATCATTTTTATTTTTAGTGAAAATCTTACTTTTCTCCATTGTCATGAGGAATTTATTTAACTAGATTTATCTTTTTTGTTGGCATAGGTAACAGACGTTTGTCATCAGTGGTAGGTACCTACCAGTGGTAGGTTAATTTTACACATCTACAAACCTGTGAGCAACTCATATGTAATCTTTTGTCATGCAGATGCTTTAAAATTACTATTAGTTATGCTCCTGAAAATTGTACTTGTAGTAAGACATTATCTTAACTGAAGTGTGTAAATTCTAGTATTTTTCACTGTTCTTGTATCTTACTTATTAACAGTTGCTCAACTGATGTCTGTGTTGTGTCTGCTCACATAAAGAAAAATATTCAAATATAATACTTACTACATAAAAGTGAATGAAATATACAAAGCCTAAAACTTGTACTAAATAAATCCTTTTAATAATACCAGCCTGTTTTACTGTCCCACTGCAGGGCAAAGGCCTCTTCTCATAGAGAAGGAATGAGCATTAATCACCACGCTTGCTCAAGGCGGATTGGCAATTTCAGACTTTTTAAGTCCAGGTTTCCTCACGATGTTTTCCTTCACCGTCAGTCAGAAATGTCCAAGATAAACTTAGAAAGTACATATGATTTGAAAAATCACATTGGTACTTGCCTGGATTCGAACCCACTACCTTGTGAAATCCTTTTACTACAAAGTAAATAAATATCAAACGAGAAGTACTTTTATATCGGGGTATATTTGCGAGTTGCGACACAAAGGAAGAGATCGTTCGTCTAAAACGTCGTAGAAGCGTGTCTGCATCTCAATGTTGGAGGAAATAATATATTCTGTAAACTACGAAGTATCAACGTATCTTTCGGTATCGGGAAATTTGTCAATAGAAATGTCGGCGAAACTATTTACGCGCTATTGGTGTTGCAGATTCTATATTTTTTCGTGCTGTTGAATGTTCTATGTGACTTTCTAACTTAATCTGTATATTTTAGAAACTGTATGTTCATATTCTATCTGTACATGTAATTATTGACTGTGTCGTTTATCACAGAATTATTACATTTAAAATAAAGTCAACATTTTGGTAAAGCCATCATTTTGGGATTTCAACTTTACGCGAATTCAACCTGATGGTCCTAAAGGATTGTATTGATATGTGATATTGATTTATTGCCTTAATAACATTATTTTTTTACATATATCCAAGATAATTTGCACTGTCGTGCTGGCACAGCTTAAGCGCAATCGTATAACTGTACATGAAGGTTGTGGATTCCATTCTGAACCCGTTTATTGTGCCTGATTTTGAAATGTTATGAAATAAATGAATCGCTAACTTTATAACAGTGCTTTTTACCAACCCTTCAACTACAATGCTCAGGTTACATCGACTTGGTAAATAACCCAAATTACGCTAGCTATCTTTGTAATTACATCTCAATCGGTTATTAAAGTTCTCAATTTCAAATATGAATAAGTCAATACTTACATTTATCGCGTTGACCAAACGCTATATCTTTTAACCTTTCCGACCCTCGTCAGTTGCCTCATATCGGTTTTATGGAAGGTTTTGGTGGATTACACCTGGGTCCGTATTTTTTGATCTACTGTAGGTGTGTGGGAAGTTAACTTTTAGTAATATCTTTATTTACTGCTAGGCTTGTTATGGTTGACCTTTAGTTATAATATTTAACTTGGTTATATTTTTTTTGGTCGAAGCGCTACCACTTGATGGATAAGAACTAGACTATGCATCAAACTAAATGACTTTATAATGGCTAAAGAATAATTTTATTTTGTTATGGCAATTTCCTATTGCTTACATTATGAAATTTCTTTCATATACTACTATGAGTAGTTTTCTAATCTTATTCTTTCGTATCCAAGCAACGTAATCGATTAAAATCTATTGCAAATTTCATCGATGACCGTATTTAAACTAAGTTTTTATAGACAGGAACGAGTGCCAAGTTCTTTTCATAAAATTTTGGACTAATACTTGTTCTTTTAAAACATAAGCGAAGTCTTGCCCGTTTTAGATATTATCTATTTAACGCATTGCGACAACGAACTTCAACCGTTAAAACCTGATAGATCTAACTCATAAATCTCCTGTCTACCATCGTAGGATTTGCCTTTGGCAAACTTAAAATTTCCGCTGCCAAAAACTCAAAGAAAGGTCTTTAAAATGTTTCGTTCCATATTTTTATTTTAGTCTACTAAAGTGTCTCTGTCTACTGATAAGTAGTGACTAAGGTCCAGTAATTATCCTTTTGTAAAGACGTCATCCACAGACATAATTTCAAAAGCCATCGTGTCCAAACTACTGACATGACAGCTTAAAGCGGCTCCTGAAAAAAACCCAGGATCAATATTGTAAGGAAACATGCACTGATGAAGAGCTCCATTTGTCTGCATTACGTTTTAAAACGATGTATTGTTACAAATGATCGAGCAGTAGCGCAATGCAGGTGTGCTGACGAAGATTTACGGCCTTTACCGACTTTTGTGATGTATGTACGTTATACAAATAAAATCAAAGAAACGGAATAAAAGTGGACGGGATTTTATTTTAGTTTTACTATGATTGGCCATTTTAACTTGGACAATAATAACCTATGATTAAGGAAAATATTGTTAATACTTATGCCGCTTTCACGGTACAGTGGGAATATAATAGGCTGAGACGATCCATTGATTGCAAAATTGTTAGCTTTTAATCTACTACGCATTTTTTTAAAAGCGCCAAACGCTATTATAGAAAACCACAAAACGAACGTCTAAAACTTTCTGTATAATGTTACACCGTTTTATTACACGGACGATGAACTATCTCTTCATTTTTATCATCTCATTGAGTTACAAAGAGTGAGCTTCATCTCTGCCATTTGATCTTTCACTCAATTTAAATCCACCTAGTCAATGAATATTTATTTAATTTTTCGTCCCATCTCGCGCCGCTGCATCTCTTTTGTGCTACGGCTTTTATCATATTGAAACACGAGCTTTTAGCGGTTCATGCCCGTTATAGCTTTTGACCTTATTTTTAAATGGACCTTCGAGATTAAAATTGGGCCTTGAAGACCCTGATATATAATAGATAGTTCGATGGAATGAATCGATTAAAGACAGTTTTTATTTTATTTTGAACATATATGATGAGAATGCCGTGCAGTGATGTTGTATCACGCGATTTATTTTGAGACGGTCAGATAGGTAGATATCAGTGTGAGGAGTCACGCTGGTTAGAACTTATTCGACGGTTACGGACACAGAATTATAATTAAAAATAATAGTAGAAAGTTAAATAATTGTATTATGTTTTAGTAAAGATAAATCTTTAATCTGTTGTCTCAGACTTTATAAACATACTAGCTTTTCGCGGCGCGGTTTCACCCGCTTCTTTGCTTACTGTTCTGCTCCTGTCGCCAGTAGCGTGATGATACATAGCCTTAAACCTTCCTTGAGAACTGGGCTATCATGCCCAAAAAGATTTTTTCAAATCCGATTGGTAATTCCACAGATTAGCGCGTTCAAACAAACAAACAAACTCTTCCGCTTTATAAAATAATATAGATTATAATACCTATTCATGAACAGAAAGCCAACCCGAGCTTACGACAACTGTAAATCAAACAAATAAGGATATTACCTTACCTCCGAGGTGTACTTGTAGTCATCTTAAGTGATATTTTAATATTCAATACCACAGTGTTTGCCCTGTTTTAGTTTGCTTGCTTCTTTTAGGATTAGCTCTTTTCAGGTTACCTTTTTCTTCATTCGCTATATCTTATTTATCTATACTATTTATATACAAGGTGTCTCAAAAGAAATTTTATATTTAGCTAGCTTACTGCGTGAACGCAACGTATCCGAGGGGCGCGGGGGTTATGTCAATCGGTAGCCTGGCTCTTGGGAATTCAGTCGCTATGGAGCGTTTCTCGGGAGCAGACCGTGCGTTGTGCGTGCGAGAGTTTTACAAAAACGGTGATTCGGCGACTGTAGCGCGTAGAAAATTCTGTAGTATTCGAGGTTTTCGTCACTTAAATGATGCGCCAAGCATTCCTCTTATTCGAAATTGGGTTAAGAAATTTGAAGAGACTGGAACAACGCTGGATAAATCAAAATCCGGGCGAACTAGGTCATCAAGAACGGTAGAAAACGTGGAGAGTGTTAATCAGTCTGTTCGCGACGACCCGAACCTTTCAATTCGGAAGCGCGCAAGTGCTAAAGCACTTGCGCGCTTCCGAATTGAAAGGTTAAAATTTAAAAATGTGCATAGATCTTCACTACATCGCATTATGCACAAAGACCTGAATCTGCACCCCTACAAAATTCAATTGGTGCAAGAATTAATCCCTGAGTCCACCTGCCGTGCCGTCATAAGTAATTTTACTGTTCGATTAAATGAGTGCCGGGAACGCGAGGGTCTACATTTAGACAATGTTATTTTTAAGAAATAAATCCCCAAAAGGTGTATTTTAAAAATTAATAAACAGTTTTTCTATATACGGCTTACTTTTTTTTTTTAATCGATCCACTAAATATAAAATTTCTTTTGAGACACCTTGTACAACTGAAGAGTTTATGTTTTCGTCTTAGCCTATTTAATTCTCTCTGGAGGGTGAATGACTCTTTCCATAAAGAGAAGGCGTTAGTATTGATCATTACGCTTACTTACACACACTTATATATTTTGGGTTTTATATGATTAAATTTGTTAATAAAGTACTGTACTTCAAAGAAATTAAAACAAGCTTATTCATAACTATGAATTTTATAACAGGGCTTTGTGGAATTGTGTAGGGACTGTTTTGTATCGATACATAGTTAATTGTGTTCTTAGAATAAGTAGTGGTTTAGTTGGAAACTTGGTTGGTGGCGGCTAGGTTCGATGTTCTTAAAGAAAGGATCGTTAGCCTATATTAAAAATTGATATTAAGTCAATTTGGTATATAACATATGTTTACATTTTATCTACGTCTTATAGTTGAAGGTATTCGTAATGAGCCCCTTTTCCTATTTCATCTCTTGGAATCCGAATAAATAATATATTTTCACTGTTTGAAATTTAACAAGCGACTAAGTGACAAACGCAGCAAAAATAATCACTAATGGAAAAATAAATGCTTGCATTCTTATTTACCAACAGTTATTCTCGTATTTGAGTTTTATACATGTTTTTCTTTGTGTACATCAACAAGCAATAATAAGACCAGCCTGTTTATTGTCCCACTGCAGAGCAAAGGCCTCTTCTCATATAGAGAAGGCATGAGCATTAATCACCACGTGCGCTCAAGGCGGATTGGCAATTTCAGACTTTTAAGTCCAGGTTTTCTCACGATGTTTTCCTTTACCGTCAGTCAGAAATGTCCAAGATAAACTTAGAAAGTACATTTGATTTGAAAAATCACATTGGTACTTGCCCAGATTCGAACTCTTTACCTCGAACAAGCAATAGTATTTATTAAAATACTTTCATTCTTTTTGCATCGGGTTAAACGCAAAATTTCACCTTTTAAATAATAACGAATTTTCACGTACTAACGGTTACCAAAGCTAAAATTCAACAGAATTTTCGCAATCAAAATAATACATCAATGAAACTTGCTAAAAATACCTATCAATTTCTGTTCCGTACAACTTTTTAAATAAAAGTTGTGTCAGGCAATATATCGGTGTTGATACCCATTGCCGAAGTAATTACTTACGTGGTATTGATCCGTTCATCGCGGCGATAAGTTGTTTGGAAATATCGCTTAACTTTTTGAATGGTAAGCTGGTTGGGTAAATGGCGGAATTGTAGGTTTTCTTTAGTGTTCGAGTAAAGACTGGGTCTGTTGAGACATACATTTTTCAAATAAAAGGGTTCTTGACTTAGTGTTTAAAAATAATACTGTTATTTTTTTTTCCGTAATGTGTTTGAAGTATTTACGAATATATCCTATGCAGGATACTTTCAAAGTTTAGTGATATTTAGAACTTTATGCCTTAATTTCCGTCAGTTCTGTGATTTGTGTCCTGCTCATTGTCATTAAATCATGGTGGTTCACGACTATTTAAAATGGCAATACTTGGTGGATTATGTTCAGCAGTAGACGTTCTTAGTTGAATGATAATATTGAAATTCTACTAATACTCTAGATATCAAAATCGATCTGTCGTACTAGTATGTAACTAACTTACGTTTGTAGGTAAGTATGTCGCATGTGTTTACAGTTAAGCGAATCGAGCGTGACACGACCCTAAATCGTTTTAATTCAGTTTGTTTTGCTCCCGTGTGTAATTTGTGTGAGCCGCGTTAATTTGGGACTGACTGAACATGTACGTGGCAATTGCTCGTTTAGTTTAATAAAATACGTTAGTTTCGATAGGCGTAGATGGGCTCAGAATCAGTTAGTCTCGATGCTTGCTCGTTGCTCTATTTCCAACAGTTAAAATTATAATGATAAGCATAAAGTTTGAAACATTTAATCCAGTTAAACATACAATTTTGAGGAACGATCAAAAGTTAACTGAACCTCTATAGTAACAAAGTTAAGTTAAACTTGGATCAAAACTCATCAGTGAGTAAGTTTGGCCTGTTAGTGAGCGCCAGTCCGACGAACTTACTCATAAAGTAACCTTAATCCTTTATTTAGTTAGTATAATCACCCCTACTTTTAGTTTATTACGCTTCCTTCGTAATCTTATAAGCTACCGTTAATTAAGCCTACCCCATGGGTATGTTATCTTCCTGACGGAGTTATGTGATGGTTGCACGTCTATAAGCAAATTTGTATGTTTGCAGGCTTGAATATGCCAAATAAGCTTTTGCACATTTACACGTGCGGTTATAAATATGCCGAAATACATTCACTTCATCAAACATTATAATTGACGTATCTTTCAAGCGAATTGCTGATCGTAGAGGCAGTCTTGTCAACAGTTGCTCTTTATCCTGTCTTGTTTCCCTACTACTCAGTTTTTCAAATTATGTATTAAGTACAAGCCGTCTTCACCAAAAAAATACATAATGACCAAGTTTTTGTATTCCCTTGAATAAATCGAAAGGGTAACCTTAACACCCACATTAAACCCACGACAATGCGATTACGAAAAGTCCTATAAGTTTAACCTTTTTGGAGCATAAAGGTAAAAGCGACTGTTTGTAACAATTAATAAGGAAAATAAACATTTTTTAAGTATTTGATCATTTAGAAAACTTTGAGGCGTCAATGCTATTTTTCTTTAATTGTGTACACAAAAGAAAATTTAAGACAAGAAAATTTTTAGGATATAAAAAACGAAGGCAATTCTTAAAGTGTTTTTTTTATTTTCATGGACAACTGCCCTGTATTAATTTTGATTTTGGACATGAAAATATTATGGAATTTTACACGACCTTTTTAATATGCTACTTTGTCGCAAAGTCACGAGCCTATTTCCCAAGAGTTTACCTGTCTACCTGAAAGAGCATGAAATATTCGCCACGGCAATGATACCCAGATGTTTGAATGAATTCGTGCTTGCAAGGTTTTTATTATTAATACTAGCTGTAGCCCGCAACTTCGTTTGCGCTAAATACAAAGTTTCATGATTTATCTTCTACATTGTCGATTTTTCATGCAAACTTTTATCACCTATTTCATCTCCTTCAAGCTATTTTTCCGCGATAAAACATATAGCCTCTGTTATTTCTCAAAGTCTAGTCTATCTCTATATTAAATTTCATCAGAATCGGCTTAGTGGTTTCGGCGTAAAAGTGTAACAGACAGATAGACAGACAGAGTTGCTTTGGCTTTCATAATATTAATATAGATATATGAAAATGACGCATTTAGCCGTCAGGTCTCACGGTCCCACGGTAAGCACCAACACCTTCACTGCTATTTCTATGCCTCGGTTAAACGGTTTAAAGGTTTAGTGATAGATAAATGATAAATACAGATATAATATAGAAATGGTATATAAAGTGGTGCATTTAGCCGCCAGGTCCCACGGTGGGCGCCATCACCTTGACTACTATCTCGGCATTCATTTCAATGCCTCGGCTAAACGGCTTAAAGGCTTAGTGTCATCATGCCGCTATGGCTTGACTAATACATTTTATTTAGCTGGACAAATATAATGTTCGCCCAGATGTGCTTTCATATATATCTTGTTTGGACAGTTTTCTTATTGCTCTGCCCCAGTTTCTAGAATATTCCACTTCAGAATAAATCGTGAAACTTAGCTTCTAAAACTGTTAGTTGTTGTGATATATTACAGTTCTTGGCCATTATTTACAATGTAGGTTATATTATTATATATAACCTTAATATGCTAGCGACTCGCCCTCGCTTCGAATTGGTATCAAAAAGTTCCAGTTGCTCGGCTTGGTTCACTCTTATCTTATCTGCTTGGCTCCTACAGATGATAGATTAACGTATTATACCTATACTCGTACCAAAAACTTTCTCGTATACTGTACTGAAGTATATAACAAACTGGAAATGTATCAAAATCCATTGAACGTTTCGTGAGATTAGCGATTTTATATGGACAGAAACTTTTCCGCGACTTTATTTTATACTATATGTAGATAGTTTGCTTTAAGATGCTCCCTCACCGCGAACATTCACCTGTAATGTAACGTTACAGATTCGATTTTAAGCATTACGTTACAAACTGCCTTCGTAACTGTCTAGGCCTTCAGGTCAAACCTTTTACAAGAAAAGTATTATACGACAGAACTTCGCATTAACGAGTCCCAAATTGTTTTTGTCGCCGATTCGTTCGTTATTCGGACAAAATATCCTCATAAGGGTAGCCAAACTTACTTAGTCAATTACAGACCTCTAGGGTCAGTCGCAGGAATAAACATCGTTACATAGATTTCCTCAAGGATCATGGTAAACTGGTCAACTTGGGGACCCCCAGCAAAAGGTTCTACTAAACTTACTCTTATTTTTATTAAGATAAGTAACAAATCTATGTCCCCGTAAATTGGAAGTGGTTGCTCTGTAAAGTTGTTTGTTCCCGACTCTCCAATTTGTTGCGTTGATAAGATTAATAGTCCTAGCGATATTTTTGTTGTTTTTTTTGTGTAAATTTTATTAAATTACCGTCGTTTCATGAATAATTATCATTTTTATTAAACTTAACTTTTATTATATCTATTGTACTCGTTTTTAAGATCTTAAATTTGTCACGGTTACAACCATGATGTAATTCTTCTTGATACTTTCGGAAATGAGCCTTAAAATCTATTTTATTACTCTCAAAATTATGTCACGTTTTATCAAAGTATACGTTGTAAAAGAGGAAGCTTTAATCAACAGAATCTCGTTTCAATTTTCTGTTCAATCTCATGATATAATTGAAAAGAAGATAATATAAGAAATTGAAAACGTACTTATATTACTACCGATCCGGCTAGACTTCACAAGAAAGTATTAATATATTTTTTGTATGACGTAATTACAAATGTATGAAATTCTCTTCAATCTAATATTATATTGATGACCTCTTGGTATCATCGAGAACGCCAAACATATGAAATGGCTTGACAAACGATTTTAATATTCAGGCGAAATCTATACCACCAAGTTGTTTTTCTTGCTAGAATTCTTTGCAAAGGTTTAGTACCCTTTCGTTTGTCAGTAGTAGTTATAAAGGGACCTTTTTGGGACGGGAAAATGTTTATTAGTCTCCCTGACAAATAAACTTCCTCAGGGGATTTCTTTTTGCTGTTATAAGATTTTCCTTTAGACCGTTTGCAGCTTAATATAATTGTGCAAATAATTTTTTTTTCAATTACTTTGACCATACTTAAGCTTAGACTTATGTAGTGACTATTAGATACGGGGGTTTCTTTTTACTTCACTTTTTATTAGTAGTTAAATTATTCGATTTTTATACTCCAAATACATCTTTGTATCATGAGTACCTTTTAAAATGTGTAATTTCTTCCTTTTCGTCGGATTTCCATTTAATCCAATCTGATGGATTATGTGTACACAAAAGATTGTCTCCTGACCTTGAATAGACGATCAAGGTCTGAGATATTGTTAACGTTGAAAGAGTCTTCAATCATAAAGAGGTTTTGTGTCCGTAACGATTAACACATTAATGAGTTTCTATATATTGTAATGAAAGATTTGCTTTGGTTGAAGTATGAAAGTTTATAAATTATTCTATTGCGTTCCTACTAGTACAATAGTTGTAACGTTATTTAGCTCATAATAGCTTAATTTTGATGTCGCATCATCTTTGAATTAAAATAATTACTTCCTAATTATTTATCATTATATTTAAACTAACGGTTTCCCGCAGCTCCGCCCACGTGAATTTTGGTTTTCTCATTTCACAATGATTTAAATACTCTGTCATAAACATGTTTTAACATATTCAAAATAGGATTTGAAGAGCAGCAGTCTATATAGCGATTACTTTCGACATTGGTAATAATTTTACCTAAAGGTATACTCACAACTATCGATTTGCGCAGCTAGGGACTCGTAGATTCAGCCGCAGATTTGCGGCTGAATCTACGAGTCCCTCAAAAAATCTGTTTTTTCGTTCATATAAATATGATTCGATTCTCTAGAGTCAAACCCAATTTGTACTATATTCTAAATATAAACAAAAAGCCATTTGCACTCATCATGAAGTTTTATTAATGTTTATTCGTTGCTATGACTACATAAGCAAAAAAAACGAGAGTATTCCCTAGAAAGTTGTAAGTTAAAAGTCTTTGTCATGATAATACACAAAGTTTGCATATTTCCTTGGAAATTGTAAAGGATACAAGTTACCAATGTTTCATCTTTGTTAGACCGACTTACTTGGATTTGTTGTCTGGAATGTGATAAGGTTGTAGCTTTGTGGTTAGTGTTTAGATTATAACAAAATACGTGTTACAAAGCTGGTTCATAATGTAAAAGATAAATAGTACATTTCCGTGACAAACCTTTTTAGTTAGTACGGTTTTAAAAAACAATACCTGGAACTAAAGTTTTGGGACACCATAACACGAAAATTTTGTGTGTGTCTAAAATTTCAATGTTCATAACACGTAGCCTAAATTTGGTTGTCCCATTTCCTGAATCATTCGGTAATCTTATTATCTCCAGAGTATCTGTGATTCGGTCTCTTACGTCTGTGAAATGCATATTGTGCTGATTTAGCGCGTTATCTACATGAGATTACGTATCAATTGAATCTGGTACGGAATACAAAATATCTTTGCAAATGTTGCAAAAATGAATGATTACCATATTTCAAATTTTAGTACAATATTATTTCCGTCGTGTATTTGACTGTTTAAGCAATTTGTTATTTTGATTTGGTTTTAATATAAATGATTAATGATTCTATACGAGTTACTGCTTTATATTTAGCATCGATCGATAGCATAAAGGCTATAAAACTATATTCTCTGTGTTTAATATCTTAACACTTCAGTCTGGCTATTTTCTTTAGTTACTTTTTTACGACATTTTACTTCATCTACACTAAGTAACGTGCTACAATTTGCATATATTAAACCGAAAGAAGGCTTACAATAACATTTATCTCCGTCCTAAAATTTGGCACTGTCAACAATGTTAAGTGGGATCTTAACATAGCAGCAAGGGCGAAGTTCAAACGGCAATTAACTGTGATCTACAATCTTACACGTGTCTTGTTTGATGTTGTACACGTATACGAAGACATACTCACTCAAATGGAAGATGATAAAGAAAGGGGGAAACGCAAAGTTCTGAAGACATTGTGTGTCGTAATTCAACTGTGCTTTATGTTTAAATTATTTGGAATGGAAGATGCTTGGAAAAATGACTTCATATGTTTAATTCTAAGGGATTATATTTGTCTTGTACTAGTATTGTAAAGATTTTTTTATCTTAGTTTTTTTTTATTTATTTATTTATTTTTATTTATTACACACACACACACATACAGCTATTATTACAGGAAAATACCTAATGCAATCGAGTAGTTACATCATAAAATAATAACACATCATAAAACTACATACTTAAATAAATCATAAAGAAAATAAATAATTCAAAGTAACATAAAAAGTAAAATTACTCATAAAAACAAAATCTTAAATCTATCTACCTAATATTAATATATTTAACAATATCACAATAAGCGACTCGTGTGTATTCGTTCAGGGCACATGAAAATATATCCAGTCGGTCAGAGAGTGCGTTGAGCACCCGCAGCGCCCTCGTGAGCGGTGCTAGGTGCAGTAGGTTGGTGCGCGCGCGGGGAATCGCCAGTAACGGCGGCCGCCGCCTTCGGCCCACGTACTCGTCTGGGACATTTAGTTGGATTGCGTGCAAAATTTGTGGATTATGTATTTTACCTCTGATCACTTTAAAAAGATAAATGGCAAGACCTACCTCCCTTCTAACTTCAAGTCTATAATACCCTACCATGCCCAGAATGAACAGAGTAGGGTACAACAGTGGATAACCTGGGTACACCCCGTACTGCTTTAAATAAATGAACCTAACGAATTTGTGCACGACGACGTCTAAATAGAGATAAGTTGAACATATAAATAATATAGTTAGGATAGGGTCACCTTATATATTAGCTTTATATAACAGAATAGTGTTAGTTTATATACGAAATTATGATATAATCTTATTAGAATAGGTTTCTCAAAGGCAGATAGGGGTGATATGTCGTTATAAAGATGTAATTTACTTAGATATGTCTATATTCTGTTATCTTATGTACTAAGTCATAGTAGTTTTATATAGATAGGGGCGTAGTTATGTAATTAATGATGTTTAAATAGTGTTTTATGAAAGATAGGGTTGATTTATGCACTTGTAATGTTAATTACGATATTCTATTGTTAATACTTGTGTTTAGGTATGTTTTCGTAAAGATTCTACTTAAGATTGTATTAGAATATGTTAATTTCTTGTTAGAACAACAATGATTATTGTTATTATATAGTTTCACAATGTTTTAATAATATTTAGATGATATTCGAGAATATTCTTGCATTGTATAGCATCACGTTTAGGTAGAATCAAAACATAACCAAATAAGGCCGCGAAACAGGGCACTCAACGCTGATTGGCGGGAATGTTGTAGAACAATTGGTACCTACTACGCTGATTGGTCGGAACCTTGTAGAACGTTCGATAGGTACCTACGATACGTGTATAAAAGGCGGAACATTTGCACGGATCGTCACTTCACGGCGAGCAACGGAGCAATCAAGAAAGAAGAACTCTCAAGAAAGAAGCTCTGAAGACAGTACTACAGGAAGCCTGGAAGCTCTGCTAGTACCACTGAAGCCCGCAGGTACCACTGAAGCCCTGAAGCTCTGCAAGTACCGAGCGAGTACCTATATACGTCAATACAAGATTGAGAGACTACTTGTTGTTTCTATCACGGTCGTCACGACAGTGTCGCCCTCTTGACCCGCCATACTCCACGAGTATACCTCACGCCGACAGCGCCTGGAGACATCCCCAATCCCAGCACAAGAAGTGTGCCGCTACTCTCCTCCGCGAAGGACCGGGAGGGTTCGTGCACATTTTATGGTCCTTCGAGCCGGATCAAGGGAGTCTCTGGGAGGGTAGCTTGTGGAGTTGAGGGTAAGGCACTGTCACCATGCCGCCGATAACTCGCTCGGTAGGAAAGGGACAGTCAACGTCTGCTGAAGCCTCGGACAGTACAGGAACGGAGGTCACCGCCACATCGGGGACTACTACAGGTACCACCGCCGCCACAGGTACAACAGGTACCACCGCCGCCACGGGTACTACGGGCACAACCGCCGCTACAAGGACAACAGCGCCCGCCGCCGACAGGGAGGTGGAAGGGAACGCTACCGAACGTGCCGCCGGAAGTCGCACGCCGCACCCAACCTCGATGCATCGGGGGAGTGCGGATATGAAGAACAAGCGCGCGCCCTCCTCACGGGGAGGAGGATCGCTAGCTACACAAATAAGGTTAGCCAAAGCAAAAGAGAGTTGCTTAGGTTTCAGGTCGAACTCGCCGCCGCCCGCATAGCGACAATAGAAGCGGAAGCAGCACAAGAAGAAGAAGAAGAAGATAGGGGAGAACACTCAGAAGATGGGTCAGCCTGCACCGAGAGAGAAGCCGTGGCCCGCGTCGACACCTGGTTGGACAACCAGGAGCCGCCGCTACCGCCGCCAGAAGACCCCCAGCCGGAGTTGCGCAACCGCCCTGCAGTACAGAAGACAGAAGAACCTGAAGCTCGCTGTCGTAGCCAGGGACTTCTGGAACAGAAGCCAACACCGGCGGGAGGGGACAAGGGGCCAACGGACATAATGAAGCTCGCGGAAGCAATTACCGCAGCTGTAAAAGCGGGACAACGACCAAAGATCATCGACCTGCCAAAATTCAGTGGATCACATCAAGAATGGCTACCTTTCCGCGCCGCTTACTTTGAAACTGCAAGTATGTTTTCTAATGTAGAAAATCTGAACCGTCTTCGCAGGAACCTTAAGTCCAGGGCCAGGGAAGCAGTGAACAGTCTCCTATTCAGCATCACCGACCCGACGGAGATCATGAGGACCCTGGAGACCAGGTTCGGAAGACCAGAATCGATGGCCATGGCGGAAATGGAAAAATTGAAGACACTGCCACGCCTCACCGAGTCACCGCGAGAAGTCTGCATCTTCGCATCAAGGGTGACCAACGCTGTATCGACTTTGAAGACATTGAACTTCGTGCACTACCTACATCACCCGGAGGTAACCAAAGCAATTATAGAGAAGCTGACACCGACTCAAAAGAGTAATTTTTATCGATTCGCAGCTAGTCAGCCTAAAGAAGACCCAGACCTCCTGAAGATGGAAAAATTCCTGAAAACAGAAGCTGAACTGTGCGCCCCATACGCACTGCCGGAGAACGTGCACGCACCTGGCCCGACGTCATCGAGCCAGCCGAGAAGGTCGCAGAGAGTTAACAGCGCGACCGAGCAGAAGCCGTACACACCGAAGTGTCCAGTATGCGAAATGACGGGACACGCTGCACCTGACTGCGCCGAATACAAGAAGGCGGACATCGACGCCAGATGGGACCTCGCCAAGGCCAGACGCCTGTGCTTTAGGTGTCTGCGATACCGGGGTAAGGTACATCGCTGTCAAATTAGAAAATGTGGTATAAATAATTGTCCGCATATGCATCACAGAACGCTGCACAAAGGGAAGAAGCTCCCAACAGAAGAAAAGGATGACAGCGAACAGACCGAGGCCATCAACTCCGCATGGACAGCCGCCAAGCAGTCGTACCTAAAGCTGATACCTGTACAGGTGTCTGGCCCAAAGGGAAAGGCGAACACCTATGCGCTCCTCGACGATGGATCGACGGTGACCCTGATCGACGAGAGGATAGCCGACAACATCGGCGCCCGCGGACCTGTCAATCCTCTCAAGATCGAAGCGATCAACAAGATGACTACGTCTGAGGACCAGTCAAGGAGGGTCTCCATCACCATCACCGGACCGAATAAAAGGCAACACAGAGTGCAAGCTAGAACAATTAAGCGGCTGATGGTGTCTACGCAACAGGTGCCTAAAGATTGCATAGAGAACTGTAAGCATCTCCGGGACATGAGCAGCATCCTGGCATATGAAGAAGCACGTCCGGGTATCCTGATAGGGCAGGACAACTGGCATCTTCTTCTGGCAACTAAGGTGAGAAAGGGTAATAAGGATCAACCTGTTGCCTCATTGACCCCTCTAGGTTGGGTACTACACGGGAGCTATACAAGGACTCTCGGTAAGGGAATACAAAAGGCAAGAGTGCACCACATGACAGACGTGGCAGAAGAGGAGATGCACCACATGATGAAAGAATACTTCGCGCTGGAGTCACTGTGCATCGCCCCCAAGAAACCGAAGTCTGATCCCGAGGAACAGGCACTCCAACAACTACAGCAGAAGACAAAGAAGATGCCAGAAGGAAGATACGAGACAGGGCTGCTCTGGAAAAGTGAAGATATCGCGCTACCAGACAACTACGGCGACTCGCTGAGAAGGTTGGCAGGAATAGAGAAGAAATTAGATCGCAACCCGCAGCTAAAAGAAAAGTATACAGAACAGATGGAAGCACTCGTCAGCAAAGGGTATGCCGAACCTGCACCTTCTACTAAAACAAAGGATAAAACCTGGTACTTGCCTCATTTTGCAGTAATGAACCCCGCCAAACCCGGGAAACTACGAGTGGTCCACGACGCCGCCGCCAAGACAAAAGGAGTTTCCCTAAACGACGTGTTGCTGAAAGGCCCGGATCTCCTACAGTCGCTGCCTGGAGTGATCATGCGCTTCAGGGAGCACGCCATAGCCGTCACAGGAGACATCAGGGAGATGTTTATGCAGGTGAAACTCAAGAAAGAAGACCGGGACGCCCTCCGGTACCTGTGGCGCGGCGATCGCAGGGACAACGAGCCACCCGAAGAGTACAGAATGACATCACTAATCTTCGGTGCATCGAGTTCACCTTCAACAGCGATCTACGTGAAGGATGAGAACGCTAGAAGACACATGGACAAGTACCCGGAAGCCGCGAACGCCATAATTAAGAAACACTACGTCGACGACTATCTAGACAGTTTCGCGACGCTCGAAGACGCAATGCAAGTAGCGACAGCAGTGAAGAACATACACCAGGCAGCAGGCTTCGAGTTGCGACAATGGAGGTCCAACTCAAAAGCACTCCTTCAAGCGATAGGGGAGAGTAATGAAGGAACAGAAGACCTGCAGTTCAAGACCGAAGAAAACATCGAACGTGTGTTAGGCCTGATTTGGAAGCCGACTACAGACGAGCTAACGTTCAACCTAAACCTCGTACGGGTACCTGAAGCACTCATCTCCGGGAAGACACCCACCAAACGGGAAGCTCTTCGAACTGTCATGTCGCTGTTCGACCCACTAGGTTTCGCCTCACCGGTAACAATAAGAGCAAAGCAAATACTCCAGGAGGTATGGAGAAGAGGAACCGCGTGGGATGAAGACCTGGATCAAGACCTCGCAGAGCAATGGAAGGACTGGATTGGTCATCTGAAGAGCCTTAAAGAAGTGGCAATCCCAAGAAGGTATTTGAACTATAGTGACGCAACCTCCTTACAGTTACATGTGTTCACAGACGCCAGCGAGAGTAGCTACGCCGCAGTCCTGTACTGGAGAGCTGTCCTGCCCAACGATGAAGTGCGAGTCTCCCTCGTGCTGGCCAAAGCAAGAGTCACCCCGCTGAAGCTGACATCGATCCCGAGGCTCGAGCTGCAGGCAGCAGTACTCGGCACAAGAATGGCGGAGGCTGTGATAGAAGAGCACGAGAGGAAGCCAATAACCAAGACGTTCTGGACAGACAGCAGGACCGTGCTGACTTGGATAAGGACAGGATCCAGGTCATACAGGCCTTACGTGGCTCATCGCTTGGCAGCCATAGAAGAGGCGACAGCTGTCAAGGAGTGGAGATGGGTGCCAACAAAATTGAACGTAGCTGACGACGCAACCAGGCACGTACCAGCCAACTTTAACTCAGAACATCGCTGGTACCAGGGACCACAGTTCCTGTATGAAGATGAAGATTCCTGGCCAATAGAAGAATCGTCGTCACCCGCAGAAGGACCTACAGGCGAAGAGAAGGTCAACCACATCAGTGCCGAAAGACAGAAGACGCAGGAGATCGCCGAAGCCCTTCCTGACGCATCCAGATTCTCAAGTTGGGATAGACTGCGCTACACCACAGCAAGAGTTCTTCTATTCATTCAACTCTGCAGAACAAGGACGTACACAGTGAACTACAAGCGGACAAAGAAGAATAGAGAAGCGGACCCTGACTGGCGTCGAGTCCCCAAGCCCGCACAGACGAAGAAAACACAGAAGATAGGGAAGACAGAACAGAAGTATGAACCAGTCCCTGCAGAACTCCTACGCCGTGCAGAAGAACTACTTATGCGCTCCACACAAGAAGACAGCTTCGGACAAGAGATCGAGGACATTCAGAAGAAGAAGCCTCTCAGCAAGGACAGTCGTCTGCGTCAGCTAAGCATCGAGTACACAGAAGACAAGCTAAGATTAAGAAGCCGCATCGCTGCAGCCGAACAACTAACTGAAGAGTTTAAGAAGCCAATGATACTGGACGGAGGACATCACGTCGTACAGCTGTGGATCAAGAAGGTACACGTGGAGTTGCATCACGCCGGCGTCGAAGCCACCATCAACGAGTGTCGGCAACAATACTGGATCCTGCGACTCCGCCCCATTACGAAGACCCTGCTGAAGCGCTGCCTCCACTGCAGAATGAAGACAGAAGCGCCGCCGTACCCGCGAACAGGAAATCTACCTCAATGCCGTGTCGCACATCACAAGCGACCCTTCACATTCACGGGGGTAGACTACTTCGGTCCGCTATCAGTAACAGTTGGACGCAGTCACCAGAAGAGATACGTGGCGATATTCACCTGCTTGACCACCAGAGCTATCCACCTAGAGATAGCAGCAACACTCAGCACAGACTCCGCAATAATGGCACTCAGACGCCTCATCGCACGCCGAGGATGCCCATCAGAGATATGGTCAGACAACGGGACCAACCTGAAGGGCGCAGATCGAGAACTACGACAAGCAATCGACGAGGCAACAAAAGAAGAAGCGGCCAAGAAAACCATCGTGTGGCGATTCATCCCTCCTGGTGCACCGTTCATGGGTGGTGCATGGGAGCGAATGGTGCGATCTGTCAAGACTGCCCTGACAGTGACTCTCCACGAGCGTCACCCCAATGAAGAAGTACTGGCTACCCTGCTAGCGGAGGCTGAATTCTCAGTCAACAGCCGTCCGCTCACCCACGTGTCCACCTCGGAAGAAGACCCAGAAGCACTGACGCCGAACCACTTCTTGCTCGGCTCACCAGGAAGAGTTCCAGCTCCAGGAACATTCTCCGAGCAAGACGCCGCGAGCAGGTCTACCTGGCGTGCATCACTACGCCTGGCAGACATCTTCTGGACAAGATGGCTCCGGGAATACCTCCCCGAGCTTCAATACCGGCGGGAGCCCCATGGCAAGGGGCATGAAGTCAAGATTGGTGACCTAGTGCAACTCATCGACACCAATCTCCCTCGCAACGTGTGGCTACGCGGCAAGGTGGTAGCTACGTACCCTGGACCCGACGGCATCGTGCGCACCGTAGACGTGAAGACGAAGACTGGAATACTACGGAGACCAGTGAGAAAGATGGTGATCCTGCCGATAGAAGACGTCGCCTTAGCACCGGAACAAAATACGACGAGTCGTACGGCGGGAGAGATGTGCACGACGACGTCTAAATAGAGATAAGTTGAACATATAAATAATATAGTTAGGATAGGGTCACCTTATATATTAGCTTTATATAACAGAATAGTGTTAGTTTATATACGAAATTATGATATAATCTTATTAGAATAGGTTTCTCAAAGGCAGATAGGGGTGATATGTCGTTATAAAGATGTAATTTACTTAGATATGTCTATATTCTGTTATCTTATGTACTAAGTCATAGTAGTTTTATATAGATAGGGGCGTAGTTATGTAATTAATGATGTTTAAATAGTGTTTTATGAAAGATAGGGTTGATTTATGCACTTGTAATGTTAATTACGATATTCTATTGTTAATACTTGTGTTTAGGTATGTTTTCGTAAAGATTCTACTTAAGATTGTATTAGAATATGTTAATTTCTTGTTAGAACAACAATGATTATTGTTATTATATAGTTTCACAATGTTTTAATAATATTTAGATGATATTCGAGAATATTCTTGCATTGTATAGCATCACGTTTAGGTAGAATCAAAACATAACCAAATAAGGCCGCGAAACAGGGCACTCAACGCTGATTGGCGGGAATGTTGTAGAACAATTGGTACCTACTACGCTGATTGGTCGGAACCTTGTAGAACGTTCGATAGGTACCTACGATACGTGTATAAAAGGCGGAACATTTGCACGGATCGTCACTTCACGGCGAGCAACGGAGCAATCAAGAAAGAAGAACTCTCAAGAAAGAAGCTCTGAAGACAGTACTACAGGAAGCCTGGAAGCTCTGCTAGTACCACTGAAGCCCGCAGGTACCACTGAAGCCCTGAAGCTCTGCAAGTACCGAGCGAGTACCTATATACGTCAATACAAGATTGAGAGACTACTTGTTGTTTCTATCACGGTCGTCACGACAGTGTCGCCCTCTTGACCCGCCATACTCCACGAGTATACCTCACGCCGACAGCGCCTGGAGACATCCCCAATCCCAGCACAAGAAGTGTGCCGCTACTCTCCTCCGCGAAGGACCGGGAGGGTTCGTGCACAGAATTTGTTTTGAATCCGTTCCAACATTATTCTATATTTTTCTTCGTGAGGTGACCATATTACTGCGTTGCACTCTAAGTGGCTTTTTACGAGTGCCTCGTATAGTGCTTTTAAAGCCCCGATGTTTGTAAAATTGTTAGCCTGACGTAGCATCAACCCCAAATTCCGGTATGCTTTCTTACACACCCCTATGATGTGTTCCCTAAATTGTATGTCAGGAGTGAAGCGTACACCTAAGTCTTTAACTTCGGTCAAACGCTGTAGTGGCGTCCCGTCCATACAATACTGGTAGTAACTTGGGGCTCGCGCGCGGCTGAAAGACATTACTGAGCACTTAGCCACATTAAAGCACAACTTGTTTTGTTTACTCCATTTAACCACCTCTTCTATATCTTTCTGAGCATGGTATGATCTACGCTTTGTGTCACTTTATGAACCAGTTTTAAGTCATCTGCAAATAATAAAGGAGTTGACCAGTTAACCACCCCTGGCAAACCGTTGACTGTCATAATGAATAAGAGAGGCCCTAAATTACTGCCCTGACTCACACCAGATCCCGTCGGGTAGGGATCCGAAAGGCATCCGCCACAGTCCACATATTGACATCTGTCCCGTAGGTAGCCTGCAAAAAATGACAGCGCGTGTGGTGTACATCCCATACCTGCCATTTTGGAGAGAAGTATGTCATTGTCGACTGTATCAAATGCCTTCCGGAAGTCGAAATAAGCGACATCTACTTGTTGCCCACCGTCGACCGCGGGTACCAAATGTGACATCAGGTCCAGCAAGTTCCCCGTTGTCCCCCTCCCAGGCCGAAATCCGTGCTGCGCATCGGACAACTGAGCGCTTATCTGTGGATACACACAACTATGAATGGCAGCCTCGAACACCTTAGCCGGGGTACATAGCACAGCCACGGGTCTGTAATCAGTCGGTTCTGACCCCCCCCTACCTTTAGGCACCGGTACTACACGGGTAAGCTTCCATCGGTCTGGGAATCTAGCAGTCTCAATGCATACGTTAAACAAATGCAGTAAAGGCTCGACTAATACTGTCCCGCAGTCCTTAAATATAAATGCTGGGATACCGTCCGGTCCCATTGAGCGCTTGGGTGCACAGCGGGCTAGCGCTCGGCGCACGTCGGCAGCGCACAGGCGCGTTAGGTGCACGCGAGCGCCTGGCAGCTCCGCCGCGGCCGCGCAGGCCACCGCCACGCTTAGTACGGCCGGCTCGGGGTTATAAACGGACTTAAAATATCGGGCAAATTCAGCGGCACACTCTTGCTCACTCAGTACTCTTCCATCCTTTATTATCCTGCGATTGGATAAGTCCCCTGTCTTAGATCGCATGAAATTCCAAAACGCTCGCGGTTCCCTAGCCAGGTGATTTTGAACGCGGTTCCGATATTCATCGTGAGCTCGTGCAGTCTCGGCCTTGACTTTCGCCCTACACTGTGAGAACGCTTCATAGTCCTTGCTTAACCTACTACATTTATATTTTTTATGCAATATGTGCTTGAGCTTAATGTCCTTAATAATTTGACTTGTGTACCATATTGGGTATACATACCTAATATTACCTGTATTAGCTTTTTTCAGCGGTATACACATGTTAAAAACGTTATATAACTTGTCATAAAATAAATTTAATACTAATTCCGGGTCATTAAAACGATATATTTCACTCCAGTCTATTTCACCTATTAAATGATATAAATTATTATAATCTACTTTATTAAAATTCCACTTTACCTTATTTATTAACTCATGCAATTGATGTGTGTCAAGCTCAGTACTCGTAGTATCGACGGTCGTCGCGGAAGGAGCGGAGGGCGACGGTTGTGCGGGGGTCGAGGGCGGCGGCCGGGCGCCCATCTCCAGACAAACGTGAAGCGGCGGATGGTACAAATCCACGGGCTGCAGCACCTCGTCCGCAGCGCAGGCAGACACGCCAGCGCCGCGCGCGCTCAACACGAGATCCAACTGCCTACCGTTACAGTTTGGTATCTCATTGCACTGAACGAATTCACAGAATGCCATAAAATACTCAAATTAATTAATAACATTATTATTACTAGAAAACAAATTAAAATCACCTATTACTACTACCTTACTTTTATACTTGATACATATTTTTTCTAATATATTAAATAACATTGCAAATTCATTTTCGTCAGTCTGTGGTGGAATATATGCCGTACAGCATGTAAATAAGAATCTATTTCGCTTATACACTGCAGCACAAACTAATTCAAATTTATAATTGTCTATATTATGATTGTTTTATGGATTTGTTTTTTTTTTTTCTATTTTTTTTTTTTTTTTATACTACTAAGGTGACAAACAAGCATACGGCCCGCCTGATGGTAAGCAGTTACCGTAGCCTATGGACGCTTGCAACACCAGGAGCATCACTAGCGCGTTGTCGACCCTGTTAAAAACCTTTTAATTCCTTTCTTGAAGAACTCCATGTTGTAGTCTCTCGGGAAAACCTCGACGGGGAGCTCATTCCACAACCTTATCGTACGAGGGAGAAAGTTTCTCTGAAACCTCACTGTACGGGACCTAAGAGGTTCTAAGGTGTGAGGATGAACTCCCAGCCGATGGCGGGAGGTGCGATGATAAAAAGTGGCCGTTGGCACCATCCTAAACAATTCCTCAGAACACAGCCCATTATACAGGCGATATTTTAAATTATATAATTATAATATTTAAATTTTATTTCTGTGATGCGGCTGTAATGTCACTGCGACCATGAATGGTCTATTGTGATCGCCGCTTTATCAAGCTAGAGTTCACCACTAAACCCTGCAGCTATGATATACTGCAGTATTTGCTTAGGGGTGATGGTTTTGTTTCTAGGTTAAATTCTAGACAATAAACTATACCTACTCTTACCCTCAGTATCTGAAAGCCAGATTAACCAAAAATTAACTAATCACCTGTTAAATCTCACGTGAAGTATCTAAAAGCATGAATATTTAGTTTAATGTGATCTAATTAGTTACTAATTGTTATTATACATGCTACTATATAATTATTTATGCTTTTAGCAACTCAATTTGTACTTCACATGAGTTTTAACAGGTGATTAGTTAATCTGTCGTTGATCAGCCTTTCAGAAACTAAGGCTTAGACATTTAGTATCACATTATCGATTGCTAGTAAGTCTTTCCAGAAACTAGTTTTGGGAATGCGTGCCCAGGCTTAGCAGATCCAATACGCTAAATGTAAAACTTCTCACATACATAACAAAAACCTCTTCATTTTAGTCTTAGGTAGTCACCCCTTCGAAGAAAAGACGCAGTGGTATAAGTCCCTTTCCAAGAAAATACCTGATATGTCTTACCATAACCACGCCTTCTACAAATAACTTTACTTTATCTATTCCACACAAGTCGATATTATCAGCCATTCAATTAAATAAACTATCGCCAATCGCAGCCTCGCGTGTTCCCTTCCTATCTGAACATAACAGTGAATGTTATGGACTTCTGTTCGAAAGCTTATCTGTTATCGCTTTCAAGCTTTCACCGTTACAATTGAGTTCAGCTATCAGTAGTGTTATTTCTTGTTCGCGTATTATTTTATTGTTATCTGTGAACGGTATGCTTTTGTTTTCTTACACAAGTAATCAATAACTGATCTATATGAGATAAAACTACTCCGAATTCACGCGATCATGCATTAGGTATTTACATACCTTATTTTGCTTGAATAAGGACACTGTCAGTGTGTTTTGTGATAGTACGTGGAAAGACAAAAATGTGAGGGTAGATCTAGAATCTACTTCGCATACGGAGCCGTGACATCGCCACATCAGTCTGCTTGTGACCACGGCCGGTGTAACCTGGTCGAAACGTCAAGCAAAATAAGGTATGTAAATACCTAATGCATGATCGCGTGAATTCCCGTATATTTAGTTCTATTAAATCATGCAACGCGAAAGTTTAAAAGTAAATAAAACTTTTCCGGTTTTATCAATAAAGATCGGTTTTGCCTTTTCTGTTTTTTATATTCAAGCTACAATGGCTAGCCTAGCCTGGCTTCTATAAGATGTAATTATCTACAAACCAAAAGATGTTATTATGTATTAGGATTTGATTAAATGTAAAAAAAATATTACACAAAAAATATATTAAAACATTTTCATTTACACTGCGTCATCCCGTTATCTGTATAAACCTATGTTTACAGCAGCGATTCTAATTATCAATCCGACGTGGTAGCTCGCTTTACAATTTAATTCAATAAAGCTGATTGCCGGTAATTTTATAGATGCTGTCGTTATAGCCCCTCCAATTAATCAACATATACGCCGCTTTGATACTTTATATATGTGATTAATTAAAACACGTAATGTCAATATTGTGAACGTCGAACCTTGAAGGGTTTATCTTGAGGGAAATTAATTGGAACTCTTTGAGTTATGTGTTTCCTTCTGTTTTGATCCGGGTACCATAAGAGGATCGCTAATACGCATCTGACGAGGCCGTTGTTATCGATGATTGTACTATATTTACCATAGGATTCGACTTGGTGACCATCTAGTGAAGCCTAAATTACTTTACTCTATCTATACTATTATATAAAGCGGAAGAGTTTTTTTGTTTGTTTGAACACGCTAATCTCTGGAACTAGGTACCAGTCGGATTTAAAAATCTTTTTGCGTATGGTAGCCCAATTTTCGAGGAAGGTTATAGGCTGTGTAAAATCACGCTGCTGACGACGGGAGCAGAGCAGTAGGCAAAAACGCGGGTGAAACTGCGCTGCGGCAAGCTAGTATAATAAAAATATTATGGTTGTAAGAGGTCTGACTTTGCATTCAAAACATAGTAATGCACTTAGTAGTAGAGCAATACTGCACTAAAATCTATTAAGAATCTTGCAGTAAGTGCCGGAACACACTAAGCGAAGTTAGCAGTAGGTTCTATAAGTAAGCCTGTAGGTATTCTGGGCGTGTAGACTGTGTGGCGTCTGGCCGCATCGATCGGAGGCAGGATATTAGACTCCTAAGACTTATTGCATTCGATGTCTCTACGTACCTATTGAACGCGAGTTGTAACTATGCGAGGAGTTATATAATTTGCAGTACGAGTAGTATGCGTAATGCAACAGATAATGTTCAGCGCAAGATATGTATAGTATATGTTTTGTGATTTAGATAAGTGTAATTAAATTTTAACTAGTTGCAACACTGGCTACATGTGTTCTTGGTTAAAAGACATTATTTTCTTATTAAGATATGTAAAATAATTACTTAATTACCAGTAGTATGCTTTTATATTAAGGTAAAGAAAATTAAAAGAACAATGGTAGGCGTAACCTTTTTAATAGAAAACGAAATTAATCTTTAGGGAATTTTTAAAAGGTATTTTAGGAAGGTAGGGCAGCGAAATGTCTTTTAGGTTTTGTCCAAATTATATTAGCTGTGCTGATGAAGTAAGCATTTCCAAAAGCCATAAGCTCATAAAGCCGCTATATTGGAGAGGCATACCAGCTATTTGCCGCGATGACTATGGAATAGTGTCTGTCTACCACCCCTAGTCTCCACTGACTAACCATCAAGCAGTTAAAGTTTTGTAGTCTTAAGATTTTTTTTATATTATCTACCAAAGTGACTGCACCCCGTGTGATGGTAAGCAGTCAGTAGAATCCAGAAGTGGTAGCCCCCATACTAAAAGCCATCGTCTTATCGTATGTAGCCAAGACCAAGAGCTTTATCTATTATCGAACAAAAATAGTGTCAAACATATAAAATATCTTTCCGTTCAGAAATCTGCAAATGTAAAAATAAAACTCAATATATACAAGGCGCTTTCCGGCCAGACGACAGGTAATAAATGTCACGGAGAGAAAACAGCTATGTTTAATGTTTTCGCTGTCGAACTGAAAGTACCCCGTGGCTTGCAACCGGTATTTGCAGGATCTAATATTTTAACACGAAGAAATGTCAGGCATAGCTATGATCCGTAATGGTTTTGTGATGTTCGTATATTTTGTGGCTGTTTTTTGGACGTATTTTTAGTTTTAAGTCCGTTTTTTAAAACTCGCAAAAAAGAAGTGTTATAAGTTTAATATTACAGTGTGCGTGGTACCGTAGCTTCCAAATTATACTGCAAGAACAGAACTTGACTCGATACTGTAGCTTCACTTGACATCTGCAATCGTGTTTAAGCTCATTTAATTAGTCTTAATGATTCAATCGAATGTAAGAAAAAGAATTTGAGCTACAAGCGCTCTCACTTACCAAATGAAACGCAATAGTATCGATACTATACTCGATGAGAAGGTACGATCACACTCAGTCAATTCGGCGCATTTTTGCTAAACCCTAGAAACAATCTACTAACGTTCAATGTTTCATCTTTAATAAAAACTGCCACTATTAGACAAATACCCTAATCGTTACGTAAATTTGACTCTGATATAATCGACTACAATACGTAGGATTATACATATTATACATATCCAATAATTCGTCATGACGATCAGCTATTTCTTTTGAACCATCTCACGAACCATATCGACCTATACTTAGGTGGTCGCCGGCTCAGCACTGATCCCCATTGAGCCTTTAATCCGACCTCAGCATGACATTAATTCTTCTTGAATTTTCCTTATTGAATTTTTGGGAATTTGATCTAGCTGTCTTGTAAGGATTTTATACTAATTACACTGTTATATTATGTTGTCTGCGTTATTATTACATAAGAAAACTTACTGTTATGGCTTCTTTATATTACCTTTTTTGTATTTTCTTATTTTCGTACAATCAATCCTATTGCAAAACCCTAAAATTTTCGGATACTTATCACTATTTGAATCGATTCAGGTCTAGAAAATTACGCCTTACTTCGTATAGTAGACTAAAGCTAGAAAGATTTATCCTTCTTTATCTATATATTTAAAGTCAAACTGAGTGTACCTAAGCCATTTTATCTCATCTGTTACTTAAAAGTTGGGGTTGTTTTTATAGTTTAGAGCACTCCGACCCTTTGAAACTTTTGTGTGTGTCTACTTCGTTGTAGTATAGGTTATCACACAACATTTTCCTTAACTTTATGTCAGTAATTTGGGCCAAATTTTCCCTCCTTTTCGTCACCTTCCTTAAATCCTTCACCTACCCCACTACCTTCATGGAGTCATCCATGAGCGACAGCTACATGAACGACTCAGATTCTTCTTACTACCGAGGTAACTGTTGCAAACAATTTCTTAGTGAAATGTATTTTCAACAGTAAAGGTCATCAGGCTGATGAATATAATGTTATCATTAAACAAATCATGGATTCATCTGCTGAATGGGTAGCTTTTGCGAATACTGACAGTCTACACTGTTCAGAGTAGGTACAGTCTTTTAACCTATTACATCAAGCCTCAAATGTGGTACGTGAGTTTGTAAGCAAGTCCTACTGCTTTTGGCACTTAATTTTCTAAAACGTGTAATGATAATGAGTCATGATTATCGCACTACCATTTCAAAATAACATACATAGGTTATAAATTGGGTTAAAACAGTGAATTGAGCTGATCCATATCTTGCTATTTTTAGTATTGTTTACGATTCCTTTTCCTTACTTATCACATATCGTACAAAAACCCTGGAATAAACTTATACAACGGAAATGAAGAACGTAGCGTGGGGAGCAGGCGTTGGCTTCATACCCGTAAATTTGCCCGTTTCATATAGACGTCCAATTACGACAGGCAGAGCTTGACGCGCTGAATTATGGACGACTTAATACGTTTACCGACTCATATTAAAATAATATACTATGTATATCACAAAATTGTAATTTTTATATGACTTTGGTGTCAAACAAGCATACTGCCCACCTGGTGATAGTGGTAGCAGTAACTTATGAAGTTATGAACATGGCTATTGCTAATTATTTTCTAAGCATGGCAGAATGAATGCTTAGTTAGAAAACTCAACCAAGCCGTTGCCAACCACATAACGAGAAGGGTACGAGGAAGAAAGAGGAAAAGGAAGGGGACCGAGGGGGTACCTACTGACGCTAATCATAAATATTTATAGTATATGTGCTTGTTATCACAAATATTTGTGAATGAAATTGATGTAATACTGGCTGATGACTGGGAAATTCCTTCGGGAATATTCGGGATGTTTTCGAAGGAATTTGCCAGTCATCACGCTTGGCGGTTTGGTGACGCATAATGATATTTATTTTGCATTTAATACTGCTGTTTGTTACCAATGCTTTTCCACAGTCGCCTATACTACTATCCCCAGCAAGATATAGGGTGGATCTATATTTAAGATCGAAGATAGTAGGGCGAAAGAATTAGACTCACACCATTAGTGAACCGGCAATTTGAACGTTTTTAAAATCTAAGTATTATTAACAATCAACTAATTAATTACTTATTGAAAAACAATTGTAAAATATATTTATTTAAACTTTATGCACTGGTATTTTAATTTGATCATAAAATTTGATGCTTATGAAAAGTCAAAATTACGTGAAGTCAGCTAATTAACCTACAACCAGTTCGCTGACGAGGTAGAGCTGTGAGAAGAACGGGCAAGAAACTTACGGCTCCTTTTTCAATTGCCAGATAATTACAGTTTTTTGTATGAGTTACAATTTTAACACAACGCAATCAAAGAACCATACAAATCAACCAATTAATATAATTACCAAGATTAAAAACAAGAAAAAAGAGAGGATTTCAATTATTTAGTTTCATCTATGGTAATTTGACTACGAATTTTAATTAAAATGGTAAATTAATCTCCTGGTCATATTGAACGACAAGGTAATACTGGATTAAGTATTAAATGTATGCCTATAGTTTGAATACTACTACTTTACGTCGATATTCAATGAGAGAGTAGGTCGTCGTTTGTCGATCTAACCCATTCATGGCGGCACCAGTAAGGATCTACTAACGGAAGAAGGTCACTAACTTTCTTCTACCTGCTTAACAAAGTTTGAAGACTCATTGACACATTGAAATACGAATGTCATACATATATTTTAGATTTTACCAAATATCAAACGCTGAAAAGCACGTGCACTGATAAAAATACCTTTTACCTTTTTAGCGCATCGTCTTGACGCGTAACAAGTTGACAAATCAGAGGCCAGATCGTACCAAACGGCTATCAAATTAAAATTAAACCGAGCGCTGTGATTGGTCCGTTGTCGAGGTGCGCCGGGATGCGGGGGACGAGGCCGCGATCAATACGAGACTAGTTACGTAATGCTTTAGTCGCCGCCTTAACACACAACGCGATGCCAGGCCATTATCGCCGACTACCCACATATTCGAACGGTTTTAAGGTTCGTTTTCATATGAAGGCTATCCTCGGCACGACGGCGCCACAGTTCCATCCAAGCAACACAAGTTTAGGGAGTTGAATTTCCGGATAGACGATCAGTTTACTTTGTAGCTTCACTCAATTCGTTCCAATAATTTATATGCAATCAATTTTAAAAAGTATGACATAATGAATGAATTCTGTTATAATGTTAGATAGATATATCTAAATCCTTTTAAGTGGTCTATATTGTATTCCTCAATGTACCTACTGATGATGTATCATCATCATATAGTAGCGGAAAGACGTCCACTGCTGGACAAGTCTTTTTTTTAAATACAACTTAGGTGGTAAATAGAGATGGGTTAATAGCCGGCTGGTTTAGATAATTAGCGATTATAATCCATTTGTATCCATTAATAGCCATCCAATGGATGATAACGCTGCTATTAATGTAAAAAGTTTTTTTGTTATTTTATTGTAATTTTCGAACTCCATCACGTGAGTGAAAACCGCGGGTGTTCTGTATATGCACTTAATTGAGGGAATTGAGCTATTATCCGCTAAAACGAACTTGAGTGGTTAAGACGTTTTCTCTTCTTAGCACGATTTGAAACAAAAGACACAAATAAAAAAATTGAGTAGTATCCTTATTGTACAAGCGATATGGCGTAGAAGGGTGGGGCAATTCGAGCGCGCGTTCGAACAAGTGGCCGCAGTAAGTGCGCGGGCGTCGAACAGTAAACCACGTGGAGCGCGGGTACCTCAGTGCAGTCTAGCCAAGCATTATATCGCGTGTTCCCATTTATGTGTATAATCCATAATGGTTAGACCAAAAAACAATCTCGTGTGGAATAATTATGAACGTTTGGAAGATAAATCTGTGAAATGTAAATACTGCGACATGGTATACAAACAAGCCAATTTAAAAAGAATGTCTCGTCATTTAACTAAGTGTTTTAGGTGTCCAGTTGACTTACGAAGTAATTTATCGGAAGGTACTTCAATCATAAATGTTATCCAGACAACAAACCGAGAACAAGAACAAAATTCAAGCCAATCCAGAACTTTAAATGAAAATCAGCAGATATCAACACCACAAATCACTAATTGTAATTATTCTTGTGACATGGACATGACGACTGAAAAAAAATCAAGATTAAACATGAAATTTGCAAAGGCGGTATTCGTGAGTCGCTGTCCTTTATCTTTACATCACCATCCTCTTTGGCAGAGTTTTTTCGATGATTTTAACCCATTGTATAAAATACCGACAAGAAAAACACTTTCAACCACGCTTCTTGAAAACTGTTACACTGAAACAAAGCAGTCCTCAGAGAAGGTAAATCTTAGCCAGTATTTGCACTTACAATGCGATGGATGGAGTAATATTCGTCACGAAGGTATTATAAATTTATTTTATATTATTTATTTTATCAACACCGGAACCTGTTTTTGTGGAATCTTTACCTACTGAACAATCTCGCCATACAGCAGAATATATTTCTGAACATATCATTCGAATCATGAAACAATTTGATGATAAAAAATTCATTTTTCTAATCGGAGATAATGCTAAGAACATGCAAAAAGCTTTTCAGCTAGTTAAATTGCAATATCCACACATCACCAGGCTGGGGTGCAGTGCTCATATTCTAAATTTGCTTTGCCATGATATTATTAAAATTGATATTATAGAAAAAGTTATAAACACGGCAACTAAAGCTGTGAACTCTATCAAAAACCACCAAGTTTTGAGCTCGTTGCTTCAAGACATAGTCAAAATAAAAGGTTCCGGAGAAACACTTAAACTGGCTGTAAAAACTCGATGGAGTAGTCATTTGACCATGTTAAAAAGTTTACTGAACACAAAAATAGCATTGAAAACACTAGCTATAGACGAGAAAGCCACACAACTTCCATCAGATGTTAGAAGCAATTTGCTAGAAGAATCGTTTTGGGACCTTTTGAAGCAGATTTCATGTATCTTAGAGCCGATTGCTGACGCTATAAAAAATTTAGAAGGTGATAAGGCTAAAATACACAAAGTATTTCTCATATTCAAAAATTTAAGGTCACAAATCAACTTTATTTTATCAGACATTACAATTCTTGGCAATGATAATAAAGAAACCATTTTGAAATTGATTGATAATCGAACTGCAATGGCTATTGAACCAATACATTTGGCTGCTTATTTGCTCAACCCTGCTTCACGTGGATTAGAATTAAATTCAGAAGAAGATATAACAGCAATGCAATACATTTATGAACTGGGCCAACATTTAAAAATAAACGTCATGAAAGAGTTATCAGATTATAAAGCAAAAGATTGCTTTTGGAAGAATCGGTTTATTTGGTCTCAAGTCGAAGAAACCGAAGCCCTTACCTGGTGGAAAGGGATTTGCAGCTCTACTAAGCTTCACAAAATTGCAGTTGCAATTCTGTCAGCTCCTTGCACTTCAGCAGCCACTGAAAGGACTTTCAGTGCTCAAGCTGATGTACATACAAATAAAAGAAATAAACTAACTACTGAACGAGCAGGAAAAATAACTTATGTATCACACAACTGGAATTTGGAAAACAGACGGTCAACTAGTACGATCACAGAAAGTGATTTTCATATGGATTGTTATTCGGGACCCTGCTCTCCAACACCAGAAATCGATGAAATATCCTGTGACACTGATGAACCCAGTACCTACCCAATAAATACATCAGAAATGGATTTATTACAGCCTGATCTATTAGATGTGCCAAACCTACAAAATTTTGAAGAATCCAGTGTTTCTAGTATTAATTAGGCTGAAGAATATTATTGATTTTTGCATTATTAGTTATTACTGTTATTTAAAATTGAAGTTTATTAGAAGAAATAAACCAATAAACAAAAAAAAACAAGAAAAACAAAAAAACAAAACAAGAAAAACTAATAAAAAAACAAGAAAAACTAATAAAAAAACAAGAAAACTAATAAAAACTAGAAAAAACAAACTATAAAAATTTCATTAGCAAAATTCGTTATAAATAGCAGATTAATAATTATAAAAAATAGCTAAATACATAAAAAATCTAATTAGGTACCAATAATCATTGTAAATAGCTGATTAAAAATTTTTAAATGGGCCAGATTAGTTTTAAATTATTAATATTACACATACGTTATAGTATAAGTACATATAAGTTACTAACGACGAAAGATGATGAAATCTAATCTAATCTGACAGTCCTAGCCAGCCTGAAAACCATGAAGGAAAATTTTCAATCACTCATTACATTAATAGCGGGGTTATTGTCCATAATTGGCTATTAATGGCTGTTAATGGCTATTAACTTGATTTTTATCAGTTATTATACAAATGATATTTACCGGATTATTAGCATTACCCATCTCTAGTGGTAAACAAGCATACGGTCCACAATTGGTAACCCTAACGTATAGAGATGGCTGCGTTTTCCAAGCATTCCAGGAGTAATAATGCTTAGAAAACACAAATTACGGAGAAGGAATAAGGATGGAAAAGGGAAAGGGAAGAAGGCCGAGGACTTACCTTTAACTGGCTGGCTAAATTTTTGGGTGACTTCCTAGCCATCTATACATATAATAAAAATAGAGTGTCTGTTTGTAATATTGAAATAACCGTTTTTTACTACATGTATATGCATATATATTGTTGACTGGCCTGTTGGTCTAGTGGTTAGTGACCCTGACTGCTAAGCCGGAGGTCGTGGGTTCGATTCCCACCCAGGACAAACCTTTTTGTGATGAGCATGATTGTTTGTTCTGTGTCTGGGTGTAATTTATCTATAATATGTATGTATTTACAAAAAAAAAATGTATATAAGTAGTATATCAGTTGTTTAGTACCCATAACACAAGTAAATATAATTGCTTAATTTGGGACTAGATGGCGCTGTGTGAATGTGGTAGAATATTATTATTATTATTATTATTATTATATATAGGGTACATACACCGAAATAATATTTTTTACAATGTTTGTCTGTCTGTTTGTTCCGGCTAATCTCTGAAATGGCTGGACCGATTTTGACGGGACTTTTATCGGCAGGTAGCTGATGTAATAAGGAGTAACTTAGGGTACGTTTATTTTAGAAAAAATCTTTTAATTTGGAAAAATAAAGTAATGTTGATCGACTGTTAGGCGGAACAAAGTTCGCCGGGTCAGCTAGTCGTAAATAACTTTAATTTTTAATCGGAAAAGGGTTACAATCATGGGGTTTAAAGGTATTGAGCTTAAACCGAGGGTAATGCCTCCATTACATATTTATGAATTAAGCCCTTACAGCGAACCGAACAATCATTAATGTTTAATGTTAATGGTAGGTGGCGTGAGTTCTGAATTAGACTTTTATATGTTATAAAATCGGTTTTGAATATTTATCACACAAATTTTAGTTATATCCAGCAACCCGGTTTCCTTCATTTCGCATCTGTACAAACGTTAAAATTTATATAGCACTCATCAGTCAGAAAGTTAATCCATACTAATATTATAAATACGAAAGTAACTCTGTCGGTCTGTTACGTTTTCACGCCTGAACCACTAAACCGTTTTTGATGAAATTCAGTGTAGAGATAAAATAGACCTTGGGGAACAATATAGGCTTTTTTTTATCACGAAAAAATGGGTTAAAGGAGTTGAAATAAAGGGTGAAAGTTTGTATGAAAAGTCATCAATGTACAAAGAGATACATGTTTATGATTAGTAAAAATATAATGCGATAACGGACATTCATGCTGGCAGAGCTGCCGGCAACAGATTCTTTATTGAATAGGTACCTTTTATTTGAAACCTTCCTTGAGACATGCACAATAAAACAGTGAATCAGAAACGGCATCCAAATCAATCCAATGGTCAGTTTCAAGATTAGCAATTTCATATAGACAGACGCTTTCCGGCGACTTACTTTTATACTATGCATAAATAAGTTTTAAAAACCCATTTTTAGTGAATAGAGTTTAATATATATATGAAAAACTGCCAGCTCATCACTAGCTTAAGAGGCTTAACTCCACAGTATTCAAATGTCTGCCTCTTGTAAAGATTTAAGAGTCGATAGATTATATAATAGAATGTTTGAAGGATCTTGTAGCTTAAGAATTCTATCGCCTTTGTTGCGAGTCTCAGGCGATTTATGAAACGTTGCGACAATATTACACACTTTTTGTTTTGTTATATCTTTTACATTGATACGGGACTTTGTGATTGGGAAAAGGTTTTATTTATTGAAAAATATTACATCTTTTTCATAACTTGATTATCGTTGTTTTTACCAGCTAATATAATATATCGTTTCAGTAATGATTTCTTTAACTGTAATTTATTTATATGTACTAACTAGCTTCCGCGGCGCGGTTTCATCAGTGTATTTGCTTACTGCTCTGCTCCCGTCACCAGTAGCGTAATATTACATAGCCTATAACCTTCCTCGAGAACTAGGCTATCATACGCAAAAAGAATTATTCAAATCTGTCTAGTAGTTCCAGAGATTAGCGCGTTCAAACAAATAAAAAAACTCTTACTAATAGTTTAGTAAGAGTTTTTTAGTACCTGATATCCGGCAAGCCGTTTTCTTGTTTTTAACCGACTACATTGACGTAAGTGGATAGAAAAACATCAATATCTTGTAGTCTTCGGATAAAGCTTGACTTGTTTTTACTTTTCTGCTTGTACTAACAAAAACGGTAATTACATTCTTGCTATCATTAACGTCGTGAGTAACAAAGATTGATGACGGATTAACATTCATTTCATTTTCATTTAAAAAAAGACAACTTCCGCACTAGGGAACAAGCCCTGTGTCGCGGGGGACTTTACAAACATACATTTAACGAACACAAAGTACACCCAGACTCGAAACAAATATTTATGGATCACACAAAGTTTTGTCCCGTGTGGGGATCGAACCCACAACCTCGTGCACAGCAATCGCTTGCGCTTCCACTGCACCACGGAGGCAGTCAAATACATGACGTATGTATGGCCATCACACAAAGGTTTGTCCTGGGTGGGAATCGAACCCACGACCTCCGGCTTAGCAGTCAGGGTCACTAACCACTAGACCAACAGGCCAGTCAAAAAATAATAAACTGTAATATTACATAAAAAAGCGTTTTATAAAAACATACGACCTGAATTGATAACCTCCTCCTTTTTGAAGTCGGTTAACAAATGTTATAAAAACTCAATCTCCTATAGTAAAAAAATAAACCTATCTGAAACGTTATCTATAAAGACGGTTAAATAAAGAAACTTCATAGTAATCTTGAAATATCATTTTTGCGTGAATTAGCTTTAAAGTTATTTCTCTTTGATAACACAAGTAAAAGTTTAGATATTTAATCCACCGCTTTTGAGATTAATAATGTAGTACGTATAAGTATTTACGAACACTAACCAAAGTGCCGTAGCAGGCTGTTTCATTAAAACTTATTGATATACAAAATTGTTAATAATCTTGCTGCCCCTAAAAAAAAGAATGACATTTCTTATCTATACAAATAACCTTTTTAAAAAACGTTCCTACTAGTATAAGTCAAAAGGGCGTTTTTGCCCTTTCCCAGAGCATGTCTTTAAATATATTTTTTAACCTATACCTATCCACTGCTGGGCAAGGTCTCTCCCATGGTGCTTTAAGTATAATGTAGTAACGTTACATAAATCTAATTATAGTTTAATCACATTTTTAAAATAGATTTTTGGGGCACACAATTTCGACATCGCTTTTTAACCATTTAACTCCAAATGCTATATCAGTATTTAAATCTTCCACTATCCTTTTCTAAAGGGTTTGATGATCACTTGTTGATTACGTTTCATTTTTATTACTTTTCTTACCATTTTTCTTGCTTAATACATCAATAGTATCGATTGGAATTGATGTTTCGTTGACAGTAACAACGTTACTGGTAATAAAATTACTTGAACGGTTGCTATGTCATTACTTTGGTAATTCAGGTGTTCATATGTTATTTATTCAGGGAATTTCTGTTGAATTTGAAATTTTACTTTCTGCTATTTTATATTCATCATCATCATCAGCCGAAAAATATACACTGACTTAGGCTCGCAAATATTCACTTTAAACAGCTTTGTTTCGACCTCATCCATCGGTCGGTTGTTTCTCACAGGCAGATTACCTGACTTTTATATTATTGAAATGTGTCACAGATTACGACATGACATCAGGGGCCCCACCACAACCTCTTAAAATTTTATTATAACCTTACTTTGTCTCTACCCTTGTTTTTAATGGTACAAAAGAAAAAGACAAACACAAAGTAATTTTAAAATAATACTTCTTTATGAGGTGGAACAAAGTGCTGGAGACCTAACTCCAGCACTTTGTTCAGGCTCATATAGTTTATCCGTGGTCTTTCCCTACCGCGCCTTCCTCATAGTGCCGATGTCACGTCGTATAAGGCGATGAAGGAGGTGGTTCTAGACCAAGAAAAGTAACGGGTATTGCATTAGTTAGACCGACAAGAGTGTAACTTTTAAATTTATGATGATGATATCACAGATTACAAATCATTAGCTGAAATGTTCTAGAGTTTTCCTTATTGCGTCATCGCTAGGGAAAATGTGTGATTTCATTGAATTGCGGTCATAAAAGTTAATGCTTAATTAAGACCATTTTCCACAGGGTGGAAGCTATCAAACTTTGTACAACTTTCAAATCGCACTCAAATAGTACCTTTTAGAAATGGATAAGGCAAAGATTGTGTGAATATGCCAGCAAATTATGAGATGTTTACCATCCATATTTATTAAAAACTCTTCGTACAATGCTCCTTATATGTAGGAACGACAAAATAACATGACAATTGGCTGATAATGGTTGAGCTATGAGAAGAACTGCCAAAAAATTCAGGACACCCATTTATCAGACAGTTAAAATGCAGTATTAGTTGCAAAAAGGAAAAGATTCCTATCATATCTGTATAGATATGATAGGAATCTTTACACACATAAAACAAACTCTTCCGCTTTTTATAATAGTATTATTATAAAAAGCGGAAGAGTTTGTTTGTTTGTTTGAACGTGCTAATCTCTAGAACTACCGGTCGGATTTGAAAAAATCTTTTTGGGCATGATAGCCCAGTTCTCGAGGAAGGTTATAGGCTATGTAATATCACGCTACTGGCGACGGGAGCAGAGCAGTAAGCAAAGACGCGGGTAAAACCGTGCCGCGGAAAGCTAGTTACAATATAAAATTTAAATACCGTAAAGCAAAGTCACCGTTTTTCTCTCAGTTTCTCGACTAATTTCTACTAACCTATCGTCTATATAATTTTCCAGAAGATTTGGTACAATACATGCACATTAAGTATGGGATAGTCGAGAATTTTAACAATTTGCAAATACGTCGTAAAATATATTAAGTAGTACCCTCGTGCGATACCGGGGCGGTTGATAGTAATCCTATAAATATTATAAATAAGTTAATATCAAAAAGTTTGTGTGTATGTATGTGTGTGTGTTTGTTACACAGCGCCTAACACCGTCTGAACTGATTTCAATGAAAATTGGTATGTAGATAGATTTAGTGCCGGAGACGGACATAGGCTACTTTTTATTCCGAAAATCGCTCTGGTTCCCGAGTTATACCAATTGCCGCGCTAGCGAAGCTGCAGGGCGCAGCTAGTAGTTAATATTACTGATTTTAAGAATGATTCATTTTTATTACTGTACGTTATTATTTCTATGGCTTAGGCCGAAGCTTTGCTCGCTTTATAGGGTATAAACCCTGTAATAAGTACTATATTATACCGCTGGCTATTTATAGGTTGTTGAAATACATTAGTTTTGTTCTACAAGTATAATAAACTAAAATAGTTTGTGAATCGACACGAGATGTTATATTTTTAGAACCGTTTGGATATTATACACTTTTAGACAATTTTCAATAATATGTTAATAGATAAGATCGACATCCTCTAGAAGAGATAGGGTAGTTGCATATTCTCAACCGATTATTCAGCCTACACCAGAAAATCTATACATCGTTTTATAATATATCTGGTGTTAAATATTAACGAATCTATATTGACTGCACCGTTGGTCTAGTGGTTAGTGTAGGTAACTGACTGCGACGCCGGGTGTCGTGGGTTCGATTCCCACGGAAGGCAAATATTTGTGTGATAAAACTTTGTATTTGTCTTCAGTTTGGGTATTTTCTATCTATTATAAGTATCTATTTACAAAAATAAAAAGTATGTATATGTATTACATTTCAGTTATCTAGTACCCATAACACAAGCTCTGCTTAGCTTGGGACTAGACGACAGTGTGTGATAGTGTCCACATATTATTATTATTATTATTATTATAATCTTATGTGTTATTATGTTACTAGGTACTAAAGTATACATTACTAACCTTCCGCGGCGCGGTTTCACCCGCGTCTTTGGTTAATGCCTTCCTCAAGAACTAGGCTATCATACGCAAAAATAATTATTGAAATCCGACTAGTAAGTAGTTTCAGAGATTAGTGCGTTCAAACAAACAAACGAACTCTTCTGCTTTATATAATAAGTATACATAATAATATTACTCTCTAAACAATATTCTAATGACATCTTTGTTTGTTCACAGGTAAGTACTCACATTTCCTTAAAGTAACACCAGGGTAAGTTTTAAGATAAAGGCAGTTTAGCCTCAGTTTGGAGTGGCTTTCAACCCTGACACGGGCCAATTACGGCTTGTCTTTGACGTTTTGTGCTTCAAGTGGCTTCTCGTGGTTTTTGATGAACGCTTTTGACTCTGAGAACTATGTAGGCGACGGTTTAGATGATAATTAGTGGGTGTTGCTACCAAGGAAATAATGTAGGAAAATCCTTAGGGGGTAGATGATGTACATTTTCTGAACTTGAAAATTATTAAGTGAAAGATGTGAATATAAATTAGTTTGTTGTAAGTCGATATAATTTTAAATAGTGAAAAATGTTGTATAATTTATATACAAAATCGTTTTGTTGAGCGTTATACCTTGCATAAGTTTAAAATAAAAATTGCTATTTTCTCATTCGTGAAGTAACAAAATTGTACTCTTTATCGAGCACAATGCGCGAATAAGAATGATCGATTTAGGATAATAAAAGTTTATATAGATGAAGATTGCAGAACGATAAAAATATTATAATAATAACCAAATTAAAAAATAAAAGCACCTAAATAATGTTAATTTTTTTATTTATTGAATTAAAAATTTAATAAAATACGATTGAATTTCAAATACTGGATGACCACTAGTTTTGTTATATACATTGACAATTAACTATAGTTGTAGGTCGTTATCATACAATAACTCTTAATGACAGGATCTTAAAGCTCCATAAAACTTTGACGTCCAGAAAAAGTTATTCGCTTTGTAGATAATAAAGTTTTATTTCATGCCATAAGAAACATCGGATCTTGCTTATAACTTTCGTCTAATTTCCACTAAAAGCAGATGGAAGAGTCAGAATATAGTGAGACGATAAACCAACCCTACAAAATATAGGCAGTTATGATCTTACGCCTACAAATACGCTGATATATTAGTTTCATGGGAGCAAATCAATTGTGATAGTTATGGGAGCTTTAAACTTCATTTTCATTATAGCGCAAGAAAAAATTATAAAAGTTGAGTACCGGAGTTCCTTGTTTCCATATGTTTAAAAAGAAAAACAACGAACATTCTTCATACATTGATCATGTTCTTGGCTTTCAGATGTTAGAAGTGTAACATATAGTTGTCAGAATTCTCGCCTATTGTTGGCACCGACTGCCCGCTGTGAGCTTTTAATGTTTCAATGTATATAACTAGACTTGAGGCCATTATTTGTCGGCAAGCTCGCTTTTATATATTGAGTCGTTTTAAGCTGACTCATACTTAATGTATATGGATGATGTTCTATTTTTTCTTATTATGTTAAGTGGCACATATACAAGTTAAAGTTTTGTCCAGAGCGCCGTAACTATATAACATGCTTTGCGAAAGGCCATCTATATTAACCTCTTTAGATGCGTCTTTTTCGTTACTAGTTTTTAAGCGCATGAGGCATCCAGTAAGGCATATATTTTCGGTGGCAAACGAATCATACGGCTCACTGATAGTATGTGGTAGTCGTAATTTATAGGGAAATGGTATTCTTTAAGCATTGCAGAAATATTTTTTAATAAAAGTTTAACGAAGCCGTTGCCTGTAGAGAGAGATACCAGTGAATAAGAGAGGACAAAAGAAAAAAAGGGGTTCGAGATGGTATGGGTCTACGCTGAAATTTGACATATCAATACGAATTCGAGCTAATAACCACAGCTTATTACATTTTAAAACTTATTGATATTACAAGCATTTTAACTGACTATAAATTATTAATCGGCACCATTTGTACAAATTTTCAGCTTATTTAAACTGAAGAATCAGTGCTTACACGTATAAGCGGCTTACTGGCCGGCATTGATGAGATTTACTCTGGCCGTTCAACATTGTAATGGGCTTCAGAACAGTCAATATTGAATATTCATTACATTAAGTGGCTGTCTTTGTTTATAATAATGGTGAAAAAAGAACATATAATTTAATCGTATTTGAGGTAAGTCTAACAAAACTAAGCTTTTTTTTTATAATAAAAATGATTCTGAGAAAAGACGAGATATTAAACCGTGCTTATAGCGAAAAGTGCTGTTCCATAATCATCTTCATCATCAATTGAACTCGTAAGATCTACTGCTGGACAAAGAGCAATCAACTACCGCCAATTTGGGTACTCATATAAGGTTGGCGGTCTACCTTGTGAGGGGTCTCTCCGCTGCATCTGCCGATTCGTGGTAGCCACTTAAGAAATATTCTATGACTATTCTTCTTAAACGCCTATACCGTAATATTTTTGAAATATTCTACTTACTTTATATTATAATCAACTGAACTTCACATAATACTAGTTATAAACTGTAGGGAGGCAACTAAAACTTTATTAAATTTAATCGCAGCAACATACACCCCACGATCGTGTATGCAATTTAACTAGTTCCTGGCGTGGAACAACACCTGTGCTCTATTGACCTCCCAGATACAATGCTTCCTACGCTTTGTGTTGTTATATGTAGGTGTTTCAAGAGTTAATTAATGTTCTCGTGTTCTTGCGTGTAATTTATTTATTTGTATGCAATTTTGTGAATGTAAGGCTTGTAGAATCTTGTCTATTATCGTACCCTACATATAAAAAGTATTAATAAATTATTATGGTAGAATATTATTATATTTATTTATTAATTACGCGCAATACTGGCGATTATTCTCGATGCATTTCGCCATTTCAATGAAAGCCCATTGAATACTCTGCTATAGAAATTTTAGGAACTGAACTCGATGAACTGATTTAAAGCGCTTTTCATCGTTATATCGGCTTTAAAATTTTTACCTTTAAGAAGTTATTTCAATAATTTAGAGCAACTTTGAGTATCATTATCATCATCCACAGCCTGAATTAACCCAGTCCTAAGTATAAGCCTCTTTGAGTTTGTGCAAAAGTTCACGCTAATCCATGATATTTACAAGTTAGTTAATCTGATAAATCTCTATATATAAAAATGAATTGCTGTTCGGTTGTCTTGCTATAACTCGGGAATGGCTAGACCGATTTGGCTAATCTTGAAATATTTCTGGAAGTTCAGGGAAGATATAAAGGGTGACAAAAATTAAAAAATTACGAGAATAATACTATAAACGACCTAAGCTGTTAGGTGGTACGAAGTTCGCCGGGTCAGCTATTATAAAACAAATGGTCACAGTGTACATATTTTATTTACAAACACAGAACACAACAATAAATTTACATCACCATGTTCACTTAATCCAGGATATTTACTTTACCATTAATTGTAATTACCTTCTATTTCGTCACAATCATAATCTCAGCAAATTTACATGTCTGTGTTAACAAAGACATATTGAATCTTGTTTACATTTGGATCACGAGCTTTATTAACCAAATATATAAAAGAAAGACTCGTTTCTTTTACATTTGTTCAAATCTAATTTTCTCGTCATCAGCGATATAAAAAAGAATTTCGCTAGTACAAACCATAATTGTGTATCGTATCGTTATTTCATATAATCAGAATACAGCTATATTGATGTATTTTATATTAGCTTACACTTTTGTCTGCTGGTAAGCAGTCAGTGGGATCCAGAAGTGGTGGCCACCATTCCAAAAGTCATCGTTTTGAACTTCGGCTTTATGAAATGCGTGGTTTGACGTCCTTAAGATTTCGCTAATGTAATAATTATCTCGTGGTTGTGGCTTTTCTAAATTGTCTAGAGCACTGTTGAAGCCCTTAGCAGTTTTCTTTTGTCCATTGTTTTTCGTAAACATGTCCGCTTATTCTCTTCACACATATCGGCAACTCATGCTCTCAAAATCTAATTTTAAAACACATTCTCGTAGCTAATGCCCGTATCTAAGTGCATAAAAGTTCTAAAGTAAAGCGAATCCAGCGGCAGGAAAATTTCTATCTAAATAAAGTTGAATATAACGTAGATTGCGCTACTAAGCTGAAACTTGTTTCTGTAGACTCTAGAACAGCTAACGAAGCAACTTAAATGCGAAGCGGAAAAGCACCAGGTTTTATCTAAAAGTAGTTAGGTGGAAAAGTAGACGGTTTATAATTTAGTTGCAAATTTGGCCCGAATCCACAATTACGAGTGAGGAAACTGAGAAAAAAAATCATAGTTCCTTTCTATTAAGCGATATTTTACTTGTAACCTTGTATTAGTTGTTGCATTAACGCTATGAATCAAAAGTTCAACGGTCCCTGATATTACTTTTTCACACGTAATTTATTGTTATGGAAAATAAAGCGATTCCTTATTCTATGGAGTAACACTCAATCGTTATCATCATTTTATCTTCTTACATCGGCCTTTTCTTTCTACGCTCGGGCGGTTATCACTAAAACAAGAAGAACGGTTTTAGGAGATACTTGACTTCTTATTTTGGGGAATAAAAGCATTTACTTGCCAGTATTTATTTCATTTACACTAGTATATATTTATAAGCGAAGACATTTCGTAGCCGTTGTCTTTCTTTGTTGCTAATAGTATGAATACAAGGAATTCATCAGCGATATCTGCTTTTATGAATTTGCGGTCATCAATCCGCTTTCCAAGCGCAGCCACTGTGGCAATATTTGCTTTGGAAAACCCTTCTACCCAGCAGTAGACACATGCAGATTGATACAGCACAGAAATAGTGGTAGACAAAAGTCACGCAACTGATGGTACAATGCCACTTATAAACCTCGGCAACTATAAAAGTTTGTTGTACATTTTACATATCCGATAGCCATTGTATTGAAAGATTTTTCTGCTAGATTTTGATCATCATTCAAACGATTGATTATTTGTGAGTTAAGTATATACGATCGCTAGATTGCTTTCTTAGTACGCTGTGGGTCTTCAATTACTTACCCATGCATAATTCTTTCATAAATAATGATTTGTGGTAATATATAAAACCCTCTCTCGAACCTCAAATCTCAGTAACCAGATAATAATTATAGCTGATAAGTGATAATTGTTACATCTACATTAACTTTACCTCCTTTGAAACCGTTCTCAAAAATATAAATCATGCTTTATTTGCGTTACTTCGACCAAGTTTGTAACTTGGTGTCACCAAATTTTATTCAGTTAATGCGGTTTTGTTTGCGTATATGTAAAGTGGTATAAATATATTTCTCTGTTAGGAAGTAGAATTTGACCCAAAAGTTAGAAGCGTAGGCAGTAACTTAATACGAGTATGTTTTGAAGCCACTTCGTTATAATATTATATGACATTGTAAATATTATTTTACTGTTTCTCATGATAAGAAATGTTTGATTGCTTCGATGGTTCAATGATACTGTATACGGACTGCCACGCAGATATCTCAGGTTCGATCCTTGGATGAAACTTGGTATTGGTTTTTCTGTTTAAAAATTCTCAATATTAGAACCTCGAATGTGTGCTTGGTAAATCTCAGCAGACTCGTCTGTTACAACACAATGTAGCTGACGAAAAGTAAATGTTACACACTGCATGACTTTGGAGGAAATGACGTGATGACATTCAATTACGTCATACAACAAAATTATGCACAATTAAAACATATCTTAACGAGCAAATTTACATTTACGCTTTACATACTAAATTTGGAGGATTCGCTGCTGAAATTGGATCTAGGCCAATTTGTCGGCATTTCGTAGCTATATCATCTACCCTAATTTATAGTATGCAGCTTAAATTTAACGCATTTAGACAGTGAATTTAATTATCATGTGCTAAGCTGTAGGGTATTGCTTTAGAGGGTTTTTGTATGTTTAAAGTGCATCTACTAAGTGTTCTTATACTCAATGTACTAAATCATTTAAGTGTCATTAGATTGAACGTAAAACAGATCATTTATTTGTTCTAACGTCATAAAATAAACCAATTATCTCGATATCCAGACGCATTAAGTCCGCATTGTTGAGTGGCGACATCTCTGATAATAATTGTGTCGTTTAATCTGCTAATGTTCCAAACATTTTTTATCTCTCACGACATTATACATCTGATTTATGACGAGAACCCGCCTGCGTAAATAATGCTTCATTTGAATATATTAATTAGAGTTTACTGTCCGTAAATATCCATTTTCATGTTGATACTGTTTTCCTTCTTTTATTACGACTCTCATTATGAATTATTGAAGTTATGCTTCTTTTGGCGCGATTGGGAAAATGATGAGAGTGACGTTTTACGATGCGCGCGCACACGCGAATCGTTGTGTGTCGTATCAATACAAATAATCAGTGTGAATAAATAAAAAATATATTGGCGTTTATATCAATTCAAATATTTATGTATGTATGCGTTGTGTTATTATTTGGTATTTTTGGATTGTTACGCCAAAGAAGTATAACTTCTTACGTGCGTACACACACTCTTTTTTATGTTTTTTGGAATTGGACACAATCTTTGACATAACCCTAGTTTCTGAAAGGCTGATCAATGAAAAACTGTGAAATCTCATGTGAAGTATCTAAAAGCATGAATAATTAGTATAATATTATTAGTTACTAATTAGATCAATTTAAACTAATTATTCATGCTTTTAGCTACCAAAGTAGTACTTAACATGAGATTTAACAGGTAATTATTTAATTTTTCGTTGATCAGCCTATCTGCGAATAAGATTGTTGACAAATTTTGACAGTCTTGTAAGTGGTGGCCCCAGCTTTTGTCAGAGAGTCTCTCGTAGAAGAAGAAAAGTAAAATGAACGTTGCAGTTACAGGGATCGTAAAAAACCAAGCTGTGCAAACAGTTTAGAGATGGTTCTTGTAAATATCTGTTAACTGGTATTAGCATAGATGATTTAACCAATTAGTTTGTAAATGCATATGTATTTGGTATCCGTATCTTGGTTTTCATCAGCACTATCATAATGCGGTTGGACATAGGTCTACCCAATTTGCGCTACCTTGGCTGGCCTGAGCCGCCCTCATCTATCGGTTGCTCTGCTGGTTAGTTTTACCGATCATAAATCACAATTACAATCACCCCAAACTTAGCATTAGCGAAAATGTATGTAATCCGGCAATACTGTTGAGCGTTTGTTGTGTTCAGTCTCTTTGGCTGTGTCGTTTAATCTTTATTCTCTTAACAATTACTTCCATTACTTACTGTTCAGTAGCTGTTTTTCATTTCTGTAAGAAAAGTATGCTCCGTTATATTTTTAATTAGTTATCGTCTTTTAGTCGTGAATTTTGAAATATAGCTTCTTATGCGGCATCTTATTTTTCGTTTACGTTAATAAGTTCTACGGATTTTTACTTGAGTAAACCATCTGTTAAAAGCCTTACAAATAAAACGTCATTATGCCTTTTTTATTTTTTATTTCCATATTACTTTCCTTTTTGTGGCTCATTACATACGTTATAAAATGTTTGCTCTTTGAGTCAATCTTCGTTCAGTAATCTTCATTAGAATATTATTGATTTTCCAAATGTAGTTATTCGCTTTTAATAATATGTTTACCCAAATTACAAACATCATCATCATCACATCCATGCAGACGTCCACTGCATGACGTAGCTCTTTCGCATAGTTACCACACGTGGCTGATGGATGGACGAGATAGTGAGAATATTTTTGGCTTCCATTTTACAAGTTTTCACTTAGTTTGGAAGTCAAGTGTCCAATTAATCTGATGTGACTATGTATTCTTTGGTGTCGATAAACATTTTGAATTTTTGATATTTTTTTTGATCGGATACCACGGAGCCAATTTTCAATATTCATATATTGATATTTGTTTGAATATTAATTACGAATTCTCGCCATAGCTCCGATTCTGTTCAGTTGGCTGAACTACTGAATTATTCGGCGCATTGCCGAGTCGAGTGACGTCGACCCAACTCTGAATATAGGCCACGTGCTATGAGTTATGTGTGCCCGTATTGTGTTGTGCTACGTTTATTTGTGTGAAATAGCTCAAGTATGTGATTATGCTTGAAATATTAGAGAAAACGGCAGGGTGAATAAAATGCTTATATGCTGAATTGAATTCTAAAAGCTTTTTACTATTTTATTACATAGACTTGTTAAGCAGGTAAAGCTGTTAATCACTGAGCCGATTTGTGGTATAATATTAAGAACCAATGCATAAAATCAAGTAAAGAAACACTATCGGACGAAATAAAATTCATAAATAAATAAGTTACTAAAATCTGTAAAATATTTTAGTGAAGAATAATGATTCACTAACGCAATCACTCAATCGAATGATCTCGGTCAATTGCATGAGAAAGTGTTAGAAATATGATTTAACACAATACGGGCAGATGCCAGTGGTATCGTCAATTCACTTGCCAAGCCAGTTCATGATTACATCAAAATCAAAATGAATAAACATATTTTCCTTTCATTTCATCTTAACGTATACAAAGAGTACCTCAACGTCATCTCACAAAAGTTGCGTGACTATCCTCATTTCTGTTGATCGTGAGAACGAGCTACGAGTACATAAAGAACTGGAGCACACAATGAAGTGTACAATATAATAAGCATTATGAATTATAAATTTATAACGGCCGGAGTTTGGAATTGTGCCCGATAAATGGCAACAACTCTGTAATTAATAAAAAATGGCGAAAAGAGGGTGGTTAAACACTTCTGTCTACCCCTTCAGGGATAAAAAGGCGTGAAGTTATATATGTATGAACATTTATAACTCACAACGGTGATCACGCTAGTGCTTTCAATCAGGCTATAACCTGAACGTGGAAGCGTCTAACACAGTTAAGCTGATGCAGTTGCCTACTTGTCTCCAGATAGTCTATATCTGCATCGCTCAATTGTCTTTTCCCCAAATACTGAAGCGTCCCTTAGTAATAATTGGCTGCTCTACCTCACACTACCCCTGTTACTTTGACGTGAAATTTACGATTATGCCATCCAGTCCTACCAGTACTTTGATTATCGTACTATTTGGAATATTTTTTTCTCAACTCCCGAAGTCATGGAGGGTAATGATTATCGAGCATATGTATGTATGTCTGTTTCTTTGGCACGCTCTACAGCCTAAACGGCAAAATGGATTTTAATATATGTGTCATTAGATTCGTATTGATTGTGAAAGTGACATAGGGTATATAAAATTTGAATGTAGCGTCGGCTCGAAAAAAAAATGGGTTTCTTTCTTTTCCGTGTGTTTTAGGCAGACGGGCTTTTTTCTTTTTAATAAATATAGTTTGCTTGATTTCAAATTGTTAGACTGGCGGATCAAAAGCGACAGAAATACATTTAAGTCTAACTTAAAGTTCTGGCCTTTAGTATTGGGTCTTTCCGAAGTCAAATGCATCCCATCCTTATACTATACCAGTCTTAATATTTAGTAGTTTTGTAAATTTTGTAAGGCTGAAATGTTAAGTACAATCAACCCAAATTTCTACTATGACCTAATCTCTTTCATTTTTACCTTCATTGTTATTCATGAGAACCCTTGCACTTACGAGTTTGTATAAAATTTTGACGTTGGTTCCAGTATATTTTATAAGGACGTCGATAAAACACTAATACTTTCATTGTATACAAGGAAGTTACTTGGTATACAGTCAAGAGTTAACGGTACCTTAATAAATTAGTGTATTTATATATTTTTGAGGGGTTTACTAATCGCAACGCTTGGTAGGCGCGTTAGTGATTACAATTACCGTTAGTGAGTTAGTCTTATTACAGGACGATACTGCGTAATCTGTATAAAATTTTGCTGTCGCTATCTTATGTGATCGTTTGTTAACTATCATTCGGTTTTTGTACAAATTTTTATTTGCCCGAGTGCCGAATTCAAGAAGGGTAATGTTCTTCGAGCGCATGTATGTATATAATTATGTATGTAAGTATGTCTATTTCCTTAGCACGCTCTACAGCCTAAATGACTTGATGGATTTTAACGTATGAAAATAAACGGTGTCATTAGATTCGTATTGATTGTGGGATTGACACATAAGGTATATAAAATTTCAAAAATGGGTGTCTTTCTTTTCATTTTGTTTTAGGCAGGCGGGCTTTTTGTTTTAATAATGTATAAATTGCTTGTATCTTTAATTCTGTTCTATAAGTCGTTACCTGTAAATGTACACATTCTCTTTTATTTCATGTCACCAATCTACTTGTGAATAAAGATATATGACAATATGACATGTCCTTCTTCAAACGAGGTTGAAAGAGAGCATTAATATCACGGTAGGCAGCGGCTTCGCAGAGCCCCTGGCATTGCAGAAGTCTATGAGCGACAGTTACCACTTACCATCAGGTGGGCTGTGGGCTCGTCTGCAACTGTAGGCAATAAAAGAAAAATTATAATTTTCAAATTCATTACATAGCTTTAAAATATCCAAATGCATTTGTGGTTTGCAAATTAGCTTTCATATTAAATATGAACAAGTTGCGGCTATTTCAAATACGGTATTAACTGAATAGAAGCCACAAGCCGATAGCTCCCGTTGGAGAATTATATTTTTATGACTAACTATCATATTTAGGATAGTTTTCCTACTTGTCATGTAGGATTTAGGCGCTTTTATTAACTGGAAATTAGCTCGAATCAGACAAATAACATGTTGCCTATTGTGCTGATCGTGTTCATTAATGTATGTGCCTAATTAGAATGTTATAAAACCAATTACATTAATTGATAATTTAACTGCATTTATCATATCGGCTCATTATTATCCTACTACAGGGCAAGGCCTCTTCTCATACAGAGAAGGTATGAGCATTGATCGCCACGTGTGCTCAAGACGGATTAGCGATTTCAGATTTCCTTAGAAGTTAAGGTTCCCTCACGATGTTATCCTTTACCGTCAGTCAGTAATGTCTTGATAAACGTGTAAAGTACATATGATTTTAAAAAGCACATTGGTACTTGCTCGGGTTCGATCCTCGGACCTCGTGTTTACAAAGGGGGTGCCTTCACCACTGAGCCATTACGACTTTTAATTTACTACATTGAACATAAATAACTCGCTAAATTAACCGCACAAGTATTGCAAAACGTGTAGGCTTATTTAAAAGGAGGTATTTTTTATAGTCACACTCTACAGCCGTATTGGTATCTTCAGTTAGGTGACATGTAGTACACAGGTAGAGTTGCAAAATAAAAGCGGTTTCATCCGCGTCCCGTCGCCAGGAGCATGATGTTATAGCCTATAACCTTCCTCGAGAACTGGGCTACCATACGCAAAAAGAATTTCACAAATCTGAGTAGTACAGAGATTAGCGCGTTCAAACAAACAAACAAACTCTTCCGCTTTATTTAATAGTAGGTATAGATGTGGTGCAAATGCAACAAAGAACGACATAAAACGACAAAAAAATGCGTTAAATGTACATTTTTATTTTTTATTTTAACGGTTTCTTTCTTTTATTTCGTTGTGCTTTTAGTTCTTTCAACAGTTTTCTTTTTGAATTGCTTTGTTAAAGTTTTCTTTGTGTTTGTTAAATTGTAACATACATTTTGTTAAATGCAGATACTCGTATTTTAAGCGAGAATATGAAGCTTATTTCATGGCACTGGAATATTATATTTTTCTACCTGTTGCCCGAAGCTCTGTCTGCGTAAATGTCGGTTATTGCATTTTTAATACGAACTTTCATTATCTATTTCAACTTGTTCAAGACATTTTTTTACGATAAAAAATAATCTATGTTGTTCCTCAAAGTCTATCCTATCTCTATATCAAATTTCATGAAAATCGGTGCAGTGGCTTAGATGATGAAAGCGTAACAAACAGACAGAGTTACTTCCACATTTATAATATTAGTATTTATAAGTATGGATTGCATCTCCACTTGATCTACAAAAATGAAAATAGTCTAGGGTGCTGTATTATTGAATCTTAATTTATCATTAGCGTATAAATGTGCACTGCATACCTGGACCTCATTTCTCCAAAGACACCACATTTGGCAGGCGAGCAGTCAGGGTTATTAAACACGTAGATAACCCTGCTGCTATGCCCTACACTTATAAACTAAAACGTACTTTAATTCATACAAACTCACATAAAATTTTAATTATCTTAACTCAATTTAACGAATCACGCTACACATGAGTATTTATCTGACGCCGAGCTGATTTCATCCCTAGCTAATGCGAGTCATTCATCGCGCGACAGTCAACACATTCATTAGCTGAAAAGGTTCGGTACGAGTTTATATGCGACGTCCTTTTAGCATGGTCACTGGAATGTTTCCATTCGGTTTTATGTAATGAAAGCGTGAATGGATTATTTTTATATCATTCTCTATGTGCCGTTTATTGAAATATGTATGTTGATAAACGTTAGTTAAATTTAAATTAGAATTAAAAGTATTTCTTTGTAAACCTTATATAAAGAGACAGTGATAGCATGAAGCTTAATGCTATTTAAAATTGAGTAAGGTTTTAGTGGTTTTTAAAGAGTTATCAGTCCGTGGGTAAGTGACAAAAAAGCCGTTCGATTCCCGCGTAAGGCAAATATTTGTGTGATGAACATTTGTATTTGTCTTCAGTCTGAGTGTTTCCTATGTATTTTAAGTATGTATTTACAAAAAAAAAGTATGTTATATATTACATTTCAGTTGTCTAGTACTCATAACACAAGCTCTTCTTAGGTTGGGACTAGATGACGGTGTGTGATAGTGTCCATGTATTATTATTATTCTTACTTCTTTTACGTACTATCAATTTCCATATGCAACGTTTGGAAAACAGAATCCTGTCCACAGCTTACGCCAATCACTTAGGTAAGCTGAGGTAGGCTGTAGGTACTAAAAACAAACATCATACCCTACAGAACTGTATATAGAGCTAATTTACTTCATGACCTTTACTAACCCTTACTCTCCTCCCTGTCCCTAGTATTAAGATTGTAGGTTGAGTCCTTGTGACCTAATAAGTTTCGAGAGTTTGCCTTCATGTTTTAGATCAGTTAAATATCAGGAATTAATTTATTGAGTCGGATAGTCGTGGCATAAAAGGATTGGGAAGAGAGGAAGAGACGAATGAAAAGTGGAAGAATTACATGAATGAAAGAGAGCACATATTCTCTTTCTTTCAGGTGAAGGCTGATAGAAGAAAATGGAAGAGAAATTCTTTGTATAACAAAAGGCTTCAACCTTAGTGAGATAATATAATAATTAACTCGTACACACTACCAATACTGATTTGCACGCTCCAAATCTTACACCACTAGTCCATCACTATCAAATCAGTCACACGTTAACATTAGGAGCGCGCAAAATAAAAGCGGTCACACACGATAAAATAGGTGTAGTAAAATGTCAGCCATTAAAGGACACTTGGCCAGATTCACCTCTTGTGGCTTAATAGCGCTTGCACTCGGTGTAAACTGAAGATCGAGGTTTTATCACTGAAGGTTGGAACAGCGACACGACGCACAAGTACTGATGTACTAGCTAATATAGAAAAAGTCATGTGCTCATAAAGTAATGCACTGTTTGGAAGAAGGGGAACCTTTAGCCATAGACGATTAAGCCACTTAACAGCGAATACGGCTTGTTCTCGCTAGCCAAATATTAGTGGTACAAACGCCGAGATTAGAATCATTTCGATAGTGTCACATGTGATGTGTGCATTCGACATAACCCGACCAATCACAGCTTTTGCTGCGATCAATGTTTTTTGAAACGATTTTTATTTAGAACAGAAATTGTTCTATAGGCATTCTATTTACCTATGTCTTCAGCCAAATATGTTTCTGCAGCTGCCAGCAGTTTTTGTTTTCAGCACTATTGTAGGCAGTCACTTTTGTAGTCCTAAAATAACGATCCCGCCTTTATATTGCAATATCCACAGTTACTCTACAAATAACTGAATCAACTAACTTCTATTTTATAAGCCTCACAATTAACTAAATAATTCTCCTGGCTTCTAACCGTAACCACCACAGTAAGCACCATCGCGGTAAAATCAACATTTACGACTGCAGATCTATTCTGCCCGCTTTCATTGCCCATTATGACTGATTTATCTGATGATGTGAGGCTAGCGTTCTTGGATTTATTATCTAGATTCCGTTTGATGGATTTTGCTGTCGAGGTAACCTGAGGTCAAGGTCAATATAAATTGCAATCATCGATAAGTTAAACGAGATCTAATTTATTGTTAAGTTCGATGCTACCATGAAATGATGATGATGTTATTATTACCTAATGTGAAGTATGCATATTTTAAACTGACACGATTTGTACACATAACTTTATTGGTAAACGGGTCTAAGTTGATTCGATTAAATCGTATTCAATCGTGAATACAGAGTGCTGTGATTGAAGCCATTTTCTCTATAGCTGCTAAATCTATGAAGGATATTTGTATTGGGCTGTTCATCACACGTGTTCATGTAACATGCCTACATCTGATTATGGAAGCAATTTACCTGGACGTGGTCAATTGTTGATAGATTTATTTTCGTGCTACATTGATTGTATGTTGCTCTAGCTTACGAACAGTAACAATAAGATAAAGATATAACAAGTATTTCATCCTGAAAATCTATATATATATAAAAGCGAAAGGACACTCACTCACTCACTGACTCTTTCATCACGAAATCTCAGAAACTACAAGTGTACTCAGTACTCAAATTTTACATGGGGGTTCCTTTTAAGACGTAGGTGCTCACTGAGACGGGATTTGCGAAAGGTGTATAAAGGGGTGACAAAGTTTGTATGAAACTTCTATAGTCTTTTTGTAGGATTTCGGAATTATTAGAAAATACTCATTTTCTCATATTTAAAAACTACCCTGTGGGAAAATAGGAGTCGCAAGTTTATGTGGAATTTCGTCATTTATGACCGTAGCGGGTAAATATATTTAAATGGGATTTGCCATAGAGACGGATATTTATTACTGATACAATGTATGATTGCCGTAAGATCAAGCAGGGAATATTCTCATACACGCTAGTATATGTATAAATGAAGAAAAGATACAGAGGTATTGCGTTCCTCCTTTATTTACTTGGTCTTATTCTTTATTCCAACCAAAACATAATGCCGAAAAAATCATGTGCAACGTGATATATTAAGAGTTTACGCTCGTAAAACGTATCTGCTCATTACCAGAGAGATTTTGCCCAACACTTGATGTCAACTTTACCAGTCTCAGCGTCAAAACATGTTTGTTCCTTTCCTCATTTACTTTAACATTTCTTCAAGTAAATATATTTTTGAAGCTCATATTATGAGTGACGTTTTGATATAAAGACTTATTCATTTTTTATGATGAATATGGGAATTAGATAGAAATTATTGTGACAGTGTTATTGTTTCCTTTTAAGTTTGATCCTGGGGTCTATCGGTTTGCGCCCGTTCTTTAAGATGATAGAGCGTTAAAAACATGTTATGACATCAGCATAGTGGAGCGTCGATAATTTAGATGGTGATAAGTAATTACTATTTAAATCTGAAGGCTGTGATCAATAATCACTATACATTGACTGTATAGTATCAGGCACATTGAGACATTTTAGTAGTTTCATGTGAAGCCCTAATCTTCTGCATATAAATTGATTGTCAGTGGGGTCACGGGCGCGATCCTGAGATCGGATCTCAGGATTGTGCCTTATCCTGACTTTGTGTTTTGAATAAACCCATATCTATGCTTACACTTTTCTGGGGAAAGGTTATGATGCTATATTATAAAAATATCAAGTGTATAAATATACAATTTTAAACTTATTCAACCGATAAACGGACGTCAGCAGTTGACATTTAAACTATTTTATATATATACAGTAAAGTTGTGTGTGAAAATAGAAATGGTGGCGTGATGTGTGAACAAAATGGCTGCTCACACAAACTTTGTAACTGCTGTGACGTACATGTAACATTGTGTGCGTTTTTATATGAGTTTATTCTGTTATAGGGCTCAGTCGCACTATGCACTTCGTAAAATGTACACAGAATAAAAAAGGTGCAATTTGCATTTGGTGCACTTCTCATAACGGTCACTTCTCAAAAGGAGTATTGCGCAAAATGAACACATCTTAAATTGAGTATTTCGCAAAATGTGCTCATTTTATTGAATTAAAATAAACTTAGTACTTTTAATCATTTTGGCATAATATACTGACAAATAGGATCTCCTTAAACACAATGATAATATATAATATTATTTTTAACAAGAAAACAAAACATTTATTATCTCGTTATTTTTATTTAAATGAGGGATAAATTATAAAAAAGAATAATTGCCGTTTTATGTTAACTGTCTTGTGCATGTACGTGTGGACGTGGTCACCCTACACAAGGGATATTGCTACGCTACGCGTATTGCGTCCTGAATAATAAATGGCTACCTTAAGCCTTTATGTTGTCGTTTTATTTTGTAAAATACAGTATGATATTAAAAAAAAATCTTAGGTCATTCTCGCTCGAAAAGCTATTAACTAAAGGAACCGTAAAAATACTTTTTAACAAAAACTTTTAAACTAAAAAGTAAAAAATAAATTTACTTAAGTAGTACAAAATAATTCGCATTTTGATTTAGTTAATCAGGAATTATTAAATAGGTAAGTATTTTATAATTTTAAAGTTGGTGCCAAGTAAAACAATAAGTAGGTATAGGTATATCAATCTTAATTTGCTATTTTAGTAAGGTTCTTATAGTATTTACTTGGCACCAATGAAGTACTATATGATCCTTACAAAAATACATTTTTTTGGGAAGCTCCTATCAGATCCTGGTTTCCTTATCATGGTAGCACCTTGGGGATACCTCCTCTCCAACAAAATAAAAGAGTTATCAAAATCGGTTCATTCTTAAACCAGGAAGTTATCAGCTAAAGACATAAAAAAAGTCAGTTAACAAACCTGGACTTTTAATTTCAAATAAGAATTCTTTCTTTACCCAATTTTGAATATTACCCTAAAGGGAAAAAAACTCATTTGTTCAAAAATTGGATTAGCATAAGGCTATCCCACACAGGTGGTATACCGCTCGACTAATACTGGAGTACTAGTTATGTACCTACTAATATATATTAGTCTCACAGAATATAATAAATAACAACAACAGCTAGCAACAAGACTGACTATTGTATTTATTTTTGTCAGATGATATATTTTACAAAAATGTACTCTATTTGGTATACAATAAATCATATTGTAGCGTATCGTAGTATGTGATTTGTAATGAAGTCTTCACCCTTATCACAAAACGATCCCGTCAATCACAGCTTGCTTCCAACGCTCTATTTGAATTGATTTATTTGTTTGAAATAAATGTCTAAACAGTATTCAATTGACTCAATCTTCATAAAAATCGAATCGCAATATATTTCTGTACTAAAATAAAATAAAACCAGAAATCGCAAGAATGTTTATCAATAATACCAGACGGTTTTCACACCTGTGTAGCGTAGCCTTTAATTTGTAATTCTCGACTTACTTTCTTTGTTTAATGTTCTTTTTAAAAAGTCTCGGTTTCGCGTTCGTGTCATTATTTAAATTAAGCAAAAGTTATCGTTTTTGAAGAGGTGCCCTCATTTTTGACTTATTGATCGGTTCCACGAAACATTTCGTAAAAACATGAAGATTATCTTTTCGGTTTTGATTAATGGTGTAAGCTAATCCGGTAAAATAATGTTGACTGATTAATAAGGAAAATCGGAGATGATATAAATGTCTTGAAAGGTATTATTTATCTTAATAAGTTGAAAAAACTAACTTAACTTTTTGAGTTATTTTGATGTGTTTGCGTCGCATGAACTTGTAAATTTGTGAATTATTTTTTTTGATTGTTTACTATTTTAAATGACCAAATATTTGACAAGGCCCATTGTCGTCGTTTTAGACACCGATATTGAAACACTGAACAGTGTACTTACTCTAAGTGCCTTGCTGTTCAATACGAATGGGCCGAAGCGACTAGAAAAGTAATAGTTACGCTACGTTTCGTAAACACGATGTAGTGGTTTAAAATCCTAGCAATGTGATTTTTTAAATCATATGTACTTACTAAGTTTATCTGGACATTTCTGATTGACGGTGAATGAAAACATCGTGAGGAAACCTGGACTTAGAGCGAGCTTTTCCCACAAATGCTCAAAAACAGGTTCTTAGTTTTCTGTTTTATTCCTAAACGAGATGGAATTAAAATCTGAAAATCATATATATCATTATTCATTCTTTAATCTATAAATTTCGGTAATTCAATACGCAATGTCTGCGATTTGGCTCGATCGATTTTAGTCTCAAAGATAAGTCTAAACTAGACTTATCTTTGGGATAAGTCTAGTTTAGATTTAGAATTTTCAAACCCATTTCATTCAGTGTATATTAGTTTTTGTGTAATGAAACTTATATCAAATGAATTGTCGTTGAAAATGTAAGGTTTTTCGGTAATCAAAAAGTAAAATTTAGAACGTCTTCTCCTTCGTTTCCTAAGATAATGAGTTTTCATCCTTGCTGAGGCTTCCGCGCTCCTCGTTCAGTCCCGCTGGAACAGCGTCAGATCTGTGTTAATTTTTTTGTTATCCGGAAAAAGCGCGTAATTTAAAAAAATAATAGCTGTACGAAGGCTAAACAAATAATAGTAATAGAATAGGTAAATAACTATATTTTAACATTATGTTTCTGTTATGAATTCATTTTTATTATTAAATCTAATATTATTTCAAAATGCATTGTATTTTGGGTAAACTGACGTTTCATTGGTGTCGCAATATAGAAATGTTGCAGTAAGTTAATTACATGTAATTATGACGTCGCGTTTGAACTTTGTATTACAAGTTGGTACGAGTACAATCACTGTCACTAAAATCCTGAATCAATATTATTATATATAGCGGAAGAGTTTGATTGTTTGTTTAAACGCGCTAATCTTTGGACATTTTTATGCGTATGATAGCCTAGTTCTCGAGGAAGATAATAGGCTATGTAACATCAGCAGATGCGAGTGAAATCGTAAATTTTGACAAGAAAAATGGAATTAAAAATTATTAAATTTTATATGTACAGACTTTTGCCTGAAATTATAATATATCCTCCACAAATTAAAGGAACGACAGTAAGAAACATTAAATTAAGCGAAAATTGAAAAAAAAAAAAAAATGAAAATATAATAAAAATATAATGTCTCTTTTATTTCTAAATCACAAATTATTACTTATTTTGAATGTTATCATTATCGTATACTATCCTATACTAGTAAGTAGGCTATTGTTTTATCATTTGCAAGTAGTACTTAATAAAGGTAATTTATAAGTAATAAAAAATGAGTATTTTCTAGTAATTTTGGAAATCCTAATAAAAAAACAACTACAACTAGGTAAAAACAACTTCGAAAGGGAAATCAACAGGAGGATTTAGTTGGGTTCGTGCGTTCCACAAACTCAGTCAAGTCTTTACGTCGCCCATACCGCAAATCCTAAAAACCAAGGTGTTTGACCAATGTGTCCTACTTACAATGTCCTATGGTGCTGAAACGTGGACACTCACAAATGGACTGGTTCATAAGTTGAAAGTCGCTCAGAGGGCTATGGAAAGAGCTATGCTTGGCGTTCGTCTGATCGACAAAATCCGTAACGAGGAGATTTGAGGGCGAACTAAAGTTACCGATATAGCTCTCCGAATTAGCACTCCGAAGTGGCAATGGGCTGGTCATATTTGTCGCAGATCAGACAATCGCTGGAGCCGCAAGGTTCTGGTGTGGAGACCGCGTACAGATAAACGTAGAGTGGGACGCCCCACCGCTAGATGGAGCGACGATTTACAACGGGCGGCTGGCAGAAACTGGATGCAAACAGCCGTGAATCGGGCAAGATGGCGCGCCTTGGGAGATGCCTATGTCCAGCAGTGGACTGCCGTAGGCATGGTGATGATACTGAATAAAAAAACTATAGAGGTTTATACAAACTTTGTCATCCCTTTAGACCCCCTTCGCAAAATCTTAGTAAGCACCTATGTCCTAAAAGAAATCCCCATGCAAAATTTAAGACTTCTAGCACTTGTGTTTTCTGAGATTTCATCATTAAGTGAGTGAACTTTTGCTTTTATTTAAATATATATTATATAGATTTTGTTTTTACTATTACCAGGCTACTCTAGTTTACTCTGGAGCATGCCACATACAACTTTCCTTTAAGTCTACGCCCATTACCTTAAGAGTTTGACCTTGACTTTTGTCTATGGTCATTCTGAAACAAACTTTGATGGGAAACTGCACTCTTTTGAATTAAAAGAGGTATTTGATGGTGTTAGAGGGAATCCTAGGAATAAATATCTACAGAATCCTCTCGAGAATAACCGGTTAGTATAGTTGTCTCGATTACATTACATTGTTTATTGCATTGCAATCTCTGTTCTGTTGCATAATTTTGGTGGATTTATGTTGCGCGTTGGCGCGCTCTCAATTTGACCGTAGTGACTTGTGCTCATTCATATAGCGAGCCCTCTCTCCTTCAGTAAAATAAGTAGCCAGCACCACCTTTCGACCCAGCTGATCAGCATCAACGTCCTGTGTCCCTATCGCATCTTGCAAGTATATATAACTGTCCGTTGTAAGCTGCGCTGCGCCTGATAGTTCCTAATTCTAATATAACTAAATTTTTTCGTTTCGATTTCTTTTCGTAAACGACGAATGAAAATATAGCAGATGATTATCTTCTCCTTTCTTAATCATTACACGATAGAATAAAAACTTATTACTAGCTAGTACTAGCAGATATCACTATGTTTATATTACTGGGGTACAAAAGTGAAGTATATATATAATAATAATAATAATAATATTCTACCACATTCACACAGCGCCATCTAGCCCCAAATTAAGCAATTATATTTGCTTGTGTTATGGGTACTAAACAACTGATATACTACTTATATACATTTTTTTTTGTAAATACATACATATTATAGATAAATTACACCCAGACACAGAACAAACAATCATGCTCATCATCATCACACAAAGGTTTGTCCTGGGTGGGAATCGAACCCACGACCTCCGGCTTAGCAGTCAGGGTCACTAACCACTAGACCAACAGGCCAGTCAATATATACTTATTATAATATATAATTCACTTTTGTACCCCAGTAATATACCCCTCGCCGTAGCAAAACAAAAGTGGGTACTGTAATTTACCGTATGAGAGATGGATTTCAATTATTCGATGCAATGATTGTGTTATCATAGTACTCATTAAGGGTGTTTAGGAAATTTCGCCACCAGTTGGCACCACTTCAACTGTCACATTGGGCCAATCAGGGGTTAACTTTTAAAAAAACGCTTAACAGCTAGACCTGATGCATCGGGGCTACCAACTGGTGGGCACCATTTTAGAAAATCCCTTCATTAATTTTCTTTTGTTCTTAAGCATGTGAATTATCCATTTTGTAAATTAAACATTAAAATTTGCGAAATGAGCAATGAAAAATATTTGTTTTGATAGCACTGTCTACTAACTGGTGGGGAAAATTTTCTTAAACACCCTTATTACAATATCTCTCTTATAAAATTGCTATCCAAAAATAACTATACCAACTTTTTTTGACAAAGGTTGATTGAGTTTTCAAACATGTGTCAAAATAAAATATTTTAAATCAAAAGCATTAAGGTGTATTGATATCAACTTCGAAGCAAATTATCCCCAAAATTAACTTTTTTTCCTTTCTAGCCCCTTAAAAGGATGAATGTTAATAAAATACGGAACACATCTTCCATCAATTCTGCTAAAAAATGTTTTTGCAAATTTCGAAGTAGATTGTATCGATATCTACGTTCATATAGGTGAAGGTGTGACACTTTTTACATGATTTTTGTATTAGACCGACGCCTAGTTGTTGATATTTGGTTCATTTTGTTATTTTATTAATCATCAACCTTTTTAACTGTCAATTGATAAATGATTTAAATTGTGAAACAAGCCCTAAATTATATTGAACAATTTACATACGCATCTTTTAAAATCAAGTACGTGGTCTCCAAAGATTTGTCTCTTTTGGCTTCCATCTCAGATTTTGATTCCTAAACTTAACCCTAAACCGATTGCTAAAGAATTCCACCGTTGTACTTTCGTGCATGATGTTCATTAATTAAAAATAAAATAAAAAAATAAACTTTAGTATGTAACGTTTATCCAACATTTTATTGTTACTTCGACAAGATTATTTAATACCACCACTATACCTTCATTTTAGGTTTAATAAGCCTACATTAAATTGCACACAACACTCTAGCAAAATACTGATTTCTATCAATCATGTTAAAAAATATACCTACTGTATGTGTCTGCATGGTAACGCGGCACGAGCTTTACAATACGGAGCTTGCGGTGCGGTGCGCAAACTGTCAACGCGTGACGTTGCGCCGGGCCCGCCGCTGTCATCGTATGATGATTGTAGACAAATATGTCGTACTGTATTGGCGAAGGCTGGGATAGCGTTTATACTACCTTCGAGTGCCTATGTCCAGGCAATCCACGCCTTAAAAGTCTGAAATTGCCAATCTGCCTGGAGCAAGCGTGGTGATTAATGCTCATGCCGTCTCTATATGAGAAGAGGCCTTTGCTCTGCAGTGGGACAGTAAATAGGCTGGTATTATTATTGCATAGTCGGCAACGGCTTAGTTGCGTTTTCTTAGCATCTTTCTGCAATGCTTATTTATATATATATCAAAGTTAAAGTTACTACTTACCATCAGATGGGCCGTATGCTTGCTTACCACCGAAGTTGTATAACAAATTGTACCAGGTCCTTCAGATAAATTAATTTTCTATGATTTCTATTACGATTGTGGATTGCCGATATTAATGGTTTTCAAAATAGAATCTAATAACAGCAGTAAGGCAATCGTATTTGCGTTTATTGCATTTACTTTATTGCCGAGAGAGGCAAAGAAATTTATTCTGTCATTCAATTAACTTCTCAGATTTACTGAAACCGTTAAACCCGTGGCAATTGCCAGGTAATTGGAGGCAGGTACCTCAGTTTATTTAGTTGAAGTTGTCTTTTATTTAAGAACTTTGAATAGTGTACTTTCAGATATTTAAACTGGTATTTTCTTGGGCGTTTTAAATATTATATTATAGGAAACAAAAACTCGTCTTCTAAAATTGAATTTAGTTAATAATTTAACGAATCACCGAGCGTAGGAGTTGTTAAATCCAATCCAATTGTTGTCTGGAAGAGATCGCTATCAGCGATTACATTGTCATTACTTAATGTCGGTGTTGTTTCGGTATATGTGGTGTGCAAAAAAGAATATTATACTCTAATCGAAGTTGAAACTAAAAATCAAGAAATCTTTTCACATTTTACTTGAAGTCAGTTCGTTTTCGCCGTCCACTTGGAGTTACAGTGTCATTTTATCTCCAAATCTACTCTGTCTCATTTTATTGAAGTTAACTTATAAATATTTAGTTTGAGTCGAGATTCTCTCCTCTAGTGCACTATACATGAGAATATTTGATTTCCGCGACGGCACTTTACCACCGATGTGAAAGTGCCTTTCAAAAAGCTTTTAGCAGTTACAAATGATGTTCGCACAAACCAACTAAATAGTTTTAGTTCACTAACGTATTTCGGTGTTTTTATTACTAGTATTATTGGGATTCGTTTATTGATTGGAAACAAACGAATGTTGCTTCGGCTTATATACCTACTTAAGTACCTACATATTTTTTGAGAGTTATTATTATTATTATTATTTCCAGCGGGGACGCCGGCAGCCGGACGGACGATCCACCCGCATTACTTGCGGGCCACTTCGTCCATTTCCCCAGTTCTCCCCTTGGGGAGGGTGTGGTTGATCCAGCCTTTTCACGGCACCCCATCAAACCTTGTATCCTTGATAAATCTGATCATCTGTTCCACCTTCAGATTTCTTATGTCTTCCTCGTCCAGTCTGTCCGATCCCAGGAGTTCCCATCTGATCAGTGAGTACATGGGGCATTCTGCCAGCAGGTGGAAACTTGTTTCTTCGTTTTCCATGCACTCCGGGCATTTGGGATCGGTTTTTACTCCTATCACTGTCAGATGTCTGTTTAGTCGACAGTGTCCTGTTATAATCTCTATGGCGAGCCTCATGTTTCCTCTTGTGAGTTTCATGATGTGACTCGTCCTTTTCTTGTCCATGCCTTTGATGAAGATTTTCGACTGTCTCATTCCAGGCGAAGATCTCCATCTGCGGTTGGTATCTGTTTTAATACTATGGCTGATTACTCCTTTGGTGATTTTGTGCGCTATAGGCAGCCGGGGTTCCGGCCCCACCATGTTTTCATCAGCGCCTTCTCTGGCTAGTTCATCCGCCAGCTCGTTGCCCGTGTTTCCCTCGTGTCCGGGGACCCAGGCAATCGTCAGGTCGGTTTTCTGAGCCAGTCTGTCTAGTGACTTTTTGCATTCCTTGACTATTGCTGATGTTGTCTCCACTTTGTCAAGTGCTCTGAGCGCGGCCTGGCTGTCGCTGTAGATGGTTTTTTGAGAGTTAGATAACAGTATTTTTTTAGCCGCTCAGCTCAAAAGATATAGATATAAAAAGTCCCGTCCGAACTACGGAAGACTGTAGACATGGTAACACTCCCTAGTTAGTGCCGTATTCAATAATCATTTTATTGGCAGAAGTTCTTCGATTCGAAAAGCAAAAGTTCGTTTTGTAATAGTAATATTTTTGAGTTATGCTGATTGTGTATAATATTAATTTCAAGAGAGCCGTAGATTTAATACACTAAAATGGCTGAAACTCATTAATTCATTTAGATCATTGACTGACACTTATGAAAATCAAGACAACAAAGGCAATGGAAGTTACTGATTTGGATAAAGATTAGATCGTTCTGACGCATAATGACCAACACTATGAATACCCATTTTGACATTTACGCAAAATGTGTAATAATAGGAACGACAAACGAAAATCCCAAACCACTTATTTAAAAAGCTATATTATTATTACAATGTAACATAAGTTATAATTTCATGTAGCAATTCACAATAAATATTATAAAAGACAATTCCAACTTAATTAAAAAAATCTCTCACATAATAAATAGAACCTTATTAGTGCGTAGGCTTTCCAGCGGCCACTGGACGTCCGGATCGATCGGAATATGTAGGTGGTCGGCTGAGGTTCTGTTTGAGACCTTACGGCAAATAATAAAGTTAAGACAGTTGTCCCACCGCCGCGGCGAGTAAACGAGTAACTATCGGCTATTTTGTCGTTCAAAAAACGTACAAAAGATATAAGATATAACGTTCCATGTAAACAAAAGAGATGCTTATATTAATAGTTTATAGCTGACTGTTCACACTGCCGGCGGGATCTCGTTCTACTAGTTTGTCACTGAGCAACAAGAGCTATCAAAGATATCTCGCTCAGCGATGCTTGTCCGGCGGTCCGAATTTACGACGAGAGATCAACTAGCAGTCTTTTCTCTACAGTGCGGCTTTAAATATAATGAGTAATGAGCGAGTGGCGCGAGTAATCGTCCGTCGCACTCGCACACTCGCTTATAGTCCAGCGAGAAAACTATTGGAACTATACGCTCGTTTCACGCTGCTCGCCAACTCGTTTCTAGTTTGCTAGTTTTACTCGTTAATCGTAAAGCGTCGGCGGTCGGACAACTGCCTAATGTGGGACTGTACGTGTTGGAGAAATTAATTATTTTCGTGATTGAGTCTTAGTATAATGTGTATGCTATACCTTTATTTATCTTCAATGCGCATAATAATGTATCTTCTAGCCTATTGCACATGTATTTTTAAATATTTCTTATTCCAAACAATATGTATGTATATTTATTTAAAACAGCTCTTTCCACTTTTCCATGTCTATCTTTGGACCACAGAAAAACAAGACCGTGAGTATCTTTGTCTAAATACATAATCAATCATCCTATTATTTTATTGTATTATATTTCCATATATTTATATATTATATATATTTTTTACGTTTCCTAGAACCTATTATTTATTTATTTTATAGATAACTTTTCCACTAAATAATAAAGCATTTGTCGCACGGACAGAATGGTCGAATAGACCATTCTCACTTCACGATTTCGAACAGTTTGAATGGTCTAATAGATCATTCTGTCGGCGCGACAAAGGCTTGGTCTAATAGACCATTTTACACCTACCTATAATTTAAATACATTTAAATTCCTTTAGTAAGATTTCATAATATATATTTTATGATAGCTTTAGAACAGTCTCTCTATGAACGTATTGATTACTGCCGGTCTCGGACTTGTCATGTTCTGTTTCTTCTTTTGCCACTATAATATGAATGTTTTATACATATAAATCTTCCGTAAGAAATTCTCCATTCATTGCGTGGCTTAAAAGTGAGCGGAGAAACAGACAAAAAAAACAATCGCTGCTTTCTACTTTTAAAAGATCTTCATCAATACAATATCTGATTGCCTTGGTAATAGTTTGACCTTATAAAACGCAAAAAAATTGTTTGTACGCGCTAATCTCCGGAACTACCTGCGAATTGAATAGCCCGGTTCTTGAGGAAGGTTAAAGGCTATGTAACATCACGCTACTGGCAACAAGAACAGAGCAGTAACCAAAGACGCAGGTGAAACCGTGCTGTGGGTAGCTAATAAAAATAAATATCAACAAAAATATAACCAAAAAATTTCAGTTCTTACTTTCCATAGAACGTCATTATTTATTAATCATCAATTTACGGTAGCTATCCAAAAGCCATTCTGTTGTTGTGAACCGTACGATACATAATCAATACGGATATTCAGATATGTAGGCTTTGTTCCGACTCTACTCACTGTTCGTAAAACCTCGTATTTTATTTTCACATCCACTTGAGTGCTTTTTTAGAGTATTGTATAATCTTTTATCTTTTTTTGTGGTTCTTTCTGCTCGCCTTTTGAAAGCGCAAAGAACTAAAATTATAAAATACTTATTTAATAATTTCTGATTGATTAAATGAAAATACGAACTACTTTGGGCCAATTTTTTTTTTAGTTTCCTCCCTGTTTGATGTCGGTTTTTTTGTAATAAAAATTATTTTATTATAAACGATCAAACATTTTGAAGAATATCGACATTATGTAGTAGCGTCCGCACTTTAGCGTTTTAATTGCTGTCTCAGTTATTTTCTTATTTCTCCTCTTGTCTCATTCCCTTCTCACTTCACGATTTCGAACAGTTGTATTATATTTTCTTAGTTTTGTTTGCAATACTCAACCATAGCCCGTAGGCTATTAGAACCAGTTATCATCAAGTGAATCTTTTTTCCTGATATAAAAAACCTTAGTATAACTTCATACCCGACATTGTGTTCATATGAGGTTTTTCAGAAAAATTTCGCCACCAGTTGGCACCACATAGGTTAAAGTTCTTCCATTTTCAAAATTTCAAAATCATAATTCGAAATTCATTTACAGTTTCAAATCGTTCACAGTTATATATGAAAGATTAAAAGCGCTATAAGTGCCTAGACCTGATGCCTTAGTGCTGCCACCGCGTGAGCGCCATTTTAGAAAACCTCTTATTGATTTGAAATAAAATTAAAAGAGAAGTCAATTCAGGTCAGCTTCATGGATGACCTATTTTACTTTAACAAACGTGTAAAAATCGTATTTTCAATGTTAATGAGGGTAGTAAAACAAATGAATATGTTTTTTGTCGATTTATTCATTGAGGTATGAAAATGTTGCCGTTACATATATCTGTAAACGTGTTTGGAATTGGTACATATTATATTAATGTTTTCGAATGGAACATTACACTTATAGCCGTTTAGATCTCAGTAATTTTTTCTGCGTAGCAATTTGTATAAAGTACGACTGCACCACTGAAGCAGTACACAACATAAAAGCTTATATTTTATAGGAATGCAAAGCTCTAAATAACGTAGACACTTGGGAAATAGGATATTTCCATAGTTACCACAAGAGTACATTTCATTCATAAAACAAGCTGTAGGTAGTGAAAAAGTATACAACCGTTGACTACTTACTGAGGTGTCTAAAAGCTGTGATAAATTATAATGACTGCTTTTAACGTCTGCCTCTCAGGTTTATGGACCACTCTCGAGGATACTGGACTTAATTTGCCTAATTCACTCTTCCGACTCAGAATTTTGTAAATAAATTTACAAGATTTTTTTAAGAAATGTTTCTTTTCATTTCTTGAAACTGATTAGTTGTAGGTAAATTTAATATTACCTATTATGTGGGATTATGTGGCTCAATTACTCCACAGTTCCCTTTCCTTCATAGGTTTTCTTAAGTTTTGCGCAATGTTTAGAGAACACAACAATTTGCATAGGTTATACTAATCACTTATGTTGATGATTTGCTTGCAGAAAGCGATTTTAACACAGTCAGAGATCAGATCAATAAAGCACGATTAACAAAAGACTTTTTATATTGCTACTGTAGAATATTTTTAGGGTTTAAAATTTCTGCTATAACATCGAATAGTCTCTTTAAAACTAATATATGAAAGAATATACGCGTATAATAACTACAGCGAACTCATTTAAAAACTCGCTTATACCAGTAAGTGAGTTCCCAGTTGGATACTTTGCTGGAAGGTTCTCGGGCTCTCAGCCTCTTACATCATCTCCTGGGAGTGAATTTTACGTTCGCTCTATGTATTTTGCGTTTATATTTAGTATGATAACGTTATAACGAAATAGATTTATTTTTAGCTTTCCAAAGGTAGGATTTCTAATGAGAGCGTCGGCAAGCCAATTAACCGTCGGTCGTTTTGATTTCCCTGTTCCTTTTTTAGTCTTTAGACTACGTCGTGTTTACTACTTAGTTTTCTGAGCATTATTTTTACAATGCTCAGAAAACATGTCCATGGGTTACGTTTACCACTTACCATCAGGTATGCCGTGTGCTTTTTTGCCAAGTTGTTTATAAAAAGACTACCTTTCCACAGCGCGGTTTCTCCCGCGTCTGTGGTTACTGCTCAGCTCCTGTCGCTAGTAGCGTGATGTTACATAGCCTTATAACCTTTCTTTAGAACTGGGCTATCATACGCAGAAATAATTATTTAAATCTGAGTGGTAGTTCCAGAGATTAGCGCGTTCAAACAAACTCTTTCGCTTTATTTAATAGTATAAATAGATAGTCGAATATCTGAAAAAAGTTCTTCATTATTATAATTTCTTGTCTTCAAAGTCGTAAAATATTAGTTTCTATAATTACGTTTAGTTTGTTAAGTAACAAAGCCGGAGACCCAATTATTTTCGCGGTCGTATTCCTTTTCATTCTCGGTCCTCTACAATTTAGTTGTTTTTCTCTGCAATGCTTCTGTGATCCCTAAAGAACTGTCATGATTCACTACTTTCAATTATAGTTAGTACTTACAATTAGGTGGGATCTATGATTGTTTGACACTAGTTTTATATTTCGAAAAAGCATATTACATTGTATAGAATGTAAGTCACAATTTTCAATAAATTCTAGTAGTAATTATGTAAATTTAATAACGCTCAGCTTTGTACGTTCTTTCATTATTTTATTGTTTGGCGCGATAATAAATTGTGATCAAAGTTGACCCAGTTGCCTCCCTCCTCTGCTCCCTCCTCCCACTTTACTTCGCACTTCTACCCAACCTCCCCCAGAGGTGCTAATGTGAAATTAAATTTGCTGCATAGCCTTTGTTATTCGACTTTTTAGTAGTATTCTGATTATTGACCTGAATTTATTGAAGTAACTTTGTATTATTTAGGACAGTAGTTAGTTTTGCGTCATTGGATTATATGTGGTCTAGGATAATTTCGGATGACTATTTAAACATTAAAAGTAATAAAACTTGTGATTTGGGGTACCTGGGGCCCTACCACAACCTCTTATAGCAATCTTATTAAACCTTACTTTTTCTCTATCCTTGTTTTTAATGGTACAAAAGATAAAGACAAAAACACAAAGTCAGATTAAAATAATACTGCTATATGAGGTGATAGTAGGCCCCCAGCATATACAATTTTCATCCCGAGTCTTGCAAGTAGAGCGTGAAAAAATATCTCAGAAAGACCTCAAAGAGAGGACCACCATACCAGCAGTTTTCACGATGGCAATTGGAATGGTCTTCACAACTCCCTCCTGACTGGAAAATTATGAATAAATAATTATTATTACGAAATTCAATGAAATTCAAACGCATTATTTGCATTTGAATTCCAAATGTGCTGAAAGTTCAAGGTGCCCCGTCCTAATGTGATTGCTCGCGTGATAATGCGTTGCGATTTTATCGTACGATCAACTCTTATTTGATCTCGTCGCATAATCGCGCGACCTTTAATAGGACATTCAGTAGAACAGTATGTTTAAATACAGGGTTTCGTGATTATTTTCGTCGGACGCAACGCATTATCGCGCGAGCGATCACAAAAAGACGGCGCTTAATACGTTTAGCACATTTCTAATTAAACGTTTAGCACATACGTTTAACAGTTTAGAATACACATTTAAAACTAAATTGTTTTGTAAATAAATAAAAAAAACTGATTAAGTGCGAGTAGTCAATATAAATAACATGACCCACCATGTATCTTTTGAGATAGAACTATATTTTTTTCACAGCTACAAAATGTTTCAGACAAGAGGATTCGATATAAATTTCAGCTTGATACTCCACGTTTTTTTTTATACGACTAAGGTGACAAACAAGCATACGGCCCGCCTAATGGTAAGCAGTTACTGTAGCCCATGGACGCTTGCAACGCCAGGAGCATCACTAGCGCGTTGCCGACCCTGTTAAAAACCTAAAAAAAAACTCCTTGCTTGAAGAACTTCATGTTGTAGTCTCTCGGGAAAACCTCGACAGGGAACTCATTCCACAACCTTATCGTATGAGGGAAAAAGTTTCTCTGAAACCTAACTGTAAGGGACCTAAGAGGTTCTAAGGTGTGAGGACGAGCTCCTAGCCGATGGCGGGAGGTACGATGATAAAAAGTGGCCGTTGGCACCATTCTAAACAATTCCTCAGAACACAGCCCATTATACAGGCGATAGAATACACATAAGGAGGCAACGTCTCTCCTTAAGCCTAGTGATTCAATACCGCCTGTTAGCTTGGGATTGTAACAACTCTTACTACACACCCTTGGACCGCGTCAAGGGGCCCAAGCTGTTATCCGGGTGCTCCTGCCCAAAGATGGCAGCAGTACTTCATGTGGGGACGAACTTGAGCTTTGTAAAGCAATAGTCTTTGCCCCGCACTGAAGTATCGCTTCGCCCTGTTGAGCACACCGAGCTTTTTGGATGCCAACTTGGCTTTAGCCTCCAAATGACTGCGGAACTGGACGCTGCTGGAGATGTCGATTCCAAGGATCCCAAGGCTTTCAGATGTTGTAAGGGCTGTGTCTTCGAATTGCGGAGTATCTACAAATGGAGCTTTCTTAGCGGTGAACGCGCAGACTTGTGTCTTGGTGGGGTTAAATTGGACTAGCTATATCTTCCCCAATCAGAGACTCTGTTAAGAGTGCTCTTGATTTCAGACACAAGTCTTTTTCGACTTTCCTCCACAATGGAACGAGGGGTGTTCGCCTGGCCCGTGTAATACGTATCCCCAGTGCAGTCGTCTGCATAGTAATAAATATTGTCGATGGACAACATATCATTGATATAAAGCAAAAACAGCGTCGGGGATAGTACAGTGCCTTGCGGGACGCCAGCATTTATGACCAAGCTATCGGAACAACAACCGTCGAAGACAGCTCTTATGCTTCTGCCGGTCAAAAAGCTGGCAACCCATTGGCACAACCCCGGGGAGCCCGTAAGATGGTAACTTCGACAGAAGGCTCCGGTGCCAGACCCTATCGAACGCCTTCGCTATATTCAGGCTAGTAGCCAGTGCCTCTCCTTGAATCTCGATGGCTTACGCCCAGCGTTGCGTGAGATACACTAGAAGATCACCAGTTGAGCGATTACGGCGAAAGCCGTACTGTCGGTCGCTAATCAGATCGTGATCCTCTAGGTTTCTCAATAGCCGCTTATTAATAATGCGCTCCATCACTTTTGAGAGAAGGGAAGTTATAGCAATAGGCCTGTAATTCGATGGGTCTGAACTATCGCCCTTTTTGGGCACCGGATGCACATTGGCAGCCTTCCACGAAGACGGAACTAGCCTAGTGGAATATGAAAGTTCGAAAAAAACGCGTCAATACCGGACACAGCTCAGGGGCACACTGCTTAAGCACCACTGCGGATATGCCGTCTGGCCCGCTCGACTAATGGACGTCTAGAGAAAGCAATTTCCACTGTAATGGCACACCAGGGGATGGTAGGCGGTGTGGCGTCTCCGTCGTCCATAGTCGAGTTACAGGCAAATAGAGCGCCCAATAGGTAGGCTTTCTCTTTTGCACTTTGGGCCAAGTTATTATCCAGCTTACGAAGCGGTGGCAAAGACAACTGACAAAAATTTCACTCGGTAGCTTTAGCAAGCGACCAGAAGGCGCGAGTCCCAGAGGGAAGGCTCGCAAGTCGCTCGCCAATTCTGTCAACGAATTCGGATTTAGCCCTGGCAATTGCCTTTTTACTGGACCTCGAAACAGCATTTAATTTGCGCTTCAAATCAAGCGCACAGAGATCCTCGCAATTTCGGGCCGTAGTCCAAGCCTTGTAAGTAGCTTGCTTGAGAAGCTTAACTTCCTTCCAAGGCTGATTAAACCACGGTCGTTTCTTAACCCCTGCAACAGGCACCAGCGGGTTTGAAATGTAGCATTCCATGCCTGCTAGGATCGTGTCTGTCACAGCGGCCGTGCAAGTTTCAATGTCGCCTGACTTGAAACACAGCTGCTTCCATGGGTATGACGCGTAGAACTCTCGCAGTCCATCTCAGTCTGCTGACTTATAAAGCCACATGCGTTGCGATACGGTTGTCCGAGGTGTGTTAGGCAACACGCAGTGCACGTGGGCCCGGATAAGACAGTGGTCTGATGAGCCCAGAGGTGCTTACATAGTGATGGTATAACTATCCGGGCGTCAAGTCAGCAGAAGGTCCAGTAAAGAGTTTGTATGGTCCTCAACATCGTGTTACTGAGCGAAAGGTCTTGCCGGACAGACAGACGGACGGACAACAAAGTGATCTAACAAGAGTCCCTTTGCCTCTTGAAGTACGGAATCCTAAAAACAAAACCACTTGAAATTGTTTTGTTGTTGTTACTTCGTTTATAATTAAGATTCAAAAACAAATAAATTTATCTTTCAGATATCTAACTTCAAATTTAATTAATGCTCTTGCTGTTATTATTTTTACTAGAACAAATTATTTGACCCGATTTTAATAGATAAAGAAGATACAGAGCTATAAATTTAACTACGAGATTTTGATTGACAACATTAATGTATAGTCGAGCATAAAATCGTTTTACCACTCTTACCCTCAGTTTCTGAAAGGCTGATCAACGAAAAATTTACTAATCATCTGTTAAATCTCAAGTGAAGTACCTAAAAGCATGCGTTAAATAAGAGAGAAAATAAGAGTTAAATGTCGTTTGCATATTACAATACAATAATGTCTATTATTGCTTGCAAGGTACCTCAGTACAGTCACAGTGGTAATTGTCATACTTAGTGTTCCTAGCATTACTTATTTTATATTAATATAGTAAAATTAATTGTAGTCTTTATGTACCTAATTCGTTTTAGTTACATTACGTTACGATGGATTTGGCTATACTTTTATGTATAAAAATTCCTTTAAATACAGATAAAAAAAACAACACTATTAGTGAATTATAAGAGAAATAAACGTTTATTTGAGCAGAATACAGATGGTATCAAATTTAACAATGGCGCCATATTTAAACTTAGCAACGTATAGTTAAATAATAAATGGTAAAAATAATGTGTATTGTTCCAGAGCATTTTGGGCGACTTCAACCGTGAGCAGGACGCGTTCATCAAAGGTCAGGAAGGCCGTGGCAGTGCCTCTGCAGTGCCCCCATGGGTAGGAGCGCCTAACGAACCTGCACTCAAGGAAGAGTGCCTTTCGCTGTCCACTGTAAGTACCCAGCATTACTACAAGTGATACATATAAACCTCAGAAAGAAATTCTCTAAATGTTAGTGAAAACCCTATCAAAATTCTATAAGGAACTGTTTGACCTGGTGCCATCGTCTCCTATCATAGCACCACTCGACATCGACAAAGTTCATCCATAATACCTGGACACGAACTCGTCTAGCACGGTTCGTTTGCAACGTTCATTTCTCCCACGTACGTGAAGGCTCTGGAACAAACTACCAACTGCGGTGTTTCCCAAACGCTATGACATGTCCTTCTTCAAACGAGGTTTAAAGAGAAATTACACTAGCGTGGATCGCGATTGCCTAAAAATATCGGATAGAAAATTAGCTTATGTTACTTAAGTGATACTGATAACTGATAATATAGCTTAATATTAATCAAGGTTTTGTTTAAATCGGTCAAGTAGTTTTAAAGTTTTTTAATTACTAGCTGTTTCCAGCGGTTTCTCCCGCTTTGGTAGGTTTACCACAAAAAATATAGCCTATGTTACTTGCTGATATTGTAGCTTACTATATGTTGAAGAATTCGAGTTTATCCATAACAAACACACAAAAAATCAAATCTTTTATCTTTATAATATACTAGACGTCCGCTCTCGCTTCGCTTCGATATCAAAAGCTTCATAGGTCTCACAACGCCTACGGCAAATATCATTGCAATAGTGTCGTATTACATCATTCAGATTTACAAAGGCGTTAAAAATATTGAAATTCTGAAAATGTCTGACAATATGTTAAACGTTTTAAAGTATAATTATGTTTTATCATTTCTATTGATAAAAGAATTTTCAAATTAGCAACGTAGATTTTTAAATATATCGTTGCAAACTATCAAACATACAAATATGCAAAAATCAAATCGTTTCTCTTTATAATATTAGTTTAAATTAAGTAAACGAAAAAAAAACTTTTTATAATAGTGTAGATATAAACCGCTTAAATATTAAACAAACTTGATGGTGACTTTATAGGATCGACGGAATTTCGTCCGCGCCCCACCGGCGGGCGTTGACTTCGACTTTGACTACGACAAGCTGTACCCGGTGGCCGTTGCCATCATGGCCGAGGATCCCAACCTCGAGAAGATGCGCTTCGATCTCGTGCCAAAAGTGTAAGTTTATTTGTGGTTTTGTTAATCAGAAGATACCTTGTTTCGGAGCATGTGACTCATCCTCAAATATGGCTATTTAAAACACTTCTTCGTACTTCAAATCTGGGTATTTTTTCCTGTTTGTTTTTGTAGGTATATTTGTGAAGTTATTGACTGTGTAAACTCCGTTCTAGGTTATGTTACTACCCATTATCTACCCGTGTAAAATATCCCTTTCGTTGTCAACGACTCGTCTCGCGAGTTAATTAGAATCGCTTACTAGAGGTTGAGTCCCAAATATATAGGGAAGTAATACCTCCTTCTGTGGATGTCGTACGAAGCAACTATGAGAACTTAGTAGAGGGTAGTAGCGTTTTCTGTATATCTATTAAATATCAACATACTATAGTTACCCATCCAACAATGACTATGGAAAACTGCTGTCTTTGAGGAAGTTTACGCCTAGCGGTGAATATCTTCCGCAGAATATCTTAGCAGTATTTGCATGAGACTTACAAAGAGTACTTGAACATTGTGATAACTTATCGTTTCATCACAATTTCTAGTATCACGGAGGAGAATTTTTGGCGGAACTACTTCTACCGCTTGTCGCTGATCTGCCAGGCCAACGAGGCGGACGCGGCTGCGGTCCGTCAGGCCAGCACCGACGACTCCCAGGGTATGCGCCACATGCTTTATAGCCGTCATGTACCCTCCATTGACATTACCGACGCTGACTAAATAGGTAGGACACGATATACCTTTGAAGTTTACAATGTTGTAGTGCAAATACACATATGGGGTGCAGAGTACATACCGTATAGACACTTGGGGTGTATGTAACTTCATATCGGAGTTATTTTAATTCTGTTCATTTTAGTCTAACTGATGGTATACCAACAAAAATAAGGTTTGTCTTCATGACATAGAAGTATCATTTAGATCTTAGTTTTACCGTCAAGTCTATGTGCGTTTTTCTCATTGACAGGGTAAATTTTTTCTTACAGCGTCAATTTAAAATGTCTCTGAAAGAAAAACGTACTTTAACTTATGGTAAAGCCAAGATCCTTGTAGGTTACACAAATAGAAATACAATACATGTAGTGACCCCACCCCACAAACTTATGTTTGAAATTTATCTAACCTTGACGAAATTGTATTACCACACTTAATTTACGTAGGGATACAAAATGAACAATCGCACATTTAGACCATTAAGATGTCAGCCATTTAATTTTTCATTTTGTTTTTTCATTTCCATCACACCTTTTTTATTTTGCATTGTTTTTTTTTATTTTCTACCCAAATCAGACGATAAATCGGCAAGCGAGAATCTGATAGTCACAGAGAAATCGTCACAGGAATCTATCGATGACGCCAAGAAGCGAATAAAGTCATTGAAAGTCGATAGAGAAAACGACGATGGTAAGACATGATTTATTTATTTTAAGCAGAATGTGTGCTAACAAATGTTTGAAATTACTAAAATGTTACCATCCTTCTACAAATGCTCTCATCCATGCATGTTTCTCCTTTGTTTGTTATTGTTCTTATATGTCGTTTAAACGATATTTTTATTTATTTTAATACACTCATAGCCATATTATTTAGTTTAATTTTCTCAAAACAAATTTACGTCTTACACGTACATACATCGCTCAATGATCGGCGTTAAAATTTAAACCAACTTTGAGGAATATATTGCCTTGCATGCTCTTTGTATTTAATATATCTGGCTGCAAAACTTTAACCCATCTATTATTTCCAATTTATATTACACTAATAAAACTAAAGTTATTATTACTATTAGAAAGATCCTATATAACTTAAAGATTAACACGATATCAGTTTCTTATATTAAAGTGGTTAAAACACAACCACGAGGATAATAAATATGACAAAATCGTTCATACTCTACTTACCCCAATCATGAATGTCATAAAGGATAACAAATTATGTATATATGTATGTATTTGTAACTTAACTATCGTTAAACGCATATATTTTTCCTTTTCCCCTGGAATGCAGCTTAATCTACGCACGGACATCCGATGGGCATCCACAGTCACTATAATTATAACACCATTACACTGTTCTATATATTATTCTACTATTATAATTAATAATTACATGGTCTAGCTAGATATTGAATAAGAATCTAGAAAATTTACAGTTACGATAAGTTAGTTCATATTCATATTTGCCTGTTTCGATTGCATTTATGTTGGAATGGGGTGTAGGGATGTACCAGACGGCAATGTTGCAAAAATGTATCGTCAAAGTGTAATGTATAGAACAGTAACGTCTAGTCGATACGATGCTTGCGTCAAACAGAATGTAATGCTAAAAGACCCACTCATAAGAATTGTTTCATTCTTGATAAAATAATGCCATCACAGGATATAGGTAGCGGATACGCACAGATAGATATTATAGAGAAAACTGTAATTTAACCGTTAAATTATAACACATAATTGTTATTAAATCAAATAATTATTATTTCGTCATGAGATATTTAAAATGTGTTACAACTTGGTTCCACGTAGAACATATATTAGTTTATGTATCGTGTATTAAATATTTTATGTTTTCGTTTACCTAGATGATTTACTTGTTTTGACGGTCGTATGCAATAAGCTCGACCACGAGTCATGGCATTATGGTGTCAAGTACACATCACTGTTAATCCTATCACTCTTTATAAATATAATTTGAAGCGTTACTACTTATAGAATATATCGCTGTTTGCATCTTAATTTGAACTTTAAAAGATATATCACTTTGTCATATCGTCATCCTTGTTGTTATCTCGTGTGTCGTATATATGTAAACAAAATCAATGTTATATGACAATATAGCTTCTTTGTCCTTGACATAAGGACTATAATAACTGTATATATAACCATGTCTTTATTTATAATCTGTTGTATGTCACTGGTAGAACTTTGGTCTGTATTTCAATAGCCAGATATATCTGCAGATTGTAACAATCTTGTATGATTTAGCTATTGACGTAAAGACTACTACAGTTGAATTGTATACTTATCTATAAAAATATAAAAATCAAATAAAATTTTCTCAATGGAACCTATTTTAATGTCTACTAAATGTTATATATGTCTAAGTATTGATTAAGGTTATATAGCTGATAATATCACACAGTTCATTAAAGTTCGGCTCAGTAGCGTTAACTGTAAGTATGTATTGTTCAGGTTTTAACATTGCTACTTGTACATCGACTTTATTACATGGGCTTTATGATCTATTGTTGCTTGTTTGTCTTGTGTTTGGTTTATTTATCCGCTTATATATTTCTCAAAGTTGGTCGTTACCTCTTCTCGTTTATTTCACGATGCCTTACAATTGTTTGCGCTGTAGCAATGTTGAAACTTTAATCTATTTGTACATAAACTTGTGTTGTCAGCCTATCTAAAAGTCTTTTATCGTTTTTAATAATATCTTGAAGTTGTGTGTCTTGTAAACGCCAATTCACTCTTGAAGACTATAAATTAAATATGAATCAAACAATGGTAACAAAATGGAAAATTTTAATGTTTTGGATATCAAAATTGTTGTTTGTACGAAGGCAAAGAACCGTCGAAGCCGCGACATATCACTTAATGGGTGACAGTCAATTATAAATCCCATATAACTGCCATCTTTCGATCTTCATAACTTTAAAATATATTGGGAATGTTTCTGACAACACAATCTCTTCCCCGCGTTTGTTTTGTAATTATTTACAATTAGCATTAGGTCTATATTAATCAGGAGGATAATCCAATGTTATAAAAGTTGTGTAGATTTAGGTGGATACTCATTTATATAATAGTGTTTCACGGTTAGATCGACAAGTGACTACAGGCCTAGTATGCTGTCGCCCAGTGTTTGTTTACAACTGACTCTTGTTAGAATGTTTTGTTGCTAACGCTTGATGTTAATGTCTTAAGGAACAATGATATCGTCACGCTGTACATCATGATACCGTAACGATCTGTTGCACCTGAATCTAAGTAGCAATATACTTTGTTTAGTATATATATTCAACATTAACGTCGGCCTTTAGTGAATTAATTAAAAATGTTGAGCAATAAATTAGTCGTGATTTTAAATCGTTAATCGGTGTCCATATAATCATAGTTCTGCAACTATAAACTAAATAATTTGGCTATTGGCGTATTTTTGCGGTTTACTCCTGTTGTTTTTCGATCTCATGTTTCCATGGATGGCTTTATTCGGCCTACGGTAGTTGATCCTGATCTCTCGTGGTCTATTTCTGCCAGTAGGGTACCTAGACACATCAGCGTGTCTTACTAGCGACAGTGTATATCTTCAACTCGATTATTATTTAGCGAAATTACGACGTATAGTTAAAAAAAAAGAAAAATTGGCATTTATAGTTAGTTATTATGAATTGAAATAATTATATTATTCTAAAATAATTGGTGTTGTTATTTTATATTGTAAGTAGACTCCCTTGGCTAGATAGTATATATGATAGTAAATGGAATACTACACTTCTAGTACTGTATAAAAGTAATAAAACACTCAAGAACAAGATCAAATGAAAGGAAATATACAAGACAAGGTAAATGTAGTAATTTTAAATCCACAGCTAATAAAGTAATTGAAGAGTTATAAGTTAAACAGGCGTAAGTATAAAATATCTAGGACAACAATAGACAACAAATTGAGATTAGTTAACGGATTAGTAATTTTTAATAACAAGGATACCTACTGAAATGATTAATTAATGATGATAGAATTTCTAATATTTTTACGTACCTCTGAATAACTATTTAGCGTCAGTGAGCTATAGAATATTGCTCGCTTGTCAGCTAAATACATTATACAGTAATGCACATTATTACTAATATTAACCTCTTTCTTCTCTTAACGATCAGCACATTTGTTTTAAAGTAGGTATTTAATAACATAGAAACATTTTGAACAATTAACCTAATGTAACATAAACTAAACTTTTACAGAGCAATGGGAAAAAGAATTAGAGGCGGAACTGAATGAATACGAAGTGGTTGCGGACAAAGCGGGTGACGACAAATGGGAGAAGGAGTGTGAAGAATTACTTGGTGATGACGTCGATCTCAAGTAGAGGAAACCAGAGTAGGAGAATCGGAGATCGCTCAGTGAATGTGACCAGCTCCTTGCTTTTAAACAACCAAATATTTTAATACTGTTCCAAAATTTTTATACGCACGCTTCTCTAAATCTAAATCAAATAGGGATGAAGCAATATTAATCATAGGACAAAATGATACAAAGTTGAAAATTGCCTAATCACGTTGCGATTATACGTCTCCCTTCTACTAGGTCACAAGGGGTTGGTCAATTTAAAATAGCGTACACATACGGAGCTCAATTAAATTCTTATGAAAATACTATTGAGGACATTGATAAATAATTAATTAATTCTCATAATTACATAATTATAACAACATTTAAAGGTACATTTGCCAGTTATACGCATAGCATTGTCGATATGCTTTCGTTAGGCCTAAAACTTTACGTTCATAATAATAATCTATTAATTATTGCTAATTATGTCATATTTCACGTCATAATAATAGATGTGAGATTGACGATAAATAAATAAAGAATAAAAATATATTACATTCCGAATAATATAATTAATTAATCATAAATATTTTTCGGAATGGGAAATACTTTTATTATTATGATAATAGATTTTCTTCATTTGATATATTTCTGTTTTTTATTTTTAAAATATTATATAAAAATTTCGTTATTGATTTAAACATTATAATTTACCATTCCAATTTTACACCACTTTGCTTTTAAAAATTAAATGTAGTAAAACAAAATAATTAATTCCTATTAAATATCTGAGTTTATTGTTTACTTATGTGTGTTACTTATTGATAATAAATAAATTTTAGTTTCTTTTGTAAATATTGTGTAGTTTTTATACATAAAAATAATTATTTATTTTGTTTACCGCAAGGACGCCAAAAATTTAAAAGAAATACCTATTTCTTAGATTCTAGCTGTTAAAATTTTTATTTCAAGTTTCGATGTTTTAGATAAGTATAACGTTAAAACCAAAATCCTCAAACGTATTTTGAATCATCTTACAATTTTTCACCAATTTTTATTTTCAATGTAATTCACGTGAAAACAATTTTTTTTAAGACACAATAAATCTACACTGAGTGGAATTTTAACAATTAGAAATTACTGATTCTTGCCAATAGCAAACGACGTTGTCAGCTCATAAAATAATTATACCTACTGTTTTCTATTTTTATAATCGGTCATTTATTAAAAAATAAAAATAATATTTTTTATTTTTCTGCTATCAATTAGTTGTTTTACTTATAACCGTAATGCTTTTCGTCTAAATAATAATCTAAAATGTTTTTTTTTAATTAAATTAAATTATGTTGTTAATTGGCAGTTATCTTAGTTTACGACTACTACAAATTAAAAATGTAAATATATAGCAAGCATATTCTTTTAAGTATATTTTCCTACTAAAACAATCCTGATAGTAAGCAGTCCGTGGAGCTTAGAAGTAGTGGGCACTATCCTTAATTGATATTAATAGCGTTTACACCTTATGAGTGGCAACGTTACAATTTAGTGTAATATTTCGTGGCTTTAAATTTTTTATCCTATTTTTAAAATATGTTCTGTACACTTTTTAGAATTAGGTAAAAGCTGTATTAAGTAAGAAATCATTGCGTATACAGTTGTATTTATATGCAAATAATACTTTGGAAACTTGCGTTGCGTTATTTCCGTAGTAAAATAACTGTAAGCATTATAGTTACTTACTTTTTATACAGCTTTCACCTAATTTCAAAAAAATGTACAGAACATATTTTTAAATATAGCTCCGATATAAATCGAAAATATGACACATGTTGGTAGCCTTACAGTTAGATTCAAAAATACGTTCAAATTTTTAAGAATACTTAATTAAATAATGTAAACTTGTATTTATGAGAAAGCTACGTACTCGATGTTGAGCTATATGAGCTGAACTATATATTAAATCAAAGTACATAAACGTTGCTACTTGCATGTAGATATTAGATTATGTGTTCTTATTGTAAACATTCCTATTTACTATATTAAATGAGTGTTCATCTCACTTTTAGTTTTTTTCACCTTTATTTATTTATTTACTAGCTGTTGCCGGTTGAATGTCGGTTATACTGCATTTGCCATGCAAACTTTCATCTCATATTTCAACCCCTTCAAGCCATTTTTTCGCAATATAATATAGCCTATGTTGTTCTCCAAGGTCTATTCTATCCCTATACCGAATTTCATTTAAATCGGTTCAGTGGTTTAGACGTGAAAGCGTAACAGACAGTCATAGTTACTTTTGCATTTATAATATTAGTATGGATTAAAACTGCACACAAGTAAAATTTCGGGCTTAATGCTAAATAGTCAACCTTAGATATTGCAGAGATAAACGTAATAGATGCAGTAAATGCAGAATATCACTACAACTACACACAACGCCATCTAGAGCCAAAGTAAGCATATTTATATAACGTAATATAATAATAATAATAATAATAATAATAACATCTTAAGAGGCTCGCGTTGGCTGGTTGGGTCAAGGGCCAGATACAGAAGGCGGTGTTGCTTGACACGGCCCGCATTGTGAGGAGGTTCCTATCTCTGGAGCCCTAACCACCGGTAGCTTGGTCCCTGCACCCGGTGCCGGTGGGTCTCGAATTTTTATATTTTTAAATGTACGTGTTTTTTTATATACTTATATTTAAAAATGTAATTTTGAGAATTAATTTAAATAAAGGAAATAATAATAATAATATTCTACCACATGCACACAGCGCCATTTAGCCCCAAATTAAACAATTATATTTGCTTGTGTTATGGGTACTAAACAACTGTTATATGTACTTTATTTTTTTATTTTAAACCAGAGAGGTCGTCAAAAATAAAATATTGTCTGTTCAAAATATAATCTGTATATAAGTACATAATATAATGGCAAAAATACATACTTAGGTTATAAAATAAGAATTTTTATTTTTCGACCTAAATGACTGATTTACCTACATCAGGACAAAAGTAATCACCTACTTTTGTGGTGGTCGGGTAAAGTTTGTCCCAAACCTTTTAATCAGTTGGCGTCTTCCAGAAAACTAATATAATGTATTAGGTACAAACAAAAATACATTAATCCTTTGAGGTTGTGTTTTAAAACAATAGACACCCTTTACATTTATGTAGCCGGCACTCTGCCTGATCGTAACCAGTAATAGTAGTCACTGAGGATTATGAGTGACATCATTACAAAAGTCATCGTGATAAACTGCTGTCTTCTTTCACGCCTAAACCACGGAACCGATTTTGATGAAATTTGGTATAGGTACTTAGAGATAGAATAGACCTTGGGAACAACATATTGCGAAAAATGGCATGATGGGGTTGCCCTTTAAAATATTCTTTCGCAAGATAGGCTAAGTACATTAACGATTTTTCATACAAATTTTCATGTGTGAAAGTTTGCATGAAAAATCGTCAATATGTTCATGATTCGTAAAATAATATTATACTGCGGGCAACAGCTAATGCGACATAAATCAAAAGCACAGAGGCCCTAGACAAGTGGTACCTATAGATTTCTGATCTATTCATAAAATAGATTAAAAAATGTATGGGATTGACATAAGCTAACGACAATGTTAGCTTAGGAACGAACCTAGACTTATGGACTTCCGATACGGACTGCCCGCCGCTGCAACCTATTAAATGCTTTAAGTAAGTACCTATGTGTAGTAGATCCTCCACGCAGAGGCGAACCTGAGTTTAACGAACTACAAGTACCTAAACTGAATAAAGAATTTATTATTATTAAGTAACAGCAGAAGGAATCTGTTAAAAATAGCAAGACAATTAATTTAACTCGGTACCTTCAAGACCAGACGTGTAATATAAATAATCAACATTGATTACATAAAGATACATTTGCTTTTATTGCCATGGTCATTAGGGCAAAGTAAGTTAAATTAGCTCACAATATTAACTTTGACAATAATTACAACATACTTAAATACATAGTGACGTTCCTACCTATATACTGCATAAGATAGCATCAAGCCTTTTAGCTTGAAGGGATAAGCAGAGGCCTACACATTTATGTGCGAGACTGTTATCATTTACCGACCATACCATTTTTTTAACCTATCAAAGTGATTACACTCTGCCTGATGGTAAGCAGAAGTCGTGGACACCATTCCAATAGCTATCAAGTTAAACTGCTAGCGCACCCTGCTGTCTTAGCGGGGCCAATACCTATGTATTGGCCCCGCTAAGACAGCAGGGTGCGTTTCCATTGAGGCAATGTTAGGTAGAGTGGACAAGATCGGACCGCGAATTTGCCTATTACAGTGTTCATAATCTCCATTTCACATGAGTGGAAATGCTGTGATTGGCCAGTTCACGGTCTGCTACCGTCCACTCCGCCTTACTTCGTGTCAAAGGATACGCACTCTTAGGCAAAGTAGTAGGTACAGAATGGACTAACCCAATGTCTCGCCAGACAAAAAAAAAATGCCACGGCCTAAACAAGTGGCATAGATTTCTATTCTATTCAAAGAAATAAGAATAGATTAAAAAATGTAAGGGATTGTTATAATTTTAAGCTGACGACAATGTTGGCTAAGCTTATGTCAATCCCATATTTTTTTTAGACCCTCTGTGGGTATCATCAAACAAAATTTGGCGTTTCAATCCTTATCACTAAATCACTTAATTTTATTCTTAACTATTTCCTTAAACCTAATGTAACGTGTGCATTACATTAAGCTGTAATATACAAATACAACCTTGAAACTGTCAAGTTCCCACTACGGCCTTGTTAATTGTTAAGGCCGCGATCCTACTCGCTTCGTCTGGTCAGGTGGCGTTCCTTTATTGTATAATCACACAGAAGTGACAGAAGACTGCTGAACGCAGCGACGCAGGTCACGTCGCTCGCATAGACGCTGCATTTTTCTCGATAGGTAGGTATTATTTTATAAATGAATTCATTTTAGCATTGAGCATAAAATTCTTGAAACAATTCGGTTGGCAAACAAGTATTCGACCCACCTAATGGTGGTGGTAAATGTAACTTACGTACACGATCATGTCTGAAACGTTGATGGGGTCTCAAATGGGGCCTCAAATCGTAAACTAGTCATCCTTTCATGAACTTCCGTTGATGTCTACTTGAAAAAATATGAATAAGTATGTATAAATTAATGAGGATTTCACAAACATATTTCCTAGTTATTATTGTTAGTAATTAGCAGAAAATTATTTTTATGATTATAAATCGTTTCCTATTTAGTATTAAAAGCTATGGTTATATTTCAGTGTTAAGTAGGTATAGGTACTAGGCAAAATCTAATAAGTTGGTTTTACCAGAATAGGACCCGGATTGCCTGAGAAAGTAGGTACTGCCTACCCACTACCCTCTCACATAACATCGTAGTTACCTATCTAAAGTATAGTTTCAGTCTGCGTGTTACAAATTAACACTCGGAGGCCCATTTACCAATAGATATTTTGACAGCGTAGGGTGGTGTGGATTGGGTTGAACACAAAAGCGTAAAAAGTAGTCAACTGAGCCCGCAGGCTGAAAACCCTTAGCCGTAGCAAGTGGTCAACTAGGGCCGCGGGATGAGTTAACCGGTTAGTGGGCTAAGTCATACATAAAAAATCGAAAATAGTCAACTGAGCTCAGAAACTAAACGGGCTGTGGGCTCAGTTGAGTTGTATCAAATGTCCCGTAGTGGACGTTTTAACTGATAAAAAGAAATCTTACAAAACGGCATCACGCCTTTTGCCAAGAAAGGATAGATAGAGGTGCTGACGCTTCATCAACTTATTTAGAGAATTACTTCGCACAGGTGAGCTGTAAAAATGCCTTGAGAATTGAACTTCAAACCGCGGAACAATCTTATTACATAACCAAAACAAAACAAACAATCATTAATACCGTAACAAAAGGGAACTATTCAACTGAACTCATCTTTCGTTACCCACTTAGTTATGACGGCGTAACGCGTTATGTAACAAATGACCGACTTAACGTAACATACATTATTCTCGTCAATCACTGTCGGAATATAGTTTTAATACACCTTCTTTGTAAGGTAAGCAAAGATGACAAAACGATAGTAAATTTGCTTTTTATAAATTATCTAGCTTTCCGCGACGCGGTTTCATCCGCGTCTTTGATTACTGCTCTACTCCCGTCGCTAGTAGCGTGATGTTATGTAGCATATAACCTTCCTCGAGAACTGGGCTATCATACGCAAAATAATTTTTATATCTGACTAGTAGATCCAGAGATTAGCGCGTTCAAACAAACAAACAAACTCTTCCGCTTTGTTGGAGTAAAAATATTATCGAATGGCGCCTAAGTAATGGATCAAGGAGGGTGGCCGTCCAGCAGTGAGATTGGCGGATGATATCACAGTCTTCACAGACCAAACATGGATGAGACTGGCACAAGAGCATAGAGTTTGGCACAAACTAAGTGAGGCCTATCACAGTTTAATACTGTGGCCCTGCAGTGCGCAGACTGTGGTGAAAAGATTATAAGAGGGACACATAGCTCGTAGAACACATGGCCGTTGATGCAGAAAAATTCTCGTGAACAAACCGAAAAATCAACTATCTACCGATGACCTGATAAAGGTGGTGCATAACCAGAATAATCCTCAAGTTCCTGTAGTTTTCGCAGAGGACACGTCAGATAGAGTGAAGTGAAGAAGACTTGAAAAGCAGACCTCGTTAACATGGGGAGATAGAATAATGCAAAGACGAGAGGAATCTTGGACGGAAGACCAAGAGAGTGTAGGAAGAGAGAAGGAGACAAAAGGAAAATATGGATGACATGAAAGAAAAGGGGAATTGTGTACAGATGACGGCTAAAAAAGAAAACAATTTTCCACTGACCTCAAATAATATGAGACAAGGTCAGGAAATTATACATACCTAAATATGATTTATATAAAAATAAACAAAAAATAACCTATCATGTTTATGTAAGTACATAATTAGAATCATACATGTAATATTATGTAGGTACCTCAACTGCCGAGGTCTGGTCAGTAAATGTTCCGCCACACAACGTCGCGACCGTGGCTAACAAAAATATTTTTTATGCTATTAATATATTATATAAATATATAATAATTTTAATTGTTGTGTTGTTTTTGAATATACAATGAAGTGTTTGTTTATAGTATTTTTATACGGTGAGTAAATAATATACTTACCTACATACATAATGCTAGCTTGGGCAAAGGCCTCCATAATAGGTATTCTCCGGTTTATAGTCAAAGTCAAACACATTTTTCATTTGGGTTAATTGAATTAACACTTATGAACGTTAAAATTACAAAATGTCAGCCAGTTAACCTACAGCCAGTTCGCTGACGTCGGGTAGGGCCATGAGAAGAACTGGCACAAAACTAGTGAGTCCCGGCTTACCATATAGTTTCTGTATAACTTAACTAATCTATAATATTATATAAAGCGGAAGTGTTTGTTTGTTTGTTTGAACGCGCTAATCTCTTGAACTACCAGTCGGATTTGAAAAATTCTTCTTGCAAATGATAGCCTAGTTCTCGAGGAAGGTTATAGGCTAACATCACGCTATTGGCGATGGGAGCAGAACAGTAAGTAAAGACGCGGGTGAAATCGCGCCGCGGAAAGCTAGTAATATTATAAAAAAAAAGATTTGATTTTTGTTTGTTTGTTTGCAACGATTTAACTAAAAATATACGATACCGATTTTAAAAATTCTTTTACCATTAGTATAAATAAATGAAGCGGATAACATAAGTATGCTATATTGTATTATGTTCATTTTTTTTTTGTCATTTTAAGAATTTAATATTTTAAGCGCCTTTCTAAAAATGAATGATGCAATACATCACTATTGCTATGATATTTTCCGTAGGAGTTTAATGTGAGACCAAATGAAACTTTTAATACCGAAGAGAAGCGAGGCCAAACGTCTAGTTACCTATATATATTTTTATACAACTTGTAACACACAAGCATACCAAGCACAAGCACCTAATGGTAGGTAAGTGGTAACCGTAACCTATAGATATGTGGCTGTGGTTGCCGAGCATTTCAGAAGTACCGACCTTATGCTAGTTTGTCGCCGAAGCTTTATATAAAAAAATTAAACCTTATTATTTTTAATATAAATGATAATAGATCTACTCGTAAAACTTGACGAAAAGATTAGAATAAATCTGCAAGGCAAAGGACTCTTCTGAAACAGAGAAGACATGAGTTTAAATACCAAGCTTGATCGCCAATTTCAAAAATCCTTTCAAAGGATTATTCAAACATATATTTATTACTCACTTAGAAAGTCGCGGTTTTACCAGCGCTAAGTTTGTTGATAACTGCTCCGCGTCCGTCACTTCTAAGTAGCCTATAACCTTCCTCAAGAACTGTGCTCCAAAACTCAAAAAGAATTTTCAAAATGCGTTCTATAGATTACCCCCTACAACCGCACACTTTACATCTTTATATTAAAAGTATATAATTAAGTATAAGTCCACACTTATGCATAAAGTAAACGTGGAAATTACGAATGACTTTGAAAATATATCAGTAAACACGTGCCGGATTCAAATCCATAATGCACTTCATACTTTTGTCGCTCAATTAAAGCCTGGAACTCTTCTAAGCGGAGTGTGAAAAAGCATCGCAATAAGCCATCATAGTGGAGGCCACCATACCAGTAGTTTGGCTTTTGGTTTGCCACTTCTGGATTTCACTGACTGCTTACTATCAGGCAGAGTGGAGTCACTTTGGTAGGTTAATATAGAAAAAAAAATGTAGTGCAAAACCATTACGTTGAAGGTTTTTCTTATGGCACATATTTATATGAGGCCAGCTCCATTGCCTCTCAGGACAAACTGAGCTCTCAAATAAAAAATATTAAGTAGGTAGAGGTGCTATTCAACAACCTTAGCAATAACTGTGTAAAAAGGAACAAGGTGTGTTTGTAAAAACAACCTTGTACTTTTACACAGTAAGAACGTTTCCGCATATATTTCAGTCTCGGTAATGCCCTCTGTAAGCCCTTCTCTGCTTAAGAAACATTTTTTATATATTAGGTAGTCTACCAAAGTGAATCCACCCTGATTGTAAGCAGTCAGTGGAATCCAGAAGTGATGGCCACTATTCTAACAGCCAAACTACTGGTATAGTGGTCTCCACTATGGCGGTTTAGTGAGATGCTTTTTCACGCCCCGCTTAAAAGACCCAGGATCAAAATTAGATGGGAACACATGCGCTGGTAAAGAGTTCCAGGCTTTAATTGAGCGACAAAAGTATGAAATGCTAAACCATTCGAGTCCATTTTAGATTCCACTGTGGTCGGGTGGCACTTCAGTCCCGCACGTGTCATACCTGCCTCGAGATGTATTGGCTGTTATTACAGTTTGGGCAAAATTTACTGGGAACTGCGGACCTAGGATATCAAGGACAATAAAAAAAGTGATGCCCTGACAAGGAAATGATCGGCAATATCACTATGTCCATCACTACTATAGTCACTATAGGTATAGCAGCGTGGTTGTACTATCTCAGTAAACTGTTCTATCAGCGCACTCTGAAGGTCAAGGTTTTTAGTAGCTGTTTAAGTTGTTTACCACCAGGCCGTTAAGGCTGTATATTGTAGCAAAAACATAATTTTAATAGCTAATTGAAATGTGTGTTATAAAAAGATTCACTACTTAACTAATAGTTTTTGCTTTAATTTGTCTGTAATATTCTAATGATTGGACGTAATGAGGAAATATTGTTTATGGCCATGTAACACGGATTATGAAAATAGTTTATTGATATTTGCACGCGTGGTATGACGGTTACGGTGATTGCCTCGCCACTACCTTTACGCCAAGGGTTTGATTAAAAAAACTTAAAGAAGAAGTAACCATACTACTGTTCTTTTAATGAGTTAGAGTATCGTAGGCCCACTTACCTCCTCGGTCCTCGTTTTCCCTATTCCTTCCTCATCCTCCTCTCCCTACTTGGTCGGATATGGCTTGGTTGTGTTTTCTAATATTTCTGGCATTTCCATAGGCTACAGTAACCGCTTGTTATCAGGGGCCCGACCAAAACCTCATACAGCTATCTTATATAACCTTACTTTGTCTCTATCCTTGGTTTAATGGTACAAAAGGAAAAGACAAAACACATAGTAACATTAAAATAATACTGCTATAAGAAGTGGTGGTAGCCCCCACGTATGTTGGAGGTATGTTTGTTTGCCACTAAAGTTATAAAAACCCCTATCCCTTTCCTTCTCCTCCCTTATTCCTGGATGGCGACTTGGCTGTATTCTCATTTATTCATAAATGGTCAGAGAAAACAGCCATGAAGATAGGTTGCTACCGAGATTGAGATTATTATACATAATATAATTTTTTAAATATTTGTTTATGGAGTTTGTAGGTGCGTTACTATGCGTGTATTGTCAGGAATTTGGACATATTGAACAAGTTTTACCTAGCGCAATCAATCGAAATATTATGTCATTAGTTCCGCTCACTGACCCTAACCTACAAAAATGGGCTGAAATGGTCCACTAGTTCGCACAAATACCTAATAGGCAAGTAGGTACGGTGGGTTCATCAATACCAAGCCTACTAAGTACCAAACTTACTAAGTACTTACATAATCTATTTAAAGTGCCTAATTAACGTAATTAGTAAGAAGCTCATTACCCACTTACCATCACGTGGCTGTTTGTTTGTCTGCTACTGTCGGCAATAATAAAAAAAATCGTAACTAATAATGACAGAAAATAGCTTAAAATACCTATAGGTGTCGACCACAACGATTTATTTGAACAGTACAAAGGAGATTTATAATTCTTGAGAATTCTTACTAATAATTTTATTAATTATCTTTTGGTATTTATGTACCTACTTACTTAATTTTAATTCATATTATTTTTGTTTTGATAAATAAGTTATTCAAAATGAACAATAGAAAATTAAATTATTTACTTGTGTAGGTACCCAATTTTAATTTGCTTTGAAGACAAATAAACTACGAAAATGAAATGAAAAATGAAAATGAAAATATATCTATTCAAATAAGTAAATTAAATAAACACATAATAATAATGAACATTAAAATTTACAAAATGTCAGCCAATTAACCTATAGCCAGTGCGCTGACAAAGTTGAGTCATGAGAAGAACTCTGGCAAGAAACTCAGGCCACTCTTTATAATCGCCAGTTTATTACAATTTTTGTAACCTACCAAATAACGACAAATAATCTACCAAAATGACTACATTGGCTGAGGGTAACTAGGCAATCGAATCCAGGGTTAGTGGAAACCATTAGCTATTGTCACCGTTGCAAACTGCAAGTAGAATTTGACATAATATCTTGTTAGGTATTATTACTAAGTACTGCCTCGGAGGTTCAATGATAAGAAGCGCTACTGTTTAGAGTTTGTCTACTGTGTTAACTTTTTTTATTGCCAATAATTTCAGACGAGGCAACAGCCCATGATAGTAAGTGGTAACTGTCGCTCATGGACTTCTTCAATGATCCTTGAGTCGTGAACGTAAAAACGTTATTGGGTTTTTCTTTCGGAAAATTCGTAATAAGAGCCCGAACAGTAATAGTATTTTCCCTCTTGAAAAAAAAAAAGATCGTTTTTACTCCGTGTCCCTAAATAACTTTTTTTTCTACTTCTTAGATAACTAGGTAATGAACAGAATTACAGTTCAAAGTATTTTTTTATTCTATTTCTAGCCGTGATCTCGTGCCATGCTCAGCGAAGCGCCTACCTCCCTTTGTCTTCTATGAGTTTTCGACAAATAACACGCTCTCTAGGCGGTAAGTGATTACAAGTCAACATATTACAGCTTTATGCAAACTAACCAATAACATTAATTTATGTAAACTAGTAGACAGTGGACAGATTTTATAAATCTTGGAGGAATTACGTACTTAACTAAGTAAGTATACATACAGGTAGTATTATCTTATCTGTGATATATTTTTTTATATATTATTTTTCATTAATATGAATATGGCAAAAAGATATAATTTAAATTTACCTATTCATTTTATTTTGGCATTCATATCTAATGTTTTTTTTATGTTTCTGTCTACATAATAATTTATTTTATTTTAAAACTTTATGGATAAGTATACCTCCTTCTGAAAGAGATGGGTGGTACCATTTTATATAAATGCCTTTAAATCCTACTTTTTACAAAACACGTGTAGAAAGAGCGAGTAGAAGAGAGAGAGAGAGAGATTATAAAAGTTTAATTGACAAACAGATAGATTTATTAATATATCTTTGTTCCAGTGACACCGCCCGGCCGTTCGCCAGTAGTAGAAGACATAATCATACGTCATTACATGTAAGTACGCCTAATTCTGTTTACAAGACGCTCGCTGATTGTACCATTGTGATAGCCGATAATAATAGCAAATGATGATAACAATTCATATGTTTAGTTACTGTGTTTACCCTATCATATGAATCATAGTACAAATTACATGTTTATACATTACTAACTTTCCGCGGCGCGATTTGCTTACTGCTGTCCGTCGCCAGTGTATCGTGATATTACATAGCCTATTTGTTTGTTTGTATGTTTGTTTGTTTTAACGCGCTAATCTTTAGAGTTACCAGTCGGAATTGAAAAATTATTTGCGTATGATAGCCCAAGGAATGTTATAGGCTATGTATCATTACGCTACTGGTAACGGGAGCAGAGCAGTCAGCAAAGACGCGGATGTAAAGCTAGTCCTATCCTATAGGTTTTAAAAAAATGTTTATTTTATTATTTTTACATTGATGTTTCTAGAAATTCAACGTCCCTAACCTCACGACGGATCGGCAATATCAAGCAGTTCCTGAGAGATCCTAACTTTGATCTTAAACGACCTACAGTCCTGTATGCACACGGGTAGTTACATTTTTTAAATAAGTAGGTATAGGTATTTTTAGTAGTAGTAGTGCTTTAATTTATGTGAGCTATCTTTTAATAAGTAATAACTTTCTATGCTAGTCTAAAAATACCACCTCTTTTAACATCATAGCTAATATCAACGAAATTCTTTACCAGATATGTGGAGTTACAAACGGATGACAGCATAGCGAAGGTGATGTCTGCGTACGTGCAGCATGGAGGTTACAACGTGCTTCTGCTGGACTGGTCAAACCTCGCTTTTGGCAACTACCTCATCATCGCCAAGACTTTGCCTACTGTAAGCCTTGGTTTTATGTAATTTTAGAAACGAAGTGGGTGTGTAAATTGTTAATACAGCACAGAATTTGTCTCAAGAGTTTTCTGATACCCGTCTGTGGAAACGGTTGACGGCAGTAGATTCTTCCTGGTTTCAGCATTTATGAGGTGGATCTACTGGGGAAGTACAACCCCTATCACAGAATATTTTGCCCAATTTGGTCCAGTTTCCCCCGTTTCCATTTTCCTCACCTCTCTCAATCTTTTTACCTAACCCACTCTCTTTACGGTAGGCTGCGTCTTTGCTGAGTCTCTGGGACTCCTATGGACTCTGAGGGCAAGATTCACAGACCGCACTTTGACTTTACTTTGATGCAAAGATCTACTTTGTACCAAAAATATGTTTGAATATGAAGTTGAAAGTAACCTTTGGCAATACAAAGCTTACTTTGCGAAGGTGCCTTTGCTGTAAAGTAAAGTCAAGATTGTGAATCTGGGCCTAAGAAACATATTTTTGGTACAAAGTAGATCTTTGCATCAAAGTAAAATCAAAGTGCGGTCTGTGAATCTTGCCCTACGTCGTCCATGAGCGACAGTTACCACTTACCTGTCGGCAATAAAAAAAGAAGACTATCAACCTAAGCTATTCGTTTCAATACTATTTTGAGTGCGCTGCAAACCTAATTACCCCATAACATAACTTAACGCCTGTTTCCCATTAATGGGGTAAGCACAGACTATAGAACGCAATTTGCTCATCCTTTGCCTCTTCAAAATTCATAGTTACGGGTGCTTGTAATGGTGTCCTTTGTCAACACATCTCCTATTTGGTTCGTGTTCATAGTTAAATACTTAATAGCATAGCAGTATCGTTCTGTGATAAGTCTTTCGCCGCTGTGACCGTTAACTCTCCTGTCAAATGCAGCGATTAATAATGTAAAAAATCTCTTATATGCATTACTAGGTACTTTACTCAGTAGTTGACGACCTTTAACTGATGTAAAGGACTAATGGCTAATGTATCTAAAAATTTCAGGCAGGCGATTACGTGGGTAAGGCATTACACAAACTGTTAAAGAACGGTTTGTCCCTAAATGGTCTGCACTTAGTGGGACACTCCATGGGAGCTCATCTCGTTGCGTATGCTGGTAGACATTTGAAGGCGAAAGGTTATACAGTTCCAAGGTAAGTTCATATAACATTAGGATATATTATGACCTTGATCTTTACTATTTTCGAGATATAATTAAGTAGGTAAGTATACCCTATGCTTCTAAAGTCCCCTGCTACGCGACACAGGGCTTGCTTTATAGTATTAAGCATATTTCTGTGACTGTATTATCACATTGAAACCATTTTTAACTGCTTACCCACTTTATGTCAAGTAAATCTAGTTCATGAGATTTCTTCTTTGATGTAACCTTAGTGGCACTATTAACACTTTTAAGGTATAATTTACCTGGTGGAATTTAAAAGAAGTAGAGTGAGGACAAAAATTGACCTTGTGACACTGACTTCAAAACACTATAAAGTTCAGTGACCTTGGCTTAACCTTGACCTCATTCAAGGTCAGGCCAAGTTTAATGACTTTAAACGTGATGGATTATAAACTCTCTAAGTCAAAACTCAAAAATAAAATTAGCGGTGTAAAGGACTTTACTAATTTTAAAGTAGATCATAATCCTATACAAATTAAATTTGTCTCCCGCTGTGCAATGGAGGGAAGTGGACATTTTTGTTACCAACTTCTTCTTTTTACTTCTGATTAATTTCGTTGCGGGGTCCAAGACAGTAGATTTAGCAGTCCCCGGGACGACTTCCGAGTGTCAAAGCTCGGTGTTTCGTATTGGTTATCACTGTTAATCCTGGCTTACAGGAGTCACAGTGATGGGCATGTGGGCGGGATTGTCCCGATAATTTTAAAGTAAGAAAAGAATTGTACCTATAGGTACTTATTATATTATTTTGTTTTATTTATAGTTGTTAAGATACATACATACATAGCTTCACGCCTTTTATCCTCGAAGGGGTAGGCAGAGGTGTTTAACCACCCACTTTTCGCCATATTTTTTTATTTTTTTATTTATCGTGCTCAATTCCATAGACTCCGGGCTAATACTAAGAATTTTTCGACATGAAGCCCAATATCACTTTACCCTATTTGGGGATCGAACCCGAGACCTCTGCGTGATAATCCGTACCACAGTACCACTGAACCATAGAGGCAGTTATCAAGATTTGCAATTGTTATGTCCGATTTATCTTTGTCATTATTCGACCATACCATACCCTACTATACCTTGCCTATACTAATCTTAACAATTCCTATTTCCCAGAATCACAGGCCTAGACCCAGCCTACCCTGGCTTCTACCCTCCCATAGCAGCACCCTCGATGTCTCCTTCCGACGCAGCCTTTGTCGACGTCATCCACACTGACGGGGGGTACTTCGGGACCCCTACGGACACTGGACACGTGGACTTCTGGCCCAATGGCGGGCAGGCCCGGCAGCCTGGCTGTATCACTTCGATTATACCGCTAACTGTTGAAGGTAGGAAGTGTAGGAACCATCGGTATTTTTTAACTTTTTTTATTTTATTTTATTGCTTACAGTGACAGACGAGCCAACAGCCCACCTGATAGTAAGTGGAAACTGTCGGTCATGGACTTATTCAATGCCAGAAACTCTGCGAAGACGCTAGACATCATAGCCTGACTGACTAACTTGACTGGCCTGTTGGTCTAGTGGTTAGTGACCCTGACTGCTAAGCCGGAGGTCGTGGGTTCGATTCCCACCCAGGACAAACCGTTGTGTGGTGAGCATGATTGTTTGTTCTGTGTCTGGGTGTAATTTATCTATAATATTTATGTATTTACAAAAAAAAATGTATATAAGTAGTATATCAGTTGTTTAGTACCCATAACACAAGCAAATATAATTGCTTAATTTGGGGCTAGATGGCGCTGTGTGAATGTGGTAGAATATTATATTATTATTATATTATATTATTATAGCGCTCGGGAGAAACACATCAGCTGGTAGTTCGTTTGTTAACTTAGTGTAACTTGCTTAACTGCCACGATTTCCAAACTATGATAATATATACCCACATGACGGGTGACGACATCGAGGAAAGTCCAAGCACGATTATGTGGGACGATTTGGGACGTCTGGCAATAATTGGTTTTAGATTAGTGCCGATAAGATTTCCCCTTCTGGAAGTAAAGGAATAGACCTTTGTCCAGCCGTAGATCGTAATCGAAAAGAGGACAACGCCATCTATCAACAAGTTTGTAAACCACGGCAAACTCTCATTTTGCATCAGTAGTTACATGTATTGTTGATAGATGGCGTTATTTGACCGAAAGTATCAAAATTTCATTTTATTTTACATGGAATCCAGCATTGAACCTGTCCCAGTTACTGAAAAGCTGATCAACGAAAAATTTACTAATCACCTGTTAAATCTTATGTGAAGTACCTGCCTAAAACCATGCTAAATTCATGGATATTTAGTTTCATTTGATCTAATTAGTTACTAACTAGATCAAATTAAACTAATTATTCATGCTTTTAACAACCCAATTGGTACTTTACATGAAATTTAACAGATGATTAGTTAATTTTTCGTTGATCAGCCTTTCAGAAACTGGGGGTTAGTCTCTTACGGTCCTTTTCTAATCTAATATCAAAATATAATGTTGTACTTCCAGACTTTTGTAGTCACTGGCGTTCTTGGCAATATTGGGCAGAGTCTTTGTCCAGTGATGGGTTCCAGGCCCGTCGTTGTAGCGACTACGACGAGTTTCTGAGAGGGCAGTGCGACACAGAGCCTCCTGTGCTTATGGGAGTCAAGGCAACGGCAAAGTGAGTACCTGTATAAAGATGAGTGAAAATCTTTACAATTTATCTGTGTTTTGGTTGGCTGTAAATAAAATTTGTAACATAAAAAAATACAAGACTGTGTTTACATTGTTTCTGTTAACTTTACCTTTGTAAAATATGAATCTACCACGCGAGTCGCGACACTACATTGCTAGCTAGAAAGAAAAAATATCCTTATCATATTTTGTAGACAAGTCCAAGATTTTCTTGTTTTATATATTACTAGCTTTCTACAGCACGGTTTCAGCCGCGTTTTTGGTTACTGCTCTGCTCCCGTCGCCAGTAGCGTTATATAGCCTATAACCTTCCTCAAGAACTGGGCTATAATACGCATTATAGCATTTAAATAATTAAAATAATCATTAAAATCCGACTGGCAGTTCTAGAGATTAGCGCGTACAAACAAACAAACTCTATATCTTTATATAATAATAAAGATATAGATTATTAGAATTGATTGCACCTATCGCTTAATGTGATGGTGACTTCACTGTTAAACGGTTGTTGTAAGTTTAGATTCGAACACCTCCCTTTTTAAGAGGAACACTATTAACTGCACATAATATCTACCTGCACATAATATAATATATTTTTTTTCTATTACAGTTTACGTGGCAATTACTACTTGAGAACGGCCGCGAAATCACCATACGGATTAGGTGTAAGAGGAGTCAGTTGATATAGCTATATTAGGTATATACTATTTGTATTATTACAATATAAATGATTATTTAAGTGATAAATTTATAAATTATTTGACATGAACAACAATACAATAAATAATACAATATGCATGGACCAGTAATAAATAAATGAATGTACTAAGATTGACAACATTAAATAAATACCATTATATTTGCACGCCAAAATATGGCAGAATATGTATGAACGCAATAATACTGTAACACCAATGTACCACCATATTTGAGCAAATAAAGAAATTATTATTATTATTATTATTATTATTTGTAAATAAGACTGGGTATAAAGTTATGTTACGTCGAAGAGGTTCAATGTGCATTCCATGCATATTTAGGGCATAATCTGATTTGTTTAAAACTTGCTTAGAATTATCTTAGTTATACCACGTTATAATTTGTATTAATACCCACTGAATAACTATCACAAATTGTAAACTTACCGTTCATTTATGTTTTTGCTATTTTACCTTTTTTTTTTCTATTTTTAGTTTTATTTCTTTTTTATCGCACACGACATAAAACTTGTGTAATATGCTTAAGGCACTGTTTCTTGTAATACAGTTTTAAACTAGCGCAAGAGACAGGGTTATACTTTAAGATATTGTACAAAAATTATGTCAATAAAGCTATTATTATATATATTATTATTATTATAATATTATAGTAAACATGTGTACTAATAATAATAATAATAATAATAATAATAAATTCATTTATTTCGGACCAAAAATTAATCCATAGTATTGTTAGTATCAAAAGACTTATAAACTAGTGTTAGTAAAACATTAATCTATCTATACATATAATAAAAATGTAACCGATCGCTGTCTGTACATGGAAGATATATGAGAAAAAAAATTACTGGGGCCTTTATCAACGCAAATAGAACCCAAAACAATGATTGTTACAATTTTTGTCTGTTTGTCTGTTTGTCTGTTTGTCTGTGCGTTTGTTCGCGCTAATCTCAGAAACGGCTTATCCGATTTAGGTATGGTTTTCACTAGTACATTGTGGTAAGCTTCACTTAACATTTAGTGTTTGTTTCATGTCAAGCGGTTCATAAATAAAAAAGTTATGCCAATTTAAAGAATCACGTCGAACATTTTCTGATAGAAACAGAGACTTTAACAGGTTACGGAATAGCTGATAGCGTTTTTATTTTTCGGATTCCTCTCATTCTAAACAATCTTCCGTTTAGTTTTAAATGAGTTCAGTTTCCAGTGAGCCTCTGTTTCGCGATGACAATTAATAAAGCCCAAGGTCAGACACAACTAAAAGTTGTGGGCGTGGATCTAAGTATTAACTGTGTTTCGCACGGTCAGCTTTATGTAGCTCTATCACGAGTTAGTATTCCTAGCAGTCTGTATGCTTTGATCCTCGATGGCTATACGTCTAATCTATACATCCATACACCCATACATATTATATAAGGCTTTGTCCTGACTGACTGACTGACTAACAGACAACGCACAGCCTAAACTGCTGGTCGTAGTGACTTGAAATTTGGAGGGTGGGTTTGTCTAAATGTCTAGAGGTTGTACTAAAAAAGTTTTTTAAAATTTAATTCCTAAGTATGTGAAAAGGGATGAAATCGATTGTATGAATCTTCTTCATTTTTTTACTTACAGTTTTGTAATTTTGTTTTGGAATACTTCTATTTAAATAAAAAATATCCTTATAAATTTATTTTGTTTTAGAATACTTCTATTTAAATAAAAAATATCCTTATAAATTTATTTTAACATGGGTGAAATTAGGGATGAAATATTCTATACAAAGATCTTTAGCTTTTGAAGCTAGCGACTTGAAATTTACAGGGAGGGGGAGGGAGGGAAAGGAGGGAAGCAAAGGAGGGAGGAAAAGGAGGAATTGAGGAGAAGGAGGAAGGGAGGGGAAAAGTGAGAGGGAAGTGATGGGGGAGTGAGAGGAAAGTGATCGGGAAGTGAGGGGGAAGTGAAGAGGAAGTGTGGGGGAAATGCGGAAGAAGTGAAGGGAAAGTCAGGAAGAAGTCAGAGAGAAGTCAGGGGAAAGCCAGGGAGAAGTGAGGGAGAAGTGAGGGGAAAGTGAGGGAAATGTTAGAGGAAAGTAAGAGGAAAGTGAGGGGAAGTGAGGAGAAAGTAACGGAGAAGAAACGGGGAAGTGAGGGGGAAGTGAGGGAGAAGTGAGGGGAAAGTGAGGGGAATGTTAGAGGAAAGTAAGAGGAAAGTAAGAGGAAAGTGAGGGGAAGTGAGGGGAAAGTGACGGAGAATAAACGTGGAAGTGAGGGGGAAATGAGGGGGAATTGAGGGAGAAGTGAAGTGGGTGAGAGGGCAGTGAAGGGAAGTGAGAGGGAAGTGAGGGGGGAGTGAGGGGAATTGAGGGGTAGTGAGGGTTAAGTGAGGGGTGAATGAGGGGAAAATGAGAGGAAAGTGAGGGGGAAGTGAGGGAGACAGTAGAGGAAGGGAGGGGGAAGGAACGCGGAAAAAAGGAGTTCTCGAATGGTGGAAAAAGGGACGGGAAGGGATAGGAAGCGATAGGAAGGGAGAGGAAAGGAGGAAAAGAAAGGAGAAGGAAGGGAGAAAAGAGGGGAGAACGAGGAGGCAAGGTAGAGGGAAGTGGAGGAAAGGGCAAGAGATGCTGCAGAAGGGGCAAGGGATGCTGAAGGAGGTGAAGAGGAGAAGGGGAGGGGAGGAGAGGAAGGAGGAAACTGTGGAGAGTGAAGAAAAAGGGCAATAGGGAAGAAGGGGAAGGGGAAAGTTATTGTAGTGAAAATTTGTCTTTGTGTATTGTATATTATTTTTACGAGGGATATCTTTAGGTAGGTGAAAGAGGATTTGTATGAATCGGAGATTAAAAATAGTATGAAAAACAGTATTTAAACAATATAAAAATGCTATCTATATACATAAAAGCAAAAGGTCACTCACTCACTTATCACGAAATCTCAGAAACAACAAGTGCTAGGAATCTCAATCTTTGCATTGTCGTTCCTATTAAGATATAGGTGCTCACTTAGCCGGAATTTTGCGAAAGCCATCCCCTAAGGGGGTATAAAGGGGTGGCAAAGTTTGTATAAAATTTCTATAGTTTTTATAGTAGGATTATTTTTTATTATTCAGCAACCCCCCTTATTAAATGGGCAAAAAAGAGTCGCAAGTTTGTGTGAAAGTGGTTTGTCAGTTTTAGCGGTAGTGGGTTTAAACTGGATTCGCCATAGAGACGGATAATACTGATACAATGTACGATTGCCATAAAATCAGGCACGCAATATTCTCATAGAGGCACCCATCTGAATTTTCACGCGAACGAAGTCGCGGGCAACAGCTATGTAAAATAAAATGAAAAAAATGAAAATATTTTATTATTACTGCAAAAAGACTTATAAACTAGGTGACAATATTATACAAAAACAAGGATCTGAAACTCTTTGCAGATAAGACTTACATACTAAGACGAGAATATCTTTCGGTTCCTCACTAGGCAAGCCTGTATCGAGGTAACCTTTACTCGAGTAACAATTTCACATTAGTCTCCGTTTTAAACATTATAAAATTATATACATACATACATACATAATAAATAATCATACCATTCATAAATAAAATAAATTATATATAGATAATAAAACAAGTGAGTACATTAATAGTTATCATCATATTATTTAGCTTTTAATTTTAATGATATCTTCGGTTTGCTCATATGTTACATTACATTTAATTGGCACAACAAAAGCAATATGTTGTTGATCACTTTCAACTATTGCAGTGGTTATTATATTTCACGTTGATGCAGTTATGTCACACTTTGATTTGATACGAGTGCAATCTATACATATAATAAAATTGGAGCGTCTGTTTGTAATATTGAAATAACCGTTTTTTACTACATGTATATGAATATATATACGGTACATACACCAAATTAACATTTTTTTCAATTTTCGTCTGTCTGTTCTGTCTGTCTGTTTGTTCCGGCTAATCTCTGAAATGGCTGGACCGATTTTGACGGGATTTTTATTGGCATGTAGCTGATGCAATAAGGAGTAACGTAGGCTACGTTTATTTAAAAAAAAAATCTTTTATTTTAGAAAAATAAAGTAATGTTGATCGACTGTTAGGCGGAACGAAGTTCGCCGGGTCAGCTAGTCTATTAATAAATTTCTTCAAGATTGGAGAATTATAATTCTCCGCTACTGTTTTAAGAATACTGTTGCGACTACCTCGTACTCTTTTTAACGGGGAAGCTGTTTTTTTGCGTATTATCGCAGGAAAACCGTCCGTGCGGGCTTGCGCAAACATTTCCGACGCACTACAGTACCGAGGCAGTCGCAACATCATTCTAAAAGCATTATTGTATTGGACACGCAGAACGTCCAGCGATTTCTTGGTGTAGTTGACCCATAGATCGCGATTGTAGTTTTTCTATAGTGTGGCATTACTAGACAAGGTAAGAAGCTGAGGTCTGATTACCACTTAATATTAGGTGGACCCGTGGACCTATATTTCTGTGGGTGGACCAGTGGACCACTTTGCTTGTCTTGTCCAATCCGCCACAAGTAAAAAAATGTCGTATCGCTTGTCTGTTTCATTTAGAAAGATACCATCGGATGGGCTGTAGGTTTGTCCAGACTTTGACTTTGATAGTCAATGTTGTCAGAAAGAAAACTATTAAAATATAGTTTATAAACTCTTTTATTTGTTTTATTATTTTTATTTTATCTCAAGATTATATCTAGACTAGTTGCTAGCTCCGTCCGTTTGAATGTCAGTTACGCATTTTTTGTACAAAATATTCATCCCCGATTTCAATCCCTTATAGAATTTTTCAGCGATAAAAGATTGTCTATATTGTTCCTCAAGGTCTATTCTATCTCTACACCAAATTTTAATAATATGGGTTCAGGGATTTAGGCGCGAGAGCGTAACAGACAAACAGACAGATAGAGTTATTTACGCATTGAGAATATTAATATGGATAATATAATATTTACTAGTTACTAATACATTCTTACTTTGTTATCACAGTAAAATTACGTACATTTAAATCGGTTTATTAAGTCTTGGCCGTGTGCTATAGGTAACTACCCTATCTCTGCCCGTATTGGAAAAGGCGATTGCTAATGGGCGACAGCGTTACTGCACTAAAAAATCACCTTGCTGCGGTCGTCAATCCGTCTGTCAAGATTGTTAATCCGTCTGTACTCCCATGACAAGGACTTCACTTTAAAATAAGCGTTTAAAATATGTCTTTATCTTCAAGCCAATGATGAGTTATAAGTTACTGATGTATAACTTACAACTGTTTACTTACTTATTTGCTTTTATATTAGAAACTGCTAAAAACCAAAGCACTTCATGACTGATGTCTAATCACTCGAACGCCAGTTAACAGACTTTGTAGTGTATGCGGGCGTAGAGGAGATATTTAATCTCCTTCCCGGTGTGCGTATAGAACAGGCAGCCGAGTAACACGTATTAGTGTGCGAGCGCAATATTTTATACGTTGTATCTGGCTATATCATGTAGTGTCATGCCAGTGAACAGTAAAGTGTTTTAAATAGACTTAAAAATGTTTCTGGCGTTAAATTTTATACCAAATTATTTAATACCATGAAACAGAGCCATTCAATATAAGTGTCGTTCGAGACTTTCACACATAAACACTATTTATAACCTTAAAAACCTTAATTAACAATCATTTATCAGTTTTTAAATCCTCAATACTGTCAGGCAACGCTATTCCCTTCGTCTCAGGTAGTATCAAACATATAGACCCTGCTACAACAGCTGATGCACCAAAGACAGCTGTTGGTAACCATGGTAACGTCACCACAGTGTTAGAAATAAAAGGAGCTAACATAGACCCTACCCTCATAAATGTAGAACATGCACCTATACCCATATTTCTTACTACCGTTGGGTATAACTCTGAAGTATAAACGTATAGAGAAGTGGCGACGATAGCAGCACAGCTAACACCCAATGTGCCTAGAGTAAGCGTGACGGCAAATATATCAGGGACGCAGTAGAGAATTATCACGAAAACGCCGCCTAAGATGAAGAATATTGATGTTGTGAGACGACGACCGAGTTTCTTGATAAGCCATACTGATAGTATGTTTGAAGGGATCTGGAAAGAAATAAAGCGGTGATTAGAATTGAACACACACACACACACACACACACACCCACACACACACAAACTTTCGCATTTATAATATTAGTAGGATTTAAAATCATTTACCAGATCAGTGACATTTAACAAAATGTCAGCCAATTATCCTGCAGCTACCTAGTTCGCTGACGAAGTGGAGCCATGAGAAGCATTAACAAAAAACTAAGGCCTCTCTTTTTAATCATCATATTGTTACAATTTTTCATAAGTCACAATCTCAAGTAGCATGCAAAGTGACGCAGGTCATTTAACCGAGATAAAGTCACAATATGTCATACAAGAGAAAAGAAAGATATAAATAAATATAATGTGTGGTTAACAAAATTATAAATGGCTTAAGCATTGTTATGATGGGGAATATCTATATAGTTACTCATGTAGAAATAGTCGACAATTTATTGACTGATAAATGAAACAAAAGCAAAACTGCTATAAAACTAAATTTTTACAAAGGTTTGAGTCTAAATATATTAAATGTGTAGATATAAGCAATTGATTTCAAATATATTTGCAAAATAGTTTTACTGGTTGTTGCTGTTTATTAATTCAAACTTTATTGCAAGGCCTCATATGGCCACAATAGTGAAGGCCCCCATGCTAGTAGTTTGAATCGATGACTTTTGGTATGGTGGCCACCACTTCTGGATCCCGCTGACTGCTTACTGAGTGGAGTCAGTTTGGTAAGCTAATGTTAAGAATCATTCCCAAAACCATAGAGTCCTTACCTGAATAACGGCTGCTAATGTCACACTAATGAACGGATCAGGGCTCGTCTGACTGATGTATTGATTCAACCCGAAGTATATCATGCCAATAATAAGCCACATGATGCAGCAACAGACGGTGCTCACCACCAGCGACCGTTGGAACAGCGCCAGGTAGTTCAAACGAGGTTCGTTCGAGTTTTTAGAGATTTCTTGTGAAAGTTGAGTGAGTGTTTCTTCGATTTTTGTAGTTGGAAGGTTGTTTCTGAAAAATAAATGATAGATGTTTTTGTTTATGATTTTCTAATAGGAGCCTGGTCAATAATCGCATTTTTTTTATTTGGGCAATGGAATCCAGTTGTAGACACTATTCCAGAAGCTATCGTTTGAAGCTTAAGAGATGCTTCTACATCCAACTTACCTAATAGCAGCTTTCGTCACAATCCTAGTGGCTTCTACCACTCTACCCTGGCTGACGAGCCACCTCGGAGATTCAGTGATTATGAAGAAGTAGCCCAGGTAGATTAGCGGTGGGATGCCTAAGGCTAGCAGATACGTGTCCCAGCTTCGGAAGTAGTATGCAAACAGAGGTACCGTCATGTGACCTGAAATATGAAGATAAGATAGAATAGAAATTAGTTAGACTATCAAACCGATGACACTAATGAACGTCAAAATAACAAAATTAACCTGTAGCTAGTTTGCTGACGAAGTAGAGCCATGAAAAAAACTAGCAAGAGGCTTAGGCCACATTTTTAATCAACAGTCTGTTATATTTTTACAGTTACAATAGCATGCAAAGTAACGTAGGCAATACACTTAACTATAGGTATAAAACTAGCTGTTGCCCGCAGCTCCGCCAACGTGAATGTCTATTATTTCATACAAACTTTAACCCTTTTAAGTAATTTATTCTCCAAGGTCTATTCTATCCCTTTACTAAATTTTATCAAAATCGGTTCAGTGGTTTAGGCGTGAAAGCGTGATAGACAGAGTTACTTTCGCATTTATATTATTAGTATGGATTAGAATTATCTCCGGTAGATATTTAAGTTATTGGCGTTTAATCAAATTTTCTCCCAGACAATCATTAGATGCTAAGAAAGACCAGGTTCTTTGGCCAGGTTCCAGGTGCATTCATCATCATTATGAGCCGAAACACTCAAACTGCTGATAGGCCTTTCCTAGGATCCTAACTGGTGTAGAGTTGGTTTCATCCATCAGTTTTCACCTTTTTTATCGGTCATCTTATGAGGTGCAAAATATATTACAGTGACTATTATCATTCGTTCAACGTTATTTATATGTAATTATCGAATAAATAGTAAAACAAAGGATTATAAAATGTGTTAAAAATTGGATATTAAGGGTCAATCAAATTACTATCTGTTATTTGTCATCATATCGGTCGAACGATGTCCAGTGCTGATCATGTGTGTGTGTTGTATAGTTTTATAAACCGAAAATCTATATAGCATAGATTTCACGGTATTATTTCCACGCTGGTGGCATGAATGGGCCGGATCGACCGGGAGAGTACTATCCTCTCATAGAGATCAACGTACGAGTATCCCTACTATTCCGTTTCGTTCGGTGAGTGAGTGTGCTAGACGCCTCCTCTTTCCTTTTTCCTCACCTACCCACCCTACTCCCTTCACGGTAGGCAGCGGCTTCGCAGAGTTCCTGGCATTGCAGGAGCAATGGAAGGGTAAAAAAGATTTTTACCAACTCACCAATAATAAATGGAATTTGGAACAGACATCCCGTGACCTCCCTGTATCTAGGTCCAACAGTTTCCATCACTATTACAAACGACACTACCATGGTCCCAGCGGTAGAGAGGCCCAGCAAAGTCCTTAGAGTGGTGAACACTATGTAATTGGGAGAGAATGGGATTGCCAACCCAATGAGCAGCACTGTGGTTGTCGCAACCAGAAAGGTGATCTTGCGGCCATATCTGAAATTGGTTGAAATTTATGTTAATATTTTTTTTTAGTGAGTGGAATAATTACTTGGTGTTACTATTATTTTTGATTAAAACTATGTAACTTCCTGTGCACCTACTTTGTTTCTCTGCACCACCTCAAAAGGTAGACTGGTAGAAACATCATGTAGCATTAAGTCCGCCTATATAAAGTAGGTATGTGAAATTTTTAAATAAATAAAATAAATAATTATCCCACGATTCTTTTCCTTTTCCTTCCTCATTCCCTTCTCCCTATACGGTCGACAACGGTTGGTTGCGATTTTTAAGCATTAAATTGTGTCTACGTTGTTGTTATTGTAGCAAAAATAATACTCAACTACATCTATCATTCTATTTATTAGGTGGACCGATGCTTATTTGTCAGCTAAGTTGTTTAAAAAATTCCTTTTCGACTCTAACTTTTTGCCTGACTGCCTAAGTCAAGAAGGGTAATGTTTTTCGAGCGTATGTATGTCTATTTCTTTGGCAAGCTTTACAGCACATCCTAACTGGCTGAATTTTAACATAGAGGTGTCATTAGATTTGTATTAATTAAAGGAGTGACATATATAACTGTGCAATGTAGCGTCAGCGCTATAAATAAATAGGTTTCTTTCTTGTTCTAGTTTATTTTAGGCAAGCGACCTTTTTGTTTTTTTAGTATATTTTATAATAATATAATAATAATAATATTCTACCACATTCACACAGCGCCATCTAGCCCCAAATTAAGCAATTATATTTGCTTGTGTTATGGGTACTAAACAACTGATAATAATATACTACTTATATCAATTTTTTTTTTGTAAATACATACATATTATAGATAAATTACACCCAGACACAGAACAAACAATCATGCTCATCACACAAAGGTTTGTCCTGGGTGGGAATCGAACCCACAACCTCCGGCTTAGCAGTCTACAGCAGGGTCACTAACCACTAGACCAACAGGCCAGTCAATTTGCTTGTTATTTTCGTTTCATTTAATTACGTTTTATTACGTTTCATTTAATTTGATTTGATCGCTTTTGTATTATTTATTTATTTAAGATATACGAAACTAAAATTATAAGGCTTTTAATTGTGTGAAAAAATAATATTAATATTACTTTAAATTGTTATTTATTTCAATTATTTATTTGTTTAATATTTAGAATTTATTTTTTAATCAATCATTAAGTACGTATTGTTATCCACAATACGTACTTACAATTGTGTTTTTTTTTGTTTTTATTATTATATATCTTTCTCTTCTTTCTAACTAATGGGAAAAAAACTAATTAAAAACTTATAACTACATAGTATAAAACAAAGTCGCTTTCCGCTGTCTGTCCCTATGTATGCTTAGATCTTTAAAACTACGCAACGGATTATGATGCGGTTTTTTTAGTAGATAGAGTGATTCAAGAGGAAGGTTTATATGTCTAATACATGCAGAATATTGTGGAGAAACACTGATAATTTTAGAGGTTTCTAATGTGATGTCGTAAATAAACATATTTTTTTGCGCTTACATTGCAAACGCTGGCTGAATCCTACGAGATAGATCAAAATAATGTACTACAGTATTGTACACCTTAAAAAGGTCTACAAAAAAGTCCGCGATGGTATATGTCCATCTCTTAGGGATAACCCACAAAAATCATTTTTATCCTTTACTTTTTATGAGAAATAATGGCTTATTTACGAAGCGATTTTAAGCAATACAGCATTAATCCTTATCCAATTAAGTACCTTAAATACATTGTGCATGTAATATAGATACAGAGAATGGTCTGTAACATGTTTGTATTGTCTAATGACAAAAAAGCTGTGAACGTTGTGAATAAAGACATTCTGTAGTATATTTAGTATCAGCATCAGCATTGCACCCGTGCGAAGCCGGGGCGGGTCACTAGTTATTTATAATAATTTGCAATAATTAACGATTGAACGATGTCAAAAGTGAATTTCATATTGCGTCAAGGACCTTGATAGCGTAAACATTATAGTAAGAAATTACACATTCGAATTAATTGCTCGAGCTATTGCATCAAAAATATGTTTATTTTTACGACAACTTCCACAATAAAATTGTGAAATTGAATTCATTATCTCGGTGGTGTAACACAAACAGAATGGCTTTAAACATCGAAAAGTGTTACTTCATACAATTCACGCGAAATAAGAATACACGCACCAATGTATACAGTATCAACGGAACCCCACTAGCGTGTATGGATAAAGTTAGAGATTTAGGTATAACAATAGACACTCATTTGAAATTCGACACCCATATCTTGAATACTGTCTCAAAAGGCTTTAAAACCTTAGGTTTTGTTACCCGGACCTGTAAAGAATTCAAGCAGTCAAGCACTAAAATCAAATTATTTAATACTATTGTGCGGCCAATTCTAGAATATAATACCATTGTTTGGAATCCTCACTACGAAGTATATAACAAGCGCATAGAAAGTGTACAAAAACGCTTTCTCTACTACCTATCCTATAAAGATCACCTAGCAAAAAAGCTTCCCAGTTACACAGAGAGGCTGAAACACTACAATATGTGTACACTAAGCAGTCGCAGAAAGTATTTAGATGCCTTGTTCTTATACAAACTGTACAATGGGTATTTGGATTGTAATGAACTTACCAGTGCTCTAACAATAACGATACCGTCGCGTCTGCCACGAAAAACAACTTACAATCTCTTCTCAATCCCAGCTGCTAAGTCCAATCTTGGTCACTTTGCCCCTATACCGAGACTCTGTAGGCAATATAACTTTCTTTCTAAAAGCAACGATCTTGATCTCAGTGCACCTCTACATAAATTTAAAACCACTTTTAAAAACATAATTGATGTTAATTATTATTGATTTTTTATGTTCTATTTTAGATGTTTATTTTTGATTTTAAATATTTTATTCTGATTGTTTAATTTGATGCTTTGTTTTTAATTATTATTGTTTATCTTTTATTATAAATTCTAATTTTATTTTTTCCTAACTATTATAGTGCCTAAGTTTTCTGTTTTTTAATTTTTAACATTTTTGATCTGTGTTAAATCTGTGTTTATCATAATTAATATTTTACTTGCATGCTGTGGTCTCCTATAATTGAAGGAGTACACGATATAATATGTGGACTGTCTTAAATGTCAAGTAATTGTGTATGTCCTTTGTTGGAGACCCTTATTAAATAAATAAATAAATAAATAAATAAACTAATAGGACAGCATATTTTAATTAGTTTTTCCATTAGTTCTGTATCAAGACCATACTTTACACCAAACATGTTTCGACTATCCCACGATCTGTTACTTTTTAACCGACTTCAAAACAGGAGGGGGTTTCTCAATTCGACCGTATATATTTTTTTATGTGTGTTCGCGGATAACTTCGTCGTTTATGAACCGATTTCGATAATTCTTTTTTTGTTGAAAAGTAGATATCCCAAGTGTGATACCATGGTATGGAAAATAATCTGATGATGGCATCCCAGGGAAATCGAGAGGATCTTTCGAAAATCGTACTGGCGACTAGTGCATTTGTTATTTTATTCATTACCTAAGTATTTTTATTTAGTGAAGGTTTGGAGTCGATCTGATGATGGTGCCGAAATACAGTCGAGAGAACTCGACAACGATTTACAGGAATTACTTGGTGTTTGGACTTAATTCATTTGTATTGTATGAGAACTTTGCACCCATATAGGTTTTAAGTGCCATTACAGGTGACCATAGACAGTCGAGAGACTTCCTTAACAGCAGTCATTTCGGGCTTACTTCATACGGTTCAATATTCTGAAATGTTTTGTTCGTACTAAAATAATACCTAAGCAAGATTTAGATTTACCCATCACTGAAAATCTATGCATATAATAAAATTGAAGTGTCTGTTTGTAATATTGAAGTAAACGTTTTTTATTACATGTATATGAATATATATACGGTACATACACCAAAATAACATTTTTTACAATTTTTGTCTGTCTGTTTGTCTGTCTGTTTGTTCCGGCTAATCTCTGAAATGGCTGGACCGATTTTGACGGGACTTTTATTGGCCTGTATTTGTACCTATAGGTAGCTGATGTAATAAGGAGTAACTTAGGCTACGTTTATTTTAGAAAAAATCTTTTATTTTAGAAGAATAAAGTAATGTTGATCGACTATTAGGCGGAACGAAGTTCGCCGTGTCAGTCGTATAATAAAATAATTTTAAACAAAATAAAACCGACTTCAAACGGGAAGGAAACTAAAAAGTTAAAAATAAGTTTACTTAGCAGAAAGAAATTCTTATTTTGATTTAGTTAATTAGAAATGATTAAATAAGTATTTTATAATTTTGAAGTTAGGATTGATAATACCTAGAGGTACCTAGTTATTGTTTTGTTGCTGGCGCCAGCACTTTATCAAAACCTTACCTCTCCAAAATATGATTAAATCTTTCGAAGGTTACAAAGAAATTATAATGGGTCGAACATTTGCAACAAATATTTTATACTAGGAGAGCGCACAACAGCCCAGAGAGCCTAGACAATTGGCATAAACGCTAAAAAATATAATAGATTAATAAATGTATGAGATTGACATAAGCTAACGCCAATATTGTCGTTAGCTTATGTCAATCTCATACATTTTAATCTATTCTACTCTATTTTATTAGCGTTTATGTCACTTGCTCGGTAGGTTCCGGTGTTTCTAAGAAAGTATTACTAGGCAACAGAATATTATATCTTTAATAGAACTAAATATACGGGAATTCACGCGATCATGCATTAAAAGTTTAAAAGTAAATATTATATCTTTGTCTACAAGTATAGTGTTTTTTAAATATTTGGTTCTGAACTGTTAGAACTGAATTTAAATTTATCTAAGTGTATTTTACGCCCGTGGCCTGTTATTCGAATGGTTATACATGGCTGGTCCTGTACCATGGAGACCTTTCCTTAACGCAGTTTGTTTTTATTAAACACTGAATATAATATTTCTTGTCACGATCTTTGACTGTGTCTGAGAATATTTTATGTTTTAGCTTTCACTTTTTGTGAAAGGATATTTATGTTTAATTTACATTAATGATTAGTTATTTAGAGACTCATATTATAAATTGAAAAACTGACAAACAAACCTGAATGAAAGAGAAAACCGTATCAAAATCTATTTTGTACCTAGTTTAGAAGATGTTAGGGAACAAACAGACATCGAAGTGCGGCTTAACTTCATAATGGGTATTTTGAGATAACAAGTTACGTTTGAAATATTACATGTTCAGTCATTTCATAACGACACGTGAGTATTTTGCACTACAATAATTGCCGGCCATTAAAATAAATAGCAATGTACTACATTTACAATGTAAGTCCAGTTACTAAACACTGGGCAAGATTTTTGCAACACCGATTTTTACAAACTAGTCTTTACAAACTACCACTGAACAATCTTGGTAGTTTAAAAAAGCCGTAAATTTTGTTACGTTAACCTAGAAGAGAATTTTTACATACAAACATAGACTTACATATGTATACTATTATATAACGCTAAGTAATAAGGCTAAGTAACATCACGCTACTGGCGACGGGAGAAAAGGAGTAAGCAAAGACGCAGGTAAAACCGCGCCGAAGAAGGCTATATAGTTTGCTATAAATTTAAACTTTTAGCTGGTGAAACGTAGGTGCTACAGACTGCATACCCATTAGGGCAAAAGGCATGAATACTATGATGTCACCTGGTAAAATTCCTAGACACAAAAACATGTAAACACAAAACAAGTTTCTTAAGGACATGCAATAATTTCGCTATCTAAATGTATAAAAACCTTCACGTCCCGAATTAGATAGCGAATTACAATATCAAATCGCAAAATAAAAGTTACAACATGATTTATATGCCGCTTACAGAACATAATTTCCGCATGAGTCCTTTATAAGTATGTATTTACAAAAAAAAAAGTATGTATATGTATTATATTTCAATTAACTAGTACCCATAACACAAGCACTGCTTAGCTTGGGACTAGACGACAGTGTGTGATAGTGTCCACATATTATTATTATTATTATTATAGAGTATGATAACCACAAATTAGACATGTCTGAGACTCAGTGAAAGTTAGATCGACTTACATTGTAAGGCGGCTATTATTAGACTATCATCAGAAATATGATCATAGATGTGTGAGTCATTTTTATGAAGAACATTTAACGGTATAATAACTACATGTGATACATATTGTCTATGTACATAGTTAAAGGATCCTTTTTGACAGCGAGCGTTCAAGTAGGATCATACTCAACACACTAGCACAGTCTGTGTGTAAATAGAATGTGCTAGTGTGATAATATGGTCCTACTTGTACGCTAGCTGTCAAAAAGGATCCCCTAACTACACTGTGATACTAGCGTAAACTTAGCACCCATAGCAACGGAAAACACGGCTTGATGGTATATGACGTTTATATGATCAATAAGTGTAATATGTAAAAATTAAGAACGTCATCATATAACTATGATCATAGAATTTGACAGATATGAAATCATATTTAAATGATTTAAATATGATAATGTAATACCAGCCTAAGGTACTCGGACAAATTAAGAAGCAAGAGATTTGACTGCCTCTGTGGTACTGTGTACGGACTGCCACGAAGAGGTCGCGATTTTGCTGCCCGCTCAATACAAATATTTGTGCATAAGCATATCTGGATGTTTCTATGTATAATTATGTATGTAATTACAAAATAAAAGTATTAAAGTGTGTAGCACAAGCTAGTTATTACATTTTTACTTTAGGTCTAGTTGGCGTTGTGCTATCGATATGCGTTCAAAAGACCATTTCCTAACAGCGAGACCTGATACCTGGTTTAGATGGATGCGATCAGTGAGATGCTGTTTTTAAATTAAATTCAATTCAAAACCTTTATTTCGTATAATTTTTTTTAGTGTTGGGTGCTCAAAGGGTGTCAACGTAACTGATTAATATAAACATCTCATAAACCGTAACACACAGTTAAAATTTTGAGTGTGTAGGTATTTCTGTTTCCGCACAACAAATAATAAAATTAAACCTCGTCCTCGAAAAATATACTAAATTTTTATCATAAGTGTTTCTGTTACGGAAATATAAAACTGTATGTAACTTTATCTACCGATAATGTGACTTGGTTAATATAATAAAAGTCAGCGCATGTTTTGTGCGTGTGCAATGTTTTCACTTAGAGTAATGTTTAATGTTTACAACAATGTATTTCAAAAAGACACAAGCCGGTTTGATTCAAGTCGAGGCTTCGCAATTTCGCATAGGCTTCAATACATTCAAAAATATAAACTATTCTTTATAAAATATACATACAACTTTCCATTTTGCAAAATAGGTGTATTTCATTGTCAATATAATATAAAAATATCGAAAGATCACTCACGTGAGATACGAAGTAGGTAATGATTAAAGTTTTATTGATAATGTCATTAGTCAGTATTGAAGTAGAACGAATAAAATGATCATTACTGTTCAGTTCAATGTCCTATAACTCATAATGAATTGATTATAACATGTACAAGCGACCTGCCCTCGCTTCGCCCCGGTATTAAAAGTTGCCGTTTCCCGGCTTGGTTCACAATTATTGTTGCTGCTCGGCACCTTTATGTGATAGGTAATCTACACTATTATATAAAGCGGAAGAGTTTGTTTGTTTGTTTGAACGCGCTAATCTCTAGAACTACCAATTGGATTTAAATAATTCTTTTGCGTATGATAGCCTAGTACTTGAGGAAGGTTATAGATGTAACATTACACTACTGGCGACGGGAGCAGAGCAGTAACCAGGTGAAATCGCGCTGCACAAAGCCAGTTAATAATAATCAAAGAGTATGTCTCAGGAGATAAATCGTAGGTACAAAATGCGCTCTATTTTGTACCTAGAATTCATTTACCTATAGGATTAATATTTATTTTAAAAACAATATTTTTGTTAGTCAATTTCCATGGATAATTTTGATTAAAATTTTTAAACCACATTTTACTCCTTAATTTTTCTAAAGATGTCATTAACCGGTACCAAAACCTTGACAACTTATATACAAACTAGCTTGCCTAAATCAAAACCAGTTATACTTTTATACACATTTTATACGAAATGTTCTAAAATTAGACACACATTTTTATACAACTTTTTTGGCAAATAAGCATACCTACAAGTAATCGCAACCGTAATTTGTGTTCTTTAACTATTGTCGAAACAATGCTTTACACATCTAACCCATAGCCGTCCGTGTAGGATTAATAGAATGAGGAAGGGAAGGGAAAACGAAGAGGTAAATGAGTCTTCGGCGCTCTCACTCATTGAACGAAACTCATAAGTAGGAAAACTAATACTTTACGTCGATATTCTATGAGAGAGTAGTACTTCTGCGGACAATCTCAGCGTGGATCTAATACCGTATAATGCATTTGAATGAAATTTCTTACCTGTCAGACAGAAATCCAAACAAAATACTGCCAACCAAGACTCCAAACTGCAACATCGTTTGTGTAAAGCTTGCCAACCATCGTCTATCGCAGACCAAATCCCATTCAGACACAATAGTGTTATCGAACGGGCTGGTGTCATAACTATATTGAACACAGCCATCATAACACGTATTATTTTTTATTTCTTCTGTTGAATTTGGCAAGTTCACGCACCAAAATGTTAAATTCGGTGTTAGAAATAATATAGCCATTTGAACCCATCCTGAACTTAGTTTTACCAAAGATACGGATGCAAACACTATGAGCTGCCATTTTCCAAAATCGCCTAACAGCTTCGCGAATGGGTCTTCTTTTTGCATATTGATAACTGTTTTGTTTTATTCCTTAATTTGACATTTAAGTTTTTTACTTTATTTTGTTTTATAATATTGTTCTATTTTTTAGTTTATTTTGTTTTATTTTTTGTAATTAAGTGTCTATGTTTTTTTAAATTATGTCATATTTTATCACATATTTCGCACTAATATGTATATTTCTTTAATCTTTGTTTAATTTTGTAATATTTTTTTGTCTAATTTTTTTTGTTACTTTTCGTCACTCTTCTTTGTTACACTATTTCCAACATGTCACTTTTCCGATGCGCCGACAGACGAAAGACGACCGTGGAGACGTGCTTATCGGCAGCGTCGACTGCGTTATCTGCAGATAGAAAACGTTTATTGTAGATAGATTGTAAGCGACTGTGGAGGTTACGCTGTTAGGAAACTGAGAGTACTTGATGACTATTACTTTTACTATTATTGGTTTTAAACTACTTTATGTGTATCTATTTTATTGCCTGTAAAAATAGACCAGTTAGTAACCCATCTGGTAGTAAATAATGTTCATGGATGTTTGTAAGGGCTTAGCCAAACCGCTGCACTATTATCATAAAAGTAAGGCTCTTTTTAGACCACGATTGAAGAAGGACACAGTATTTTCGAAACACCGTACATAATATATGTCGGTAGGTAGTTGTAGATAATAATAATATGTACTTAGCTATCTGAACATTGGAGTGTTTTTTTTTTAATTTTACTGCTACACTAGGGAGCTAAGCCTTGTTGAGAGGGCGCTTTGCAAATATAAATGAACGGGCACAAAGTTCATCAAGACGGCACAAATATTTATGAATCACATAATATTTTGTCGCGTCTGGGAATCGAACACTGAAAAAGCGAAAAAAAAAAAAAAAAAAAAAAAAAAGGCGTGTTCCAAAAACACTACAGACTGTGGTTTTGGAACACGCCTTTACGCCTTTTCAGTGGGCACGCTCTATCGAAGGCAGCGCCGGAACGGAAGAGGGCAGTTTTTATACAAACAACTTACGTACAACTTCGTAAATGCATAAATAAATAACAGCTTTTAAATTAAAAAAAAATTAAAAGCATAATTAAACCAGAATCTATTGAAAACTTGTTTACGATATCACTCAATACATTTTCCTAGAAAGAAATAAAAAGTATTTATTTTCTGCCCAGAGGTTACATAAAAAATTACATACCTATATTATAAATAATACTAAACGTCTAATAATATTAACAATTACAATACCGCAATGAAAAGGAATTTAGACACCGCTTAGCTTAGTGCTGAACCTTATAACCTAGCCCTATTAACTTTTTCTTATGTGTAATAATAAATAATAATAATACCGGCCTGTTACTGGCCCACTGCTGGGCAAAGGCTCGCTCTTAAATAGAAGGCATGATCATTAATAACTACGTGCGCTCAAAGCGGATTGGCAATTTCAGACGTTTAAGTCCAGGTTTCCTCACGATGTTTTCCTTCACCGTCAGTCAGAAATGTCCAAGATAAACTTAGAAAGTACATAATTATGATTTGAAAATCACATGGGTACTTGCCCGGATTCGAACCCACTACCTCGCGTTTACGAAGCGAGTGCCTTATCTACTGGGCCATTTCGACTACCTTTTACTACCTTTTTTTGTGTGTATAATTAATTAATTACTAAGTATTGGGCCACCCATACTTTTAAATTAACTCATAACCTTGGTAGAACTAGGTTATTGTTTGCTGTAATAAACCTTTTATCTTTCGAATAGAAATTAGAATATATTTATTAATTTAGGCCAACTACGCTAACGCCAGGCGATATGTCAATCCCTTACATTTTTCAATGCCACTTGTCTAGGGCCTCTGGTCTATACTGACTGCTTACCATCAGGCAGAGTGGAGCTCATTTGGTCAGACTTCGCTGACATTAAGAAGCGTGCAACGAAATATTTTTGCCTATCTGTTGATCGACCATATTATGGTCGATGTCAAAAAACCCGCATCTGTGGATCGACCATATTATGGCTGCTGTCAAAATGGCGGTCAAAAAAAATTCTACCTTTTCTAAAATCGCTAATACTCAAACTGTGTAGTTCGGTAGAACTCACCGATTTTTACGGTTATAGTCGACTAAATGCAGATAATAACGATACCCAACACTATATAATTCTAACAATTTTAATGTCAAATAAAAATTGTCAAAAAAGTTACTTGTCAGTTGTTGTTTACACGCGCGACCGACCTCCTTGGTTGGTTATATATTGTTATAAATCGTTTATTTTATCATTTGCCAGTATTGTTTTTTGATAAAAACGTTAATTAGGTCATGTAGTATTTAATTATCACGTTTTATTTGAAAAAATACGTAACTTTAGTAAAGTTTGGAACACAAATGTCAAAAATTTGTGTTTTTCATACTTTTTGGTGTATTTGTGTTATATATTGTGAAAAAAAGCAGTTAGAAGAGCTGCAATTTGTGTTTGTGATAAGTTTAATAAATATACTACAGTGTGGAATAGTCAAAAGTGTAAGTAATTTAAAAATTTATACAAATTTAAGCGATTGAAAAAATTTTTGTGAGTGTTGTTTACACGCGCGGCCGACCTCCTTGGTAAGTTTTTCTATTGTTATATATCGTTTATTTTATCATTTACCAGTATTGTTTTTTGATAAAAACGTTAATTAGGACATGTACTATAAACTTATCACGTTTTATTTTTAAAAAAACATAATTTTGGTGAAGTTTGGAACACAAATGTGCAAGTACCTGTTTCTAACGGTTTTTTCATTGTGTTTGGTGTCTTTGTGTTATATATGTAACAAAAGCAGGTAGAAGAGCTGGAATTTGTGTTTATGTTAAGTTTATTATATATACTACAGTGTAACAAAGCCAAAACTGTAAGTATTTTGATAATTTATAAAAATATGAACCTATTGTTTACACTTACGCTCGGCCGCGCCCGGTTTTCGCTCCCACCCGGCATTGTCATGGCTTAAAATATGATATTTTGTATGAAGAGGGTATATTGTTTTTTATTATATATAGTGTTTAATGTATATAAATGTATATTAACTATAACTTTTTTACAAATACGGGTATTTTATTAGATTTTTAACCATTTTTATAACTTTAGCCGTTAAGAAAACCTCGACCTTTTTTGAAATGAGTATTAACAATATAAAAACTCTTTACTCGGACTTAATATATGTTTTGATATGAAGTATATTAAATGACGATTCCAATGACATAAGTTTTATATACACCTGCCATATAATAATTCAAAGATATGACGATATTAAAACTGCGCAGCCGCGAGATTTAAATTTTCGCAAATCGCGCCAAATAGCTCCACAGATGCGCACATTTGACGTTTAGAAGCGTCACAGACGAGGGGTCTTAAACTAATGATTGCACTAATGACTCCACCTTGCTAAAGTAAAATGAAATACAAAAAGTACCTAAGTGAAGAATTTAATAATAATAAGTATAATAATTAATTATTCTTTAATTTTTTAGCAAATGAGTTTGTTTGTTTGAACGCGCTAATCTCTGAACTACCAGTCAGATTTGAATAATTATTTTTGATAAAAACTCAGTTTTTGAGAAAGGATAAAGGCTATGTAACATCACGCTACTGACGATGGGAACAGAGCAGTGAGCAATAACGCGGGTAAAACCGCGCCACGAAAAGTTAGTTTATAAATAAAAAGAAAATTATACATTATTTACTAAAGTCTGAGACGAGGACTCTAGGCTGAATAAAGACAAGATAAGAACTAATAAGAAATTCCAACCAATCTTTACAATCGCCGGATTGTTAAAATCTTTTAAATTTTATTTGAACAGCTCAAAGACTACTCTCGTGATTTTATATCACTAAGTAAATAATTATTTATAGACCGGGGTTATTCGCGAATCTAATACAAAACTACATATCGACCAAGACCACGCTGCCAAGAGCGAACAGACTGAGAAGAAGATTGCAAAATTATGACCTTACAGATTAACTAGCCCCTTCATGAGAGATCCCTCACAAGGTGAACCGACGACCTTTTAAGGGTGGCGGGCAACCGATAGATGAGGGCGGCGAACGACCGGAAACGGTGGCAAAAATTGGGGGAGGCCTATGTCCAGCAGTGGACGTCTTTTAGCTGATATGATGATGAGATTAACTAGATATTTTTATGTATAAAATAATTTTGAGGAGGTTATGTATGATGAGTTGATGACTGATAGTAACATTAGTTCTACCTTGAATCGTGACGGCGTAAAATATTTAGTTCTCATAGAAAATACCAGAGGCGCTGTTCATAGTGTATACTAGTATTTATCGAGAAATACGTTGATCCACTGAATTTATTTTGATACCTATTAAATAGACTAACAATGAATTCTAAACTAAACAGAATAGACTGACTCTCTTTAGGCTGGTAATCATGTTATTTTGTTTTTAACATTTATCTATCAAGTTTTACCCTCGTCTTTGATTACCACCATCGCTAGTAGCGTGATGATTCTGATGATACATAGTCTATAACCTTTTTCGAGAATTGGGCTATCATATACAAAAATAATTATTCAAATCCGACCGGTAGTTCCAGAGATTAGCGCGTACAAACAAACAAACAAACTCTTCCTCTATATATAATAAGATTGACTTTTATGATTTGCATTTCTGACATTAAATAATAGCGCCCAAATTAAAAAATAGTAGTAATGTAAAGTACTTATTTTGATTGATTAGTGAAAGTAGGTAGATACGCGGCTCGAGAGTAGGTACGTTTTATAAAAGCAATAATATGTATTTAATCAGGCAATACTTCAGTGTCTAGACAGTATAATTTGTTATAACTACTTAAATAACCGTGATAAAAATGTAGAATACAAAACTACCTTATCTTCCCGACAATGTAAGGGCCTGTCCACATCATTACGACACGACGTGTCGTCGCCGTGGAACGGTGCGGTGTCGCAGCGCGGCGCGTTGCCGTGACGTGGAAATTTACGTAGCCGTACCGTAAAAATGTACGTCACGGCGCCGCAAAGTTACACGTCGCCGTGCCTTGCAAACTTTCGGTACATTCTTCACTAAATACCTGATAAATAGCAGTCTCGTTGTAGATATGGACCGCAAAAAACGTATTCTGCTTCTGTTGTTATTAAAAAACCTATGTTCTCCGATATCTTTTATTCACAAGTACAACTAATCGCTAAGACAATTGTTGTTGTGCTGTTCGATGCACCGTTCCACAGCGACGACGTCGTGCCGTGGTGATGTGGACAGGCCCTTAGAGTGAATACTATATTCGCCATATTGGTTTACGCATTACGTAATGACTATTGCAAATTTCGCAGATCTGATGGCCGTTGGGGCAGAAATGTTCTAGAGTGGCACCGAACTAAAAGGCGCAGCGGTGAGCAGACCCCGCAAAAGGTGGACAGACGACATAATAAGGTTGACAGGGAACCGATGGATGAGGACGGCGAACGACCGACCACGGAGGTGAAAATTAGGGCCCTTTATCCAGCAGTGGACGGCTGATATGATAATTGCAAACTTTTAGGTCTAAGTAAAGATTTCCTGAAAGAGATTTCTATTTGAGGTGTCTGTCTACGCTGCGTCTACCTATTTGTGGTCGCCACTCAAGAATCTTTAAGCCTCAACGACCATCAGTTTTGCGATCTGTGCATCCTTTCATTGCTACTACAGTAACGAGACTCTACGAGTATATCAGCATATTTCGCCTGTGGATTTCCTTAAATCTTTACTATTATAGAAAGCGAAAGAGTCTGTTTGTTTGTTTGTTTGAACGCGCTAATCTCTAGAACTACCAGTCTGATTTGAATTATTCTTTTTGCAATATAATAGCTCAGTTCTTGAGAAAGGTTTTTTTAGTTTCCTCCCAGGGGCAAAACTGCCCTGTGACGTTTATTGCGAACCATAGCGCTCTTCTGCAATTTTAATACAGATTATCTTATTTAATATATTGTTAAAATCTAGTAATAAATGAAAATTTAATATCTTTAGGTGTATATAACTATAGATGTTGCAATGTGTTGTGTCAGAGGGGGTGTTTAATGTGAAGTGCATGTTGTTGTATGTGATATTGAATATTTGAGGGTACAATTTGGGTGTGATGTGTCATGAAAGTGTTGGTGGTGTCATCTGTGAGTCTTGAGAAAAGTTAGGCTATGTAACATTACGCTACTGGCGACGGGAGCAGAGCAGTAAGCATAGACACGGGTGAAACCACGCCGCTGGAAGCTAATGTACTATAAAGTCGTGCGTCGAGTCTTTTCATCACAGTGTTTCATAAATAACCTTGGGTGATAAGTAAATAAGCTATGTGTAGAAAACCAGGTTAATTTATAATTAATTCATATAAAATTAACGTGTTTACAATGGTCTAGGTAACGTGTATTCGTTTAAATGAATACGCCGAAAATAGATAAGGCGACTCTGCACCTCAAGGATACCTATACGAGATATATATATTTGCAAGAGGAAGTAAGATACACCTAAATTAATTATTAGGTTCATATCTTATATTTTTATGACTAAATACTGATTAACAAACTTGAACAGACATCGTGTCGGTCCTAGAGATGTTATATTGCTGTCCAAACAAATACATAGTTATACTTTATTTTTAATTAAGTTTAACTGACAGTTCTTACAGATTTATAAGGATAGGAAATCTTAAATCTATCAGCACAACCAATAAAAGGCAAACACCACATACATATTGGTTTTTTGTATCATAACTTGTTATAATTTACTGTTTTTAGTCGAAATTGTACCTAGTCCTATAAATGGCTACAGGCTGGCCCCCTGTTACAAGAGACCCCATATAGCTTTTTTATACCTCCATCAACGTGAGTGATGTAAATCTATCCTTCTTTCCTACCCCTTCGAGAAAAGAGGCGTAAAGCTATGTAAAGTCACGGTCCGTTGGAAAGAAAAGAAAAAAATGTTTGGAAAGAATTAACTAAGTCTTAAAGTTGTAAAAGGCAGAGACATAACAACATTATATTTACGACCATTTAAACTGCACTAAACAGGATATATTCGTTTATTGGTGTATATGACCACGCGTGGGCATCACAGCCTGTTAAGGATCACTTCGATTTCCAACTAAGTTACAACTTGGACTTTTTGCTTCATATATTGAAAGTAGGTTATTGTTATTAATTGAATAAATGTGTTCAGAACCTTGTTATATAATCAATTAATCATATAATCAATAATTGATATCTGCACATTTAAATAGTATGCATAAATAAATCATATAATTGATATCTGCACATTTAAATAGTAATTGAGGACAAATGTGTAGATAATATAAACATATATAGACATATTTCATTATACTAGAGAAATTAAATGCTCGACATAGATAGACCTCTCTCAATGTACTTAAGAGGTTTGCTTGCATAGTCTACTGACCTTGACAGGGCAAATTAGATTTACAAATTAGCGATTATCAGACTTTTCCTTATTTATTTATTTTATAATGCCTAATGTGGCAGACGAGCTAACAGCCCACCTGATACTAAGAGGCAACTGGGACTGGGACTCTACGAAGCCGCTGCCTACGATGATATTAATGCTCTCTTGAAGAAGGACATGTCATATCGCTTCTTGTGAGATTTTCATCTGGCCTAAAAGATTATAAGACTAGCGACGGGGGAAAGCAGGCAATTCAGTAGAGGATATACTTTATGAACTTGAGAATAATTATTAAGTAGCTTTTTATAATCAGTTTTTAATATGATTTTGGCGCTCTCTAAATTTGTCGGTTTGCTCCGCTAGATCTGGCTCAGAATTTATTCTACATTTTGCTCATTGCCTTCGTTCGGCCTTAGCAAAATAGTCAATGAATTCAATTTTATTTATAGATCACATCACACATCTACGTATTACACTACTTTATTAGTTAACTTCGTAATGTTACGCAATCCTACAAGATTAACTAGGTTATTGATTGTAGCAATATTATTATCAATGTCAAACTTAAGGTTAGACATTATTCTAATATTAATTTAATATGCTAAAGATAGGTATAATATCATTTTAGGTGTATATCAATGCACCTATAAGGAAGTACTTATTATTTATGAAGTTACTAGCTGAGCCTTGTGGCTTCGCCCGCGCTGAAATTTATATGTGTTTCAATAATGTAATTCGGGGACTAAAGCGATTTGTATAAAAAGTAGCCTATGTCTGTCTCCAGCACCAATCTATCTACATAAAAATTTACATCGAAATCGGTTTAGCCGTTTAGGCGCTGAGTGGTTACAAACACACATACATATACACAAACTTATATCATTTATAATATTAATAGTATAATCATTATAATTCCAGTTCGATTGCTGAATATAAGCCTGTCGCTTAAGGTCATAAACTCTAATGACAAACAAGCATACGGCCCACGTGATGGTAACTGGTCAACCGTAACCCATAGATAGGGCTGCCATCTGTCGGGGTTTTTCCTGGATTTGTTCTAGTTTAGAGGGCATCTGGGAAGCGTCAGCGTAGGGCTTCGGTTTTCCGTTTTTCTTAAAGTCTTGGGCTGCCTGCCGCACACGAACTGTGCAAGCGGGGATCAGCCACCCAAACGACTCTATGTTTAAAAAACCTGTTGAAATGGCCGGGTTCTGGGCTCTAAAAGCCGGAGTTTTCACGCGTGTTGTCCTGGTTGCCAAATTTTAGAGATGACCATACCATAAGCCATCACTGCTGGTATGGTGACCTCCACTATGGCGACCGGAAATTAATGGGGTAGGGGAAGGGAATGGGAGTGGTGAGGCAAGAGGAAAGTGGAAAATTGGGCCTCCGGCGCTCTCACTCACTGAACGGAACGCAGTAGTACGGATTCTACTACTCTTAAGACGATCTTCTATGAGAGGGTAGTACTTCCCCGGTCGATCCGACCCATTCATGCTGAAACCAGCATACTACTACCGTAGTAGCCTCCTTTGGTCATCAAGATAATATTTCTGTTAAGTAATATATAATCCGTAAACGGATATACACGGATCAATTTAAAGATATAATATATTGGCAAAAGGCACAATTTTAAGCACCAACAACCGACGTGTGTGTATTATAAGATTTAATAAATGTTGAAGTGTCAAGGAGGTATGTTTGGATCACAGCACATGGCGTTTATAGTTTCTGCTTAACCCATTAATGGGAGACAGGCGTGAAGTTATGTACGTATCACTACATATTATAAAACAAAGTCGCTTCACGCTGTCTACCCCTATGTATGCTTAGATCTTTAAAACTACGCAACGGATTTTGATGCGGTTATTTTTAATAGATAGAGTGATTCAAGAGGAAGGTTTATATGTATAAGACGTGCAAAATATAGTAGGGAAACACTGGTAATTTTAGAGGTTTCTAATGTAACGCAGGGACATAGCGGTTGCGGCGGTATATACCGGCTGGGAGTCGCCGGCTTCTAAAGAAAACATGTTTGTATTGTTTAATGACAAAAAAGCTATGAACGTTGTTTAAAAAGACATTCTGTAGTATATTTAGTATCAGCGTAATACCTGTGCAAAGCCGGGGCGGATCGCTAGAGTAATATAAAATCGTTTTTTTTGAACGCGCCTCTCTAGAATTCCCAGTAAGATTTTAAAAAAAAAGTTACATTTGTTAGCTCAATTCTTGAGGGAGGTTATAGGCTATGTAACATCACGCTACGCTTGCGGGCGCGGAGCAGTAACCAGCAGCTAGTAAATAAACAAACGCAAATAATTCAAACCTATCAATTAATTCTCACAATCTATTAATTAAGAGACCTTCACTATAGAAAGCAATGTCAATTTACTAATAGTAAGTAAAGGGAACTGAGGTTCTTAACCTACTATGTAATGGAAGGTGAAGGGTTACCTCTTAACCTTCAATACAACACTAATGCTGGTCCCTCACTCATGCGTAAGCAAATAAATATGTGTACAAGTATTTTACTATGAAAATAAAGCTATGCAAGTTTACTATGTATTATAATTGCATATAAATAAAACTTCAAGCGTTTTGGTTGCTTTCTTTTTATACAGCTTTAACGCAATTCTAAAAACGTTCTACTTACTAATATTTTTAAAATATAGCTCCGATTAAATGATAAAATTGTTAACTACCGAAATATGACACTAAATTGCGACGTTGTAACTCCATGTGAACGCTCTTAAATAATCTGATAACTAAAAATTATCCCTGTACATCTTCATAGGTATAATATGTAGACCACATCACATATTACAGTACTCTATGATTAATGTATATGGTTCGCTTGAAGTCCTAGTATGCTTAACAGTTGCTAGTACTTGTAGTAGAAGTTGCAGTAGCTGAGCGTACATTTGTGAGATCTGTCCTTACAATTCAGTTACTTTTATTGCGTTATCATTAAAATGTCATCAAAGTTTAAATTAAATATTGGCGTACTTAATAATAATAAAATTAAAATCTTTATTCGGTTATTAAAGTCATTTTAACAATATAGGTCATAAATAATAATTATCTTATAAATATATTTTACATCTCTCATATTCGGTAAATAGGTCCTTATTACCCCCAAATGGGGCTTGTAGGTAACCAATTAGCGCTCTAGGGTAATAATGTAGCTACAAAAGCCCTAGGGCGGTAAGTAATTAAAAAAAAACACTTCACTCTTTCAAAAAGTTCCCGTACATCTGATCATACTGGCAATAGACATCATGCATTCAGCCCAATGGCAAAAGAGGTCGCTTCGCTATTCAGCCTTGTCTTCGTATGAGTATAATAGTCATCAATTTTAAATCGAACATCGAAGCTCTCAATTTAGTTCTTGAAAAAAAAGATTTACAAAAAAAAGATGAATAAAGGCGGGAATAGAAAACTTTTATTCTTGTAATGCTGGTTTTTTTAACCGACTTCAGAAAAAGGAGGAGGTTTCTCAATTCGACCGTATAAATATATTTTTTTTTATGTGTGTTCGCGGATAACTCCGTCGTTTATAAACCGATTTTGGTATGATTCTTTTTTGTTGGTAAGGAGATATCCCAAGGGTGGTACCATGATAAGGCATCCCAGAGAAATCGAAGGGAACTTTCGAAAATCGTACTGACGACTAGTGCATTTGTTATGTTTTTCATTAAGTATTTTAAGGCACTACTATTTAGTGAAGGTTTGGAGTCGATCTGATGATGCACAAAGACAGTCGAGGGAACTCCTCAACGATTTATAGCAATTAATTGGTGTTTGGACTTAATTCATTTCTGATTATAAGAACTTTGCTCCTGTATGGGTTATAAAGTTATAAGTGCCATTACAGGTGACCATAGATAGTCGAGGGAGTTCCTCAACAGCAGTCATGTCGGGCTTACTTCATACGGTTCAATATGTAAGGTATTAATACCTAAGTAAGATTTAAGTCTACCCATCACTAAAAATGGTAAAATAAAATAATTTTTAACAAAAAGAAAACCGACTTCAAACAGGAAGGAAACTAAAAAGTAAAAAATAATTTTACATAGCACAAAGTAATTCGTATTTTGATTTAGTTAATCAGAAATATTTAAATAAGTATTTTATAATTTTGAAGTTGGTGGCAAGTAAAACAATAACTAGGTACATAAAGGTGTTATCAATCTTAATTAGACCCAAAGTAAGCATATATTTTAGCTTTTGTTATGGGTTCTAGAATGCGGATATACATACTTAAAGGTGAATTTCAACAAGAGATTTTATGTGTTATTTCGGTGGGATTTTTTTATTTCAATGCTATCTACATATTTTTTGTGACAAATAAAACTTTAGCCTATTTTATAACATTGTGCGTGAGTGGATATCAAATATCATCAAAACTTACATAAATATTTAAGGATGAATTTTGTGTAATGTATTATAATTTAATTAGATTACAAAATCGATTTAAATCCATTACGAATGTATTTGCAGGGGAAGGTATTTTATGAACAGAATTGGGTTTAGGACAGGCCACTGTGATGATAGAATAAAGAAAGAAAGAAAGAAAGAAAGAAAAGAAAGAAAATTTATTTAATTCGTCACAGGGGGCACAGGAGATAATTTACTATTTTAATAACACTTTGTAATTTTTTTTTTCCGTATATTAATGGGTAGAAATCAATGATTTTTTTTGTCAAGGTAGAAAAGTTCTTACGCTGTTGAGAAAAATATATATAATTAAAAATCAGCACATTGCACTACCATTGTCAGGTTTGCCGTGTATTTTGTTTGCTTGGGCAATTCACCCTTAAATACTTATTTTTGTAAATACATAGGTACATAAAAACACCCAGACCAATGCAAATAGACATGTTCATGCACACAAATATTTGCACTGAGCGGGAATCAAACCCGCAACCTCTGCGTGGTAGTCCATACACGGTACCACCGGACCACAGAGGTAGTTAAAAAGTTTATTTCTTAAATAATAAAACTCATAGATCAGATATAATATGGTAGCCGATTAGGAACTGTCCCAAGTTTCAGTCTTTGGTTATTGGACAAGGCGACTAATGATAATTAAATTTTATAGTCATTTGGACTTTTGACCAAAATACAAGTAAATAAATGCTCTTTTTTTATTCCATGGACTGGCAAAACGTAAACGAAAAATAGCGTTTATGACTTCTGGCATAATAGCTTGACGCAATGTAAAAAATAATAAATATTGTTCAAATTATAAAAACATAACACAATAATTATTTTGGCATAATCAATACCTGAGTGAACAACAACAGTAATATTTGAATATCACAAGAAATGTTTCAAGGTCACCTTCATGAGATAGATCAACTTTTAACTGCATCTCCGATCAATGACCATCACGACTCAATAAACCTGTTTTATTTTATGATTTGAATTCGCGGTTGATACGTCGTTAAATAATTATTACAGCAATATAACAGCACGGCTTATCTCTGAAGGGGCAAGCAGAATCTATAACACCCATGTTAGCTATCTTGGATCCCATATAGGTAAGCGAGGAACAGGGATGCCCATTACCAGGAACAATTTAGACTCTGCACTAGTGGTTAGTGACCCTGACTGCTAAGCCGGAGGTCGTGGGTTCGATTCCCACCCTGGACAAACCTTTGTGTGATGAGCATGATTGTTTGTTCTGTGTCTGGGTGTAATTTATCTATAATATGTATGTATTAACAAAAATGTAAAAAAAAAAAATGTATATAAGTAGTATATCAGTTGTTTAGTACCCATAACACAAGCAAATATAATTGCTTAATTTGGGACTAGATGGCGCTGTGTGAATGTGGTAGAATATTATTATATATTATTATTATTATATTATTACTAATACAAAAAAAAATCTTGGCAAAAAAGTCCAATTAACTTTTTCCTACCGGGGACTATTCGAGACTTCTGCATAGCATTCCCTACACCATGCACTAAACCACTGAGGTAATCTCAGGATTCAAGATTTCTTAGAATGTTTTAATTTAGCAAATTAGTAATTTAAAAGGTAAATTTTAAAAACTAAGCTACAAAGTTTTGAAACTAGAACCTTAAACCTTGCTGGTTAGCATGAATAAGGCGGATCGACCGAGGAAGTACTACTCTTTCATAGAAGATCGACGTAAGAGTAGTAGAATCCGTACTATTGAGTTTCGTTCAGTGAGTGAGAGCACCGGAGGCCCAATTTCTCCCCTTTCCATTTTCCACACCTCCCTTAATCCCTTCACCTAACCAATTTCTTTCACGGTAGACTTCTTCGCAGAGTCCCTCTGAGAGACCCTGAGCGACAGTTACCACTTACCATCCGAGGATTTTTGCTCGTCTGCCACTTCTTTTTATTAAAAACGTTTATTTAACTATATTACCTTCTTGTGTAACTTATACCTGCTATAGGCATGCTAGTAATCTTAGTTGGAAGTTGCCTCTCACTAGCGTGTTAGCTTGCGTTTGTGCAATTTAGTTACCATAGTGATATGCCTGGCTTCACATGAAGCTGTGATATTACTACATCATTCCAAATCTTTGAAATTCTACTTAAACCCAAAAGAAATGCTCTAAACGAATGTAAAAACTGTATCAACAACATGTGGTTTATAAGAAAAAGAAGTTAGTGAAGAAACAGAAGATAAAGAAGATTAAAGAAGGTCTACGCGTAATTTAGAGTCATATTTCGGGATTTACAATATTTATCATTTAATTGGAGCTATATTTTAAGTCGAAATGGTCCAGTGGATAAGGCACCCGCTTCGTAAACACGAGGTAGTGGGTTCAAATCCGGGCAAGTACCAATGTGATTTTTCAAATCATATGTACTTTCTAAATTTATCTTTACATTTCTGACTGACGGTGAAGGAAAACATCGTGAGGAAACCAGGACTTAAAAAGTCTGAAATTGCCAATCCGCCTTGAGCAAGCGTGGTGATTAATGCTCATACCTTCTCTAGAGAAGAGGCCTTTGCCCTGCAGTGGGATAGTAAACAGGCTGGCATTATTATTTATTATTATATTTTAAAAATGTGTTCTGTTTAAATGCTAGAATTAGGTGAAAGCTTTATAAAAAGTAAGTAACCATAATGCTTACAGTTATTTTACTACGAAAATAACGCAACTTATGTTTCAAAAGTATTATTTGCATATAAATAGAACTGTAAACGCAATGATTTCTTACTTTTTATACAAGGAAGCAACCCAATTGGTACTATACATGAGATTTAACAGGTGCTTAATTAATTTCTCGTTAATCAACCTTTCGGAAACTGGGTGTTAGTATTTCATTCGAATGTTTAATACTTGGTATTCGTTGAAAATAGAAAATGTGATACGACAATAAAATAATACCATTGGTATTAGTTTTGTGGTAATTTATATTGAAATATATACTTGTAATCAAGGCTGTAGTTTAGAGACAATGTTGATAAAACCTTATAGAAGTTAACTATTTAATGACATAATCAGTACATGGTTGATAGCAATAAATTACTTTAAGCGATAAGGTCGTTAATTGTACATTAACATAGCTATATCTGAGTGTCTAATATTAATCAGTAAATTAATTGGTATACAATAATAATAATAATAATAATAATATGTGGACACTATCACACATCGTCATCTAGTCCCAAGCTAAGCAGAGCTTGTGTTATGGGTACTAGATAACTGAAATATAATACATATACGTTCTTTTTTTTTTTTTTTTTTGTAAATACATTCTTAATATACATAGAAAACACCCAAACTGAAGACAAATACAAACATCACACAAATATTTGCCTTCCGCGGGAATCGAACCCACGACACCCGCCGTCGCAGTCAGTTACACTAACCACTAGACCAACGGTGCAGTCAGTCAGATTGGTATACAATAAAGAGTCTTCTATTCTATTCTGCTCCTACTTACATGTCTTTCTAAATCTAGTATTTCTATCTAACATTGTAACTATCAGAGGATTAACCCACATTTCTATTAGTCAAAAGGATGCCATAGCATCGCCTCGCGTGGTTCAGTAAATGGCAACTGGCTTGCCCTCCGTATTGCAACTCAACCTGACGTAAATTGCAAAACATGGCTGCTTGACATTTGCATTGTATTTGAGACAATAAATTAAAATAATTAAAGAAATATAATATAGACAAGACACATTTAGGTAGTGTTTTTTAGAGGATGGTGGTAGTATAATACACTAATAACTTGCCGCAGCGTGGTTTCACCCGTGTCTTTGGTTACTGATCTGCTCCCGTCGCCAGTAGCGTGATGTTACATAGCGTTTAACCTTCCTCGAGAACTGGGCTATATATAAAATATTTTTTTAAAATCCAACTGGTAGTTCTAGAGATTAGCGCGTTTAAACAAACAAACTCTTACGCTTTATTTATTAGTACGGAATACAGATTAATCTGTCACGTATCTCTATACGTGACAAGTAGCAACAATAATAGTGAACCAAGCCGAGAAACCTCAATTTTAGTACCAGGGCGAAGCGAGGGCGAGTCATTAGTGTAGAAACAAAACCAATAATCTTTTAATTTGATGTAGGATTAGAAAATATTCATTGTGTATATGTAGATACGTTTAATTATACAAATTAATTATTGATTACCTACATAGATAGAAACTACCTCTAAGCACTATTATATGTATAAAGTGGAAGAGTTTGTTTGTTTGAACGCGGTAATCTCTGGCACTACCAGTCGGATTTTAATCATTATATTTGTGTATGATAGCCTAGTTTTTGAGGAAGATTATAGGATAGGTAACATCACGCTACTGGCGACGGGAGCAGAGCAGTAAGCAAAGAAGCGGGTGAAACCGCGCCGTTTCAAGCTAATCTCTATAACAAGATAAGTTAAACATTGAAGTTGTTTTTATTTTATTTCAATGTATAATACCTATGTAAAGTATTTGAGAGAGGACACATAGATAAATAATTTTATACCTATAGATACTTAGTTTTAAGAGGTTAGTATACTTAAAAGAACGTATAATGATCGACCTTATCGTTAAAAGCTATTTCATGCAAGCTACCTTTATATGGTCAGTAAAAGATTGTTTGAGATTTTATATTAATACTATCTTCTTGAACGCCGTTTCACCCACGACTTTGGTTACTATTTTGCTCTCGTCGGCAGTAGCGTGTTGTTACAGTCTTTAACCTAACTCAAGAAGTGGGCTATCATACGCGAAAAGAATTATTCAAATCCGATTAGTAGTTCCATAGATTAGCGCGCTCAAACAAACAAACAAACAAACTCTTCTGTTTTATAATTATAATAGTATATAAATATAGATTGAAATGTTTTGGTATTTGAATGTGTATAATTATATTTAATAATGTAGGTGTTTCAACGCAAAATGAACTTTATGTGGTCCATGAAGGCTGTTGTATTTTTGTTATTTAAACGATACAGGACTTGTTTTTGTGACTTTGATAGATATCTTCACATTATTTGATGCCAGAGTTCGACTTTTACCTTAAATATTGTTTTAATAAATTAAACGATTTTTAAATGTATTCATTTATATTAAGTTTTTAGGAAAAAAGGAAACAGCAATGAGAAAAGAAAAGTAACGGCGCCGGCGCCGAGGAAGCCTAACGATGCTAGCTAGTATGAGTAAAATATGATTTCTATTTTCTATAGAGCTTATGAAATTTATGTAAAAGATATTCTAAGTTATTTTTATACAGCTACTTCTTATGAAAAAAATAACTTCTCTTTTACTAATCTGTAACTAACGGTGAAGGTCCTAATAATGTGTACGTTTAAGATAAAGTTAGAATTTCTGAACACATCCACAAGTGGAAAATAGCACGATAAATTAATTGAAAAATATATAGTAAAACATACCTTATTCAAAATAACTCCTGGCAATTTAATTAATGTCTTATTGTATAATTTATAACAACACAGTTTGTCCACACTTTACCACAGTTGAACTCATACTGCGCCTACAAAATAATATATGTCTGTTACAGAGAGACTATCATTTCGGTGCTTAAGCGAAAAGACCGGTTTGTTTTATATATTATGTTGTAGTGACACGTTGTAACTACGCAGATACAAAAGCATTGTGGTTGTAATTAAATTAGAGTTACTATTAAGTGACATTAAAATTTGTATTATCTTTATATTTTACAGGAATTTCACAATTGATTACATTTATGTAGCACGCTGCATTGCACGTTTTAATTACCTATACTTAATAACATAAATGATGTGGCAATCGTAACTCTCAGTACAAATAAAGATTCGCATACTAAATTATTTCTGATGAATGACAACTCTCGCATGTGACGACTCCTGTGTCGCGAGATTCTTTACCAATGTAAATTATAACCACAAAATATTAAACCTCGCACATTGTACACATACATTGTGCACATTTATACGGTAATAGATCCACGCTGGTTTCAGCATGAATGGGCCGGATCGTCCGGGGAAGTACTACCCTCTCATAGAAGATCGACGTAAGAGTAGTAGTATCCGTACTACTGCGTTTCGCTCGTTGAGTGAGAGCGCTGGAGGCCCAATTTCCCCGCTTTCCTCTTTCCTCACCTCCCTCATTCCTTTCCCCTAACCCGATTCCCAGCCGCCATAGTGGAGGCTGTTGCATAGTTGTATTAAATATAATATATATGTGGGTACATGTGTATAGTCGTGTGGAGCGACGTTCGTTACATTTGTAAAACAAGTCTCAATATACGCTTAAAGCTAACACTTGTGTCTTATTTATCACCATACCAGCAGTTTAAGAAGATGGTATGGTGGCCACCACTTCTAGATTCCACTGACTGCTTACCATCAGGCGGGTTGGAGTCACTTTGGTAGAATAATATGTATATATAAAAAAAAAGAAAAATTGTTTGTGGATGGATCACACATTGTATTATCCCGCGTGAGACTCGAACTAACAACCTACTGTACCGTCGAAATCAAATTCCTTTAAACGCTATCTTTAATACAAAATCTTCAACAGACAATTCATGAAATAACAGATTTGATAACTTTACTACAACATAGTAACATTGATGTGCTATAATAACTGTCGCGAAGGCCGTATTGTGATCTTCCTACATGGTCGTACGACACGTGTCATGAATAGCTTTCCTTAACGATTACTAATTCATGTATTGTAAACGAAAATGAAGCAGTCACTTCTTAACCATTTTTGTTAAACTATGTACATATTAATTTATTACCACAAAGTGACCAGCAAAATTTTAAGACAATCATCCTATCAGCCAAAAGAAATCCACTGCTGGACATATTCCTCCCCCAATTTAGACTACCTTGGCCAGTCATTAGCCGCACTCCTCCCCCATCCATCGATTGCCCGCTACCCTTATCGTCGTTGGTTTACCTTGTGAGGGGTGTGCCCACTAGTGCCCACGCTGCTCTTCCGTTTCGTCGTCGCCACTCTAGAACCCTTCTGCGCCAACGGCCGTGAGTTCTGTTATGTAGTTTTGTGTTTATTATCATTGAGGCGACGGACGTCGACATCTCTATACATCTTAAAATTTAATGAATTAAGTTTAATTTAGATTTATGAAATATCTAAACTAATATCTAAACCGAAAGAGTTTGTTTGTTTGAACGCGCTAATCTCTGGTACCACCAGTCGGATTTGAAAAATTCTTTTTGTGTATGATAGCCCAGTTCTCGAGGTAGGTTATAGGCTATGTAACATCACGCTATTAATATAGAGCCAGTATATATATATATATATATATATATATGGCTCAAAATCACCAAGGTGGTAAATCCACTTCGGCAGCAAATAAATGCTTAAATTCTGTTTTTTTTTAACATTTTAGCATTAGTACACACACACAACACTTAACTGTGTTTACTTTAACCACACATCACACAAAATAATTCAAAAGTCTTATCTATTAAATTTTATATGGACAAATAAGTACAAGAAATCATTTGGAGAACGCGTCCTAAGTAGCAATTCTTAAAAGCTAACACCAGAAATAGTCATAAAATAAAACATTTTAAACGGTTATTAATATCCATTCACCTTCAATTGTATCTAATTTTAAATTATTGCAAGCATTAATAAAGAAGAAAAACGAATTTAAAAAATGTAAGTCAAAATATAATGTCCGACAATGTAAGCATCATTTTAGTGAACCCAGCTTTGATTGCGCGAAAAAAGAAATTTCGAACGCATCACTCTTTAGTCTATGGAACAGCTGTAGAGAGAGTTATAAACAAAGTGGCTGTGAAGAAAGTAGTTCGCCAAAAGAAATTAAAATAAGTGGTAAGTGTCTTTCAATTCATTATTTACAGAGCGTACATCAATAGGTCGTCAAATAGGGAACGCGTTTTCCAATCAAAATATTGCAATAATAGCTTTTATAGTGTTGTTTATCAAATGTTAACCTCAAATATTTTACAATAAGGAAGCGAAAATTGCTGTCAAATATGGCTGCCGTTTAAAAAATGCGCGGTTATTTGAAAATATCATTTGGTGAACGGTCATTTGGGGAACGTTCTCCGATTTGATGGACCGTTCTCTAAATGATGTTGTTGTTCCCCAAATGACTATTTAGTTACTAAGTGGTACTTTCTATTACTAACTGTCAATTTTGTGTATGTCGTGCTTACAAAGTTATCAATAGGTATACTTATTTTATTTTTACAGCAATATGGAGTCTCACAAAGCTGAAAAAAATAACAACCGTTCGAAAAAGCAAATAAAGAAAAACAGTACAGCTTACTTGCGCCAAAGAGAAAAAGCTAATGCCAGAAAAAGAAAATTTTTAGATAAGATGACAGAGGAAGAGAACAAGATTAAAAGGGCTAAGGGCAGAGAATACTATCATAAAAAAAAACAAGAAAAGAAAGTGAAGAACATAGCTGAGATGACTGAACGAGAAAAGCGAAAGCAAAGAAAAATGTGCAAAGAAGCTTCAAAAAAATACAGAGAAAACAAGAAGGCATTATCTGGCATATTACACAATACACCGCCACATTCCGATGATGATATAGCTGCATTAGCTTTAGTGAGAAAAACAGTAGGAAGACAAATTGTGCGGAAGGATAGAGCCAAAGCATATCGTAAAATAAAACAACAAGAGAAAACCATTGCTAAAATTAAACGTAAATATGACACTTTAAAGAAAAGATTAAGAAGACAAGTAAAAAGAAAAGAAGTGAAGTCTCAGAACCCTACAACTCCCAACAGCAAAGTTAACGCATTGTTAGAAAACGTTGTACGTACCTACCTTCTGAAGTGCGCAAGAATCTTTCATTTAACGAAGTATTGACTGCCGAATTACAAGATAAAGCCAATACTTTGAGAAAAATTCCAAGGAGAGGAAAGTTTTCAAAAATGTGTTATCGGGCCTATGATAAGGCAATACAAATTGCTTCATAAGGCTAAGAGTTTTTTGCCAAAAGAGAAAACCAGTACTATTCTCAAATCTGACGTCAAAATTCGTGAGGTTGTTTTGAATAAAGAAGTTCGCGAAAAAGTCAAAGAGTTCTTCCAAAGAGATGATGTCAGTAGGATGTGTCCAGCCAAGAGAGATTTCGTAAAGAAAAATGGGATTAAGAAACAAAAACGCCTCCTTTCATGTTCAGTTAAAGCACTGACGTCAAAATTCGCTAACGAAACTGGAATTAATTTGTCTTATGCGACATTGTTAAGAGCAAAGCCGTTTTGGGTGGTAGTTCTAAAATTAAGAGACAGAGAAACTTGTTTATGTGTAAAACATGAAAATTTCGAGTTCAAATTAAACGAATTAAAAACATTACAACAGGTTAATCACGGGAGTATAGAGAAAACTATCGAGGATTATAGTTGCAACGTAATTTCTTACGACTGTATGAATGGTGTGTGTGAGAAATGCAAAAATCCAACACTTGAGCCAGGTGATGATACAGCTTCTGTGACATATTCTCAATGGAAGTCTGTTATTAAAGAAAAAACTGTAAAATGCGAGAAGAAGACTTTCAAGAGAACAAAAAAGGTTGCTCTTTTAAGTACAGTAAAAGAATTAAAATTGGCTTTTATTGAAGATATTCCAGTTATGAAAAAACATCTGTATGGTATTTATATTTACAACAAACTGAAAAAAGATCTGAAAGAAAATTTAACTGAAGAAGAGGTAATGATACAAAAAGATTTTTCAGAAAATTGTTTCTTTTTTTATAAGAAGGCATTTCTACCTAAATTAATAATGATTAAGAAAGATTATTTTTGTTTATAAGTTTAAATAAGATTTTAGTAAAGAACTATATTTATTTGTTTAGATGGTTTGATCATCTCCAGCAACATCCAAAGTTTAATTTGATTGTTAAGAGTTTTACTTGGCTGTGTGTCATCAATTATAAGACTAAAAAAGTGACGTAATTTAATTAAGATTAAGTTTTTGTTAAGATAAACCTTATAGCAAATAAATAAATAACAATAACTTCCTATAATTTGGCTTAAAATTCAATTTAACTGTGAATTTAACCCTAATTGTCTGTATATCGTCATTTGGAGAACACACGCATCATTTGATGAACGCCCTCATCATTTCGGGGAACACCACTAAAATCAAAGAAATGCCATTATAACATAAGGTATTTAGGAATAAAGCCTGATAATATTGAAAACAGGCGGAATCCTTATAGCTACCGCAGATTTATTTATGTGCAAGTGAGCGATATTCACTTATTTAGTTAATTTAAGAACATGAAATAGTCATATAGCTTAATTTACAGCGACATTGTCCTTAAAAACGTTTTAATTCCAAATTTTGTCAAAGTTTTTTAATTTCGTACTATTAGCGACATATCTCCGCTATCGTAAAGGGTAAAAATTAAATATATAATTAATTTTTTTATTTAATTATAAACCTCCGAATAACGTTCCCCGAATGATTAATTTTAATGGTAGCACACTTAAAAATTGAAATTTCAAGAAAAGTATTTAATTCTATGCTCTGCCAAGGCAAATATAGTTTAAACCACAAGTTTAGTTATGATTTTAGAGTAACTATCAATATATTTAGCTTCTACTCTATGGCATCATAAAACAGAATTCAGAATTTTCCACCTTGGTGATTTTGAGCCATATATATATATATATATATATATATATATATATGTATAATTTTATATAAATCTCAGAAACTACAAGTGCTAGGAGTCTCAAATTTTGCATGGGCGTTCCTTTTAGGGCATAGGTACTCATTATGACGGGATTTTTCGAAATTCATACCCGTAGGATTTCCAAATTACTAGAAAATACTCATTAATAATAAAAAAAATAATAAATTATGTTAATTATTTTTTTAAATTATCCATACCTAAATAGGGGGTGTAAGTTTGTATGGGCAATATTTCTCCAAACTCACATAATTATACTCTTTAGTAAAATTAGTTAGACACCATTTTTTATATGTATTTAGAAACTACCCTTTTTAAGTGGGAAAATAGGGGAAAATAGAAATCGCAAGTTTATGTGCAATTTCTTCAGTTTTAGTGGTTGGTTCTAGCGGATGAATAGACTTTGAAGAGATTCGCCATAGAGACAGATTATACTGATTAATACTTATACAATTTACGATTGCTGTAAGATCATTCAGACAACATTCTAATACAGGTAAACATCTGAATTTTCACGCGAACGAAGTCGCGGGTAACAGCTAGTAAGTTATATTTATTAAACAATTGTTTATTTCCTTGTACCTATTAAAATAAAAATATTCACAGGCTCAAAACACAGCTAAATGTTATATTAATGATTATTTTAGGTAATACCCTATAAAAACACACGTTCATACAGAAGGAAGTAGTTTTTGTTAATATGTTTAGCTGCCGTGAAACCCAAACAATGGATACGTGTCTTGTAAACACGCCGTTTATTATTAAAAATAATTTATGCAAAACAACAAAGACCAGCGTACTTTAGCATCTAGGTGGCAAATAAGCATGCTGAGCACCTGACATATGCTAACGCCAACAATGTCGTCAGCTTGTCAATCCCATACATTTTTAACCTATTCTATTTTATTTTTAACATAGTAGTATTTATGCTACTTGTTACAAATAAGGCCCTCTGATGTTACATCTATTTATGGACAGGAATATTAATGATAAGATACAATCAGACGTTTCATGTATTCAAATGGAATATGAGAAGGAGAAAAAGGAAAATAAAGGAGAAGAAGACGAAGGAGTGATTGAGACTCTGAACGAAAGCAGTGGATATGGTCGTTTCTCGAAACCAGCATGGATTTTACTGTCATAAATACTACTATTAGAAATCTAATCTAAAATTCTAAACTAATATAACAAAGAGATGATTTTGTGTATGTTTGTTTGTGCCGATTTAACTCAAGATCTAAGTAACCGATTTAAAAGAATCTTTCACCTTAGAAAGCTGCAAATAGGACGGGTAACATACACTATATTTTCTTATTTAATATATTTTCCAGTCATTTTAAATTCTTTTATATTTTAAGCGCCTTTTTAAACCTGAATGATGCAATACGACACTATTGCTATGATATTTTCCGTAGGCGTTTGTTGTGTGACCGAATCAAACTTTTGATACCGAAGCGAAGCAAGGGCGGATGTCTAGTAAGTAATAATATATTTGTGTTCAACAAACTTCAATCAGTTGTAAAATAATTATCTTTTTAATGAATCAAATGACAAAAATTTAAACTATTCAAGGTTTTCTTTCAAAATTGTAATGACTTGATTAAAGATGACGTCAATGCCTAAAAATAAATAACAAAGCATTGTCTGAACAAAACTTGTCTAGAACCTGAATTTCCCGTACTAATAGGTCAACCTAATAAACTAGTAAAATATTTTATTTAAATAAAACAACAAGATAGATAATGGACTGTCTCTGTAGTTCGGTGGTACTGTGTATGGACTGCTACGCTGGGGTCGCGGGTTCGATTCCCGCTCAGTGCAAATATTTGTGTGCATGAACATGTCTATTTGCATTGGTCTGGGTGTTTCTATGTATAATATGAATGTATTTACAAAAAAAAAGTATTTAAGTATGTATATCCGCATTCTAGAACCCATAACACAAGCATATTGTATGCTTACTTTTGGTCTAGATGGCGTTGTGTGTTTTTGTTGAAATAAGTATTAATATATATTGTTATGATATTATTAATTTATTTATTCTCTTAAAAACGTTGATTGTGGTCTTAAATTTTAAATTAGAGAGAGCTAGAGTTTGTAATAGGTTCGACATAGCCTGGAGATTTGTCACAAAGGTTGCGCCAATCTCCAGGCTCTGTGTCAATTTTGACCGCAATAAGATATATAGGTATTTGTTATATTACTATTCATTGTAACGACATTCACGCGAAAACATGGTTACTGGTTATCTTAGACCATACGACTTTCTAATAAAGTTATAATAGGTGAAAATTTCTTTTTCCTATAGATGTACGAGTAGTATAATGTTCTGGGTTTTGCCCGACTGACACAGTCAAGGAGGCTAATCTTTTCGAGCGTATTTATTTAAGTATGTATGTGAGTATGTATGTCTATTTCTTTGGCACGCTCTACAGCCTAAATGGCTTGATGGATTTTAACGTATGAGGTGTCGTTTCGTATTCGTATGTACGGAGTGACATAAGGTTAAAAAATTTCAAAGTAGCGTCAGCACGAGTAAAAAATGGGTTTCTTTCTTTGTATTAGGCAGGCGGGCTTTTTTTCAAAGAGTGTCATGATGTTACGACGTAGGAATTTTACCATTTGATAAGAAATATTATCAACTAAAGGTCCGCCCTTGCTTGGCTTCGGTATTAAAATTTCATTCGATCTCATAACAAACTCCTACGGTAAATATCATAGCAATAGTGTCGTATTGCATCATTCAGATTTAGCAAGGGATTTAAAATATTGAAATATTCAAAGTTACTAAAAATATGTTAAAAGTAATGAAATATAGCCAATATTGTTCGCTTTGTTTATTGATTTCTAAAGGTGAAAGAATTTTTTAAATCGGTAACGGATTAAATTGTTGCAAACAAACAAACAAACTTACAAACATACAAAAAAATTAATCTTTTCTTTAATTGTATTAGTATAGATAGATAATAGATTATAATAACAATATCAAATAGTTTTATTATTTTGTAAAAAATAGGTTGCAATCTATTTAGTTTTATAATATTTTTCTTTATTTAGAGTAAAAATGACAATGACATTATGTATTCAAAAATAAACTAATCATACATGTGGGCTTGATTATTACTTGCTTACTTTTAATTAGAATAAGTAATTTCTTTAGCTAAATTTCTCTTTTGTCTTTAGTCCGAGTTTCTCGCGAATAGAAGTTATGCGATAAGTAGTCTGATTGCAACTTACGACCGTGTCTTCAAGTCTAACTATATACCTAAAATACCAAGTATAGTCATCATCTATTGTGTATAAGTTTTTAATACATACAATGTTTTACGTAGACTCTCAAAGAACTGTGACCAGACGTGACAGTTCCTTGATTCGTTCTAAAACCTCCCTGGATATACCACCGCTGGCTTTTATTGAAAGAGAAAGGTATGTATAGAAATGTGCAACGGAATTTAATTTTTTCTTTACTTAAGTGCACATCTCGACATTGCAGCAAAGTTCATCCATACTACCTGGACAAGATCTCGTCTAACACGATTTATTTCAGCGATAATTTCTCCCACGTACGTGCAGGCGGACCGAACTACCAGCTGCGGTGTTTACCGAGCGCTATAACATACTGTCCTTCTTCAAACGAGGTTTAAAGAGAGCATTATCATGGTAGGCAGCGGCTTCGTAGACCCCTGGCATTGCAGAAGTTCATGAGCGACAGTTACCACTTACCATCATATGGGCTGTTGGCTCGTCTGCCACTACTACTACTACTACTACGAATTTGTGGGTTCAAACCCACAATTTCGTACAAAGCCTAAATTTTTAATTTTTTTGTTATATTAGTTTACCAAAGTGACTCCACACCGCCTGATCGTAAGTAGTCAGTGGAATCCAGAAGTGGTAGCCACTATACAAACTAAAAGCCATCGTCTTAAACTGCTAGCATTTGATGAAACGATGATCATTAAAGCTGTTGCCAACCATGAAGATAAAAAAGAATAGGAAGAAGGTGTGGCGAGCCTTAACATTTCTCTCCACAATTTATTTATATATATATATTATATTATTACCTATTTTAAACAAGTATGCTACATACACATAAACATAATAACATACATTACATAATTAATACTATATTTACACTTTCATAATTATCCATATAATATATTGTCCACATAAATTCACCACCGTCATACACACCGAAACCGTACTGTGGAAACGCGCCACATCTACGTCACGCGGTATATGCGCATGAGTGGGGTCGCACGTCGACTCGCTTGTCCGCCAACCTTAGCTGACCTTCAGTCCGATCTCGCTATCGCGACGCGAAGCCTCCGCAACCTTGTGCCTCTAACGGTCCTAAGGATACCCGCCGTAATCCTTCAGGATCGGCGTGCTAATCAGTGCCATTCTGTGTACAAATTGTCGAACGTCTTTATATATGTTTTTCCTCTCTGTGTATAATTATATTAATTATAAAGAACGCTTAACGTGTGTGTCGAACCTATAAAGATTCTATTCTTCTTCTGTGAATGTTATGTATTTGTGTATGGACTATCATTATACAACCGTGAGTAGCAAGTAAATTCTTTCATTTACCTAAGCACTCCCACACAACACAACAATTCTTAGTGTACCTACATATACACACTAAACTGGTGACCCCGTACAGAATACGCCAGAAAGGCTTGATAACCACGTGTGCTCAGAAAAGGAGAAGACTCATAGTAACACGATGAGTGATACCAGTGACTCCGCAAAATCGTTCGGAAGTACCCGCTCTCGTCAAAAAGCTCGTCGTGCAAAGTGCGTGTCCATTGACGAGCCATCCGACATTTGCCGTATAGCGGTCCGAATTCCACCGTTTTGGCCGGACGACCCAGAGGTATGGTTCGCACAGGTGGAGGCTCAATTCGCGAACTCAAACATCACCAATGATGCCACGAAATTCAACTACGTCATCGGCAACCTTGAGCACCAGTACTCCAAACAAGTCAGAGATATCTTTCTCAATCCGCCGGAGAACAACAAATACGATAAGCTGAAACGCGAGCTCATCAAAGGCTGACTGCGTCACACGAGAAGAAGGTGAAACAGCTTCTCATACACGAGGAGCTCGGAGATCGCAAGCCCTCACAGTTTCTTCGACACCTCCAAAGTTTAGCCGGACCGAATGTCCCAGAGGACTTTCTTCGGACAATATGGAGCAGCCGTCCACCAAGCAACATACAGACCCTGCTGGCTTCACAGCCACATACTTCCCTGGAGGGGCTAGCAGACCTGGCAGACAGGGTCCAGGACATCGTGACCCCATGTCAAGTCGCCGCAGCAACGGCACCGGGGCCTAGCATGCACGAGATGGCAAACGAGATTGCTGAACTAAAGAAGGCCGTGAAGAACCTGACGATGCAGCTGAGTAGGAGACCTCGTTCGCAATCCCGCTCAAACCGCCAACACCGTCAGAGATCCAGACAGCGGTCCGAGTCCAGCCACCAGAAGCATCCATTCTGCTTTTACCACTCCAAGTTTGGAGCCAACGCTCGCGCGTGTGTTAAGCCATGCGATTACGAGAAGTCGGAAAACTCCAAGGGCAGTCGGTAATGGCGGCTAACGACTGTCTGACGACCACAGGTCGCCTTTTCGTCACGGACCGAACATCGAAGACACAGTTTTTAGTGGACACTGGCAGTGACTTCATGACAGTGTGTGTTTCCGCGTCATGTTTTACGTGAACAACGTGTCAAGTCTAATTATCAATTATCGGCCGCTAACGGGTCTATAATTGATACTTATGGCTATCTACAGCTAAATTTAGATTTTGGTTTGCGCCGTAACTTCCCATGGCGCTTCATTGTAGCTGATGTCACCAAGCCGATCATCGGTGTTGATTTTTTAAGTTTTTACAATTTGCTTGTTGACATCAGAAATCAACGTTTGGTGGACAAAACCACCACAATGTTTGTAACAGCTTCCGTTGCAAAGGCTTCAGCGACGTGTTCAGTGAAGGTCTCATTTGGTGATTCCAGGTATCACTTGATACTTAATAAGTACCCTGACATCTGACGCGACCTGCTGGTATACACCGACAAACCACACACCAAACAGTACACCACATACGCACCACGCCCGGCCCGCCCATCTCTTGTTCCCCTCGCAGGCTCGCTCCTGACAAACTACAGACCGCTAAGCAGGAATTTGAGATTATGCTCAGCAATGGCACTGCACGACCTTCAGAGAGTCCTTGGTCTTCACCCCTTCATTTAGCGCCGAAGAAGGACAATAGCTGGCGACCCTGCGGTGACTACAGACTGCTGAACGCGAGGACTATACCTGACAGGTACCCAATTAAACATGTCCACGACCTTACTCACAGCATAGCAGGTTCCAAGGTCTTCTCAACCATTGATCTGGTTAAGGCCTATAATCAAATACCAGTCAGTGAGGACGACATCCAGAAGACCGCGATAACAACCCCATTTGGCCTGTATGAGTTTCCTTACATGACCTTCGGTCTAAGGAACGCAGGTCAAACTTTCCAAAGGTTCGTCGACGAAATGACGCGCGGGCTCGACTTCTGCTACTGCTATTTAGACGATTTCCTGGTCTTCTCAAAAGACCATGAGCAGCATGAGGACCACCTCCACCAGCTCTTCACCAGGATGCAGAAATACGGCATCGTCATCAACACTTCGAAGTGTATATTCGGAGCGGACGAAGTCACATTCTTGGGTTATCGCATCTCGGCAGCTGGAACCAAACCCCTGGAGTCTAAGGTGGAAGCCATCAAGGACTTCCCTACACCCAAAACTGTCAGAGAGCTGAGGCGTTTCTTAGGGATGTTGAACTTTTACAGGCGGTTTATACTCAAAGCCGCAGAATTTCAAGGTCCACTTAACGCCCTGCTAACTATCTCAGTAAAAGGTCAACATCCTGTGGAAATAACAGGCGAGGCGCTCATCGCGTTTAATACGTGCAAAGACAGCCTCTGCAGAGCTGTATTGCTTGCACACCCCGACTATAAAGCGAAACTTGCCCTAGTTACAGACGCGTCCGATCTGGCAATGGGGGCAGTTTTGCAACAGTTCAGGGACGAACAGTGGCAACCACTTGCCTTCTTCTCGCGAAAGCTGAGCCCCGCCCAACAAAAGTACTCGCCATATGATCGTGAGCTTCTCGCGATCTACGAAGGCATAAAATACTTCCGACACATGTTGGAAGCGAGACACTTCACTGTCTATACTGACCACAAACCGCTGGTATACGCTTTTCATGAGCGAAAGCACAACTGTGCTCCTCGTCAGTATAGGCACCTCGACTTCATCTCGCAGTTCACAACGGATATTCAACATATTTCCGGCAAGGACAATATCGTCGCCGATACATTGTCCCGCATTAGTGAACTGCAAACTCCAGTTGATTTTGAAGTCCTCGCTAAATCCCAAGTCTCAGATCCGGAGCTGTCGCAGCTACTTACGGCAGACACATCTCTGAAACTACAGAGACTCAAAATTGATGGCAGCCCCGTCGAGCTTTGCTTTGTTTTGCGATGTGAGTACAGGCACCCCAAGACCATTTGTGACCAAACTTTTACGACGGCAAATATTTGAGAGCCTTCATAGCCTCAGCCACCCAGGAGCAAACACGTCCGCTGGAGTCCGCAAGGACTGTCGAGAATGGTCACGTACCTGTCTCAGCTGTCAACGTACAAAGGTAAATCGACATGTGTCATCACCATTAGGCACATTCGAATTACCCCGTGCTAGATTTGCTTTCGTGCACATTGACCTAATAGGTCCCCTTCCTCCCTCACAGGGGTACCGGTACTGTCTGACGGCTGTGGATCGTTTTACTAGGTGGCCAGAGGTGGTACCAATTGTAGATATCACCGCTGAGACAGTTGGTAAAGCATTGCTGAACAACTGGATTTCTCGTTTCGGTTGCCCAACGGATATTGTCACAGACAGAGGACGGCAATTTGAATCCACACTGTTCCAATATCTAGCCAAAATAGTCGGCTTCAAACACCGAAAGACCACAGCCTACCATCCAGCATGCAACGGCCTAGTGGAACGATTCCACAGGCAACTTAAGACGGCAATAATGTGCCATGCTGACCATAATTGGACAGAATCCCTGCCTTTGGTCCTACTAGGTGTCCAAAGCGCGGTTAAAGAAGACCTTCAAACTTCTTCTGCAGAACTTCTGTACGGTGAGCCCTTACGACTCCCAGGAGAATTTTTCGTGCCCGTTGACAGCGGCACCACCGACATCTCGGAGTTTACCACTCGTCTACGCTCGTTTGTCGCAAAATTGCAGCCCATTCCAGCTGCACGGCATTCCAGACACAAAATATTTGTCCATAGGGACCTAGCTACCTCAAGTCACATATTCCTCAGGGAAGATGCGCTTCGAGGTTCGTTGCAACCAGCATATTCCGGTCCTTACGAAGTCTTAGCAAAAGGTGACAAAACCTTTACAATACTAGTAAAGGGTAAAAAGGTAAAAGTTTCCGTAGACCGCCTTAAACCCGCCTACACATTGGCTGACACTTTACCAACCGACCAACATGTCCAAGAAGAGGCAAATCAGCCTAAGGACACTCCCGTCAGAACGACCAAGTCTGGTCGTAGGGTTCGATTCCCAAATTATTATCGCCCGTAGGACGGTCTCTGGGGGGGAGTGATGTGGCGAGCCTTAACATTTCTCTCCACAATTTATTTATATATATATATTATATTATTACCTATTTTAAACAAGTATGCTACATACACATAAACATAATAACATACATTACATAATTAATACTATATTTACACTTTCATAATTATCCATATAATATATTGTCCACATAAATTCACCACCGTTATACACACCGAAACCGTACTGTGGAAACGCGCCACATCTACGTCACGCGGTATATGCGCATGAGTGGGGTCGCACGTCGACTCGCTTGTCCGCCAACCTTAGCTGACCTTCAGTCCGATCTCGCTATCGCGACGCGAAGCCTCCGCAACCTTGTGCCTCTAACGGTCCTAAGGATACCCGCCGTAATCCTTCAGGATCGGCGTGCTAATCAGTGCCATTCTGTGTACAAATTGTCGAACGTCTTTATATATGTTTTTCCTCTCTGTGTATAATTATATTAATTATAAAGAACGCTTAACGTGTGTGTCGAACCTATAAAGATTCTATTCTTCTTCTGTGAATGTTATGTATTTGTGTATGGACTATCATTATACAACCGTGAGTAGCAAGTAAATTCTTTCATTTACCTAAGCACTCCCACACAACACAACAATTCTTAGTGTACCTACATATACACACTAAAAAGGAATAGGGCTTTCGAATTTCAATTATTGAAGAAAATGCAATAAATGAAAATTAATAAATATCTTATCTTTTAACAGCTACTCAACAATAAAAGGAACAGCTTTAAAGAAGAAACAAAGAAATGTGCAGGATGCGATAGTATCCATGATGTTTGACTCAATGTTGAGCGCCATCATACAGTCGTGGGAGCCTATCGAGGTGCCCAAGCCTGCTGACGACTCTGGACAAGCGGAAATCAGTGAGACTTTGTTACTTGACACTCCATCCAAGAAAAATAAATCTGCAGGTATGTTCTTCTTAACGAGTGGTTAGTGGCCAACCTAGCGTCAGGATTTGATCAGGTCGACCATAATTTATTATAGAGGCATCTGACTTGGCCTGGTATGTTGATAGAATTTTTGTAAGTAAAGGTAAACTTGAGATCAGTGCATATTGGCTGACTGTATGGAAGGTTTTTTCCTTTCTATATTAGCCCACCATAATGACATCACTTTGCCTGTAAACTGTCAGCAGGGTCCAGAAGTAGTGGACACCTTAACAAAAGCTATCGTGAAGGAGATGAGGGCGTGAAAGGAACCAAAACCAGTACCACACTAGAGGCCAGAGACCCAAAGGATCAGCGGACGAAACGCATTAAAGCAAAATAATATTTTAAGACGATATTGAGGGGTCTTTAATTGATCCGAACCATTCACCCATTTCCTTAGTTTGGGACCAAAGGGAACCTGCTTATATTGTATGTAATTTATATTTATTAATTGTAATCCTGATGGTAACCAAGATACAAGCACTGGCTTAGTTTGGAACCAAAGGGAAACTACTTATATTGTATATTGTATGTAATTTATATTTATTAATAAATTGAAATTGAAATTGAAAATTCGCTAAAACCAACTAGAGTCGTTTCGTTTCCGACAATATATCCTTTTCACACCTTTTGTGGTTTCAGCAAAGGCAAAGTCTAAGACGAAATCTAAAACATCGATGAGAGACAAATCAGAAAGAAGGCAAAGTAACAATGATGACTCCTTAGTAAGTAAAGAATAGAAATAAGTATGAATAAACTTTTTATTCTAGTCCGGTTACCACATGGAGTATCTGTTGACACCTTTGTGATTTCTGGCTAAAGTTAGAATGCTTTCGGTGGAAATTAAAGCATTCTATGCAAATAAGGTATGAACGTATAGACGCCCTTAAAGATGCTTATATTTAGCAGTAGCTATTTTAAAGATGATGGTGATACAGATAGTCCTTCAGCTACCTGGTATTGCCTTAGGGCCGCGGCATATGTAACGCCCTTATAAACAGATGGGACGGGGCGGAAAATTTTGTAAACATCGTTTCATACAAATTTATATGGAGAGTATATCACAGAGTGTCCCCTGAGTGCCACGTTCCAGTCCTATGCGTAGGACTGGAACGTGGCACTCAGGGAACCGACCGAACAAAACAGTACCGTCTCCGTTACATCCGAGGTATTATCTCGTTACGTAACTATGCTGTGGCCTTAAATCTCCTTAACTCACGTCTACCTTAGAGAACACCTTGCAAATGTTGCCTTATTATTAGACATCCGCTAACCCGTTAAAATCAGCGTAATGATGTTAATTGCAGGATATTCTCATGTCCTCTGTGTGTTGGTGGTCTCCACCAGACGAGAAAGCTATCATACATTTTAAGAACGGTAATATTTATGAAGGCAATATATCTATGAAGTGCATGCATGGTGAAGGAAGATTTCAGTGGTCTGATGGCACTGTTTATTTGGTAAAAAGTTCCCTTATTTTATTCAAAGAATAGGGGTAGTCAAAATTGATGTTTTATTGCCAGGCTATTGGAAGCTTAAAAGTTTTTATTAGGCTCTTAATATGACGTCTCTCTGTCTGATGGTACAGTGGGAGAAGTGGTAAATCATCATGTCATACTGCTATTATTATATTCTAATTTCCACGTTAGCAGACCCTTGCCAATTTTGGCTATAAATGAGTGGCGGTCGGATCCGCTAGTGAAATATTTACTGCAATACTAGTAAACCTCTTACAGAATACCGATTTAATATAGTCCAAGTACTATTGTTTCGTTTGGTGAGTAAGAGCGGTAGAGTCCCAATTTACCACTCATTCTCTTTTATTTTAGTTCTTTTCCCCCATACCCAAAATACTTGATAGAATGGTAACAAATCATTAGTGGTCTTTTTGTGTAGATATAGATTGCCAAGTAGTTTTATATTTTAAACCTGAATCAAGAAAGTTTCTTCTACATAAAAAGCAACTTATCTTCAACATCTAATTTTACCACGAGGTCAGCAGTCAATTAATTCCAGGGTCACTTCGTAGACAATGAAATAAAGGGCACAGGCACAATCCAGTGGAAGAATGACACCTGGTATCAGGGCGAGTTCGCTAGCAACCTGCGGCACGGTGAGGGAATCTACGTGGATTCTCGACGTCAGCGATCCTACTCTGGAGGTTGGCAAGAAGGAACTAAGCATGGATACGGACTTATACACTATTCGAATAAGACTAATTCGTATGAAGGAGATTGGATTCGTGTATGTATTGTATCTATAATATTGACAGATCTGAGATGATGTATTTCAATGTTTGTTTAGGTGATATCTTCTGGGTGAACGAAAACAAATACTTACTCTAGAAAATATTTCCTTATTAAAAACCACCATAATTTTCTTTGAGAGCGCCGGAGGCCCAATTTCTCGCCTTTCCTTTTTTCTAATCTCCCTACCAAAGTAAGGCAGCGGCTTTGCAGGGTCTGTGACAAGGATTCTGAGTCGTCCATGAGCGACAATTACCACTTACTATCACGTGGGCAAATAAAATAAGATATGGAGTTCAATATGGAGTACTCGATAATATACAGCAATTGTTGTAGGTATATTAGAGAAGAAATTATAAAAACATACCTTTTCCTAAATTACTTACCTAAAAGCTTTTCCTTCAAAAAAGTTATCTCTAAACATGAGTTCCTTCTTAACCACAAAAGACTATACAGTAAGTACACTACATAAATAAATAATTTTCTAGAACATACGATCTGGCTTCGGCAAGCGAGAATATTCCGCCACTAGTGGGTATATGGGCGAGTGGGAGAACGATCAAAGACACGGCAAAGGTGTCATGGTGTATCCGAATAGCGATGTGAGTGTTACCAATTTTATCTTTAAAGTTTTTTATACCAGTGAAAGAAAAACTATCTACAAAACTTGAGCTAATAGCAGTGTTAGTCTAGACGTTTTCTTAAAGATAAAGATAAAGATAAAGAGATTTTTATTTGCTAAGACACATGTAGTACATAATAAAACACTGATAGCATGCTTATTATAGGTGGAATATAGTCAATTGTATCAACATGTCTGACCATTGCTGGTTTACAAATATAAAAGCTTAAATCATTAACATTGTATTATAATATGTATTATTTCATAAATCATAATTAAGTAAATGTCAATAAATAATAACAAACAAAATAGAAAAACAATATGTCAAAAAAAAAAAAAAAAAAGAAATTGGTACAGTCATTAATTACAAATTTTCATCCTAGTAAAATAAAAGTTGTATTAAATAAAATTGAATATTTTTTATAAACATTTGTCTTTCAGGAAGTCATCAATGCTATAGTAACATTTTTCTGTTAAGATTTTTTTAAATGTTTTCTTAAATTGGTCTGTGTTTAACATTTTGATATTGTTTGGAATCTTATTATAAATTTCTGGAGCCTTACATATTATACTTTTACGAAGCATTGTAGTTTTTGCAGGATGTATACATAGTCTGTTGTTATCTCTGCGATTGCGACTTATTATTTCCGACTTACGAGGAAATAAATGAGGGTTACTTCTGACAAACATGGCTGTTTCCAAAATATATATTGATGGTAACGTTAAAATGTTGTATTTTCGAAAAAGAGGTTGACAGCTTTCAGTACTTTTGATTCTGAACATATTGCGAATGCAGCGCTTTTGCATTATAAAAACCATATCTTTGTCAGTAGAATTGCCCCAAAAAATGATGCCGTACCTGAGGAGCGACTCAACTAAACCATAATATGCTGACAGTAGTGCATCAGTGCTTACAGTTGGAGCTAGTTTGTATAACGCATATGATAGGCTGCTTATTTTTTTACATAGTTTGTTAATGTGTTCTTTCCAGTTTAACTTACTATCTATAGCAAGGCCGAGAAATCGAGTAGTGTTTACTTCCTGTATAATATGATTATTAAATGTCAGTTGTATATCTAAGGGGTTATTTATTTTTTGTCCAAAATGCATGATGTTTGTTTTTGCTAAGTTAATTTTTAAGTTATTATTAGTCAACCATGAAATTATTGATGTCAAAGAGCTATTTATTTCTGATTCATACTGATTTATGTCCTTACATGCAATTGTCACTGTACTATCATCTGCATAAAGTGTCATTGGTTGTGGTGTGGCTTTTGGTAGGTCATTTATATATATTATAAACAAAAGGGGCCCAAGTACACTTCCCTGTGGTACAGAATATGATAAGTAGCGATTTGAGGAGGTATATGTTTCTTCAATTTTAGTTTTAGTATTTACACTTGTTACTTGTGTAATTTGACGTCGATTTGATAGATATGATCTAATTAAATTTAAAACATTTCCTCTAATGCCATATGCGTCAAGTTTGTCTCTAAGAATGTCGTGATCCACATAGTCAAAGGCCTGTGACATGTCACAGTAAATAGCGCAAATAGGTGTTCTTTTGTCAACGTGACAAATAACGTTTTTTATAAATTCGTAGATAGCCGTATTTATGGTTTTATTTTGGCGAAAACCTTTTTGTTCACTGCAAAGAATATTATGCTTTTCTAAATAACAGTTTATTTCATTGTATATATATTTTTCAATTATTTTAGAAAATATCGACAACAAAGCTATGGGTCTATAATTTTCTACTGAATGTTTCTCGTCTTTTTTGTACAATGGTTTTATAATTGACAATTTAAGATCTTCGGGAAATGTACCTGTTGTTATGCATAAATTAATAATATGGCTCAAATGGTGACATATATCCTCATTAACAATTTTAATTATTTTTGTTGAAATACCATCGTAGCCGACACTGTTTGTATTCTTTAGGTTTTTAATAATTTTATTAATTGTGTATGGTGAACTAGGTGCGAGAAACATGGATTTTAACTGGTGATTAATCAGGGAGGTAACTTTTTGTCCAGCGCTAGCAATCGGAATGATTTTATCAACAAAATAGTTATTAAATACATTTGCTATTTCAGTGGGATCATTTATGTAGCTGTTATTTTCGGTTTTTATTTTAGTTATATTATTTTTTGGGATATTCAATCTCGTCTTATTTATAATTTGCCATGTTGCTTTACATTTATTTTGTGATGTTTTTATTTTATAGTTATTTTGTGAATGTTTTGTCAATCTTATGCATTTTTTAAATATTTTGCAGTAGTTAATATATTTTAATTTATTTTCTTTTATAGGGTTTAATCTATAAGTCCAAAGTAAATCTTTCTTCTTTCTACTACATGTCTTAATACCTCGTGATACCCATTTTGGCTTGCTATTACTTTTAATAAAAAAATGTGTTTCTGGAAAACACAGGTCGTAAAAAAGCTTAAAATCATTTATAAAATTTTTATACGCTAGGTTTGGATCAGCGGTATCATAAATTGATGAAAAGGATAAACTCTTTATATATATTTTAAATTTCTTAATATTTTCCAGATTGTAATCGCGTTTTATAATACGCCAATGGTTTAATGTAGGTATTTTTTTAACGGGAACTGTGATTAATTGAGCAGTATGGTCAGATAGACCTAACTCTAAAATTTCAGTTTTACACTTATTTTTGAAATTATGCGCAAAATTATCTATACATGTTTTACTAATTAGTCTAGTTGGTTGATGAAGTGCTAACTTTAAATTACAGTTTAACAATATGCATTCAAAATCCAAAGTGACATTATTATGTTTCATGACATCAATGTTAAAATCACCAGCAATTAATATATATTTTGAGTCCAGCTTAGCCATAAAAGTTAAAAGGTTTTCTAACCGGCGAAAGAATGTGTATAAATTGTCTTGTTTAGGTACTCTATACAACACAATAATAATTATTTTGTAATCGACAAGTTCAACCGCACAGCATTCAAATATACTATCAATACAGAATTTGCTAATATCATCAATTTCTCTGAATTTATACTGACTTTTTATTAAAATGCATGTTCCTCCTCTTTTGCAGTTTTTTCGGCAGTAACATGAGGCCAAGACGTAGTTTGGTAAGCATAGATGTGATTCATGACCAGCCATAATAAAATGTTCTGATAAACATACGACATCTATAGATTTGTTATTGTCTCTGAGTTCTTCTAAATTTATACAGAGGGCATCTGATTTATTCAGTAACCCTGCTATATTTTGATGAAGTACATTTAAATATGATTCACAGAAAAAACTGTGTGTCGATTACATTATTATCATTATTTTGAATAGAATTTTTTGAAGTATTAGTATTATTATTACTATATTTAATATTATTTGTATTGATGTCATTATTATTGAATAAAGAATAATCTATTAAAATATTACTTATAATATGGTCATATATACATTTCATACCATATTTACTAATTTTACCTGTTGTGTGCGAGAACATGTCAAGAGTTAAATAACAATTACTGTCAAATAGGTATGCATAGTTAGTATTTTGAATGTCAAGATGCAGGAGATTATTAAACATTTCCACTTTAAAATTATAAATAGGGGCTCCTGTGATATATGTTGGTGTGCAGATAATTGTATTTGTGTGAGTCACTTGTAGTAAGGACTTTTTTATCAAAGTAATAGTGTTAATATAACTTGTTTGACTTTTAATGTCATTTTCTCCAATAAAAATTAAGCAGTAGTCATTAAAGGTATAGTCTTTTAGTTTTCCTTCAATACCACATAAAAGTTCTTTAACAGTACCATTTGGAATTACATGCTGACAAAAATCGAAATGAAGCGAGAAAGTGCTTTCAATCATAGATAGTGAACCTTTGATTTTATGTGTAGTTAAAATAAGAAGTTTGTTCTTTTCTTTAGGTTTTGTTACAATATTAGCAGGATTTTTACAGTGTTCTATATTATTAGAGCTCTTAGACTTATTTTTGACTTCCTGTGTTGAGTGGTGAGTTTGAGTTTCTTTGTCAAGCAGTACAGTTGGAAGAGAAATGCGATTCTCACAAAATTGCGTTTGGTCAGACTTTTTACAGCTAAGAGTATGTACAGCTTTGTTAGTCAATGTTTTGCATTTTCGTGCTGATCCAGGTGTCATATTTCTCCTATCGGGCGTCGAACAAATTTTTTTGTATGCATTGTTTGATTTAAGCATGTTTTGTAGGTCACATTTAAGGTGGTTCCGACGAAATTTCGACGAAATCCGCTACTTTCATCTCGATAATTGAGTAGATTCTAATGCTATTTATTCTTTTTTTTTTTGCCAACAATATACTTTGATTCATGAACTTTAGAATAGTAGAAGAATTATTTACAATAATTGATTATATAACTTATACCAACGATATTAAAACAACGTGATTTCACTTATTTCGAAATATTGCTTTGTAATTACTATAGTTATAAATATAAAAGTTATATTGAATCAACCGGAATAAACCAAATGTCAACTCTGTAGGTTTATTTCATTTATTAGGATAATGTTTCAATAGTTATTGATAATTTGGCTGAATCAGCGTCGCAGGGGCTCTGCGCGGGCGACGGGAGGCAGAACGGCAGAGCGGCGCAAGCCCTTCTGACGGACGGACGTATGCGGTTTTTTTAAAAATTATTTACGTAATTCAATAATTGCAAATAAATAATATCAAAAAAAATATTGTGTGGATAGATTTAGTGTTGCAAATAAATTAGATTAGTTATTTAGATTTTTTTAGTGTATTAAATACGTAGGTATTTACCTACATTTATTATTATTTTTCATCAAAATGACTAAAATTTCACGACTGAAACAAATACAAATGCAAAGGATTCAATAATAGAATATCCTGTAAGTAGGTATATACCTACCTTCATATTTTTAGTAAAATACCTTCTTTGAGATACTTACCTAGGATATCCTTTAATTATGTTTAGTTCCACGTAAACTAGGTAGCAGGTGGTGAGCCTATTGTCGCTCGTGATAAGATCAAGGCAACACCAGGCCTCAAGAATCAGTAAATTCCTGCTGTTATATACCCTAGGGGTATGAATATGAGCTTGCTACAATATTGTCTATGTCTACTATCATTTCGAACTAGGTGTGTGGTAGGTGGGCACATGAGTAAAATATCTAACTTGGATATTTACTCATGTGGCAAGGGCGCTTTCCGATTCCGACCGACGCGACGCGACGACGGCGACGCCGGCGTAGGTACGAGGTGCTTCGGTCGGAACACGAACGTCGGCGTCGGTCGTACAACTAGCATAGAACTCAAATTACAATGATTATACGTGACATGCGTCGGTTTGCGACCTAGTTAGGTACCTACACAAAACAACCATACACGCTGCTGTTAGCTACCTAACTATCTACGTTATCTTGCACGAGCATAAATACCTATACATTCTATATATACATACGGTGTGTACTTGAATATTCTATCGGTAAGTAATACCGATAAAATATTCAAGTATTTACCTCGTTAGATTTTTTTTCATGAGCTGATAAAATCAGTGATAAGATACTAGGCTAAAGTAAATACCTACCCTTCTACTTTCAATGCATCTTATTTTGATTTATTTATTTGATTGCAAGAAAGGAAGAAAAAAGGCTTTATAAAACGTCTTAGTCTCTAACCAAACTAAAATATTTGAAGACTGTGAAATTATCACAATTAGGTAAATTAAAAATCCTACTCTCTGTTCCTTTAGTATCGTACTATATGAATTTTTAATCCTAAAATTAAATAATATATTGTTGAGTGCCTACTGGACATAACAAAACTAATACCGTATTTTTCGAGTAATAGGTGTATGTAGAAAGTAATAGACCCGGCACGGTGGCACAGTATAAAGAATTCTACTCTTTTTTGTACAGTCTTTACCTAACTAGGTAAAGGCAAAAGAATTATGGTTTAGCACTCTATGTATGTATGTATGTATGTATCTTTATTATATTATATTATAAGTCTATGTACTGTAAAACTACCCCGTGACGTCGTCCGCATGGATCCGTTACTTAGCGATAATATTACATTAGTTCTACTTTACCGATTTTGCATTATATTATACATTTACAATACTACAATATGTACGTACATACAAATATATGTATGTACACATATATTTGTATGTACATATTGAAGTAATCTATACTTATAATGAATCTCTAGCGAGGTAATTTTCACGGTACATCCAAATCACTCAAACAGTGGGTACAATGCGTCTACTTTGGCAATTGTTCGTGTTACTTATTTTGCTAAGGGTACATGATATTGTGTACCTTACGTACGGGCACTTACTAGAAGATAATCAACATTTATTTATTTATTGAAAAAGTATTTACAATATCATTACAGATAAAAACCCAATACGATATCATAAAAAACCTAAAATTAAAAACACTAATTACTAAATAAATATATCTACTTATCCAATACTATACATTTTTGTGCAACATCCTTGAATTTTGATAGGGTACATTGAAAAATATCAATTTCTATAGAAATAATGATATACACATAGGAATGATGACGCTTTGTTTAAAGCATGTGTAACTGAAAATCCTTATCAGCTCTGTCATTTGAATTCAGTTTTGCTGGTGAATGGTGCTGTTTCAAATTCAGTGCAGTGGTGGCCATACAGAGTAAAGATACTGTGGGAGAAAAAGGAAATAAAGAGGACCGAGGAGGTAACTATGCCTTCGGACCACTGACTTTCAGACAAAACTTACACTTTACGTCGTTATGTACATCTCCAGCCAAACCGTCCCGCTTATTCTAAAAGATCTACTTCCGTAAAATTTTTGCTAGCTATACAATATACAGAACGATTTACTGAAGTTATATTTGTGATATCCAGATGAACCGAAAATAAATAAGGAAAATGAAAATATGTTAATTCATATAGGTTAATTAAATTAACACTTATGAACGTCAAAGTTTACAAAATGTCAGCAAATTAACCTACAACCAGTTCGCTGACAAAGTAGAGCCATGAGAAGAACTGGCAAGAAACTCAAGCCACTCATTTTAATCGCCAGGTTATTACAATTTTTGTAAGTTACAGTTTCAAGTAGCATGCAAAGTGACACAGGCAATACACTTAACTCTATAGGTAATTAAATACTTACAGCTTTCTATGTTGCAAAGAAAAAATAAAAAGTAAAATGCGTGCTTTACAGGCTGCCTCAATTTGCATATTGCTACAAAAGTACGAAAAGTCAGGGAGAAGTCAAGGGGAGTCAAGGGAAAGCCAGGGAGAAGCGAGGGAGAAGTGAAGATAAAGTGAGGGGAATGTGAGAGGAAAGTGAGAGGAAAGTGAGAGGAAAGTGAGGAAAGTGACGGGGAAGTTAGGGGAAGTGAGGGAGAATTGAGGTGGAAGTGCGGGAGAAGTGAGGGGGAAGTTAGGGGAAGTTAGAAGTGAGGGGAAGTGAGTGGAAGTGAGGGGAAGTGAGGGGGAAGTGAGGAGGAAGTGAGGAGTGAGGGAAAAGTGAGGAGTAAATGAGGAGGAAGTGAGAGGAAAGTGAAGGGGAAGTAAGGGAGATGGGAGAGGAAGGGAGGGGGAAGGGACAAGGCAGGAGCTCTCGAATGCAGGGAAAGGGATAAGAAGTGATAAAAAGAGAGAAGAAAATGAGGGGAACGAAGGAGAAGAAATGGGGAAGTGCTAGAGAAGAGAGGAGAAAGCGAGGAGGCAAGGTAGAGAGAAGTGGAGGAAAGGGCAAGAGATGCTCGAGGAGAGGCAAGGGATGCTGAAGGAGGTGAAGAGGAGAAGAGGGAGGTGAGGAGAGAAGCGGAAACTGTGGAGAGTGGAGAAAAAGGGCGATAGGGAATGAGGGGAAGGGAAAAGTTATTGTAGTGAATATTTGCCTTTGTGTATTGTATTTTTTTTTTACGAGGGATATCTTTAGGTAGGTGAAAGAGGGTTTGTATGAATGGGAGATTAAAAATACTATGGAAAACAGTATTTAAACAATATAAAAATGTCTATTGGAAAAATCAATATTCACGCGAGCGAAGCCGCGGGCAAAAGCTATCTATATACATAAAAGCAAAAGGTCACTCACTCACTCATCACGAAATCTCAGAAACAACAAGTGCTAGGAATCTCAAACTTTGCATGATCGTTCCTATTAGGATATAGGTGCTCACTTAGACGGGATTTTGCAAAATCCATCCTCTATGGGTGTATAAAGGGGTGACAAAGTTTGTATGAAACTTCTATAGTTTTTATAGTAGGATTACCAAATTACTAGAAAATACTCTTTTTTTAATATTCAGAAACTACCCTTATTAAGTGAGCAAATAAGAGTCGAAGTTTGTGTGAAAGTGGTTCATCAGTTTTAGCGGTAGCGGGTTTAAATGAGATTCGCCATAGAGATGGATAATACTGATATTTATTACTGATACAATGTACGGTTGCCGTAAAATCTGGCACCCATCTGAATTTTCACGCGAACGAAGTCGCGGGCAACAGCTAGTCTATAATATGTATGTATTTACAAAAAAAAAAAGTATATAAGTAGTATATCAGTTGTTTAGTACCCATAACACAAGCAAATATAATTGCTTAATTTGGGGCTAAGATGGCTCTGTGTGAATGTGGTAGAATATTATTATTATATTATAGTTATAAGGTGCATTTTATGCTTTTTGTTTAATTATCTCAATTTTGGCATATGTGTGGATTGGTTCCTTTTTGCATAAGTAGGTCCAATTGTTTTTTTATGCTTATTAGTTTAAAGTGTAAGTTAAACTTACTTGTGATTTTTATTATTAGTATCTACATTTGTTTTTATTATAAAGTGGTTTGTAAGTCAATTTAAATTTTATAAAAACCATGTTTTAAGTTTATAATAATTGATGCGATACCGATAATCTTGTTTTAAGGGAAGTTTTGTGTTAGTTGTAAGTTTAAAAATGAGTGTATTTTAATAACTTTTAACTTCAGTTTGATCGATAATGATCTAATACTTTATAATTCTGTTGCGTTAAAATGCCGTTAAACTATAAGGTTTTAAGTTTAACCGCGTTTAAGCGTAACAATGAATCAAGTTTTGTACTCTTATTTAAACACATGTATAGTCTACCAGACTTAAAAGCAGTGAACGGACGTTAACCACGTTTAACATGAGGTAGTTCCACAAGTATTAATGATAAGCTAAACTGACATTATGTGCTATACCGACATTTTAGTTACAATTAAGTTCTTTTGTTTTTTAGGTTTTTAACAAATAATATTTTTTATGAAATAGAGACACTAAAATGCCGTTACGCTAAGCGTAGTGGCATTTTAGCCGCTGATTTATTAGATTTTTGTAACACCAATGGTATACTAAAACGCAAAAAAACGTTTTATTATAAAATTTAATTATATTTACAAACTGACAGGAGAATAAATTGAAAGTATTTCATTTGATCTATATCTTGGTACCTTTAAATCTCAAATAATTGTTGTCATTTGTAAGTGACAATGGTTTCAATTTTTGCCGCGTTTTTTGAGTGTTTACTCAAAACTCGACTTTGGCAGTTAACGGCATTTTAGTTATACCACGGTAGAGCTGGATTTTGAGTTTATTGGTTTAACCCACAGTAGTTATTTTTATTTCTACTACATATTTAACAAACGTCATGATTCTAAACACTCATCTTTGCTTTCGCTACTATATAAATAATAAATATATAAATAATATATACTAAAAAATATACATACTTACTAAACGAAATAATAAAAGATACTAAAAAAATAATTCATTATTTTCGCGTCTATCAGATTTTAGCTCTGCGGTTTCGGACAAGTAAGGTCATTGTCTTATAGTTGTGCTACTGCTACTTGACGCTAGAGGGCGGACTCGCACGCAATGTTTTTTTCGGGTGAGGCGCGGGGTGGTGAGGAAGCGAAACGCTCAAGGTCATATGTGACGGAACGCCCTTAAGGCGAAAATTTTCGCAATTCAAATTATCAATTTCTTGATTTGCGCTCTGCAATTGGCTTGTAAGTGTTTTAATTTGTTCATTTAAGTCATTTATTATTACGCAGCTATTATTGTGAAGACTGTCGGGTATACTCAACATTGTGGTGTCAAATATAGACTTGTCATGTCCTATGCTTGTAAGGTTGTTCAATGAACTTGTTCTGTATGGTCTGCGACGGTATGTAATGTTTTCTGTGTCCATTTTATATCAAAGCGCCCTCTATTGAAAGTATTGCTCAAACTACAAATGTTTGTTGAAATGAATCACACTTTTTGTCCTTGTTGACTTAATATTAAATTTGTTGTCATTGATTTTTTTGAGAAATACCAATTGAAATTGAAAATATAATTATCACAAAAAGATCAAGTATAGCGGAGCCTGGTTTCGAACGCTCACCACTTTGGCACGTTCGCACGTTACTTATGACACTCGGCCATCCAGACATTACGTAGGCAGACGAAATTGTAATATAGTTTATGAGATCTACAACATTTGAATATACATAAGTCGGTTATTATGAGTCATGCCTCGGGAATTTTTTGCTTGGATGTTGTGGTAGTTGACAATGTTTATTCACTTTTTAACACAAAATTAACACTTTATAGTTATTGAAATTGATTATACTTTATTGTTTTTTGTGTTAGCTTATTATTTTGATCGTTAGAGTTTACACACTTCAGCACATAAATTGTCATATAAGTCTCAAATTGTCACATCACGGATATCTTCAATAGTTAACTGTTTACCGAGATAACACTGTCACTGGATAATTATATTACTATAGTTTATTTGTCAACAAAATTAACACGTAATATTAAGTTTTCGTAATAAATTTTAATTTTTTACACGGAGCTCAACGTTTGCACGATGACAAGCGCCATCTATCTCCCTAGTGATACTAAAAACTTAATAAAATAAGTACTCAAGCACAATATAAAAACAATACTAGACCTCCTCTCCTAGAGAGTTTGCAAAAGACACTACATTCTTCTTATCGAAGTGTGGTCAACCTAGTGCCAGGTTTTTTTTTTTTTTTTTTTTTTTTTTTTTTTTTTTTTTATATTATAGCCTACCAAAGTGACTCCACCCCGCCTGATGGTAAGCAGTCAGTGGAATCCAGAAGTGGCGGCCACTATACCAAAAGCCATCGTCTTAAACTGCTGGTATAGTGGCCTCCACTATGGCGGCTGGGAATAGGGTTAGGGGAAGGGAATGAGGGATGTGAGGAAAGAGGATAGGGGGGAAATTGAGCCTCCGGCGCTCTCACTCACCGAACGAAACGCAGTAGTACGGATACTACTACTCTTAAGTCGATCTTCTATGAGAGGGTAGTACTTCCCCGGACGATCCGGCCCATTCATGCTGAAATCAGCGTGGATCTACTACCGTACTTATTTCAGATCACCCATCATTTACGTTAGTAGGCGCATACTGTGATATTCGGTACGCGAGTAACGCCCTTGCCCATTACCTACCTAGCCATGGGTGCCGGCAAGGAAGGTGCAAGCGTACCCCTTGCATCCTTTCGAGAAAATACATAGAAAATATTAATGTTTTATCCTGTTTATCATTATATAAACACTATGCATGCATAGTTTGCCTATTAAAAATAGATGCACCTCCGTCAAGTCAAGTCAGGTGCACGGTACACTCTTCTGAAAGTAATCATGGCGGCACCCATGTACCTGGCATATTATGGAATTGTACCCTTTATTCCTGACAAATTGGAAGAGATCCAATGTTTCTGATTTTCATGAGAAACACTTGCATGCAATAATGATTATGAGGATGTTAGCAACGAGTGAATAATACTACAGTCTTGTAATAAATCATATTAAACAAGATTTTTAGAAATGACCGACTTTACATACACCTGCTTAACCGAGCCTCTGGCAAAACAAAAAAGACATCTTTACCATGTTCATACTTATGCTATTTTTCAGTGCTATCTAGGCCAATGGAACAGGAATGTTATGTCAGGCTATGGAGTGTATGTATGGGATAAATATTACAACCAAACTATGGCGTCACCTCCATTGAACATATATCGTGGCTATTGGCAGCGTGGTGAACGAAATGGCTACGGAATGTTGCACTTTGGCTTAGGTTTAGGCACATTTTATGACGGAAACTTTAAGAACAATAATAAACATGGCCATGGAAGAATTATTACAAGTGCAGGTTATAGTATAGAAGGTAATAATCTCTTTGTCGATGATACGGGCCCCTTTTTACCTAAAGTACAAAATAATGAAGAACAAACACGCCCAGATCTTTGGCAGTTTGATTATTGCGATATCACTGTTGGGCTTTCTTACCATATCGAACGAGCGTTTAAAGCTATAGCTGATAACAGTGAACACAAATACAATGATATGATTAATAAATATCTAAAACATAACAGTCATAAAGCTAAAGGTGATATTACTAAAGATGAACCAGAAGAACATCGTGCAAAAGAAGAAAAGAAGCTTATATCGAATTTGATCACGTCCGAAGAAAAAGCTTTGCGTAATGCTATAAAATATTTTGAACAAGATTTAAGGGTTATATATAATAAATATGCAGCAATATGTAATACTGAAGAAATACACTTTAAACCGGTCATGATACGGCTGTATTTATGGCAGTTTTATGTTGACTGTAACATAAATAATAAAGGCTTGACACTTTATGATATCGATCTTATATTTTATGAGAATCGCAAGTGGCTGGCAATGAAACCTCATGATCCGTTTGAGAAGATATTCTTTTGGCAATTTCTACAAAGTATTATTTCTGTAGCTAATAAATTGTATGCTAAGAAAACAATGCCTGGTCCACAGCCGGACACAGTTTTGGCGGCTGGTTTTAGGAAATTTATGAAGGAAGTTATATTGCCTGGTACTGCTAAAGTAAAAGGTAAGATTAACCTATTTTATAGAGTACTAAGGTTTTCTGCTTCTACGGTAAGTACCTACTGTGTTGACAACAGTAGTAGTTGTCAATGTATTGCCTGTGTTCTGTGTCACTTTGCATGCTATTCGAAATTGTAACTTACAAAAAATTGTAATAACCTTTAAAATTGTAAAGATTAAAAAGAGTGGCCTGAGTTTCTTGCCAGTTCTTCTCATGGCTGTAGGTTAATGGCTGACATTTTGTAATTTTTAACGTTCATATGTGATATATAATATATTTTTGACTTTGACTTTGACTATTTAGCCTTAAATGATTGGCTTAAAACGCCTTCCAATTCGTGGAAACTTAGTTACAAATCTTGACAGTTTCAGGTCGCCTAAAACAAGGTTACGGTCAATACGTACCATTGAAAGCCTTATATGAGCTATACCAAAGTCTTGGAGAACCACACACTATACCGACTTTCCTAAGAGCTGTGCACCATCCCACACATGACCTGAACCTCACTGAGCCTTCGATGGTTGAGCCACCGAAGATATATGTACCGTGGGGTCGGAATGCTTACATGTTAGGAGAAGATTTGGTGTTTCTTGTAGGTATGTTGTTGAGCTGGTAATTTGAGGTATATTTATTTAATCTTTACAAATATTAACAGTTATGAGTTGAACCACATCTAACAGCACAGAACCGCACTTTCCTCTTCTTCCGTCGCTCCTTCTCGCTCTAGTATATAAAAGACCCTAAGGGACAGAAAAGGATAGAAACATAGGAAAAGTATAGTTTTGTGCTGCCAGATTTGGTTTAACCTTTACGCGGTTAGTCAGTTGACTAAACGACCGTCATCGGGCCGACTAATCGGCTACAAATCGGCACATCATTCTCTACTTTAAATATTTCTCTGCGTAACAAAACCATAGCGACTTGAGGTTCAAACACGACTAACAGCGCCATCTATCGAGTAATGAAGCAACTAGAGAAATACACCATCATTAGTTACAAAGTGCTACGACGTAGCTAATTGACTCAATTGACTCTACAAAGACGTAGCACATAACCTGTATATCAAAAATTCAAAACTAATGTTGTAATTTAACCCAGATAACTCTAATCGTATTATTACACTAGACGTCCGCCCTTACTTTGCTTCGGTATCGAAAAATTTCATTCGGTCCCACAACAAACGCCTACATTCATACATAGGCGCTTAAAATATTTAAATTCTGAAAATGACTTCATTTGCACCTACTTCGCTTATCTCTGCATTACCTTGGTTAACTGGTAGAGAGTACTTATGGCATTTAGTCCGCCATTGTAGATTAAGTGGTTTTAAATAAGTAAATAAAAATTATTGAAAATATTTTAAACTTAATAAATTACCCGCTTTATTTATTGGTTTCTACAGGGGAAGAAATTTTCAAATCAGTAACATAGATAAATTTTTAGTTACATCGTTGCAAACAAACCAACATACAAAAAATCTAATCTTTTTCTTTATAATACATATAGACTTTAACTGCAAACAAAGCTATTGAGAAATCCTCAGGATGAAAGCCTTTTTCTATACAGAGAAGGCTATGCATTAACTACTACACTAAATGTTGATTGGCAATCTCAGACCAGGTTTTGTGTGGATGCTTACCTTCATTATGTCAGTAACTTGAAAAGAATCTCTCGACATTGAAGAGTTAAATCAATATGTAAAGTTATTTTGATGGCGGCGTAGAAAAAGATAGAGGTAGGTGCCTTATGTTAAGCCACGACTAATTTCTTAGTTTTATTTTTTACAGAAAAAGTTCCTGAACCGCTGGCAATAAACACAAATGGACTTAAACTTTTCAACATTGGAAATCTATCAACTAAAAAAATAATAAAGATATTTGGTCAAATTTTCCCACAAATATTAAATGGCTCATCAATAGCCAATTTGGACATTAAATTGACATTTTATGACTTTTTTGAAGTCTTTATTGCGTGTGTTGAAGAAAGTATATCGGTGAAATTTGAAAAGGAGCGGGAACTGGCAGCTAAAGAAAATGGCGATAGTAAAGAAACTAGTACCGCCTATCAAAATACAGGGCGTAACAATGGCGGATCCGGCATTTGAGTTTGGGGAAGGGGCTTGCTGGGGGCTTAACCATTGGGACCAGGTAGCAAGCTGGGAGGGGAAACCAGTGATAAGTTAAGACTTTATGAGATAGATTTGGATTTTTAAAGCATGTAGTTACTGCGTTTGAGGGGGCTTGAGCCTCCCAGCCCTGCCCTAGTTCTGGATCGCCGCTGGAGCGTAATAAATAGTGTATCGCTATTAGTATTCTATTGAGTTTAATTTTGTTTAAAGAAATTTATGATTTTATTGTTATTAAGAAACACTGCAAAATATTTTTTTGCTTAAACAATAACTTTTGCTGGCAATTATCTGGATTGGATTTGTCTGGATATCCTTATTGTTTAATAAGGATATCCAGACCGAATAATAAATAAACGTAGTTTATTATTTTATTTTATAATTTATTTTAACAAAATACAATGTCAAAGTAATGCACTACTATAAATTGAATTGTACATACAGCGCCATCTTGTTTACATCAAAACTACTCTTAGTTCTTGAAACAGCCACTAGATGCCGTAAATGACATTGCAAATATGCAGTTAAAATAATTAGGGTGCTTCATAATTATTATTAAAGTAAGGTTGCGTACTTTAAAGATACACACAGATACACAATTAACATTTTTCAGTTTAATGAAACGTAGAACACTTTATCGGTGTATGCATTTTCTTTTATTTTGAGGTCTTAGGCGGCTAAAGTGGAAATTAAGAGTTAATTAAAGTAATGGTAAAGTTTCTTAACTACGGAAAAAGAGCAAATTATAGAGGTGCAGAAGATGACTATTATGGATAAGTACGTATCGCAGCATGCGCACGACACTAATATGCTTTGGCAAACGACAAACGCCTACACTAATGAACCTGTCAAACCAAATATTTTGATGCGATAAATTTTATCTGGTAGAACTATAGAAATGAAGTTAAGATTTTAATAACGTGTAATAATGCATCAATGTAATGTAATGTCCCAATTTTATTCTTTTTCGAGTAAAAATACTTAGTAGGATGATAAAAATTCCTGAATAACCAACATGTACCTATTGTAAGATAATAAAAATATTTTAAACGATATTAACAAAAAATGATTTCATATGGGTCAACACGCCCAAAAAGTGTAATGCTTTGGCAAACGACAAACACCTACACTAATGAACCTGTCAAAAGCAAGGAAACTATTAAACGAATGCGAGACGCCTCTAGAACTCCGAGAAGACTTATAGGCCCTATTAGTACTCGCAATCGTTGCTCAAGAGCCTACGAAGAGATATGACCACGCTAAAAGTAGTATCAATACCTGGCCTAAAGAAAAAGGTTAAGTTACTTAGGTTCAGTTAATAGTATTTTAGCTGAACCTAGTTCTGACGCTGCAAGAAGAGTTTATAAAATGGTCGTATGAAGTGTGAAGTACGTTTCGTATGCTATTTCATAAACTCTTTTAACTTTATTTGTATTATAGTTATATTTTGAAGATAAAGTTATGTTTTGATACTATAGGGCTGACATGTTTTTTAATAAAAGTCCATAAATAATAAAAAGAAAAGAAAAGAAAAAGGGCGCAACTACACAGCAAGTTGCCGGCAAAATAAATCTTAATTTATAACAGTTTGAGGCATTTTTTGTACCTAACTTATTGTCGTTCTTTCTTAAAGCAGTATTGGCTTCACCTGTTGAGTATCTACCTATGCTTATGCCAGCCCAGAGTCTGAATGTGAATGTTAGGTACAATAAAAGCTAATACAAATGAGAGTCAAAGACTGCTGTCGACCCCATTTAGTACATCAGGCGTGATGTTATGCTACTTTATATATAAAATAAACTTAGGTATTAAGGCCGATTTTAGTTCTATTATTAAGTTGCAATATTTTATTTGTTTGTTCTAATAAATATGTACAATAAGTTTAGCATAAAGTTTTTTATTTTTTTTACCTAAGGACTTATATATGGACAAGGTGGCTGGAAAATTATCGCATCACAGAACAAACAAATACATTGTTTGATACGAAAACTTACTGCTACCACTGCCTGTGAACAATCCGCCTTTAAATCGTGGCAATTACAACAATACTAGCTGCTAACCGCAGCTCCTCCGCGTAAATGTCGGTTATCGCATTTTTTTATACAAACTTTCATCCCCTATTTCAACCCCTTCCATTTTTTTCGCGATAAAAGATATGTTGGTATTTATGGTCTATTCTAAATCTGTACCACATTTCATCAAAATCGGTTTGGTGGCGTGAAAGCGTAACAGACAGAAAGTGAGTTATATACTTTCGTATATAAAATATTAGTATGGATTTCGCATATTCTGTAATGTTTGCGGCCGATTTATATCCAGTATGTCTTTCGTGTGTGTCTATTTTGGTGATGTTTGGCTTGGGCGGATTCGTGATCATAGAACGAGGTAATTTAGTGCGCAAGTAATTGGTTACCTGATATGTCTCCCTTTTACTGTATCTATGTTCAAAAACAGGTGATTCTGAAGTCGCAGTCCACGGCTGAATGAAAAATAATGTAAATATTGTGTAACAATATACCTTGGGGCCTACCACCATGTTACTATGTGTTTTGTCTTTTTCTTTTGTACTATTAAAAACAAGGATAGGGACAAAATAAGGTTATTTGTTGATTGCTATAAGAGGTTGTGGTAGGGCCCCTGGCTTCTGCGGGCTGGCGCTGGGTAGGCCGCTGATGTAGTATCAAGTTCCGGCGGCCTATCCGTTAAGGCGAAAGCAGGTGCACAGGGGGGTTTTAGTCGGTATTTCGGCCACCTACCATCTTAGGCCAGCGAGTCCGACATAGCCGCCTCGTTTCCCCGGACGAGGAGGTATGCGTAAATGCATTTCCCCTCCTTAATAAATAAAAAAAAAAGGCCCCTGGCTTCATCCCAAGGATCAATGCTATATCAACAATAGTACTTAATAAAACGAAAGTAGGTTGAGCATAAGCAGGACTTGTCGCGGATATGTTTATTACGCAATGTTTTGTATGAAAACCTTCTTAGGTAAACTCTATTATGGCTTAGAGGAGAAAGTTATATTTGTTACGCCACTCATAATGATGTCCTTTTTTGAGGGTTGTGTGAGTCAGAATTTTATTGCCAATGGCTATAGAAGCTAGCGACCCACGTATCTAATAATGGTAACTGCCAGCAATGATCTCGCTGTCATTGTTTTTTTGTGGATTAAATCTATTAGCGGTAAAGCCTACACTTTGTTTAAAACGATTTTAGCTCTAAAATGAACTAGCTGCTGCTGTGTTTAGCCAAATTTATATGAAACTAGATGTTGTTCGCAACTCTATCCGCGTAAATACAACGACACAATATAACTCTTATAATATCATATTTCTTATCTTCTCTAAACGCGGACTAAAGCAGTGCGTAATTTACATGGTAGACAGCGGCTACAGTAAAAGCTTATATTACTTTTTCTTTATAGTTAAAGTACGAAATATCTTGCGATCCTTCAAGGGAGGTGTTAGATGAATCAATCCTTGCTGCGTATAAATAATTTTATACGCAGCAAGGAATATACTTTAGAAAATAAACTTTAAACGCGTTAGTTATATATATTAAAATGAATTAAATGTATATAGTGTACGGTAATTAGAGACTTTGATCATTTGAGGACGATTTGTCTTATAAAAATAAAACGTTTAAGTTTGTTTGATTTTTTTATCAGATGAAATGTACCTACACGCGCTGCCTTGTGGGACATGCGATGATAATGACGTTTGAAGCACATTAAACTATGTATATTATTCTTTTTTAGGATGTTAATAGTTGTGCCGTTAGTTAAAGTATCTTAAATCCTTGTCGCTATCAATTATGCTTTTATTACGAAGAAGTCTTGGCACTGGACACGTTTTATCCTCACTTTCTAAGAATCACCCTTTATAAAATTATCCCGTCTTGACGTTGTAGTCCTTATAGTTTAGAGCTCGCAATAGTTAGCGTGTGGTGAAGTCACACTCAAGGTCCGGGGGTTCGAAGCCGCGCAAGTACCAATGGGATTTTAAAATCATAAGTACTTTCTATGTTTATCTGGACATTACTGACTAACGGTGAAGGAAAATATTGTGAGGAAATCTGGACTTCTCTAAGAAAGTCTGACATCGCCTATGCACCTTGAGCAAGCGTGGCGATCAATGCAAGGTATGAACCTTCTCTGTATGAGAAGAGGCCTTTCTCTGCAGTGGGATAATAATGGACCGATATGATGAATGGCTCCGTTGTTTCCAGAATCTACTTTCAAAATGAACGGTTCTAAGTTCAATCCTATGATAAACTTGTGATAAACTTATACGTGTCCATCAATCACCTGTCATTAAAGTGCCAAGTCAGTATAAATAGTGTTGTGCAACTCGTTAGTCGATGATATTGATATCGAGTCGTGATGAAACCGATTGACATGACCAAGGTCAATGTGAAGCTTTGTTCCAGTTAATGTGCTGTTGTGAAATAGACCGGTATGGTAGATCCGGGTGGTAGAGAGAATGGAATCAATTGGAATCAATTTGGTAAGAAAGAAGTCTGATGCGCTGAAACTTCAATTTTTCAATACGGAGCGATCTCTTTACAAACATCATCACTTGAAACTAACATTTATGAATCATACAAAATTATACTCCGTGTCGGATACTTTTACTGTGTTACAGAATTAGTAATGAGGGTGAATAAGAAATTTTATGCCACTTTGGTAAAAATTTTAATGTTTTTACAAAGTCGATAATTCACGTTAAGGATAAACGAAAACTGCTAAGAGGGTTCTTTAAAATGGCGCCCACGAGGTGGCAGCACCGATGCGACAGGTCTAGCTGTCAAGCGCTTTTTAAAAGTTTATCCCTGATTGCTCCAATGTGAAAGTTGAAGTGGCGCCAACCGATGGCGAAAATTTAACTACATACCCTCATTGCTGCTACCTTCAAACAAATATCAAGTATCAGTAATTGCAGCCAAAAGCACACATTGTTAACCATTATGTACTTATCGATATGAACACGTATACTTACAGTTCTATAGGCTGCTACGTTTACTGTAAATTGTAGGGTAGGTAAAACAAACTTTTCCGAAATGTTGAAGTAGATAACGATTTTTATTTATTTATGCTTTACTAGCTACGTCCCACGGCTTCGCCCGCGCCTAAAATATGTTTTGTCTCCCCCGGGAACCAGCCGGATTTTCGGATGAAAATAGCCTATGTCATCGGTTCAGGCGCTGAGTGGTAACAAACACACACACATATTCACACAAACTTCCGCATTTATAATATAGGATTTCTATCGATCTATTCTACTAAAAATTACTTACATTTTCGCCTTTTTGCTCTTAAACAAGCTTTTGATTTTTTTATTAGCCTACCAAAGTGTCTCCACTATGTCTGAGGGTAAGCAGTCCATTGAATCTAGAGGTTCTGGCCACGAGATTGTGTGTTTCTTTGTTTGAACGCGCTAATCTCTGAGACTATCAGTCGGATTTGAAAAATTTATACGGTAGATCCACGCTGATTTCAGCTAATAAAAAAGCTAATAAAATGACGAAGAGTGACGTTATAGTATACTTACTTATGTTATGTTGTATAATGTACATAATAATAATGTATATGGAAGTATGTCGTCACTATTTCCATATTATTATTCAGATGTAACCAGATGTAACTTTCGTAAGGCGGAGAGAAATTTTCAAATGATGATCATTTTGTCTGTGGTATTGTTAGAACGAGGTGGCTTAACGAGTGTTGAAGGCTTAAAAAGTAAGTACGCTTTTTATAGTTGGTTTAATTGTGGCAGAAATAATTAGGTGTGTTAAACATTAAAAAGCTTTTGCCACAAAATATGTTTAATTGCAAGTTAATTTTGATTTAAATTATTATTATTATTATTATAAATTTTGTTCCGATCGATACCACTAACTTAAGGGTGAACCTACAGAAATAACATAAGTTGTAACTAAGTATGTATTGATAACCAAACTTGCTGGCGGCTATGTTATTCTTGGGCGTTCAAAAGCAACTTTTTCTGATATAAGAAGCTGGGCCGTAACTTCTGGACGCTTGCAATATTAGAAGTACCGCTCACGCATCACCCTCTAAAAATTTCTTAACTCCTTTCTTAAAACCCTATGTTTTTTTTGGGAAAATGTATTACTTATTGCGATGTTTTCTTTAACGTATGTCATGTATATAAATATAGATATTACCTATAATAATGTCCCAGACGTTACTGTAAGGTAAACTTAAAGACTGCACCGTTGGTCTAGTGGTTAGTGTAACTGACTGCGACGCCGGGTGTCGTGGGTTCGATTCCCGCGGAAGGCAAATATTTGTGTGATGAACATTTGTATTTGTCTTCAGTTTGGGTGTTTTCTATGTATATTAAGTATGTATTTACAAAAAAAAAAAGTACGTATATGTATTATATTTCAATTATCTAGTACCCATAACACAAGCTCTGCTTAGCTTGGGACTAGATGACGATGTGTGATAGTGTCCACATATTATTATATTATTATTATTAATTAAAAATTAATACCTACTTACATGGTCCCGAAGTTACAATCTAGTACTTAAAAGGCTCTAACTTACCTACTTTTAATCCGTAAGTTAGATTATTTATTTTATTTAGTTGTTATGTACTGTGAAAATTAAAAAGGATCCTTTTTTGAACAAAATGGTTTAGTCGCATTTATCTTCAATTAGATATATTAGGTATGTAGGTATATTTTTGAACGTAAGGCTATGTATGTGTATGTATGATTGTATGTATGTTTATTTAGTATTGTAACTCCTTGTGTTAATCTCTTCATACTGTCTTCAGGTACACCTATTTTGTTGTTCTCTGCATCACCCGTACCTAATGGTTGACTGGTAGAGAATGTCTCAGGCATTAAGTCCGCCAATATACTTTGTATATGAAGTTTTTAATAAAAATAAAATAAAATAAAATATTATTCTTTACAAGTTCACGAATTATATTAATATTTATTTAGGAATACAGATACCTATATAAACTATATGTAGTAATATAGATAGAACATTAGCTTTTATTCTTCCCTGTTCCACACGCAAAGTCGTAGAGTTCCGGAGAACAGCCCGTTCATACCAATACCAATACCAATTCTTCCTTGTTTTATAGAAATAAAATTACCTATCATTTCATTAATTTATTTCAGCTACAAAGAAAGAAGAAAGATTTGCTTTTATTGGATCGGGCATTGGCTTTTGGTATTAAATGTAAACTGTCTGTAGATTTCATATTCTTTTGTAGATTTCACGTATTACTAAGGTCATCGATTAAGTAAAAACAGGTCTTTCATAATTTAGTCTTATTTGTATTTATGAAAGTATTATAAATTTAAAATACATTAGTTAAACCTGTACACCAAATTAAAAAATCTATTAGATAAAGTAGCACCTGATTAAAATGTGATAGCAAATGTTATATGACGTGTATCGTTATAAAATTAGAAGGAGCCTACGCCAAAATTTAACTGTAGGTGTAGTGTGCAGAGCGTGGGAGAGGTAGAGAAGGCCCAATAAGAATTGTCCTAGTAGAAAGCTATACTAGGCACCTACTGAACATTATACCTACCCATTTATGATCGCAAACTTTGCGCAAGAGCCTTTGTGACAAGAGGTTGTAGTTTCCCGACGTATCGTGTTTCACGCAGGACAAAACTATATGTGATCATTACTATCCTTATTTACCCTTTATTGTTTTTAAAATACCTAAAAATATATTGTGTACCTAATCTCTTTTCAACTTATATTTTCAGATATAAACGATGAAATACATTCTACGTGTAATAATTGCTTTGGCCCTGACACTAAGCCGCGTAAACGCAGGTGATGAGAGGGGGAAAGAAAATCTGAAGACAGCTTACAACGAGAAAGCTTCTTCGTAAGTATAGTTTTTAATTTCGTATAGAATACATAATCTACACTAATTTATAAAGAGGAAAGATTTGTATTTTAGTATAGTATATAACTCTAAAATATTGGACCGATTTCAAAAATTCTTTTACTATATTAGAAAGCTAGATTATCACTGAGTATCATAGGATATATTTTATCCTCGTACTCCCACGGGAACATGAACCACGCGGGTGAAACCGCGTGACGTCCGCTAGTAGAAAATATATCAATTATCTATCTTATTAATCCACTACTAAAGCCTGGATATACTGCTCTACTAATTAAGAAAGCAGATAATGTAGAACCAAATGTTTTAGAACGTAGAGACATACATAGCTTCACGCCTTTTATCCTCGACTCAGAGGCAAAGGTGTTTCACCACCCACTTATCGTCATTTTTATTTTATGTCCCATGTAACAGCCTGTTGCCATTTATCGGGCGCAATCACACTTTACCCGACCCCGGGATCGAACCCGAGACCTCTGCAACTGAACTGAACCACAGAGGCAGCATGTTTTAGAAAAATGAATCTAAAGCTAGATTTTTTTTTTTAATCTTTATTCTTCCGCCTCATTCCTATCTCTAGTCATCTGTCAGCCTAACCGAGAGGGCATTTGGCTCTGACTTACAGAACGAAATTAGTGTGGCAACTAATATGTTATAAGTACGAACATTCTATAAGACGATCAAATATGTTCTGAGGTCTATTCAAAAACCAATAAGATTTTTCCTGTTACATGCTGAAGAAGCCTTAACTATATTTCCAGAGAAGTACGAATTCGTTCCCGTTTGTCACACTACGATGAAATATCAGCAGAAGACCAGTCAGATTATCATCTAGAAAACTACAGCCACATCAGATTCGAAGATAATCCTACGGGTCCACCAGTGTACAAACCAGACAACACTGAATTAGAAAATATTTTCTTTGGAGGTAATGAAAATGATCACATTCCTACACCTAATGATCAAATTAAAGAAGCAGAGCAGAAGAATTTTGATAAAAAACCAATAATAGATCATCTAGATACTGGTAAAGAAACTTACAATTATGATGATTCAGAGCCTGAAGATAATGCAGAAGATACACCAAATGATGAACATTATGTTGGAATTGAAAAATCAAATTTTGATAATCTAAAAAACACTTATGATGAAGTTCCGAGCAACAAAGTAGAACCAGTTACCGAACGATTTGCTTTCGAAGGTGAACATAAAGAAGGAGTGCCTGTAAGAAAGAAAGGCAGAGGACAAAGAAGGAAACCCAGAGTTCATTCTTTACCTGCCCAAAAACCTTATAACCCTACAAAACCTCACTATATATACCCAAGCTATTCAAGTAGCGGATACCCAGGTTATCCAAAACCAGTAATCCCAAAACCAATTCCATATCCAACATACCCATCATCACCTTATCCCACATTAGAATATCCAGGATATTCTTACCACCCTGGATACCCAGAGCATACAGGCTATGAACAATACCCATCTTATCAAGGTTTACGCCCACAGAAGAATCCACAGGACCAGGATATCAAAGCAGATACAAAATATCCCACAAAACCTGGGACTGTTAGTTCGAATGGACCGGGTAATGATCTTTCATTGCCTGGTCCATTCCAGCCAAAACCTTATCCTGGACAGGGGTACGAAGGTATTAATCCAGGGAACCCAGGTCACCCAGGGTACCCAGTCTATAGTGCTTCTGATGACCCGACTGGACAAAGTAGTGAATACAGGCCCCCTCCCGGAAATCAAGGATATTATAGTAAGTATATAATAAGCTTTTATGCCCGGAGTATGCATTTGTTATAGGTGTCAAGCTGACTTTTGTCATCATTACTGTGACCAGTGTCGCGAGTTCGATCCTCCACGAGACATACTATTTGTAATACTGTTATATTATTTGCGGTCCCAAGTTCTTTGGCCATATAACCCGAAATGAAGACTCGATGCAGCGACTTGTAGTCCAAGGCAGAGTAGAGGGCAAGAGATCTCGTGGTCGCTCGCCAACCAGATGGGCTGACCTAATTTAGTTCCTCACTACCACCACCATGTCCGACTGCTCTCACAACGCTTCAAATAGAGCCGAATGGAGACGCATAGCAAGTAGCGCTATTCGTGTAGACCCACCCATAACCACGACCACTCTGTCAAGAGTGCACGACTAAGAAAGAATTCGCGGATACAGAACTTTTATTATTTTTATTTATTACTGTTATTGTACAGCAGTTGCACGCATTCCAACTTCACCAAGAAACATATAAATGGATACAATTTCAAATAAATAAATACAATTTGTCTCAATAGCTTGTAAACACAATTAAGTATTATCAGTCCATCACATGGTTAACAATTGACACTGTATAGGGGTCGAGGTCAACAACTCCTTTGGTCAACTAATGATAGGTGAAAGGTTTTGTTGGCATGTGTAAGCTTCAAGTGACAAGGAGACCCGCTAATGTGTCGTCGTGTTTTAATGTTTTTTTGACTGCTTCAGTGATAAGTAGTATTTTCGAGTGCAACTGTTGAGCAAGAGGGTGATCGATTCCTTCACGGAACAAAACTTTATCTTTATGTTTTTAAAACATTAAAATTACGAAATTTGGTGTTTGTTAAATTATTCTCGCGCTAGGCATCACGTTCATCATACTAGAATAATCGCATGCATAAAAGTTACACACACTCCCACTACGCCACAATTTTCTTCTTTGTCATAATTTTCTATTTATGGAAAAGAAATTGTCAAAATTTAAAACATTTGTTACCATTTCCAGGACCTGTACCTTCAAAATCTCTTACGCAGCGAGCTGTATCAGCGGTGGCTGAAGCTCTGACCTCCATAGCGCTGTTCGATGACAAGCGGTGCGTGCCCAGACTGCTTTGTGAAGTAGCCAGTGGCAGCACAGCCATGTCACCCACACTTCTGAAGACCACTGCTGGACTAGCACCTTTAATATCGTAAGTTTGTTCACCAAGTTTTAAAAATAGACCGGGGCTATAGACTATAATTATATAGACTTACGTCTGATATAGACGTTTGCCCTGTGGTCTCTGTCTAAAATATGGAATTAGCCCATCTTTTTCCATGGGTATCATAAGAGATGACTAAGGATCCACGTAACGGTCTAGCGATAGCTGCAAAGTAGAAATCAACTCACTGCTATCACCAATTCGCTTACGAAACGTGATGATTATAACTAACCTCCTTTGGGTGAGGCTTATGTCTAGCAGCGGACATTTTTAAGCTGTTGTCATAATAATAATATTTATACATTCAAAATGCACTTCCATACCTAATAATAATAGCATTATATCATCTTATCCAGGGTCCTTCAGTCATACAACGGTGCAAGTTCATCTCCACTATTTATATTCGGCCGTGCAGCAGTTCTTGGTGTGACAACCAAGGGTAACCCAACCTCCTGCCGATATGCTTACCCTCAATGCCCTAACGATCCTGAAGGGTTGCTGAATTACCTTAACAATCATAACGGAGGGTTCTTTAGATTCTTTGGCAAACCAAAAGAAGGAAACAAGCCACAGAATTTAGAACAGTTTTACAATCACTTGTCTGGTCAAAATGAGCAACAGTCAAAGCCGCAGCAACACCAAAACCATGTTTACTACAAAGGATCTTATTATAACAAAGAACAAAATAATCACAGAAAAGGAAAAGATTTATCTATAGACAGTGAGTTTGCAAACTCTTACGTCGAAGAACGAATACAAACCAAACCAGCAATTGTGGCTGATGATGACATAGAAGAAGTACCAAACCAAGGATCTGCATGGATGTTCCCTGATGAACTCAATAATAAAAAAAGGGAAAACAAACCTAAGCGACAAAGAAAAGAAAGGTCTAAAAAACCAAATTTGCTTGAACCCACTAGAGCTGAAAGGGGTGGAGGCAAATTGAAGTTTCCTGATGATAGAGGACCTATTGAAGAGAAACTTGATAATATTAATAAAGAAAGAGAATATATCAGACGCCAGAAAGGCATATATTTTCCTAATTCCAATGATTTTAATATCCAAACAAATTATGAAACTACTCCAGTTAATCTAGAAGAATATGTTTTTGATTATAAGCATAAGTTTTATGTTAAAAGACCTAAAGCCGTTCAGAATGATAATACTGAAACTGTATATATTGTGAGAGGGAACGGTGATTCAAATCATCCTGAAATTGTGAAACTTAGACCTGGAGAAAGTGCTTGACAGGTAACTTTTAAGGAAAAGAACAAGAAGTAACTTATGTTACAATAGTCTTAAGGAAGTATAAGAAATGAAGATATATTAATAAAGTACAATTTGTTTTTCATTTACACCATTTAAGGAATAAAGTTTACAAAGACATGAACGTACTTACGTTAAATATTATCTTCCTATTCTTACTGGTTTTGGTTGAAATTGCGATCACTTACCTACTTAATATTGTAAAATGTACTGTTTATTAAAATGTTGTTAGCATTTTAACTTAACTTATTTAAAACTAGTAATTTATTGTTTGATTATTGTTTTATTTATCTGCAAACTGTAACTTGCTGTTTTTTATCCTAAATACCTTATATGTCCGTTATATAACAGAATAAATTCTTTAGTTATAGGTATAACTATAAACCTATATTAGGTAAAAAATAAAGGGATATATTTAAATGCACATCTGTATAATATTTTAGCACACTAAGTTACTCCACTGACTAACTGAATGCACACCAGAAAAAAGAATGCTGTGCAAAAACATCGATTGATTAACTAAACATGTCCTACAAAAATAAACAAAAAAATCACACAAACCGAGATAACCTTTTTATCGAATTCGCACCAAAAATGTGGTTCGTACATCGGATGTTTGATTTATAAAACCAAAATACGAATTGTTTGCCAAAAATACTAACTTGTACTCTAAATTGTACAATCTTACAACAGATTTTCTAAAACTGATTTATTCTTTCCATTATCAAATGATAAATTTCCATTATCAAAAAAAACTCTACAAATTGACTAATCGTACAGCTAAAATACCTACATTAAACTTTAATTAGGTACCTTTTGATTTATTTAGTGAGCATAATTAGGGTGCAAGTCAGTATTTTTGGTTTGACTGTAAAATGGTTTTTCGAAAGAAGTGAATAAACAGATATCGATTTAAATTCATGCCAAAAATACATTGGGTAAAGTCTTTTTTCTAAGCATTCAAAGCTTGAACCTGAGAGTGGAGATGAAATTAATAGTCGATGTTTTTTTCAGCGTAAGTCAGATATGGAATACACGTAAAGTAATCTATATCTATACATATAATAAAAATGTAACCGATCGCTGTCTGTACATGGAAGATGTATGAGAAAAAATACTATTAGGACCTATACCAACGCAAATAGAACCCAAAACAATGATTGTTAAAATTTTTGTATGTTTGTCTGTTTGTCTGTTTGTCTGTGCGTTTGTTCACGCTAATCTCAGAAACGGCTTATTCGATTTAAATATAGTTTTCACTAATATATTGTGGTAAGCTTCACTTCACTTAACATTTAGTGTTTGTTTCATGTCAATCGGTTCATAAATAAAAAAGTTATGCCAATTTAAAGAATCACATCGAACATTCGTTAATTTACTTCGAAATCTTATAGAAGCAGAGATTTTAACAGGTTGCGGAATAGTTGATAGTGTTTTTATTCCTCGGATTCCTGTCATTCTAAACAATCTTTCGTTTAGTTTTAAACGAGCCCAGTTTCCAGAGAGCCTATGTTTTGCGATGACTAATTAATAAAGCCCAAGGTAAGACACTAAAAGTTGTGGGTGTGGATCTAAGTATTAGCTGTTTTTCGGTCAGCTTTATGTGGCTCTATCACGTGTTAGCATTCCTAGCAGCCTGTATGCTTTGATCTCTGATAGCTATACATCTAATCCATACATCCATACATATTATAGAAGGCTTTGTCCTGACTGACTGACTGACAGACAACGTAAGGCCTAAACCGCTGGTCGTAGCGACTTGAAATTTGGAGGGTGTGTTTGTCTTAATGTCTAGAAATGTACTAAGAAAGGTTTTTTAAAAATTCAACCCTTAAGTGTATGAAAAGGGATGAAAACAATTGTATGAAACGTCTTCATTTTTTAACTTACAGCTTTGAAATTTTGTTTTGGAATACTTTTATTTAAATAAAAAATACCTTCATATTTGTTTTTTTACTGGGGTGGATTTATAAGGGTGAAATATTGTATGGAAAGATCTTTGCTTTTGAAGTTGGCGACTTGAAATTTGGAGGGAGGGGGAAGGGAGGGGGAGGAAGAGGAAAGGAAGGGAGAAGTGATGGGAAAGTGCGGGGGTAGTGAGGGGGAAGTCAGGGGCAAGGGAGGGGAAAGTCAGGGGGAAATCGACTGCCTCTGTATTTCGGTGGTACTGTGTATGGACTGTGAGGTCGCGGGTTCGATTCCCGCTCAGTGCAAATATTTGTAGCATGAACATGTCTATTTGCATTGGTCTGGGTGTTTCTATGTATAATATGTATCTATTTACAAAAATAAAAGTATTTAAGTATGTTTATCCGTATTCTAGAACCCATAATACAAGCATATAATATGCTTACTTTGGGTCTAGATGGCGTTGTGTAAAAAAAAAAGGAAGAGAGAACTTAGGGGGTGTGAGGAGGCAGTGAAGGGCAAGTGAGGGGCAAGTGAAGGGCAAGTGAGGGGGACGTAAGGGAAAGTAAGGGAAAGTGAAGAGTCAGTGAGTGGTGGTGAGTGAGTGGGATGTGAGGGAAAGTGAGGGAAAGTGAGGTAGATGGGAGGGAGACGGGAGGGGAAGGAAGGGGAAGGAAGGGGAATGGAGGGGGAAGGGAGGGGAAGGGGAAAGTTTTTGTAGTGAAAATTTGCCTTTGTGTATTGTATGTTGTTTTACGGAGGATATCTTTAGGTAGGTGAATAGGGGAATTAGGGTTTGTACGAATGGTGATGATGATGAGATCAGAAGTAGTATGCAAAACAGTATTTAAACAATATAAAAATGTCTATTGAAAAACGATATTCATGCGAGCGAAGCCGCGGGCAGAAGCTATACATATATAAAAACGAAAGGTCACTCACTCACTCACTCATCACGAAATCTCAAAAACTACAAGTGCTAGGAGTTTCAAATTTTGGAAATAGGTGCTCTCTAAGACGGCATTTTGCGAAATTCATTTCCCTGGAGTATAAAGGGGAACAAAATTTATATGAAGCTTCTATAGTTTTTGAAAATAGGAGTGCCAAGTTTCGTTAAATATCGCAAAATTTCGTCTGTTTTAGGGGTAGCGGGTGAATAGATTTAAATCGGATTCGCCTTAGAGACGGATTATACTGATATTTATTACTAATACAATGTACGATTGCCGTAAGATTAGGTAAGAAATATTCTCATACAGGCACACATCTGAATTTTCACGCGAACGAAGTCGCGGGCGACAGCTAGTCCATACTATAATATTATAAATGCGTAAGTAACTCTGTCTGTCAGTTACGCTTTCACGCCTAAACCACTAAACCGATTTTTATGAAATTCGGTATAGAGTTAAACTAGACCTTGGGGAACAACACAGGCTATATTTTGTTGCGAAAAATGGCTTGAACGGGTTAATATAAAAGATGAAGGTTTGTATAAAAAATCGTCAATATATAAATAACCGACATTCACCCAGGCGGAGTGGGCAACAGCTAGTATAATATACTTACACATAAGCTTTGAAAAAGTCACTGTAATATTTCCCGGTTGGTCCAAATAATAATAATAATAATATGACCATAGGAGATAAAGCATAGCCGTCTCGACGACGGTCTATAAGAACATATTTATAAATTCTTTGCTTTTAGGTAGTTATAATATACCTCGATATAGTCACCTACAACCCTCCTTGCAACTAGACCAATTTGTAATATTTTTATGGATTTATTAAGTTTTACTTTACTTTTATTTTATTTCTTTTAATTTTTAGTTACTTACTTATTTTATTTGACTGGCCTGTTGGTCTAGTGGTTAGTGACCCTGACTGCTAAGCCGGAGGTCGTGGGTTCGATTCCCACCCAGGACAAACCTTTGTGTGATGAGCATGATTGTTTGTTCTGTGTCTGGGTGTAATTTATCCATAATATGTATGTATTTACAAAAAAAAAAAATGTATTTAAGTAGTATATCAGTTGTTAAGTACCAATAACACAAGCAAATATAATTGCTTAATTTGGGGCTAGATGGCGCTGTGTGAATGTGATAGAATATTATTATTATTATTATTATTATTATTATTATTATTATTTATTTATTTATTTATTTATTAAACTTCATGCACATAGGTACAGAGGCGGACTTAATGCTAAAAGCATTCTCTACCAGTCAACCTTAGGTGATGCAGAGAAAAACGAAGTAGGTGCAGTTAATGAAGCAGAATAAAAAGCTGAGATTGCGATTTAAATTAAGAATATAAAAGGTAACCATAATAAAGGAAATAAACGGTAAATATATTAATAATTATATAATACAATATTTACATAGATATCAAGGGAAACACATACATAGTATACATAAATTTATAAATAGATAATACAATAATAATAATAAAATTATTATTGTATTATTTAAATATTATATTACTTAAATATTTTTGATTATCTTTTACTCTATCCTTTCTACTATTATCAACAATAAATAATACACGCATAAAACTTACCAACTCCACATATTTTTCTGTAATGTAGGATAATACCAGCACTGATGAACAGTTAAGTACCTTCTGAGATACAGTCTTAACTACCTAGTTCAGGAGGTATGGAATATTTTGCTAAGAATATCCTAAAATATACTGAAGCAATTTTAAATGGAGATACTCTAGTAATAAGATACTTACGAGTAATGTACGTTTTAAAACATCTCTGTATCATTTTAGGTTTATATTATGGAATAAAAGAATTTCAATTTCAATTTCAATTTCAAAATTTCAATTGCCCTTTCCTCCATCAAGTTTTATTCAGTAAACGAATTAAACTACGTCGTTTATGAAACAAGTTTAAGCAACAATAATAGTAGTTTTAATACATTGTTCATTGCCTACGTCCTTAATTTTTATTTTCGTACAAAGGATCGGTCAACAGCTCGCGTGTTAAAACCGATGTTTATACGCCACGACATTAAACGTTGTTTAATTGTTTAGCTATAAAAACTTGCGTGTTACGTGTTAGTTTACTTTAATGTATATAGTTGTGCTATCTTTCATACTCTATCACTGCGTAATGCAGTATTTACCTATTTAGATTATCTGTGCTATTATATAAAGCTGAAAAGGTTCTTTGTTGGTTGAACGCGCTAATGTTTGAACTTACCAGTCGGATTTGAAAAATATTTTTGCGTATGAGCCTAGTTCTCGATGAAGGTTATAAGCTGTGTAACATCACACTACTGGCGACGGAAGCATAGCAGAAAGCAAAGACGCAGGTGAAACCGCACCGCGGAAAGCTAGAAGTTTTATACAGCTTTAGTGACAAAGAAGCGTACGGTCTACCTAAGGGTAATTGTTTACCGTAACCTATAAACAAGACAGTGTTCTTTAAGGGTTGCATCAATTGTTTGTAAGAAAAAACAACAAGGCCATTTATTGCAGATCAAGAGAAAATGGAAAGTGGAAGAAGGCGGAAATGTAAGAAGACCAAGAGGATACCTACTTGGGTTTTCGGCGCCCTCACTGACTGAACGAAATACAATACTAGTACTCACTTTGCCTACGCCGATATTTTATGAGAGGCTAGTACTTTCCCCGTGATACTGGTCTATTAATGTATTTCAGGACATCAGCAAAGTAGGATCTACAACTCTATATAAAAAGTACTATCTAAAGATTCAATAGAATCTTTTCAAGAGGCAGGTGCATCAATTAATTATTTTTTTTTACGTCCTTCTCAATTACGAGATTATCGGCCAAGAATAACAATCCATTATTGTAAAATTATTACCCTTACACAAATAACATCTACTCTATCATTCTTTTAGTAAAGACACATTACTTAATTAATAGTTCTGTTAACTACCGCCCCCGGCAGCGTTTGTGTTGTAAATATGACGACAAAATTCGTCGTATAAAAAAGCACATGACTGTTGCCACGAGCTGCGTCGTTACACGTAGCATGCTTCTATCAGGTTCCTGTAAAACCTATTATACGCCTTTAGGGAGTTTCACTTTGGTCTAACCAGATTCGGTCCTTCAACAGCAACATTTATTTTGAGGCCAGTATTAAACAGTAACAGGCGTACTGAATATTACCTTATTGCAGTAGTCACTACTCTGTCATGCATGGGGATTGTATCATATATACCTCTTTTTGGGAGACACCTAAGGCCTAAGTTCTAAAGTGTACGTCTCTCATCTGATAAAAAAGCACAGTTAAGCAGTCTTTAAAAAAAAACCTCATACAAAGCCGCCATAGTAGGAGCTACCATAAGCAGCAGTTGGTCACAATGGCTCTTAGGATAGTATCCACCACTCCTGAACTCTCTGACTGCTTACCATCTACCATCAGGTGGAGTGAACTCATTTTGGTACACATACACAATATAAATGTTAATACCTTAGCAGCCCTCACGCAATAACCTCATAACTCACATTAATGTTGACATCCAGATTATCGAAACTCATCAGCATATATTTAGTCACTGCGAACACGCGGAAGAACGTAATAAATGCGCAATTAACGGATACGGACAAGGTCGCGGCGTTAACTTGTTTAATTGTACTCGTTAATTAACGCAGGAGTAAGCATTTGTTTCTTAATTTGATTATCTATCGGTACAGTTTTATGTTTTTTTGCTGGTAGTGAATCTGTCTCTTTTGGTGGCGGCGGATATTATTGTAACTTAAATGTTTATGATAGGTACCTAGGTACGCTGAACTTTGTTAGAAATTGTTTTCTATATAAAATTTGGTAGCATAGGTACGGCCCATCTGATCGCACCGTATCCTAAGCACATGTAAAATAATTTATCCCAAAACCTATCATATTTTTTAAGATTTTGGTAATTATTTTGTAATAATGAATGACCACGCTGACCACGACTCCGACACGACATAAAGTCGTACAGTGTAATGATCCTTGTCCAGTTCCGTTCATGACATTATACCGTTTTTGGGAAAAGCAAGAATTTTTCTCAACTTGAAACAAAATGGTCGCCTTGAACTTAATATTTTGTATACGCCTGATATTAAAATGATAGTCTTCCGGGTTTTATTAAACTTATATTGCCTTTTAAACGTAGTTTCGAGAAGTTTACCAAGACATTTTGGGGAGGTCACGTAAGGAACAGGCAGGTTCTGTGTTGAGGGAGATCGTACAAGCATACAGCCTACGTTACCTTTGTACGTTAAAAAAATTATAGGCAATATTATACTTTTTATAAAAAAAAATAAGAATGATTTTAGGCTAGCCAAAGTAGAAAGCAGACTTGGTAAAAGATAATCACACACCAGTCTCATTGCTCTATGTCCTCCTTTATCCTTTCTTTACGACAATCCGCAATGCTTGTATATTCAGACTATTATTTTACGATATTCACGGCTATGATGATACGCTACGGCATGTAAACTGTATAGGTACTTGTTTGCCACCGAAGTGCTATAAAAAGAACAATAAAAACAGATAATGCTATTTTCGGCGTACGTTTAATTACCTACTTTAATAATAAAAAGGTGTAAATTAAAAAGATTCCGGAGTTTAGAACGTATAGTATTTCTACAGAAAACGTAGAATGCAATGCAATCAATGAATGTCTTTTGTTTAATATGATGATGACGAAGTGTTGAAAAATTGCTACTGATTACTAAACCCATAAATTTACAAATTAAGTTTATTTCATCACTATGAATCTGACTTTGAGATAGTTAAATATCAAACCAATTATATATCTCGTTAGTCTAATTCCCCATATATTCATGTAAGATGAGCGAATCTCGGCAACGCTCTCGTTATGTTTAAACAACTGCCTCTGGCAAATATTGTGAACTTGATTGAGTGGATCAATCAACGCTATTTGTAATGTTTGGATTCGGATTCGTAGAATATGCTGTTGCCACTTCATACATCGGTTGTGCGCCAGTTTTATCAGAACATCGGTTCCATTTGTAAGAAATCAGGATCATGGAGTTGCTTGGTAGAGACCAAGCAATTCCAATTTGCCCGATCCTGAAAATACCTAGATAAATTCTACAGAGGTCTAATGATATTTGAAAGACAGGTGTGTAGATATGTATGTATATTACTTTGTGAAGGTTTATTTTAGTTTATTGCCCGACTGCCGCAGTCAAGGAGGGTAAAATCGTATGTATTTAAGTATGTATGCATATATATGTATGTATGTATGTGAGTATGTATGTCTATTTCTTTAGCACGCTCTACACCCTAAATTGCTTGATGGATTTTAACGTAAGATGTGTCATTAGATTCCTATTAATCTGGGAGTGACATAGGGTGTATAAAATTTCAATGTAGCGTCAGCACGAGAAAAATGGGTTTCTTTCTTTTCACTTCGCAAGCGGGCCTTTTGTTTTTTAATAATATATATTGCTTATTCTCTACCTAATCATATTTTAAATTAGGAAAAGTATCGGATAAAAATTTTGCTGAATACCTACCTAAGAACAGAATAAGGAATTTTAAATATTTTTATGTTGTGGGTTGACTGAGGAAGATAAATAGGTTGAGTTAGGAAAAAATTATAATAGGGATGAGACATCATAGGAACACCCCCTTAAGTTAAAAGCGGTGTAATTTCAATTTCAAATCTTTTTGAGAATACTATTACTAACAAAGATGGCGGCCAACGGATGTAAGAAGGCTGGTCACCAGTTAAAGTAGACATGATTGGGGAGGACATACTACGCCCAGCCCAACAATAGACGTCATTATAGGCTTAAATATTGCTGCCATTCTTGAAAAAAATAAGAAAAAAAATATTATAACACCATTTAAGCCGAATTTCACTGGTAGGCATAGAGAACTGCTAACTGATTGTAAATAAATAAAAATGTGTGTTTGTACTTTAACAGTAGACAAAGAAAAACATAGTTCTTACAAAAATATTGTATAGATTTTTACTTGACAAAACGAAGCCTTGGAAACTTAGATTAGCATGTCCAAAGTAAATAATTAGACCAAGGCGGCTATAAACAAGATAAAAATCTTCCTCACGAGGAAAATTCTAAAGAAAACAATTTCAAACAAAACTGCGTTATGTAACCGCACCCTCACAAAAAGGACTGCTATGACTACCCGACCGTGTGCAATAGAGCAGGCGCTGGAACAGTTTGCAGGTTGATTATATACAATTAAAATCTGTCGTTTTATACTATTATCATTTTGTAGTGAAAGTCGGTGGACGAAGGACGCGGGACGAAGCGCCAGTGCGTTGCCGACGCTCGTCCCGTGAACACGTGTTGTGTCGAACAATCGAACTTACTTCGCGTGTGTTGTGCTGCGATAATACGATACTGAATGGAATACGACAAAAGTCAACTGTTTTAAGTATGTCAGTTTTATTTTGTTGTTATTATTACATAATTGTTGTTGCGGAAGTAGTTGGGAAGTGTTGTGTTTTAAACTTAACGGTTGTCCGTCGCGAATTGGTTGTTCGCGGTAATACTGCTCAAGGCGTGCATATATTATTATGTATTTCGGCAAGTTAATGTTTACCTTGACGGCCTACTTTTGACTTAATTTTAAAGGAACTAAATATGTACCTACGCATTATACCTACATATTTAAATATTTTATACAAAGGACATTACAAGCTCTCGTTTAATATGCAATAGAACACAATTAATGGGTAGTGTGTCCATAACCATAGGTCATGTTAATTTTCTTATAAAGTTAAGACACTACCATAATTAAAATTAACAAAAGGTTAATTGAAATGTTACTCATAAATCTATTTATAAATAAGATTGTTTTTCTTGATATTGGCTATGTTTTATAACGTTAACACCAAAGTTTTTGTGTAAGCGTGCATTACATCAAGAAAAACATCAAAACGTTGCAATAAGATTAGATTATTTTAGGTATTATTAAAAACCTTTTCTTAGAATTATTTTTCTATTAAGTTTGCTGGTCTCACTGAAGTTTAATAGTTCCACTAGCATCAAATTTTTAAGCAAGAGAAGCGCACATAGCCACCTGCCTAAGATGTTTTGATTACTTATTAAAATGTAACGCAATTAAAAAAACTGCGGCGCACAGATTAGGTATGCGATCAATAAAATTATAAAATTTCTAGGAAGCATCCCACGCCCAATCGTAATAATTTACCGTAGGCCAAGGACATTTGACATGTCAAGAGCAACAACATTCTCATTAATAAAATGCAATCTTACAATAATTTAATTTTGTCGTTGTCTCCTGAGAAAGTTCGAAAGCTACCATAGTTGGAACCTTTGTTTCTACGATGTGAGAATGAGGTCCCTCTCGGTTGCAACAGGTCAAATAGTAAAATATCTATAAATTCCTTAGTTTGAGACATAGTCAACGGGCAGGGCTTCTTGCAAAGACAAATTACTTGTAAAATTATTTTGAAGATCTTTGACTTTTAACAGAGAAGTTGTGTAGCAACGGCAATTAACGATCGATCGATACGGTTGTATTGTAAAAAAAAAATTACGTCATAGTATCAGTAGGTATCTAGGTATTCTATTGACCTACGCAGAGTCGCGAAACGTGCAGTAACCGATATGCTAACACCATATCTTCCACAATAATGTAAAGAAATCAAACAACACTCAAGGGAAGAATTTATTAAGTATAAGATCATTGGTTTATTTATCGTGATTGTTTTTTTAATGCCCAATTTCCCCCTTTCCTTTTTTCTCAGTTTCCGCAATCCCTTCACCTACCCACTCCCTTCACGGTAGGCAGCGGCTTTGCAGAGTCCCTGAGTCGTCCATGAGCGACAGATACCATCACATGGTGCTGTTTGTTCGACTGCTACTGTCGGCAATAATAAAAAAAATAGAATACAATAATAATTAAATGGACGGTTTATGGGCTCTAGAAGCGTTAAGAACGCCCTTGATTGTAACTATGCCTACTTGCTCTACCGCAGCTGTCGTGTATAAAAATAAAACTACATGCTACAGAATACGCAATCTACTACTATCAATACATTGACTGCCTTAATTCGGGCATCCAATACTTTTCTAGCTACAACACAACGCTACCAAAGTAGTAGTATTTTATATGCTGCCTCAAAGTGCTCGCTTAAATATTGATACACAAAGCCACATCAAGATTCCAACTTTTAATATGTAGCTTGAAATAAGCGCTATTAATCTTCACCCAGTTACAATTACAACCTACTTAAATAACAAAACTAAAGCAAACGTAACATATTTACAGAGGCTACAAACTGCCATATTGCACCATAAACTGCACCAAGTTGGCCAAGGGCATTCAATACGGCCAAGCACATGTTATAGTGCTCTCAATACGAACTAAGTACAAAGATCTATTTCAGACCTTTATGCTCTGTAAGTCGAAATGGCTAAGTGGATAAGACATCCGCTTCGTAAACACGAGGTAGTGGGTTCGATCGGAGCAAATAGCAATGTGATTTTTCAAATCATACGTACTTTCTAAGTTTATCTTAGACATTTCTGACTGACGGTGAAGGAAAAACATCGTGAGAAAACCTGGCTTTAAAAGTCTGAAATTGCCAATACGCTTTGAGCAAGCGTGGTGATTAATGCTCATGCCTTCTCTATATGAGAAGTGGCCTTTATCCTGCAGTGGGACAGTAAAACAGGCTGGTATTATAAGCTCTGTAAAGATGTTTTTTAAATAAAATTACTGACACTCGATCGTAATACGTTTGCATTCTGGCTTGCATGCTTTTCTTTAAAGCAATTTTGCAATTAAAAATCGATGGCCTAAGTTTCTTGCTTGTCTCGTGGCTCTACCTCGTCAGCTAACTGTCATGTTAATTAGCTGACATTTTGTTTTGTTATTTTGACGTTCATATGTGTCGCTCAAGTGCTGATGTAAATAAAAATATTTTATTTGATTTTTGAAGAGAGTATATCAACTATATCAACAATATGACGATGCAGAGACCCTAGACAAGTGTCAAAGATTTCTATTCTATTCATAGAATGGATTAAAAAATGTATTGGATTGACATAAGCTAACGCCAGCGCTTATGTCAATCTCATACATTTTTTTATCTATTTTAAGAATAGAATAGAAATCTTTGACACTTGTCTAGGGTCTCTGAATTTTTCCTAAGGGGTGTTTGCCATATTCACTACGTTTGCCAGGATTAGTGACCAGTATGCAGGTTAAGATGCAATCTGTTGTCTGATATAGGTAACTTTAGTCTATTCGACACCTATTACAAAATGATAGACTTAGGTCGTTATAGATTAGTAATAATCACAGATTTGGGAGAAAACTTGTTTCAGTATATTAAAAGTATTGACAACTTGCCTGTTTGCACGTCATCATCATGTAATATAACGACAGATATCTAAAAATTTTACGTCGAAAGAATAATTTTACTTGACGTAAGTTTTTCATTTACCTAAATTTCTTTTACTAAAATACATTTCCTAAACAACGTGTAAATATTCACAGTATGACTAATAACAGAAATGATATAAAGTATAATAATTTCAACTTCAGTGCATTTATAACTCAATTTTTGAACGAATTCCACACTAGACAACAACTAGGTGCAACTAGACTGGCGTGACGTAGTAAAAAAACTTGTATGGCACGTTTTCATAAAATAAACCTTTTAAACGGGGAAATACCTGGATATTTTTAAATATGTATGTTTTTATGTATGTCGATACCTAATAGTTAATCGATTTTCTAATTACTCAGAATACATTTTTAGGCGCAATTTCCGACTATAAGTTATTACTGAAACGTGTTTTTAATTCTGTCTCTAGGGAAGGAAGAACATTGAAACTTAATGAAATACAAGGTTGATAAAATGTACTTATTTATAATACAAGTATTTTCATTTAACACAAAATGCATTAAATGTATACGACATTTGTTTTGGTAGACTTCTCGTCCTAATTGCAGCATACTATGCAATTAAATAGCAACGCTGCTCTCAGATACTGTTCTGTTCTTAGCTTCTAACTGTTAAGTAGTAGTAAGAATTCTTAAATAAAGCACTGCACAAAATAACTACCTACCAGGTTATTTTTTTTTTTACATCACTAAAGTCAAAGCCGGCAGTAATTTTGCCCGTTTAGATTTAAATGAGCGACGACGGTTACCACTTAAGATTAGGTGGCTGCTTGACACCTGAGGCAATAAAATAATCGTAAAAAGCTTATTTTTCCAGTTTTCTGGTAAAACACCCGATAATACAGTAAAGACGTTAACCTTTGCCAAACTTGTATGACAAGAAAAAGAAAAACATTAATTTGACATTAGCACTAAATAAAGGATTATTATAAATTAAGCTTAATTTCCTATTAAATTAAGAATATCACATCTTCTTTTAAATTTCATGTAAATTGATATTTTTTAAATAATTCCATACTTAGAAAATTAGAACGAGTTCTGAATTGTTATTACTGCAAATTAATAGTAGTTTTGGTAATAATACAAAATTAAATTAATCTGTGGGTATCAATGACATGATTCCTGTTAATTTATTTAAAAAAAAAGAACCCGTCTGCGTGTTTCTTTGTACACCTTCGGCGCGAAAACTAATATTTTATTCCTAGCGAGTCTATGAACATAGCAATTAGCATAATTAAGCTCAAACCTGAATTTGCAATCGTAATACCTCAGCGGCATTTTTACTCACATTTAGCTTTATCAATTAAAACATACCAATTAGTCACTTAAATTAAATCATCAAACTCTCTAAATACATACTCTATAGTAAAATTACTTCAAAGAAAGTAAAAAATATGTCAACTTTCTTTTACATAACAATAAAATGACATTGGTAGACCTCGTAACCTTAAAACTATATCCGATTTCGTTAAAAAAGTAACATTTGAATAATTCATGTAGCCCTTCAATCGAGATCGGATGAGGTGTTAGGTCGATTGAATGAAGTAGTCGTAGTCCAACACTAGTTGTGACAGTTGGTTAGTCGTCCGGAAATCGTTGGGTTATGTCAAACGGGTTTAAGTAACCGTGTTGTGGGATGTCAAGCTTAGGGTCAGCTGGTCGATGTACTAACTTTGTTTGAATTTGAAAGAGCGTCTTTCTGTTGTGTTCGTTTTAGTTGACCTTTATTTAATGTGATAAATTTATGTTTGCCCACGTTCTAGCATGTTAAGCAATGGAGTATTTAATTATAAATACGGCACTGTCGTAAAATCGTATCTATTAAACATAGGTATCATGTTTTTATTCTGTTTGAGTCGAATACTACATCTAGCAGTCAGACCTATTGCTCAAATTGCAGAGACTAGTTTTGCAGTCCAAAAAGTATTATATCTACTTAAATCACTTTAATTTTTATTAAGATGTGATTGATGCTTAAACTTTTGCATTGGCAAAGGGTATCAAAATCACGGCTACTGCTAATTTGATTTCAAATAACGTTTTAAATTATTATACAATTTTATGAATTTAATGATTATTAGATTAGTTACAATTGCTTACATTTTAATTAAAATTAATTAATGATATAAGTTTCTAAAGGAAATGTAAAATTTGATTTAGCGTTAACAACAATGTTCATAATAATATTTTAATAACTGGCTCTATAAAAATAGTAAGGATACTTGCAGGCTTTCGCTCGAATTGAGTTTTTATGCGTAGATTCTTATCAAGATATGACGGAAGAAATTGAACTTATATTGATCTTACTCATACAAGTCGAGATTCATTCAGATACGTGATGCCTAGTAAGGTGACAGGTGAGCGAAACGTCATTTACAGGCCTTAGCTCTGAGCTCTTGATCTGCTGACATGCCAGTTCATACCATTATACTATGTCTATTTATCGCTATTTTTAATTATTTGTTGTTATAATAATATATAATACCACCCTTTTTACTGTCCCACTGCAGGGCAAAGACCTCTTCTCATATAGAGAAGGTATGAGCATTAATCACCACGCTTGCTCAAGGCGGATTGGCAATTTCAGACTTTTAAGTCCAGGTTTCCTCACTATGTTTTTCTTTCACCGTCAGTCAGAAATGTCCACGATAAACTTAGAAAGTACATATGATTTTAAAAATCACATTGGTACTTGTCCGGATTCGAACCCACTACCTCGTGCTCCTCTCGTGCCTTATCCACAAGGCCATTTCGACTCACTCAACTTTGTTGATAAAACTTATATTTTATCTTTAGTAACACACCATCATCATCGACGTCCACTGCTGGACATATTCCTCTCCTAATTTTCAACACCTCCTTGGCCGGTCGTGAGCCACCCCCATCTATAAGTTGCCCGCCACCCTTATAAGGTCAACGGCCCACTTTGTGAGGGATCTGCCCACGCTGCATCTGCCGGTTCGTGGTCGCCACTCTAAAACCTTTCTGCCCAACGGCCTCAAACTATGTGTCCTGCTCATTGCCACTTCAGAGAAACAACTCTACGAGTCACATTGTTGGTTCTCCTGCGGATTTCTTCGTTTCTTTAACGTTCTCTGAGCTACTTTGAGCCTTTTGATAAGACCCATAGTTAGCGACCACGTATCTGCTCCGTATGTCATCAATCATCATTGGCAACTGCACTGCCTAACTGGCAACATATTTACACACAACATATTGTCATCTGGCTTATACTACATTCTTGCAAATAAATATATTTCATTTCACTCCCTGTGAGAATTTAATGTGTCTATCTATTACTGTTCAATAAAAGTCCTGTTGTTTACGGCATTAAATATAATGATTTCAGGTAAGTGGATTTTGCTGCCCGTTGCCCATTCCACTGCCCTGGTATTTATGCCCTTCGTTACCTCTTACAACACCCATATGAAGATACAGGTTTTTTATTCTAGACCGTACACGGTAAACATTGATCACACAAATTTGTCATGAGAATTAAAGCCACACCATCATATTCATTATAGGAGGCTAGTAGCAAGGCGGTCTATGCTGACCACATCAGTAAACGGCCGTATCGTTTAAGGTCTAGCACTCATTAGAAGTAATTTGATCGTTCTCGTAAGCGTACTAGACGTCTAATATCTTAGTCGATTGATCAAATTGTGAACAGATTGTATATAAGCTTTTATTTGACTATCTAGCTCATAATATCTACATACATCGTCCAATTTAGGATAAGTATTATTATGACTATTCATGACTTATTATTCAACAATGTGTGCAACACGACGACGGCGACGTAGTGATTGTGTGTGTTTTTTAATTATATCACCTATTATTATAATCAAAAAACCAAAATGGTCTTAAAATTCGTTTGCTGTTATTAGCGTGTCTTGATCGAATCGACGAGATACATTAGATACCCTGTCTCAAAATATCGGCGTAAAATATTAGGTACCTACTTCTATATTATAGCGTTTAGACAAGAGACCATTACTGAAACATAAGTTGTGTCCCTTAGTTGCATGTTTGTAAACAATTACCGAGTAGACTCTTATGATAGCACCCACTAAAAGAGACGGGGTGGCTGTGTTTTTTACGCTTACATTGACGATTTTTCATACAAACTTTCATCCCATATTTCAACCCCTATATGTCATTTTTCGCGATAAAAGATAGCCTATGTTCCTCCTCCAGGTCTAATCTATTTCTATACCCAATTTTATCAAAATCGGTTCAGTGGTTTGGGCGTGAAAGCGTAACAGACAGACAGACAGAGTTTATATTAGTATAGTTAATAATGTATCACAATTATAACGTCTTTAACAAAGCTTGCGTAGCACCTAAATAAACAGTAGATAATAATAATTACATTAATTACGCAACGATAACGTTATCTCACGAGATATGCAAATCGCTACGTTTGTCAGCTTTTATCTATTTTACTAAATCTAGAAAATCTATTTACGTATTTTCTTTGAAGTTTAGATAATAAGTATACCATTACGTTTGAAATTTCAATATGTTTTTATTAAAAATTTATCAATGTTCTTCTCTTATTCAGTATGTAAAGTATATTGACTAAGCGTGTGGTTTTAGCCGTTTTCGAGGGTCGATACTTCGGTATCGATATCTATAAATATCTATAGCGGAAGAGTTTTGTTTGTTTGTTTGAACGCGCTAATCCCTGGAACATCCAGTTGGATTTGAATAATTCTTTTTGCGTATGATAGCCTAGTTTTTGAGTAAGGTTATAGGCTATTAACTTCACGCTACTGGCAACGGGAGAAGAGCAGTAACCAAAGACGCGGGTGTAACCGCGCTGCAGGAAGCTAGTTATACAAGAATATACCAAAGTCTATAACTGTCCAAATGAAGTATACTATCAATTAATCTATCATATAATTTTTACGTAAGTTACCAGTTAACAATTTTATTAAAACAGACATGCTGTCTTCAGCAGCAAAAGTTTAATTAATAAACCACATTAGTCATAAATAATTATCTAAGAAAAACAAAGCAACAAAATCCAGTTGTTTAATGGTGTTAGTTAAAATTCCACACGAATTTAGAATGCTGAGAAAGGCGGAAAACTGTCACTTGCGGAAGGTGACCGAATTTAAATAAAAACTAGCCCAAATTTACGAGAGAAGTACTTCCTACTTGTGAAAAAGATCAAAGAGAAAATAATTGCTTCTGTTTAGTTCTTCGGTAACTTCATAAAAACCTTTTCGATCCAAATACACGAAAAACAATCTTTACGCAAAACGCCTAATTCGTAAAAAATACTATGAACCACGCAATGAATTTAGATAGGTACGGCTTAAAAAGTGTTTTTCGTGTTTATTACAAGCAGTGGCGTACCGTGCCTTGGATCCTTGGATGCCCTGTACCAAAATTAGCTGGGGGGGGGGTTCTAATAAAGGGTTAAGATTTCTCGCCAAAGAAACAAAAAGCTTGCATGCATGGATTGTCATTTCTGAAGTGAAAACTATAAGCACGTGTGACAGCTTTTTTATGTTTTTTTTCCGGAAAGTGACATTGCGGATAACATTTTACTAATTTTTGCATACACACGTTATAAGCCTCTGCAGCCCGGGGGCCCCGTATCATTGATACGGCTAATACGGCGGTAGCTACGCCCCTGATTACAAGTAAGACACAAATATTGGCTGGTAAAATGTCTATAAAAAAGTTGAAATATTTTTGTAAATTGCCAGTGGTGATAAAAGAACAAGCATTCACGTTCAGCTCACCGCTGAAGCCACAATCTTTTCTACTGTCATTACTTTTTATAAACACTAGATGGAAACGACTACCTACCATTTAATTTTGTAACTAAAGCGCTTAGGTAGAAATGCAGCAACATAACTACCTAAGCAACTTCAATTTCAGCAAATTTTTTTAAACAGAAACTGCCTGTTCTCTACTCTCTTTCTCCCTTTCACTCCCTTGTCTCCTTTCTTTCCCTCTCTTTCTCTCAAAACTTTTAACAACTTATACGAGTATACCTAAGTAGTATCGAAACATTTTGACGCGATCTGGAACTTTATGGTGTTTGCCGTTTTAGTGCTCGCTTTGAAGTTTTATTTTTTTATGACTTGATTTCGGTAGCTATGGCATGTTCCGTGATGTCTTTTGTGTTTTTACAGTTATGGGATAAGCTTATGATTTATAGTTCACGTTTCTTCGTAGTCAAAAATTATAAAAGCTTTGATTAGTTAAAAAAAAACGTTGCGCTATAAAAATAATATGTTGTTTTCGGTTTCGGCTGTCATTCATTCTGTACAGACAATGTAGAAAAACAGCCACCTATTAATAAAGCAGTTGGAGGCAAGTTTCTTATTTATATAATACCTACAAGTTAAAAAGATAATAGTAGTAGAAGTTAATAGCATTTTTGTTAGCTAATTGTTACAATAATTTAATGATAGACATACTTAGTTAGTAGTCGTCATTCGTTGTATACTGCTACGGATATTACTGATCCATCACATTTGGAAACACTTTTACAGATCTTATCGGCAACTCACAAATTTAAGAATAGAAGTGTAAAAGTTTTTGATAAATAGGTATTTTGTTTATGAATATACGGCCTGTACGGTAGTAGATCCACGCTGATTTCCTCTTTCCTCACCTCCCTCATTCCCTTCCCCTAACCCCGTTCCCAGCCGCCATAGTGCAGGCCACCATACCAGCAGTTTAAGACGATGGCTTTTGGAATAGTGGCCGCCACTTCTGGATTCCACTGACTGCTTACCATCAGGCGGGGTGAAGTCACTTTGGTGGGCTATAATATAAAAAAACAAAAAAAGAATAGCGTTGCATTCGATGCGTAAATAAACTTTATATTGGAAAGAGCTAAAATATATCGCTAAAAGATGGCAGAGACTTTAACCTATGTACTTTAACTTAATATAAGGCTCTTCCTGTTGGTCCTACCAGTGGAACAAATGAAAAATGGGAATACCTACTCCAACATAAAGACCCAACTCTTTTCTAAATATATACCACATATTATAGTAAGGCAAGTCTCGACTAAAAGCTAGTCTATTAATAATCCGACCTCCTTCCACGGGGCTCAATTAAATCTACTAATTTTGTCACGAGTTCGGGTTCACCCAATTTCGCGGCATAACTGTTTCTATTTTGACATGGCGCGCTGTCATGCACTTCCTGGATCCAGTATGGCGCCAAACTGTCGCACTAAATTAACAAACGATTTTAATCTTTAGCCCGTTACGAATGCATCGAATAAATATTTCTGACGGAAATTTTAAATGTTGTCATATCTGGGATGTTGATTGGTATCCCGTATTTAAAAATCCCATTGTACTGGCTATAACCTTTAAATTAGTGGTTGTAATATAATTAACTGTTTAATATTTAATTATAAATTTATAATTAAGGAGACCATCATGCTGTTTTCCTCAAAAGGTTAGGTTAGAGGTCCAATGCGTGTTTATTACCGTTTTCCGGGCACAATTAAAAGGATCGTTTTTATAATAAAACTAGCATCCGCGTCTAAGCTTACTGCTTTGATTCCGTCGCCAGTAGCGTGATGTTGATGACCATCCTCAAGACGCAAAAATAATTATTTAAATACGACTGATAGTTTTAGAGATTAGCGCGTTCAAACAAACTAACTCTGCCGCTTTTATAATAGTATAGATGTAGCAATGCTCAAGGACTCGCCGTTTTCTACGTTCCCAATTATTTATTTAAAACTTATTTAAAACCTATTGCACTTAACGTACAATGGCGGACTTAATGCCAAAGGCATTCTCTACCAGTCAATTAGCTGTTATACTAAGACTGTACGTCTCAGAAGTCAGGCAGCCACCCTTAACTTCTTAGACCACAATGTAGAATAAAAGGACAAAATGATACATTACAAATTACATGAGGCATTACAATTACAGCGTGTACGGGGCACCGTACACGCTGATTCATAGAACAATATACTAAAGTATTATGAGTTATGAGTGTTATGATGACATACAATTTCTATTACCAAAATATCTGATATAAAGGCATGACGTTGTTCACTTGAATAGTGTTTATTACTACAATTAGATACGGTAAAACAGCTGCTTACTTTCGTTTTAAACTTAGAAAAACATAATATTTGAAGTCACCACAGATACAGAAATGACTAAAATTATTCTGTACAACATTTAGAATTCAGACTTTTTTCATTTGAAAATCAATCGTGTATAGTCATAGCTTTAAGGTTGTATTTCTGATATTTTTCATTTAAAATCAATTGTTATGCGCCAGAACCGTCAAGTATGACACCTGATATGAATAAATTATGTTCGTTTTTAAATTGAATGATGTTTCGACGTATTGATGTAATAAGGACGCATTGTTCTTTAAGACGAGCAGATAGTCGACGGAATATTCGATCAGTTATTTTTTTAAATTTTAATTTGTACAACTTTTTGCTGCTGCAAAACGAAGGTCAATACTAATTTAAAGAATCTATCGATTCAAAAACAAACACATGTTTTTTTTCCAAATTACTTAGTCGTTTCATCTCTGACTTTACACTTTTTAAAAAGGTCATAAAACAATATTTTCTAAATAAAGTCTTGTGTTGTGTTGCGTCTACTTGCGACTATATTCGAGGTTTAATTCCATTTCAAGTTTTGAATCAAAGATGATAATGAAATATGACAATCTAATTATGAAAATAAAATAAATAGTATAAAAAATGTAAGGCCACTTGTTCCAGTAAGTAAATAAACTCATTAACCATGATATCATAAACATATTTCATGCGTTTAATATACACCAGTTTATAAAAAGACTGCATATAATAATAAATAATTTAACTATTGTTGCGGTATGGTATAAGTTATGTACATGGGTCGCTGACGTTTCGGACACAATATGTTCGGACACAGTGGCCAAATTGACACTTTTAAATTTAATTTTATTTTCTCTGTCGTTTCGGACACTGCTTATTCATAGTAGGTGCTTAGTACAGCCAGAAAAAAAGGTTTAAATAAAATGTGCATAAAAATCTTTTTACATTTTTTTTACATTTTTTTACCTGTATAAAATATGTCGCATGCTTTAAAATATATTAGGCGGAAGAAAAGGATTTCAACATTAACGTATCGCTGGATGTTTTTGTCTAACCGTACAAAACAGGATATTTTATTAGTGTCCGAAACGTCAGTAAAAACATTTAAAAAAAATAATTTGTCGATTGGGTCAAAGTGTCCGAACATTTTGTGTCCGAAACGTCACCCACTCATGTACATGTATAATCTAATAAATAAATAAATATATTTATTTATTTATTTATTTATACACACATACAACTATTTTTACAGGTGAACCCTAATACAATAGATAATAATAATTATATTAAAACACTAGAACAAAATGACATTAGTTTTTGACCAGTGTGTATGTTGGTTACCAATTCTTACCAGTTTTTTCATATATAATGTCTCTAAAACGTGGTCTTTCACTATGACTCCATTTGATCAATTTGGCCATCGGCTTGTGCTCTCTATGAGGCTGAACAATAATAATGATATCTTTAAACGTATGAGAATTTGATATCACGATAGGCAGCGGCTTAACATAGTCTCTGGCATAGCAGAAATCCATGAGCAACAGATATCATCTGATGTTAGTCTGATGGCTTTCACAACTTTACGTGGACTGTTGGTGAGCAGAAGGCACTCAACCGTTAAGCGACAGTTACCACTTACCATTAGGTGGACTGTTAGCTCGTCTGCCACTGTAGACAAAAAAAAAGGGCTGACATAACCTAGTGCTTCAGCAAGTTGAACTGGTATTGGTTAAAGCAACTCCGCCGGTGCGAGCTCCTAGCTTTCTGGAGCAGTTCCATAACCATGATACACTACCATAACTGCCATCGAATAATATCCAAGGTTGAATCCCGCAAAAGGACGTACATATTTAAAGGAAGTTATAGATAGCCATCAGACACAGAAAGATTTTGTTCAATTCAGAAGATATTAAGAAACTTGCTTGGAGAAGTAACCAAGGAATAAATAAAGTTAGGGCCAACCGTGAGATTAGAGATCTTATTGAACTTCAGTAGAACGATAGATAAATTATAATTACTATAGCGGAACGTTTTCAGTAGATAGTTCACGGTTTTTATGTAGTCACGTATATATAGGAGTTATAAAAAGAGGACATACCATGTTGGATAAAATCTCATAGAGTCTGGGTGATATAAGATGAAAGATTACGGTTGCCACTTACCATCAGGTCATGTGGTTGTTTGCCACCAAAGTCGTATAAAAAAAAAGGTAGCGAAAGCACTTTATCAAACAGCTGTAACCATAAACATTTAGTTTAAGAGAATTAATGATATAATAATATCCATTTAAAACAATCTATCGATCATTCCTTTTATACCTAACTATCTTGTTTGTAATTAGTTAATTTTAAATATATTCTAGATAAAAACTAATCATTAAAATTTCGATTTTATTATTTAGTTTATGTTAAACGGAAGTACTAAATTGGTGATATGATAGAAAATTATGCAAAGTTCTAAACCAATCATTTACTTTCACTACTATATATATATCGTTTATGACAAATTGTATCATGTTTATTAAGACATGACAGGCTTATCTAAATAAACAAAACTTTTGACGGACCGTTTATTGACCCATTAGTTGTTTTAGAAAACCAATAAAATATATTGTTTTATTGTCGCTTATAATTCTTTCTCTGATATGGTGGGTCAGCTTTCCTTATTTATATCTTCCACTTTGTTCTATCCTCAATATCACGTTCAGAAACTTGACGGTAAAGTAAAAAAAGTAAAATAAAAATAAGGACATATGAATTTAAAAACAAATCATTAGTTCTTACCACAATGTCGTATAAGAATCGTGCCTTACCCGCTTAAAAATCCAGTCTATTTTCCAGTGCAGTTTGTAAATATATATTCCAGTCAATATACCTATATTTACCAAAAACAAAACAATCTCACAGTTCGGTGGTAATTCGTTGTATAAAAATGCAGACAAAATCCAATATAAAACAAATTAATCATCATTATTCTGCTACGACTTTTAAGTTTGCCTTCACCTTAGTTAAGTCAAAAACCAAGCGTAATAAAATCAGGTTTATTACCAAGGTCACTGTCTCCTCGACTATATGGGAGTACAATGTTGTCAGCGACATGTCAGGCATGATTAATGACAGCTGCGACAGGTTCCATGTAATTTGTCGATTGTACTTCCCGATTCGATGTATTGGTTCTTTGGCTGACGTCAGCAACAGTTTGTTTGTTTGAACGCGCTAATCTCTGGAACTATCAGTTGGATTTGAATAACTCTTTTTGCGTGTGATAGCTCCGTTCTTTGGGAAGGTTATAGGCTGTGTAACATTACACTACTGGTGACGGGAGCAAAGCAGTAACGAAAAATTTAAGTTAGCAAGAGGTTAGTAGGTAAATAAAGTGGCAATTATAAGATAAGGCTCTTCTGATGGTAAGTAGTTACCGAAGCGACGAAATCAAAATTACCATGCTCTGAGAAAAAAAAAATATGAATAATACTGGTTGGTTGCTTGTGATCATTATGTATGGTGCTTGAATGACCTGAATTTCTTGCAAATTCTTCTCATCGCTGTGGCTTTATATTTGCTAGTAAATTGGTTATATCGGAGGACATCTTTTGGTTATGATCTTTACAAGTGTAAAGCAATAATCTAAAGTAATAAATGTGCAATCGTTTGAGAAACGAAGAAATCCGCAGGCGAACCAAAGTAACTGACGTGGCTCGCAGAGTTACCTCTCTGAATTGGCAATGGGCAGGACACATAGCTCGCAGAACTAACAGCTGTTGGGGAAGAAAGCTTCTAGAGTGGCGACCACGAACCGGATGACACTGCGTGAGCAGACCCCTTACAAGGTGGACTCGTCGGTCCACCTTTTAAGGGTGGCGGGCAACCGATGGATGAAGGCGGCGAAAGTTGGTGGAAGCTTATGTCCAGCAGTAGATGTCTTTTCGCTTACAACATTGCTGAAAGGTTTTTTATCAAGCATGCAACGCGCGAATGATGTTTGTAAAAACCGCGAATTAGTGACCATAGTAAAATAAAATTTAATACGCAAATAACACATCCATTAGAAGAAATGGTGTGGTATCACATTCTAGACCACGGACCACACAGCCATGACCATTCCAAAACAAATTCTTTACATACAGTTGATTGATTGATGAGTTAATTTGATAATAATCTAGAATTCTTAACACCAATTTCTGTTTATTTGTTATTTCATTAAATAGATAATTTGTTTTCATTGTGTACTAAATACATGTGTTTGTAGAAGATAAATCACAATACTTTCTCCTTCAATATGGCGGTTGATGTTTACGGTCACTGTCAGAGAAAGGCCTAGTTCACTTAGTGTGGGCGATCTCTTTTAGGAATAGAAAGAAGTGTGAAGTATGGGCTCATCTTATTATAAGCCCCGTGTTGTTTAGAGCACTTTTATCCCGGGTATCTTTTGCGCTTTCTGTGAGATATTTTGTTAGCCAATTATGAATCTAAAAAACATTACTCTCCTTGACTTCTTGAAACAGATTTAGAATCTGAACATAATAGGTGATATCGCATATCCTTCCCTCTATTCATCGCACCTTCATGGACAAAATCGAGACATGTAATTTGGCAATTAAATTTTTTTTTGTTCAAAACTGATAGTTTGTATTCAAAATTTCTTTATTTTTAATAAATTCTCAATTTCTACAATTTTGTGCGTCATTTCCAAACCATTTATTCACAATAATCAAGCTTTAAACTGTACTGCAGCAATACACACAATTATTCCATTGACGTTTATGATTATTTAATAATATTAAACAACAATACATAATCTTACATGACTTGCATGTATAACGTTCGCTATATACTTTGAGATACCGCTGCGTGTGTCTGCGCATATTAATATATATTATGTCTGTACGATGTGTTGGAGATCCCCTCACAATTGTAGGAGCTATGGGGTTAATACTCCTGCTCACAGGATGTATAAACTTAAAGTTATGACAAAAATTCCTTAAATTGTTATTATGGCGGGTGATATTGTACAAGTATATAAGTGGCCTACTCACGTATCTTCGACTGTATAAAATAAATTTTTTGTTGAAGGAATGTTGTTCTTGCGTGAGACAGTCTCTTTGAAACCTCTATACTTTACGTCGTCACAAGTAAAAGAAAGGTACTTTAACTCATGTTAGAGCTGTTAAACTATTATTATTTATTGATATTGGGTTTTTTAGATGAGATGATTAGTTCGACTCTAACCGTCTAGAGTCTAGGCTGAATGTCTAATTTTCTTTTTTACATATAAAATAGCTTTTCTTTTCTGTTTAAAAATTACCGTCAGTATCACGTTGGGTGACAAGAGACAGACGAAACGTGAATGTAATATTAGACACAATAATGTCTACTTTTTAAGGAAAATGCGGATAATAAACGTTATTACTAAAACTTAATAGTTTAGTGCTACTTGGCAGCAGTAAGGGTTTTGACTTCGAGCCTTTTTGACTACAAATTAAGAGTATTCCTTCAAATACGGACGCAGGAAGCCTACAGATACCTGCGCTTTTAGTGCGTTTATTATTTATTGAATGGGTATTGGCCTCGTCTTATGAGAAATTTAATAAAATCGCAAACAATTGACACAAACAGTGCCATTTCCGTAACTAGTTCTTAAAATGCTAAAATCAGCTACTTTCGTAAAATTAACCCTCTCTAATGTGTAGGTATGGTTTTTGTATGACAGTTCTGTGAATGATTTATCGATACGAATATTCCACTGACTCTCATGTTTGCTAGAAACGACGGCATTTTAAATAGTGGCCACCACTTCTGGATTCCACTGATTGCTTACGATGGTAACTTGATGAAGCTGAGTAAAGTCACTTAAGTAGGCATATATTTAAAAAGAATATTAGCCAAATTGGCAAAACTATTCTACATAGTACAATTTAAATTATACTACCTACGTAACTTAGTTATAAAATCACTGAGGCCTGGTATAATTTAGACTTTGTTTTCAATCGTGGCCTTGGCTTTACGTTTTCTGTGAGATGGAAGTACTTTGACCGGCGCTAACGTTGGTGTATTACCGCATAATTGCATAGGAAAATTCCTTGTTAATCGTCGAACGTATGACTTAAAGCGTGGCCTCTTAATAACTCTCTGGGTACCTATAGGCTACTTCTCATACAAATAAAGGCTTGTGCATTGATCACCTCTCTTGGTGATGTCGAATCAGCGTTAAATATTTCCGTATACTCAAAAATATCGATCCTCAAACCGTTGATCTGAATTTTGCGTTCGAAATCTTCATTTGTTACCATTTCTTCTTTACCACATTATTTTACTTATATTCTTAATCTTCTCTACCAATCTCTTTAATTTTGCCTCTTTTCCAATCCAAAATTCTCTTCTCCACCACTGACATAAGGTTAATATTCCTCTGCAGTTATTCTAGTACACCTATATGGTTATCGGCCATGAGTCCGCTGGTGACTAATCCGAGGTTCTGCGTCGACCTCACTAGTACAGCTGCTATTAAATATTGTGCTGCTATTTTAATACTATATTGTGGAGAATTTACTTGTTTAAAAGCTTCAGATTACAAACTACATAATAGGTTAAAACTGGGATTAAAAGTTAAAAATCTTTAACACCTGCGATCATTGTAATTTTGATCTTAAGCCTTTTAAATAAGACTTCAAAACCATTTAAAAAAAGATTATATGATAATAGCATTTCTCAGCGCGGTTTCACCCGCGACTTTGATTACTGCTCTGCTCCCGTCGCCAGTAGCCTGATAATGATAATACATAGCCTATATAACCTTCCTCAAAAACTGGGCTATCATACACAAAAATAATTATTCAATTCCGACTAGTAGTGTCAGAGATCAGCGTGTTTAAACAAACAAACTCTTCCGCTTTATGTAATAGATATAGATTATCTATGATAGCAATTATTATAGGATAGTATCCACTATTTTTGAAACCCACTGTTAAAAAAAAGGATGAGTGAAGCAATGTAGTTATTTTAATTGAAAAAGATTCTAAAAAGGCGTCATTGAATAGAAATGTTTTCTATTAGATATTGTTTAGTAAAGTAATCGTTAGTAAAAATTTTTACTAAAGGATAGGAAGTAGCAATGGGCTATTTGATTTCCGAATGCTACGTAAATTGATCGCTTCTTATGGGAAGCGTTTCGACTGAGGGACCACCTTTCACCTGTTGTAACTTTTTAAGGACTTCTTTTACAAACTAGAGATTAAGTTTACAACCGTTTAAATACTTTTACTAACGCTAGAGCCATACGAAATTTCCAAATTCCACTGTGGTCTCTACTTATATGAACTTATGGTGATCGATTGAGGGACCACCTTCTGCATGCTAGTTCTTTTTATATAATGAACCGACAAGGCTGATATTTAATAAAGTAGTGTAACAAATCTTTTACTAAGAGTAGTCATTAATAGCAGTTGTAAATTTCAACAAGGTTTTGAGATATGGATGCCTGTCAGTCACGATTGAGGGACCACCTTTGACCGCTTGTAACTTTTGAGTGCCTACTTTTACAAATGAAAGACTGAATTTACAATCATTTGAGAACTTTTACTAAAGGCTGACGCATATAAAAGCTTAAAATTCAGATATGGTCCCTCAATGGGAACGCACACTTTTGTTTTCAGAGAAAACTCCAGGGGCGTTGCTCATTTCTTAACTACTAGCGCATGTATTCCCATCTAATTTTGATCCTGGGTCTTAGTGGGGCGTGAAAAGCATTTCACTAAGTCTTCGTGAAGGCCCAGCTATTTCAGACGATGATTTTTGGAATGGTCAACACCACTTCTGGATTTCACTGACTGCTTACCATCAGGCAGAGTGGAGTCACTTTGTTAGGCTAATATAACTTATGGTAGAGCTACTATAAATACCTATTTCACTATCATAATTCCTTGCGATTATTTAATAAATCAATGAATTTATTTTGATTGACATGTTAATGAATCTGGTTTAAACTTAATTATTGACGAAGGCCAATATAATATGTATTATATAATATTTGGCATTGACAAACTAATTCAGAGACAGCATAGTATGAACTTGAATACGACAGATCAGTTTTCTTCAAAAAAGAACTTCGCTGGCTACAAGTCTGAGATAAAATAATAAAGGTACAATTAGGTCGCATTCCCACTCTCTTTCTCACTCTAATAAATGATTATTCTGAGTGACAGAAAATGATAGAATGATAGAAAAGTGCGATTTCGTGTTGCCAGATGTGCTTCAATCCTTAACCTTCACTATACACTAATATTATAAAGAGGAAAGATTTGTATTTTTGTATGATAAGTGATAACTTAAAAACTACTAAACCGATTTCAAAAATTCTTTTACCATTAGAAAGCTACATTATTACTGAGTAACTTAGGCTATATTTTATCCTCGTACTCCCACGGGAAGGTGAACCACGCGGGTAAAACCGCGGGACGTCCGCTAGTGTTGAAGTATTTCCATCTTCTATGTCGATGAAACTTGTGTACTGTAAGTAATTAAATATCCTGTATCCTGCGTCACTTTACATGCTATTTTAAATTGTTATTTATAAAAACTAAAACAATTTGGCGATTAAAAAAAAAGGCCTGAGTGTCCTGCTAGTTCTTCTGGCTCTACCTCGTCAGTGAACTGGCTGTAAGTTAATTGGCTGACATTGTTATTTAGATGTTTATAAGTGACTTTTTTTATATTAGCCTACTAAAGTGACTCCACCCCGCCTGATGGTAAGCAGTCAGTGGAATACAGAAGTGGTGGCCACCATACTAAAAGCCATCGTGATAAACTGCTGGTACAGTGTAACTATTTAGTAATCTGTGTTATGGTGGTCTTCACTTTGGCGGCTGGAAATAGGGTAGGGAAAGGGAATGACGGATGTGAGGAAAGAGGAAAGGGGGAAATTGGCCCTCCCGCTCCCACTCTCACTCACCGAACGAAACGCAGTAGTACGGATACTACTACTCTTACGTCGATCTTCTATGAGAGAACTTCCCCGGTCGATCCGGTCCATTCTTGCTGAAACCAACGTGGGTCTACTACCGTATTACACTTGATCGAATTAATAATAATAATAATAATAATATGTGGACACTATTACACACCGTCATCTAGTCCCAAGCTAAGCAGATCTTGTGTTATGGGTACTAGATAACTGAAATATAATACATATACATACTTTTTTTTTTGTAAATACATACTTATAATGAATACCCAAACTGAAGGCAAATACAAATGTTCATCACACAAATATTTTGCCTTCCTCGGGAATCGAACCCACGACACCCGGCATCGCAGCCAGTTACACTAACCACTAGACCAACGGTGCAGTCATTAGACCAACGGTGCAGTCATTAGACCAACGGTGCAGTCATTAGACCAACGGTGCAGTGCAATTAAAATAAAAGTGATTATTATTATCCCTTTATCTGCTTTTACTTGTCCGAGGCGTTTATGATTCATTGGGGAAAATGAATTTATTTCTAAAAGATAATTCCTACGAATGTTACCTTGCAAACCTATGCTAACCTTGGCTAGGTGTCCCAGTTTTCATATCTCAAATGTGACGTCATTTGCCACCATATGCTGTATAAAACACTTAACCATATTTTCGACAACAGTCATTGTTATTAAACATTTATTGTTTATAACTATAACAAAGTCGTAATACATTGCATTCTATTTCAATGTTAATAAAGCTGAAAATTGCGTGTATTTTCTAGTTATGTGACAGTTTGTTATAAGAACGATGTTTTGGTTCGATGTCCTTATGGAAATGGAAAACTAAGTACATTCATTAAGTATTTCGTAGAATATACATGTAGGATCAATGTTCTCAAAAATTAGTTTATACAAGTAAAACCGTGGCAAACTAGTTTAATAATTTAACTAAACGAAAGGCGATACAATACATCTTAAAACTCCCGCGGCTATACTAATGGTGAGAAAATGATGTATTGCCATAATAAACACTTTGCTCTTCATTTGTTTTATGGAGAAAATGCCGGCTCATTTATATGTTAATTTTGTGACAGTAATATTTTTGGGGAAGGTCATTTTGAGGTTATGTCTTGTTTTGGATAACAATGTTTGCCCTTACATTAGGGTTGCCAATAGCTATTCTGGTCATGTACAATCTACAGCCAGGGAGTCGTAACCGATTAGCGCCTTCAGATGGAGCGATCGGTATGAGCAAACGCATTTATCCATGGTTACCAATTCTCTGGGATTGAAACATAGGTATCTGAAGAAACATTCGAAAATTAAGTATTATCACAAGTATAAGTAGATTTAATAGCAATAAATTAAAAGTACATGCAATGCAAAATTATTTTTTTCATTTCATTTCTTTTCTTTAAAAAACCTTATTTATGTAGGTAATCCTACTAATATTATAAATGCGCAAGTTTGTGAGTGTGTGTGTGTGTTTATACCACTCAGCGCCTAAATGGCTCAACCAATTTCGATGAAAATTGGTATGTAGATGTATTTCGTGGTGCAGAGTAGACATAGGCTACTTTTATCCTGAAAATCAGCCTGGTTCCCGAGGGCGACAAAACACATTTTAGACGCGAGCGAAGTCGCATGGCACAGCTAGTAGAAAATAAAAACTACTTATACTTATTTCCTATTTTACTTTACTCAAAAACCAAATTACTACCGAAGATATCGGCAGTTTAAAAGAATAAATAAAATAGATATTTAATAAGTCCATTTAGGCAGTAGAACTGCTCAGTGACTGTCTACTTGAAGGTTGTGTGTGGGCGTCTGCCTTCGACAACCTGCGTAAAGGCGCCTAGTTCAACATGTATTACCAAGTTTTAATAAATCAATATTACCTGCATTCGAAATTTACAGTAAAAAGCATCTTAAAAATCCGTCATCAACTCATCACCAGGCTTGTATTTCTTGTTCTTGTAGTGGTTACAGAGGTTGACCTTCATTTTCTGATGATAGTTTTATCGGTTATAAAGTTATAATGAATTAAATGTCTCGGCTGATCGTCGAACCCAAGACATTCAACGTAACGATAATGACAAAATGATTATTTTAACCTCTAAACACACAGTCTTTAAATTTCAGCTATAAAGTAGTTTGACAACCATTGTAAAATGCTAAGTTCAAAAATATTAATAATAGTTATTGTTTTTATAAATATACATTATACAACAATAAATAAAACATAGATACAATATGTTCTTCATTAATTATAAAACAACACTAATAACTAATAAATAATGTCTGCATCCAATAACCACAGACAAAAAATGTAATCTTAAAATAAACTTGAGTATCTGTGGTTTACCATAGATAATAAATAAACCCTAACTAGTCTTTTGTCGATGCCGCTCTGAGAACGCGCTCTGTTTATAGCAAAGTTTTGATAAGAATCTCTTAGTCATATCGGCCTGTCTGGATGTGAGGGAGACAAAGGAATTGATTTAGTTAGGTTTATAAACTAGCTAACTAGGATGTCGTTTAATATCGACTAGGTACCTACTTACACATAGAAAATTTTACTTACGGCTTCATACTTTTTTGATTATTTCTATTTTTGAATTTTATTTTATCTGTGTAATAATTTTAGACATAAATTTTACAGATCTATACTATTAAATAGTTTTATTTTGTACGAACGCTATAATCTCTGGCACTACCAGTCGGATATTAAAATTATTTTTGCGTATGATAGCCTACCTCTCGAGGAAGGTTATAGGCTATGAAACATCACGCTACTGGCGACGAGAGTAGTATCAGAAACGCGAGTGAAACCGCGCTGCGGAAAGCTAATACAAATATATTGATCGCTCAAAGTCCCGTGTTGGTATCAAAATCAATAATCTTTTGCACAGAATTCTTTCGAAGCGTTCAAAGTCTTGAACTTTTCTTTTTTGTACATAAAACTTGCACTAGGAATAATTTGAGCTGTAAATTTAAAGTCTCTCGCGAAGTCGATGTCGATTTAATAGCATTTTTTTCAGGTTTTCTTTCAAAAACTGACACAAGCTGCATAAGTCCCTCATAGCGACACTACTACATAGTTCAATGCAATAAAAAACTCACGACACTGTTTATCACGAAAGAATTTAGTAAACACAAAGTAGTACTTCAGTTTATTCTAATTACATTAGCACTAGGTCAATCGAGTGCATTCCTACGGCCCAGATAGCAAAGTAGGCTCTTCAAACAGTGCTAACATCTCTAATCTCTATAGTTCTTATGTCTATAGTATGTGTAACTTTGTACACATAATAGATTGTGCTACTGCCTAAACTCAAAGCATTTATTTCATTTTGATCATATAGTATGAAGCTTATGAAAAGTCAAAATTACATGAAGTCAGCCAGTTCGCTGACGAGGTAGAGCTGTGAGAAGAACTGGTAAGAAATTAATGCCACTCTTTTCAGTCGCCAGATAATTATTTTTTTGTATGAGTTACAATTTTAACACTCAACGCAACCAAAGAACCACCAACCTGTAATTATTAAAAAATCAACCAATTAATAAAATTACCAAAATTTTAAAAAAAGAAAAAAGAAGATTTAAATTATTTAGTATGGTAATTTGACTACGTATTTTAATTAAAATGGTAAAGGCATCTCCTGGTCATATTGAACGACAAGGTAAGGTTTAAATGTGGTGTTTGCGGCCACTAAAATAGTTTTACTTAAAGGAAGGCAATTAATAGGTATAGGTGTTCCTCAAGGAGCTATATTTGGGCCGGTATTGAGTTTTTGAATCGTCGTAATTTATACGTATTGTTTGTGCTATGCTTGGACACAAACGTTCAAAGAGTAGGTACGGTAGACTTTGTTATGCTTATTTGTGTAAAAATACTAAGATGTTTAATAAACTAATACATAAATAATTTTGTTACAGGTTTAAACAAACTTATGTCCAGTGATACACTACGACAATGACGTGAATAATAACAGACAACGAATATTATTAATATTACTAATAGTGAAGTGACAGTGTAGTGATAAGTGCCTCATAACTACGAATATAAAACTGGTGAGTATTGTACTTATATTTTATGATAAAATTAGTTACGTTGTTAGTGTCGTCATGCTGTTTTATAAACAAGCAATATATATTTTTAAAAAAACAAAACGCCCGACTGCCTCAAACAAAGTGAAACGAAAGAAACCCTATTTCTTTATTCGTGCTGACGCTACACTGAATTTTTATATACCCTCTAACACTCCCACAGTCAATACGAATCTAACGACACTTCATACGTTAAAATCCATCAAGTCATTTAGGCTGTAGAGCGTGTCAAAGAAATAGGCATATATACTCACATACATACATGTATACATACATACATACATACGCTCGAAAAACATTACCCTTCTTGACTGCGTCAGCCGAGCAAAAAGACTAGGTTGAGACATTATGTTATATTCAAGTATTGTTGTATTCGAGGCACCATAAAGAATAAATGTTTTTTTATCAATTTAGTTTTTGGTAGTACACACAAACTGGGTTGGGCCAATTTTTATCCGGGTAACTTACTGGTTAACTTACATGGTGTCACCACGTTTGAAAAGCGGATTGGTGTTTGTAGTAAGCACGATATTTAGTCAACTTAAACTTTTATTTAAATCTCTATTGATATAGTACAGTAAATAAATAAATAATATGTGGACACTATCACACATTGTCATCTAGACCCAAGCTAAGCAGAGCTTGTGTTATGGGTACTAGATAACTAAAATATAATACATATACATACTTTTTTTTTGTAAATACATACTTAGAATACATAGGAAACACCTAGACTGAAGACAAATACAAATGTTCATCACACAAATATTTGTCTTCCGTGGGAATCGAACCCACGACACCCGGTGTCGCAGTCAGTTACACTAACCACTAGACCAACGGTGCAGTCAATAAAGTAAGTTAATAAACATGTCAATAATTTTACTAAACCAGTAAAATTTCTACCAAAGTGTGTCAATAGAAATTTTATAAGTAGGTCACCCTAAACTTTGACAGAGTGCAGTGGGCGAATATAACACATGTCATTTGAATACAAGTGAGTTCACTCGACAAAGTTATTATGTAGTTGATAGTGGTGCCACTGTCTTTGTGATCATCGTATAATGTTTGTGTTTGTTTTAGTTCCTATTTCGTCCGCTGTATAATTAAGTTGGTTAATTGATTGTTTATATGACATGCTTGTTACTTCAGATGTAAAGATGTCATGGGTTACTGTGTTACAACATTGAATAAATTATTGCAGTAGATTTTTTTGTTACTTGTCTTTATTTGGGGATTTATAAATATAGTTACATTGCAGTTATATATAATAACAAAGAGTAATGTGTAAGGATCATAATGTTAAAGCTGTATACAGAGTAAAAAGGGAGTGTCGTACTCCCCTTTTACTGTACTGTAAGACTTGATTCAAACTGTGAATATTTTTTTCTAATTTATGTGTACTTTGTATGCACTAACATATTTAACTACACGTGCTTATATATCTTCGCCATACCTGTAGTCTAACTGGCATAAACTTAAAACCCCGAATTAAAATAAACACCTTAGCAACACAGTAATGTGTAATTTTGAACCGATCAAATATCAAATCAAACCACGCTTCAAAAATCATCCAAACTATTTATTCGTAATAATTTATCTCTCCTTCTCTATAAATTATTTAAAATCAAATAAATCAAGACCAAACTGCAATGAGCAAACACTCCTACTGATTATCACAACGTCTGTAGCTGTCTCCCAATCATTGAACTAAATTATGCGATTGATTAAACATGCACAATTGATGTTAGTGTTGATCAAACGTCCAAATGTAGATATGAAGCGGGGTTTTAACTATTTATGTTGCTGTTAATATATGTAAATTAATTTATTTTATATTTTGAATAAAAAAATAACAAGGGGATAGTTGGGTTAATTGGGCTTTTGGTGCTCTGAGTATTTATACTTAGGTATTTGTTTCAAGAGTTTACGTACGCAGTATTTCCGTTAACTGTATGTTTGTAGTCTATTGCGACACAAATTTACGTTGTTTTTACGCAGTTGTTTTTTAGTTCAATTTGAAGTATTGTATCCTACTATAAATTGCTCTGTTTGAGACTAAGCGACATTTTAAATCTAAAATGGTTCATTTTATTTCGGTACAAAGAACGATATGAATGAGAAAAAATACGGTATCTACCTTGCTAATTCTATTTTAAAATAATAAGGTCAATGTTATTATTTATAATTACTAAAGATTTCCTCTCTCCAATGTCGAAATATTTTATTTTATTCTTTCTATTTCTTATAGATTACCCCACATTCCCCTCTAATATCATATATTGGCAACACAACGAAAGTACTACCTAATTTAGTTATTGTTACGCTAGTTGTCTCATCCAGTGACATTGGCTTCTAACCTCTTTGATGGAGATTGAGTGGTTTCAATCAATGAGGTTATTAGGCAATAATAATAGGGTGAAGGAAATGTCTAATAATAAATCATCCAATTTAGTGATTATGATACGCGATATTACCTGCGTCGTTAGTTACTACTCTGCTTCTGTCACCAGGAGCGTGATATTATATAACCTTCCTCAAGAACTGGACAATCATACGCAAAAAAAAATTCAAATCCGAAGTGTCAGAAGTTAGCGCGTTAAAACAAACAAACAAACAATTTCTTCCGCTTTATGTGATGGACTGCTTTATTTGATGGATCATAAAGCCAATTAATATATAAATTTTCTTAGTCGTTAAGCTAATTATAGTTAAGTTATAATCAGTAGTAACCCCTACGAAGTTATAACGCCCAGTAGGCAGCAACCTTCATCTCGGCTAAGACCATCTGTCGTCGGGAATGTTAAGGTGTTGTTTCGCAACCTTCTTTATATGGTGAAACGGGTCATTGCTATCGGAACTCGACCTTAAGTCGCAAGCGCACGCTTTACGTTCATGTTTACTTTGATTTTGATATATTCATTAATTTAACAGTTTAAAGAGGTGGTTTTGGTCATGATGGAAAATATTTGTATGTTTTAGAGTTTTGAAGTAAATAATGGTCTAAGTAGGCTTTATCTATCTGTGTTTTCTAAGTCACTTTAAATCCATAGTTCTATTCACCGAGTCAAACTGCTGTCATAGTGGCCTTTAACAGATACTTTTGCACGAGCTGAAATCAATATATACAGAAACTAGCTGTTGCCCGCAGCTCCACCCGCGTGAATGTCGATTATATCGCATTTTCCATACAAATTTTCATCCCCCATTTCAACCTCTTCAATCCATTTTTTCGGCATATAATATAACCTATGTTGTTCTTCAAGGTCTATGCTATCCCTATACTAAATTTTATCAAAATCGGTGCAGTGGTTTAAGCGTAAAAGCGTAACAGACCTTTAACGACCAGTCATAATTGTAATACATTTAGAAGACTAAAATAAAAATACAGAAAAAAAAGCCTGGAAATATATGACATTGAAAAGGCCGCATGATGACCTTGTAACGAACCTTAAACCTGTTACAATAAAGAACCGCATCCTTACATAAAGACCGCAATCAGGCTATCGATACTGACCAATGTAGGAAACTCCATATGTAAACAGATGTATTGAAATCTAGTATTACAGACATGTTGATACTCGTAATGAAGAGCCACTTCTAGTGTCAGATAACAGTGTATCTACGTCATAAATGTGACGCAAATGATGCATGTTTACTTTGATTTTTTGCCTGAGTGTCGCAGTCAAGGAGGGTAATGTTTTTCGAGCGTAAGTATGTATGTGTGTATGTATGTCTATTTATTTAGCACGCTCTTACAGCCTAAATGTCTTATCCCCAGTTTCTGAACGGCGGATCAACGAAAAATCAACTAATGACCTGTTAAATCTCATGTAAAGAAATATGGCGAAATATTTTTATAATTAATTAACCTAAATAAAAAAAATACTTTTTATACAGATTCCATCTAATTCTGGCATTTAAACAGAACATATTTTTAAAATATAGCTCGGATTATTAGTCCAGGGTAGATAATTTTTGAAAGGGAAAAAAGTATAGTAAAATGAAACCAATTGGAAACGAAAGATAATATATAATATAAATTGAAAACCACGAAATATGACACATGACGCGAAAACCCTTGTAAGTAGCTAATATTTTCTCGAAGAACAACATTGTCTCATACAAATATAAGGGTTAAATTGTCACCGATGCATGAAACGTAACATACAAATATTTAAAAACTAGCTGTTGTCCGCAGCTCGGCCCGCGTGAATGTTGGATAAATCTCTGTTTATACATTGACGATTTTTCATACAACCTTTCATCCCCTTACTTCAACCCCTTTAACCATTTTTCGCAATGAAAGATGTTGTTCAAAATCGGTTGAGTGGTTTAGGCGTAACGGACAGACAGACAGAGTTACTTTCGCATTTATATGTTAGTATGGACTATGGAAGTATGGATTGTCACCGATGCATGAGACGTTATACTCATTCTTAGTAGAACTACGGTAAATAACAAATCAAAGTCAAACTCATTTATTCGTTTATATAGATCACATACACATTATATACTAACCAGTATAAGTGGAACCATGAGAAGAACTGACTAGAAACGCTGACTAATTAGTAAATCGAGTAGTTTACTACCACAACTCCCACGAAATGTTAACATAATCATAATTTACAAGAAATACGTAAATATTCGTCAGTACTTGCTCGCCCTTGACCTAAAGACTAAGTACGTATTGTTGTTATTTATAATTGTAGCGTCGGCGTCGGCGTGTTCAGGAAAACAGCGCTTTTATTGCTATTTGATATGCTGACGTCATAGCCCATGGTGGCGCTTGCGCTTGTGTGTATCAATCATTAATAAAAGTTATTGATTTTACGAGTGCTGGAGGCCCAATTTTCCCCTTTCCTTTATTCTTACCTCCCTCATTCCTTTTAACTACCCCACTCCCTTTACGGTAGGCAGCGGCTTCGCAGAGGCCCTGGCATTGCAGGGGCAATGCTAGGGACTCTGAGTCGTCCATGAGCGACAGTTACCAGTTACCATCACGTAGACTGTTTGCTTGTCTGTCATTACTTAAATAGTTTACCTAGGTCAATTAGGTATCAAATTTTTTGTATGCTGCTTTGACTGCTTTGCGTATTATCATAAATTGTATTAGGTATATTAGTTTGAATTTTTTTTTTAAAGTGGCTTGAATTTCATGCCAGTTTTTGGCTCTTCCTTTGCACACAAGTAAATAGGCTGACTTATTGAATATAACTCTCATAATAAATCAATAAATGAGTTTGTTTTGAACGTATATTACCACATTTTGAATGAGTTTTGAAACCCTGGCATAATTTGATTTTCATAGAAATAATTCCATCACACTTAAAAGAATTTATAACTTTTAATTATTTTAAACTTTGTCATCGCCTCTATTCTCGCAACTGGTAACCTAAACTGGACTCATTCGTCATCATTTGATGTCCAAGTCACGGTTAAGCAGACTATATATAAACACTAACGAATACTTCTTAGAAACAATACCATTATGAGGTACCTCTGCGTGGGCGAACGACTGTTACTCAGCATGTTATTATATTATTAGCCATAATCTGAAGGTTTTTAGGAATGTAAGGAGTGGTCTACGAAATAAGAGGAGACGAGGGTCTGGTACTCTTTCTCCATCTTATAGAAAACCTTAAAATATAATACACAATTTGGGTGTAAACCTTCAGAGACTACGAACCGACTCTATAAACCTTCGACGACGACGTCATCAGTAGTTTAAACTTTAAGAAGACATGTGTAGGTGCACACTAAGATCAATATGCCGTTTTTATTTAAAGGAAAAGGCACTTACTAAATGGGTTAAGACAATTCTTGCCGGCTTCTGCACGAGTTTTTATTATGTTAGTAGTTAAATTCACAGAAAAGTTATAATGAATACAATAAATTCATAATATACCTATTGATTTAGCAGTAGTAGTATCCTTACTATTGCGTTTCGTTCGGTGAGTGAGAGTGCCGGAGGCCCAATTTCCTCCCTTTCCTCTTTCCTCACCTCCCTCATTCCCTTTCCCTAACCCCATTCCTAGCCGCCATAGTGGAGGCCACCATACGCTGGTATTGCTAGTTTAAGACGATAGCTTTTGGTATGGTGGCCACCACTTCTGGATTCCACTGACTGCTTACCATCAGGCAGGGTGGAGTCACTTTGGTATGCTAATATATATATATATAAAAAAAAAATTGACATTCTTGGACCATGACCTATCACTGTTGGCTTAAAAGATATAAATTCCTCAAGATGACTTATATGTTATAAGTATAACATTGAAGGTGAAAACTACATAAATTTGTAGGCATACTTTGCGAAGGAACAGCTTCCCTAACTAAAAAAGCTAGATTCTATAACTATTTCTAATTTTATTTAAACAAGTGACCCACTCCAGGCTCGCACGCTGGTCCTCTCATTATTTTTTCGATGTAATTGATTTCTTGGTGTTGGCTTCGGATCTTGGCCTTTCTTCACTATAGTTATGCGTTTCGTTTTTAAATCTTTTGCGTCATTAAGAACTTTGTGAAGAAATAGAATAACAAAAAAGTTACTTGCTTTTATAATATTTAGAGACGAAATAGCTTTTCGCAGCTTTCTTTCCTTACTGCTCTACTCCCGTCGCCAGTAGCGTGATGTTACATAGCCTATAACCTTCCTCGAGAACTAGGTTATCATACGCAAAAACAATTTTTCAAATCCAATGGTAGTTCCAGAGATTAGCGCGTTCAAACAAACAAACTGTTCCGCTTTATATAATAGTTGACTCCCGCTCTGGGTCGTTCCTGGTGCAAAGGTTGGCCATTGCCATTCAGCGCGGGAACGCGGCAAGTGTTATGGGCACCTTTGCACCGGGAGCGGCCAATAGTCCCCGCAAATTTTAATCTCTGGTTTTAAATGACAAACAGGAAAATAGTTTATATAAAAGTTTGAGGATGTTGTTTTTCAAACGGAGCAAATCAACTTTACTGTTAACAGTAATTTGGCTGAGATTCTGACATTACCGGCGGCCATGAACATATATACCATTCACCATCAGGTAAACCCTGGTCTACCCCATTAGGCAATAACAACATACTAGATATTCAACTTTTTCTAAACAAAATGCCGTTAATTTTAATTGCATCCAAGTGCATCATATTTGGGCATAAGTTTTCCAAACCTTGTTTAAGTGAAACTAGTAGTGACATTGATTTATTTCTTCAGTCTAGCTTTACTAAGAACGTAGATATTATTGCGGTTTACTAATGTACCAACAAGGGAGAAAGACCCTGGCATTGCAAAAGTCCATAAGCGTCAATTACCACTTATCATGAGGTGGACTGTTGGTTCGTGTCACTGTAGGCAATAAAAACACAAAAACGCTTTGACAAATTATTCCGTTACATACACATGCTGCAATATTATTATGTATTACCTAAAATATTTCGTAAATATTGTACAAACAATTTACATTTTATTTATCAAATGCTGATCATTACAAATGTATTATGTTTATGTAGCTAGTATCATGTTTATTAGTCTCACTCTACTTAATGTACAGCAGTCTGTAAGGTTCAGAAGTTCACACCATCAAAAACAAGCAAAGTTTACAATACTCCAAAAGCAAGTACTGTATTGGTAGCAGCTGAAGTACATTCAGAAATAAGTAGAATCTTAACTAACTGCTTCTAATGCTTCTACGATCTGCAAGCGTTCGTAAAAAAAGTGTATTTCGGTGTATTCTTTACGTATACAATTATAATAATTACATAATTATTATTAGACTTATTTGCGTGGGTGTTTTAAGTGACACCGAGAATCATGTCAAAAGGTTCACATCTTTCCAAATAAAGGAGTGACATATGAAAGTATTGATGTGGTCCCTTGTCGTTTCGCAAAGGCTTTGTACCCACTCACACGTTCAAATATCAAGTAGTGCTTTACATCCACTTCAATAAATGGAGACTATTTACTTTATTTACTTTTTTTTCTTTCATAGCCTATTGCGCCCACTGTTTAGTAACCTATTGGAGGTTTTAGCAATCATTGGTGTGACTAAGATATGAATGGTAGCCGAATTTTTAATTTCAATAAACAATACTTATATATATCGATACTATTATTTTGTTTGCTTGTTTGAAAGCGCTAATCTCTAGAAGTACCAGTCGGATTTGAAAAAATAATTTTTGAGTATGCCCAGTCCTCGAGAAAGGTTATAGGCTATACACATTACGCTACTGGCGACGGGAGCAGAGCAGACAGCAAAGACGCAATTGAAACCGCGCCACAGAAAGTTATAGATAAAGTACATAGTATGGAAGTAGGATAACGAAAGAGATTTATGGAGTAATGGATATATATATAGGTGTAAAAGAGAAATAACTAGAAAAGTTGGTGGAGGTCGCCCTAGACGAACATAGAACATAGTGTTGACAGAAGGGCACAATTACAAGCACCCATAACCGCCGTGTGTGTTTTAAAATAATATTGAAAGGGCAAAGGAGGTATATGGATAGCAGCAAATTATGTTCTATAACCTCTACTTAGCCCTTTATTGAGAGACAGGCGTGAAGTTATGTATGAATGTAATAAAGATCTACTTCAGTAATTAGCATTGGTATCGCAATTCCAGGTGAAATACTTCTACTGTTGGATATAGGTCTGTATCATCAAACGAGTACATTTTATAAAAATGTTACAAACAGTAGCTATAACAGAGTCTTTTTTAACTAGTTCTGTATCTGACGGGGAACTCTTCCCTTCCGGATACCACGTATTGCGTAAGGACAGAATAGGTGATACCGGGTGGGGAGGTGTAATGCTAGCGGTACAAGACTGATCTTATGTGCGTAGAATCTCAGAAAACTCTGGTAATGTGACTGACGACAAAGAATTACTATTCGCCATAATAACATTACATAGATTAAAAGTTTTGTGTTGTGTTGTATACTTACCTCCTAGCTATAGTGACGAGCGATATCTCAATGGTCTGGCTTGTATTGAGAACGCAATCTGTACTTATCCTGACATGAATGTTCTAATCCTTGAAGACTTTAATTTAAACTCAGCTAGTGTCAATGTAAGGACAAATTTTAACTTCTTTTGTGACTTTTGTTCTCTTATTCAACATAATAATGTGCTGAATATTCGTGGTGGACTGTTAGATCTTGTGCTGAGCAATTTTGACGCCGATCAAGTGAAAGTGTCTGCTAGTGAGGAACCACTGGTAAAGCTTGATCTCCAACACCACCCGGCACTCGAGGTGAGACTTAAACTACTAGGCACTAAGACGACACTCGAATCACCATCTACACCAACGCTGCCCCCTCCTCTGGGAGCCAGCCCGAATTGGAATTGGCGTAAAGCTGATTTACTGGGTTTGTATTTCGAAATACTGGAAACATACTGGTCTGAGTTATTGGCAATTACAGATATCGACAACGCAGTCCAGTTCTTTTATGGAAAACTATACAAATGTATTCAACTCTTCGTACCTGTCAAGCACCCTCCAACGTATAGACAAAGATATGTCTACCCGAAGTGGTATACTTCTGAAATAATAAAAAATATTAGGAATAAACATTTTCATCATAAGCGATATAAGGCGGAAGGTAAAGACTTCAATAAAGAAATGTTTATTTATTATAGAGATAGGGTAAAAAAACTTATTGACAGCGCTTACCGACAACATCTGGAATTAACCCAAAGAAATATAGTAGAAGATCCTGTAAAATTTTGGGCATATGTAAAGGAAAAAAAGAGAGACAGAAGATATGTGGATACATATATAAGTGAAGATTCTGAGGTGAATGATCAGGCCGCAGCTGACGCTTTTGCCAATTACTTTTCTTCGGTATTTCACGCAGATAAACCACAATTAGACCCGGACTAAGCTGCTCAAGCCGCACATCATCTTCCTGATGCAACTTCTATATCTGTTGTTACAGTGGATGAGACAGATCTGGAAAAAGCTATAAAACGTCTCAAGCCGCGATCATCTGGTGGTCCTGATGGCATTTCCGTATTTCTGGCCAAGGATTGCATACAAGCTCTAGATACACTTATTCTGTATCTATTTAACCTAGCTTTGGCCCAGTCCAGATACACCGACTGCTGAAAGCTGTCCAGAGTAACCCCTGTTCCTAAGAGCAATGGTGGAATGAATGTTACATCCTTCAGACCCATTGCAGTTTTATCGGTCTTTACCAAAATTTTTGAAACAATCTTAAGTACTCGAATTAATGTGCAATTATGTCATCTGCTTCATGATAGCCAGCATGGTTTTAGAAAAGCCCGCTCTACCACTACAAACTTAGTGACGCATGTGGACTATATCTATGCCCAAATGGATAATCATCGCCAGGTAGATGCGGCGTACTTCGACTTCAAAAAGGCGTTTGATCTAATCGACAATGATATATTACTACAAAAGCTGGCAATTATTGGTTTTACACCAAGGCTTCTTAGTTTTTTTTCTACCTACCTTTGCAATCGCAGGCAATACGTTTATTTAAATGGGTATTATTCTACGGTCTATTTTACGAGTTCCGGTGTAAGTCAGGGCAGCACATTAGGACCGATACTGTTCATTATCTTCATAAACGATCTGCCTAAAGTTGTCTCCACTTTTGAGTGTCTTCTGTTCGCAGATGACCTTAAATTAAGCCTAAGTATCGAAACTGTAGCTGACACGGTACCCTTACAGAATGATATTAATGCTGTTTGTAAGTGGAGCCAAGCAAATCGTCTTCCCTTTAATATTAACAAATGTAAAACCTTGACATTCACACGCAAATTACACCCCATATTATGCAATTATTATCTACTTGACGCTCCATTGGAAAGAATATATGACATTCACGATTTAGGTATAACATTAGACTGTAAGCTTGACTTTCACATGCACATGACAAATATGTGTAAGCTAGCACATAGGATGCTAGGATTCGTAATGAGGACTGCATCTCAGTTTGAGAACATACTGGTTGCACTGGTTCTATATAATGCATACGTACGCAGCAAGCTTGAGTATAGTGCTGTGATCTGCGATCCATACGAAGACAAATATATCCTCATGGTAGAAAGAGTCCAACGCAAGTTTGCTCGCTGGCTATACAAGAAGCGTTACGGTTATTATCCCTATCTGTATCCTTCTGCATTTGTTGCGGCCATGGTGGATATGGAGACGCTGAAGCTCAGAAGAGATATGATTCTGATAAGGATGTATCTCTCAATATTACACCAGGGCATTGATAGCCCGCGAACTTTAGAAAGATTACGTATTTTAGTTCCTAGGAACATACCATGGAATGAAAACGGTCAGGTGGCACCGCGCCGGCGGCCTCGCCTGTTACAGCTGCCAGAGGCGCGCACTGAACGCGGTCGCCATTCGCCCACTATTCGGGCACTACGCATGATTGGAGACATACTTGCTCAGCACAATGAGATCGATATTTTCGCCAATGGATTGGAATATTTATTTCGTAAAATTCATCAAATTTTAAACTACGAATATATTTAATAATAATAAAATAAGTTAACTGACTATAATGTATTAAATTTTTTGACATTTTAGAATTGAGTCGATTGACATTGATTGAGTTTTAATTATATTTATAGATTAATGAATTGTAATTGTATTAGCACATTAATAAATAGAATCAATTGACATTATTGAATTTATTCAAGTTACCTGACATTATTGTTTGCATAATTTATTGATATTGATTGAACTGTATTTGAATATTATTGAATTGAATTATTTGATATTATTGATTTGAATAAGTAATCGACATTATTGAATTGATTTTTTATAGTATTGTATTGACATATATAACAAACTCATTGACTATTACATTATCAAATTGATGTACTTGACATTTCGAATTGTCTTCTCTTCTATCTTTTTAATATTGTATTGATTTAATTGTAATATTTAGAATAAAACGATATAGATTTGGGCTTGTAAGTGCTTTGGAGAAATTCTGTTAGCTTATAAGTATTTACTAAATAAATAAATAGAAATAAATAAATAAAAAAATCATAATTATGTAATAGCACCTTTACCTTCATTGATCCTGAGCCTAAACTTAATAAAAATGGGCAAAATTTCGAAGCAAAAAATAAACCACTAAAAACACACAGTCAACAAAACTCTAATGTTCACTAGTGCACTAGGGCGAATAAAATATATAATATAATAATAAAAATTGACTGCACTGTTGGTCTAGTGGTTAGTGTATCTGACTGGGACGCCGCGCCGGGTGTCGTGGGTTTGATTCCCGCGGAAGGCAAATATTTATGTGATGGACATTTGTATTTATCTTCAGTCTGGGTGTTTCCTATATATTCTAAGTATGTATTTACAAAAAAACGTATGTATATGTATTATATTTCAGTTATCTAGTACCCATATCACAAGCTCTGCTTAGCTTGGGACTAGATGACGGTGTGTAATAGTGTCAAAAAAAGATACTTTTAAAAGTCTCATGGTAAGAACTTACATGACGATTTTTACAAACGTTTTCAATGCAACAGCAACATTCTAAAAGTAAATATAAAATGTTTGTATTAATATTACCTAATCCTGAATTACTGACCTGCCACACATATTCCTTTTAAGAGGATTTAAGGAGCTTAAACAATATTTTGGGATCCTAATAAATTGTGAGACACACAAGCCTTGATGTTGATAAATCTTTTGTTGCTACTAAATACAGAAATTAGTCAAATATTACTACACTGAAGTTTGAATTTATTTGTATGTAAAATGCTTATATTTTTAGAAGGATTACACAATTTAATAGATTATTTATTTATATGTTTTGACAGAAAGGAAGCTATACCATGAGCTTAAAACGGCCATATTTTGTCTTCCAGTAAGAAATATACAGCGCTCCTAGTGTTGACTTTAAAATTTATTAATTCTCATCCAAATACGCTGTCACCAGTGACACAAACGAACGTTCGTGAACACAGAACAAGTACTAAAGCATAGAAGTACTATTAAGAGAATAAAGCGTACACACTCAGAGACAAATAGAAGTTTAATAGTGCTACGATACCTTCTGAGAGTTTATCGATATCGATAGATGAAATTTGTCTATGGGCTATGGTAAAATATCAGACATGCTAATGTCAAATGAGGTCTGGTTGCATAAAAGCTCTCGTAAACGAACTACAAGAAACAAAGGGTCGTTTTACACCTCACCGGAATGGCATTGGCGCCAGGAGCATTTTCAATGTGAAATAATTTAAAGTTTATATTCATGTTTCATGCTGTAAGTTCAAACACAATGTAAATTGTATATGAATAAATTAAATAAATTGAAAATTGAAATATACATGATCGATCCACACACTACCTCGCATCACGGAGCGTAGTGCGAGCGTGCGTGTTCTTGTATTGTTTGTAAGTATCTCTCTTTGTATAGAAATCACGCGTGGTGCAACACACTGAAAACGCATTTAAGCTCTGTGTTACTGATCACACGCTTACATGCAGAGAAACACGTACTCACGCGCGTGGGTTCGGGGCCAGACGGTATGGACACCGTGTTCTGCAGTAACGTGCGTGATTGATGATGCAGACCAGCACTCTCGCATCTGCACGCGTGGCATCGTCACCGCGTCGCCACGCTCCCGCAGCGTAGTGCGGGGCAGTGTGTGGATCGCCAAAATACCGGTATCGGCCCTCTGTTCTTTTCTGACTTTCTTAGTATAGCATCAAAACAAGGTTTACCCCAAGGTAAAAATAAAACACAGCTGTAAGATTCATGTCACAAATGTATGATTATATTTCCAATAATATTGAAACACATTATTACTGCCCCTTAAAATTACAGTTTTGTTTAGGAATGTCCTGATTATTTGTGCATAAGCTAAAATATTTTTTGTTATGTTATGACGTGGTACTATTAGAAATTTTTCCCGATCAATTTTATCAATAAATTTCTGTAGTCATCTAGAACATTTATTTATTTATTTATTGATATTTACAATATCATTACAGATAAAAAATCCAATACGATATCATAAAAAAAACCTAAAAAAAATACTAAATAAATATACCTATTTATCCAATACTATACATTTTTGTGCAACATCTTTGAATTTTGACAGGGTACATTGAAAATATTAATTTCTATAGAAATAATATTAATAAGTCGTATGGCGCGTGACAATGGAGCAAATTTGAGTAGATTCGTCCTCACCGCTGGAACGTTAAACGTGTAACAATATAATATATAACATAATTCTCTCTTAATTTGCTTCATGGATCTTCCGATCTGATCTTTCGGAAACCTGCAAAAGAACACAATGTATGAAACACTATGAAAGGTACAAAGATAGTTACCACAAAATCGTTAACACAAATTATAGTAATATTTTTGTTATCGATAAAATATGCAGCACAAGTCACAATACTATTGAACATGACTACACAAATTGGTAAAAATGTAAAATACTTAAAAATTACTGAATCGAATGGCAAACAGACGATTATAATATGATTGCAGTATAGTAAAGTATAAATCACTTAGGTATTTTGCACGTATATATAGGTTTTTAGTATATATTATTGGTTTGTTATCTACTCACCGATAGAAAGTTGACGATTTAAACTTGATTTTCTTTGCGAAAAGAATGTAATTTACACACTACAATAACGCAGGACATTGCTTATCCAATGGGCTTAATTTTACTTCACAATAGCACTATGTAATTATTAAATAACATATATTATTTCACAGAACAGATAAACAACAATGAAAATTACGAGCGGCGGTTTAATCCGACTAAATTGTCTAGAGGCCTTGACAAGTTGGAACATTTGACATTAGTTCACTTTTTAATTCGGCATCCAAAGGTAACCAAAGGTAACCAAATTGACGTTTCTACAGTGTACACCGGGCGTCCTTAGCAAAATTATTTGTCTCTTTCTTTTCAATGTATCCGGCTTATTTGGAAAAATAGGACAAGTATATGAGGGCGATTAACACTCCTTCTATGTATGTACTTGTTCTGTGTTCGTGAAGTATTTTGATTTTGACACTAAGTTCATTGTGCTTTTCAAATGATCTACTGTTATATTATTTATGACATGTAATTAAAGATGTAATTAGTAAATAAATTTATAAAAAAATAATGAATATTTAAGCACTAAACACTTTTGTAACATCTCTGTACCCTACTTTTATTCGCAATAAATAATTATGATTATGCTAAAAAAATGTTGATACTGCCTCAGTAATTCAAGTGGCTGACAGCTACTGGTAGGACAGTGACCCAAAGACACCTTGTTATACCAAGAAAAACCAAACTGAACCTCCAGCGCTCTCGCTTAACTACCTACAAAAGAAAACAAAGCCCACTCAATATAAGTGGCAGTATTGTAAAGGAGGACCAAGTATCTGGACTGATTTAAATTAGATTTATAATAGGAGTATCGGAAATGTCATAATCGTAACTTATTTGTTGTGACTTGGAAGCTGTTATTTCCGTAGGGTGTCATATTTGACGTGGGGAAATGGACACTATTATTAGATCATTCTTTAAACGAGGTATAAAGAGGGCTTTAATTTCACGATAGGCAGCGGCTTCGCTGAGCTCCTGGTATTACTACAGTTCATGAGCTACGGTTACCACTTAACATCAGGTCCACAGTTGGTTTTTAAACAAATTGGTTTTTACGGTAGTAGATCCACGCTGGTTTCAGCATAAAAGGGCCGGAACGTCCGGGGAAGTACTACCCTCTCATAGAAGATCGACGTAAGAGTTGTAGTATCCGTACTATTTTGCGTTTCGTGCGGTGAGTGAGAGTGCCGGAGGCCCAATTTCCTCCTTTCCTCTTTCCTCGCCTTCCTGAAACCCATTCCCAGCCGCCATGCCAGCAGTTTCAGACGATGGCTTTTGGTGTGGTGGCCACCTCTGGATTCCACTGCTGCTTACCATCAGGTGGGGTGGAGTCACTTTTATAGGCTAATATAACAAAAAAAAACTTTGGTACCGTAGCATACGAGCCCACCTGCTGAGTGGTAACCCTAATGCTTTATGCATTGATTGTGTAAGGGGATGAGGAACGAAAAAGGAAAGAGATCAGGACAGAGAGAAGCGGGCCTACACCGCGGGGTATACAATGTTTGTAAAGTCCCTCGAAACAAGCCTTGTTCCGAAATACGGGAGTTGTGTTTTTTAAATAATGATACTCCACCACACCTTAAACTTGTCAAATTTTACCTAAAACTTAAAAAAGCCGTCACATCAAGCAAATAATAAATTCCTTATTAGTATCTAACTGTTTATTATAATATAACAAGGTCAAAGAACTTTAGTTACCTTCATGTCAACTCGTATGAATATTACATTTAGTTTTTATCTTAAATCTTATAAATGTACGACTGTAGCTCGAGAATTAGTCATAAATCTAGAATATGGCACCAACCTACTCTGCCTGTACCGTAAGGAGCTATTGTGGGAATAAACACTCTTCAATTTTGATCCCAACTCTTTTAAGCAGAGGCGTAAAAAAAATCTCAGTAGGGATGCCATTCTATCTTGAAATGATGGCTTTTGAGATGGTGTCAACCATCGGCTATTTGTACACTTAATTTATTCTCACACTTGATATTTTTCTCTTTCACTCTGAGGTTTTATGGAAGAAAACTCACTTTTGAGTTAAGCTCGCCTTTGTACATGATATTTTTTACCAATTATGTATTATGTTTTTCTGTGTGTACAGTAAAGATTATGAATACATGAAAGACTGCTTCTTATCAGGCAGATTGGAGTAATTTTAGTAGGCTAGATCAATATCATTAAAAAAAAAAATCACCTTACAGCGATCACCAATCTGCTAGCCAATATGGTGCCTAGGGCAATCGTCACTGCCTTGCTCGCTCGGCTATATTGTAGAATATTTACTTTCGTAGACTTAATTTACCTGAATAATTCACCTAGGTGCATTAAGTCAACCAAATAGTGTACCTTGTTCACCCAGGTGTATTAAGTCGGCCAAATAGTAGTGTACCTTATTCACCCAGGTGCAATAAGCCACTTAAAAAAGTAAAAAACAGTCATGTATGTTGTATAATGTTGCATTGACGTCTATAAGCTGTTAATGTGATGTATATTCTCATAACTATTGTTTTTTGCAATATTTATTATTCTTAGAACAATTTACTTATCAAAACACATTTAGATTTAAGATTTGTGTTATGGTCAGTGTATTCAATGCATATTTCCAAGGTCTTTTTTTTAAAACCTTGAGTTGCAAAAGTTGCTAATTTTAAAATAAGAATTATTTATTTATTGTGTTTATATTTTGTTTTATATTAATATCGGATAATACCAGCCTGTTTACTGTCGCACTACAGCGCAATGACCGCTTCTCATATAGAGAAGGCATGAGCATCAATCACCACGCTTGCTCAAGGCGGATAATCAATTTCTATTCTTATCATTCTAATTTACCATCTCTGTCCATATGGGCTCTTGATCGGCACTTACGTATGTTCTTATTTATTCTTAATTATAAGTCTATTATATCCATAAATATGTCTGTCACCAAAAATATTAAGTGGTCTTTTTCTGTCGTTTCTACATAAGTGACTAACTATACATTAATGTGACTAATAAAAAATAATATTTCCGCTAATATAAAAATATTTTGTACCTTTCCTTTTAATTAATTAACAAAACTGAGAGTTCTAAAAATATTTGACGACTGTTTAATTAAGATTGAACCCGTGCTTTGCGAAACAACATATTATGTTTAATGTCAATAATATAACGAACGTCATGATTAAATTATTGATAGATCCTCGCTGGTTTCAGCATGAATGGGCAGAATGGACTAGGGAAGTACTACCCTCTGATAGAAGATCGACGTAAGAGTAATAGTATCCGTACTACGGCGTGTCGTTCGGTGAGTGAGAGCGCCGGTGATGCAATTTTCCCCCTTTTCTCTTTCCTCACCTTCCACATTCCCTTCACCTACCCCATTCCAGTTGCCATAGAAGACCATATACCGGCAGTTTGAGACGATGGCTATTGGAATAGTGGGTCACTACTTCTGAATTCCACTGATTGCTTACCATCAGACGGAGAACAGTGACTTTAGTAGGCTAATATAAAATATATACAAACATTAATTATTGTATACTAGATTTATTGCGATTAAGTACACCATTCGACACTAGAAACTATGACGTCGTAACTAAATATTTTTCATACAAACCACAAACAAATAGAGCATTTTGACATTTTATTAATTGATTTAATTGTTATGTTGGTATATAGAACGCAATTCCTTACTACGTATTTCTTTCACAATTAATCTAGTTGATCTACGTGTGAATAAACACTTTAATTGATTCAGATAATGTGTATCCGTTGTCACATTTTTGTACTGCATTATACAGTAGGTACATATTTATGCATAAATGAAACAAAAACTTCTGAAATATATTGATAGCGTAATTTCACACATGTCGTAATTTGTAAAACCTACCGACTGTATAATTTATCTAATAGTTAATTTACTTGCTTATCTGTTGATCTTCAGTAATCTGCTAAGTTTTTGCCAGTTTATGTTGTAACACTAACACCTACATAATCCAGTCGAACCAGACAACCTTCTTCAGCTCATATCGTTCACTTAGAAAAGGCTTATATACTTTAATTAATAGACGTCTGGAGGCAGATGACGATGGCAGTAAAATAAAAAACAAAACACTAACACTAACACACTAGCACACTAGCATTTTAGTCCAAGGGGTAGGCACACCTACTGGAGTTCCCTTATAACGGTCGAGGCGAGTCTGTTTCCTTTTACCGGGGACAAATCTGTACTAAGCTAATTCTAAGAATTTCTTAAGCCCAATATGGATACATCTGCATTGCATACACAATACCACAAAACTTCCGAGACAATTATTATATTGCGTATATTTAACCAGTATTAAATTGCGTTGACATTCAAAACAAAGAAAACTCAAATAAACTGATATTAATTTCAAAGTATTCATCACATTAATTAAACGAGTGTTAATAAATTAATGAGTGCGAATGCGACGACATTACCGAGAGTTGTTGTTGTCCAGAAATATGTTAGTTCTTGGAACTGAGTATGTCTGGTGGTATGCAGCTGTTTTACTATAGGTAATGTAGTGTTGTTTCGTGGTTAAGCGCCAGTGTTGGGGATTAGAAATGGATGGGTTTGTGTTATTCTGTTTATGGATTTGATGTTTGATAAATTCTTGGCTGTGATTTTATTTTTTATTTTTAATGTCCTTTTTATATGACAGTTTCCTCACTAGCAAACAGCACATTACAAAACATAAAATTATCGGACAAAAAGTAGGCTCAGATTCAGCACAATTACACAACAAAAATTTTTGGCCCGTGTGGAAATCGAATTCATTCTTGCACGAAAATCGTACGCAATTTCACTGCGATATCAAAGCAGTCTGTTGAATCGTTGATTCCTTAATTAAAGGTAAGAAGAATATTGTTTGTTTTAAAGACATTTCGCCCACTTTTAGTCAAGACCTGTACATTTAAATAACCTACTTTAAAAGCAAAAACATCCCAACTCTCAAAACATATTTCTTAAACACGCTTTGGTGGGAACCAAACCCACGATATTCCGTTTATTGTTACTGGAAACGCTTTTAACTAAACAAAACAATCATTACGAAAATAATACTGCATATCAAATAACATTATTAATAACATCTAACTGGTAAACTTAGTCTAACACATTATTAATCGTCCCGGGAATCGAACCAAGGACGCCCACTGACAATGATGTAGAGCCAACATTAATAACTGAGTAATCTTAAACCATTGTTGCTAATGTCATTTGAGATTCACATGTTTATGTAACTTAGTTTAAATTCTGGGGTAAGCAGAGATCGTGGTGTGTGCTTATCTATACATATATATATATAGCGGAAGAGTTTGTTTGTCTGTTTGTTTCTAATCTCTGAAACTACCAGTCAGATTTAAATAATTCTTTAGTAGTCCACCAGTTTTAACGGTAGTAGATCCTCGCTGGTTTCAGCATGAATGGGCTGGATCTACTGGGAAAGTACTACCCTCTCATAGAAGATCGACGTAAGAATATTAGTTTTCATACTTTAATGTGTTTCGCTTGGTGACTGAGAGCGCCGGCAGCCCAAATACCCACTCGGTCCTCTGTCGTTTCCCTTTTCCTTCCTCACCCTCTTCTCCGTGGTCGGCAGCGGCTTGTTTGTGTTTTATAAGCATTATTAGTTCTGCGATGCTTGGAAAACAGTCATCTGTATAGGTTACGGTTACCACTCACCATCAGGTGTATGCTTGTTTGCCAACAAAGTTGAATGAAAAAAAAGTCCAGTTGTTGAGGAAGGTTATAGGCTATGTAACATCACGCTACTGGCGACGGGAGCAGAGCAGTAACCAAAGATATAACTTAACGCGGCTGAAACTACGCTACGGGAAGCTAGTAATAGCATAATCCGTAGTATCATGTCTCTTTAGTGCGTGTGACTGAAGAACGAATTACTTCCCTGGTCCTTCTCCTTTTCCTACTCGGCAACAACTTAATTTGACAAGATCCTTAAACGAGGTATAACGATAGAACCAACTTCACGATTGACAGCGGTTTATTGTAAGCCTCAGTAATGGACAGAGGCTTAGGCTATAAGGCATCAAATTCTTCAGTCTGGTATTTTACATAATAACATATTTGTTTGATTAGTTATGTGTCTATTTAAAAGTAAGTAGATCTGTCAGATCGTGTCATCTTTAATTAAAAGAACTAGAATATATACAAGTATTTGATCATCTCGAGCATGACTCATAATAATAAATAACAATAGAAACTTGTAATATGGGGCAAAAACTCTTATTTGACAAGTGAAATATTGATGTTGCGTTTTTGTTGAATCACTATGTCGTTGGGAATGACAGAAAAAAACTTATGAGAAGTGTTTTGACGGTTCCCTAAAAAAATACACCTATAAACAACTAGCGATATGTGATTATAGAAAATTACATTAGGGTTGTTAACACGAAAACTGGTGCCACCCTGTGCCTGGTAAATTGAAGACACTATAAAGTGTCTGCTATAAAATTATAGTTTTGGTTTCCTATGAGTCACGGGCTGTAAAGGGGATTGTTTATTATTATTGTTTAAAATATTAAAAACTAAGCTTTACAATAAAAGATAAGTGAAGCAAGTATCCATCTTTTATTAAGAATAGTCAAATTTAAATATTTATTCATGTGAGTTAATTGAATTAACACATAAGAACGATAATAATATAAATTACAACATTTCTGTCAGCTAACCTACAGCCAGTTCGCTGACGTAGGGTAGACGCATGAGAAGAACTGGCAAGAAACTCAGGCCACTCCTTGTAATTTCCCGATAATTATAAATTATATTATTATATTGATGGTTTAATTTTTTATCACATAAGACAGGCCCTTTTTCTTAAAAAAAAACTATATCTTTTGAAACATTGCGAGATTGCGAGTGTTTTGTTAAAATAAAAACAGTGATAATGGTTAAGATCACATGATGCTTAGCAAAAAAAAACACGACATAAAAACAGTCATAGAGTTATAAAAAACTATATACAAGTATTCGATTAATTTCGATTTTAATAAATAAATTGTTCCCATAAACGTATTTTTAGTGATTATTATTAATCCTAATTTTATAACCTCTCTAGAAAAAAAAATATAACTTAATTGAAGAGTCTGCGAGCGTTATTACGTCATCATTCAGGTGGAGACACTCAGATAGAAAGCAAAGTTGAGTAAATAAGAACTGTCTTACTTTAGGTTTAAGGATAAAGACAGATTGAAACAACGCACATAATTACAACAATCTAGTATTTATTAAAAAAAAAAAAAACATTTTTTTGTCTATAAGTTATGGTCTAGTTTCACCCATTTTCGTTTGTGCACTTTATCCAGGGACACATTGTATAATATCAAATGAAATCATATTCTCTATTAATTAATATGACCTATTTTTCCACAACAACAGGTTTCAATACAGACGTTTTAAGTTTAAACAGTTGCGTTAAAATAAATAAATGTCTGCTAACGAAACGTGTCGTTGGAATTTCCTCTGTATAATAGTGTTTTTAAATAACCAACAATAATGTTTGGGATGCTGGGAAGATTAACATGAGATGTTTCCGTTTTAACCAAATAACTTACATTGAACGATCATTATTTATATTTTTATTGACGTTTTTTGATAGAACATGACTGTATGGTAATTAATTTGTTTTATTGGATGCGAAGACTTGACCAGTAAAAAGTGATGTGTAGTATTTATTTCGTGTTAGTTATTGGTATATATTAGTAGTAGTAGTAATTATAAGGTGTAGTGTATGTTCCGTTTACTTTTTATCATCATTAGTTTGAGGACATCGACTGAAAGATAAAGGTCTTTTCCAAGGGAGGTGCTTAACATAGACATCACGCCTAGCAGTCGGAGTGGTGACAGTTGTAAGGGAGTTTTAGTTGCAAGTAACGTTGCTGTCTGTGATTCCCCTAAGGCGAGAGTGTCGTAAAAGGTGACGGGAGAGAATAGAGAAAAAGAAAAAAGAAAAACATTTATTTGCTCTCATTCTTATATAGGGTTAGTCTTAACAGAACTTAATTAAAAATTATAAAAAAAAGAAACAAGAGATGTCTTCAACCGTACGTATCACCATTGATACCTAACTTAAATTTTAGACACATGCAACAAATTAGAAAGACACCTCAAAAATAATTAAAATAAACCGCCATAAAACATTCCACATCTATTTGCCAACATACACATTAGGACAAACATCCCAACAAGCACAAAAAGTGTGGGGAGCATGTCACGCCTCGAACCCTGATGCTCCTGAATGGGTGGCGCGTGTTATATCGGGAACGAAGAAAAAATTAAAAAGGCCCGAGCTACCGGTCGGAGTATGTCGGAGGCACTCGGCCTCACACCTGTCCTGCGCCGGCGCCGATTCGGAATTCAAAACTTAAATTGTTTACATTCTTTATTAATTTGTTTACTAAACATTTTTTTAAGAAGTGGTTGTTCGAAGTTATGTTTGTATGTTTGTCTCTCATAAAAGTAAGAATTTGAAGTTTATTTCGGTGTGACTATTTTAAGTGATGGTGGACTTCCTGAGTGATGTGGTTATAGCTGTTTATTTTTATGAAACGTTAGCTTTCGTCCGCGAGTTCATGTGTGGAATGTTGAAAGTAGCTAGATTTGCTTTGATTTGTGACTGGAACAAAGAGAAATAAACTCTATTCCGTATATTTCCTCCAAAATCTAAAATATTTCCTTTTTTAAGGTGGTAGATTTTTGTTTCTTTCACAGAAAATTCGCATAACCATTTACCAGGTATGTGTGCTTTGTTTGTATATACAGCGGTGGATTTAAAGCTAAAAGATCTCTACCAGGTAGGTATATACCTATGTGCATTAAATGAAATATCTTGTTACCCCTTACACAGCTCACAACTGTATACAAGTGGACATTTAAGGATGTTTATCTTATTTGTTTAGTTCCCATGTCCAAGAAAGGGCTCGCCCTATTAGAGCCGAGGACCATGGCCATCAATGTCATTGAGATTTATGTGTCCATCGGTCTCTTCATCAATTGGATAATTCACTCGAACAGCGGACACTCGATAGTTACCAATTAGTTTGATAATGCGATTTTTTACTGTTTTGTTCAATTTAGCTGGAAAAATTACTGCGCAAACGTTTTCTTTTAATACATCATTTTGAGACTTTCGAGATCTCAGTGACGAATGATAATATACTACCCGTTCGAAGCTTACTGCACACTTCTCGTGTGATAATTTGAACGCCATCATTCCATATACAACTAAGTGGTTATAAACATTATCCTAAATTAAATTCGGTCACTGTTCTTCTATCTTTTAATTCGTTCTTTAACTTTTTCCGGGACAGTAAACGTATATGGCCGTGATGACAATAAAACTTCTACTGTGTCTACAATAGTGTCCATGAAAGGGTTAATAGGTACCCCATGTTTATTATCCTATGCCCGAATAGGCTACCTAACTTTAAATTGAACCTAAAAGTAAAGATGTTGTTAGAATGCATATTGAGGTGAAAAGACTTAAACATCGCTTAAAATTAAGTGACAATTCATCAGTATTTTGGAAATAAGTAGTGGTACGGTACGTAGTAATTTTGTACTTTATCTTTAACGATAAAATAACTGCCATCATATCTGCACGTTTACGTGTAATATAAATATTTGACACAATATTAGATATTGTCACGAAATGTTTGGAAAATATTATTTCAGACGATATACAAAACAAAAAGGTTTCATTTATCCACAGTGTATTGCAAGATATCGTATCTATGGATCAAGTCCAGTCCTAGCGAACTGTGCAAGGTGACTTCCACTATAGCAGATTTGTGAGATGCAAATTGAAAAAAAAAAACACATGCATCGAAAATGCCAGCTCATAATTGAGGCACATAGTACAAAACAAAATAAAAGTAGTTTGAGCAAACTGGTTTCAACCCTATATTATGAAGATTAGATCGTAATATAACGTGTGTATGAGCTACCATGTTTGGTAGAAGGATTAATAGAGTACCTATAAGGTTGAAACCGGGGTAGTACTACCCTCTCATAGAAGATCGATGTAAGAATATTAGTTTTCATGCTAATGTGTTTCGCTCGGTGAGTGAGAGCGCCGGTAGCCCAAACACCTCCTCGGTCTTGATCCTTTTTTTCTTTTCCTTCCTCATCCCCTTCTCCGTGGTCGGCAACGATTTGGTTGTATTTTCTAAGCATTACTAATTTTGTAATGCTTTGAAAACACAGCCATCTCTATAGGCCACGGTGGCTACTTACCATCAGGTAGGTATGCTTGTTTGCCATCTAAGTCTAAGTCTAATAAGTTTATGCCATAATCGCACTAGGTAACACGCTCGGTATCGCGGGGGACTTTACAAAATATACAAATTATACGGGTAATGGACACAGCTGTTATATACTTTACCAGTAAGTATACCATTGGACAAGTATATAGGTATGAATCACACAAAGTTTTGCACCGTATATGCGTATAGGAAGTAAAATGTTTTTCGTAGTTTTGAGTGTATTTTGTATCCGACAGTTACATGTTTGTAAACTTAACACTCAATAAAGATAATGCTATTTAAATTCAGCTTAATCCTTGTTATTTTCTAAAAATATCCATCTATTTTTATACATTTAGATAATAGGTAATAAATTAAGATAAAAGTTTTAAGAGAATTAATGTATTTGATAATTAAACTTGGTATTTAGGTTTAATTTTAGAACATTTTGAGTGTTAAGTAAATACACTTAGTGTCATTTAATTTAGGTTTTTTTTTACTTTAATTCTGAGCCGTTACGACGTTATGATTTGTGCACAAATTTATCTTACTATAAAATACGTTTACTGCTATCCAAAGGGCTTCATAATCACGCTTTGCCATCGTCGACTAAAACCGTAGTATTCCTTTACTTAGTACGCAGATAACACTACTGCTTAATATTCTTGTGATTCATTTCTTTCCTTAAAAAACATTAAATTGGGTTATTCCCTAATCCGGATTCCGATTAGTAGGTGGAGCGAGAATATTTTTTGCCATTTTTTTTAACAATGCTGGGAATGAACCGGCAGCGACAACACTGCGTAATGTTAACCTTAGCCAATAAACCATACGTATATTACTAAGATGTTGTTTTTTTATACTAATTTCCCAATTTCTTTTAACAACCTTGTACATTTTCGCACTTAGCATTATTGCAAATAAGAGTTATATGACATTGGCATTTATTTGTGTGTCAGTACAGCCGTAAGCTATCACTTAAACAGTGTTGCACTGTCTTGCTTACTGTGTGGTAGTGTCTATACACGTGTGATAAAAGTGATAAGAACAATATTATGTGTATTGTGTTATGTGAAGTGTTTTAAGTGATTTTGTTGGTTCCAGGTATATGTGCTGTTTTTAAAAGGTATGTTTTTATTATAGTTTTAATTAGTGTTTAAACTATGAAAAATTTTAAAATGTACGTAAAGAATTTATGGAACATCTTGATGTATCTATGATTTTTGTTTTGTTTTGAAAAAAAAACATTTGGCAAGTATGGTAATTAATACTTACCTTTTCTATGTATATGAGAAGAGCGATTTTCCTGCTGTAGGAGAATAATGTGCTCATAAGTTGATGTTGAAGCGTGCTCACAAATGATAATAGCATTAATTAGGCTCGAATGAAGACTGCAAATGGTAGGATCAGCTGTTTGAAGCTCGGCGATTCGGTTTAAACTCAATTTCTTAAAGAACATTACATCGTTCACTAACAGAGAAACTTTACTAATTTACATTAGGTTATTTTATATAGGTTTAGACTACATATATATGTAGTAATTTTGACAATCAAAATTGTTTAAACAGCACAAACATTAATTATCTAATAGATGCAGTTTTTTTTTTTCAATTGCTTATTTAGTATCACTCAGGATTTACCAAAGAGCACTGTATTTTGAGAGATAATTATTTTTTTTGTGAAGTAGACGTGCCTGAAACTCTTTGCACCTATTATTGGTGCCAGAATCAGATATTTTATTTGTCAAGGTCCTAAGCGTTAGTTATGTAGAGCACTATATTTTAGATTATCAAAATATTTTTGAACCTTAAAATCGTTCTATGTGTGTCACCCACTTTAGCGCCCATCGCAAAAACTGACCCAGATGTTCTAGGTGAATGACATTCGCGGGTCACTCATATTCAATACAAGTGCTTACATCCTGTTTTGGCTGAAATATGGGTGAAACGTCACTAGGGTACATCAGTTCGATGCGGTTTGAGATGATCGGCTATTTTTGAAGTAGATTAATTTTTATATGTAACATCCGTTACAGTTTATCTTGGACTAGCTTCCCGCGGTGCGGTTTTACCCGGATCTTTGTTCACTGCTCTGCTCCCGTCGGCAGTAGCGTGATGTTACATAGCCTAAACCTTCCTTTCCCTTTGCAAAAATAATCTATACATATAATAAAAACAAGCTGTTGCCCGCGACTTCGTTCGCGTGAAAATTCATATGGGTGCCTCTATGAGAATATTGCGTGCCTGATTTTATGGCAATCGTACATTGTATCAGTATTATCCGTCTCTATGGCGAATCCAGTTTAAACACGCTACCGCTAAAACTGACAAACCACTTTCACACAAACTTGCGACTCTTATTTGCCCATTTAATAAGGGTGGTTTCTGAATATTAAAAAAAGAGTATTTTCTAGTAATTTGGTAATCCTACTATAAAAACTATAGAAGTTTCATACAAACTTTGCCACCCCTTTATACCCCCTTAGGGGATGGATTTCGCAAAATTCCGTGAGCACCTATATTCTAATAGGAATGACAATGCAAAGTTTGAGATTCCTAGCACTTGTTGTTTCTGAGATTTCGTGATAAGTGAGTGAGTGACCTTTTGGGCTTCGCTCGCGTGAATGTCGTTTTTTCCAATAGACATTTTTATATCGTTTAAATACTGTTTTTCATACTATTTTTTATCTCCCCCTCACTCCCCCTCACTTCCCCATCACTTCCACCTCACTTCCCCTCACTTCCCCGTTACTTCTCCGTCACTTTCCTCTCACTTCCCCTCACTTTCCCCTCACTTCTCCCTCACTTCTCCCTGGCTTTCCCCTTACTTCCCTCTGACTTCTCCCTGACTTTCCCTTCACTTCTCCCGCATTTCCCCCACACTTCCTCTTATCTTCCCCCTCACTTCCCCATCACTTTCCTCTCACTTCCCCATCACTTCCCTCTCACTTTCCCCTCCCTTCCTCCTTATCCTTAGTTCCTCCTTTTCCTCCCTCCTTTCCCTCCCTCCCCCTCCCTGTAAATTTCGAGTCGCTAGCTTCAGAAGCTAAAGATCTTTGTATAGAATATTTCATCCCTAATTTCAACCCTCTAAATCCACCCCTGTTAAAATAAAATTATAAGGATATTTTTTATTTAAATAGATGTATTCCAAAATAAAATTTCAAAACTGTAAGTTAAAAAATGAAGAAGATTCATATAATCGATTACATCCCTTTTCACACACTTAGGAATTAAATTTTAAAAACCCTTTTTGAGTACAACCTCTAGACATTTAGACAAACACACCCTCCAAATTTCAAGTCGCTACGACCAGCAGTTTAGGCTGTGCGTTGTCTGTTAGTCAGTCAGTCAGTCAGGATAAAGCCTTATATAATATGTATGGGTGTATGGATGTATGAATTAGAAGTATAGCCATCGGGGATCAAAACATACAGGCTGCTAGGAATGCTAACACGTGAGCCACATAAAGCTGACCGTGCGAAAAACAGCTAATACTTAGATCCACGCCCACAACTTTTAGTTGTGTCTGACTTTGGGCTTTATTAATTGTCATCGCGAAACATAGGCTCACTGGAAACTGGACTCATTTAAAACTAAACGGAAGATTGTTTAGAATGAGCGGAATCCGAAAAATAAAAACGCTATCAGCTATTCCGTAACCTGTTAGAGTCTCTGTTTCTATCAGATTTCGTAGTAAATTAACAAATGTTCGACGTGATTCTTTAAATTGGCATAACTTTTTTATTTATGAACCGATTGACATGAAACAAACACTAAATGTTAAGTGAAGCTTACCACAATGTATTAGTGAAAACCATATCTAAATCGGATAAGCCGTTTCTGAGATTAGCGTGAACAAACGCACAGACAAACAGACAAACAGACAAACAGACAAACAGACTAACAGACAAATAGACAAACAGACAAAAATTGTAACAATCATTGTTTTGGGTTCTATTTGCGTTGATAAAGGCCCCAATAATTTTTTTTCTCATATATCTTCCATGTACAGACAGCGATCGGTTACATTTTTATTATATGTATAGATGTAACCGATCGCTGTCTGTACATGGAAGATATATGAGAAAAAATACTATTGGGACCTATATCAACGCAAATAGAACCCAAAACAATGATTTTTAAAATTTTTGTCTGTTTGTCTGTTTGTCTGTTTGTCTGTTTGTCTGTTTGTCTGTGCGTTTGTGCACGCTAATCTCAGAAACGGCTTATCCGATTTAAATATGGTTTTCACTAATATATTGTGGTAAGCTTCGCTTAACATTTAGTGTTTGTTTCATGTCAATCGGTTCATAAATAAAAAAGTTATGCCAATTTAAAGAATCACATCGAACATTCGTTAATTTACTACGAAATCTTATAGAAGCAGATATTTTAACAGGTTGCGGAATAGCTGATAGTGTTTTTATTCCTCGGATTCCTGTCATTCTAAACAGTCTTTCATTTAGTTTTAAACGAGTCCAGTTTCCAGTGAGCCTATGTTTTGCGATGACTAATTAAAGTAATTAATTAATTAAGTAATTAAAGTAAAGGTAAGACACTAAAAGTTGTGGGTGTGGATCTAAGTATTAGCTGTTTTTCAGTCAGCTTTATGTGGCTCTATCACGTGTTAGCATTACTAGCAGCCTGTATGCTTTGATCCCTGATGGCTATACGTCTTATCCATACATCCATACATATTATAAAAGGCTTTGTCCTGACTGACTGACTGACTGACAGACAACGTAAAGCCTAAACCGCTGGTTGTAGCGACTTGAAATTTGGAGGGTGTGTTTGTCTTAATGTCTAGAAGTGTACAAAGAAAGGGTTATTTAAAATTCAACCCTTAAGTGTATGAAAAGGGATGAAATCGATTGTATGAAACGTCTTCATTTTTTAGGTTACAGCTTTGAAATTTTGTTTTGGAATACTTTTATTTAAATAAAAAATACGCTCATAATTTTTTTTTACTGGGGTGGATTTATAGGAGTGAAATAAGGGATGAAATATATATCTATATATCTTTCCATACAGGAAAGATCTTTGCTTTTGAAGTTGGCGACTTGAAATTTGGAGGGAGGGGGAAAGGAGGGGGAGGAAGAGGAAAGGAAGGGAGAAGTGAGAAGTGAGGGGAAAGTGCGGGGGTAGTTAGGGAGAAGTCAGGGGAAAGGGAGGGGAAAGTCAGGGGGAAATCAACTGCTTCTGTGTATGGACTGTGAGGTCGCGGGTTCGATTCCCGCTCAGTGCAAATATTTGTAGCATGAACATGTCTATTTGCATTGGTCTGGGTGTTTATATGTATAATATGTATCTATTTACAAAAATAAAAGTATTTAAGTATGTTTATCCGTATTCTAGAACCCATAATACAAGCATATAATATGCTTACTTTGGGTCTAGAAGGCGTTGACCTCGCAGCATATGTAGGACCAGCAGAGTAACCGCGGAGTCATTGTGTGGGTGGTGTGGGTCAACCCGCCGGCCAGGGAGGCATTGTACAAGGGCCCAATTAGACCTAACCAAAAAAAAAGAGACTGCCCACCAGGTTGCGCATAATCTCGGAGTGGTTCGTCGTGCAGGTTGGTGACCGGATAGTGGGACCCGGCGACCATTTTCGAGACGGTACGGCGGCCTTTTGCGAGCAGTCCGTATCATGGAAGCCCGGAGGCCTAAGACCCTTGAGCCTTTACAGCTGCGAAGAGACATCGCCTCCTCAACGGCCGTCTTCTATCGCCTTTACCACGGAGAGTCTTCTCAACAGCTCTTTAAATTAATTCTACCCTCGCCCTTTTTATCCAGAACGACACGTGCGGGACTGAAGTGCCACCCTTTCACAGTGGAATCTAAAGGGTCTCGAACCAAACGGTTCAGCACTTTATACTTTTGTCGCTCAATTAAAGCCTGGAATTCTTTACCAGCGCATGTGTTCCCACCTAACTTTCATCCTGGGACTTTTAAGCGAGGCGTGAAGAAGCATCTCACTAAGCCGCCATAGTGGAGGCCACCATACCAGTAGTTTAGCTTTTGGAATGGTGTCCACTACTTCTGAATTCCACTGACTGCTTACCATCAGCCAGAGTAGAGGCACTTTGGCAGGCTAATATAAAAAAAAAAACTTATAGCGTTTTTATTCCTCGGATTCCTTTCATTCCAAACAATTTCCCGTTTAGTTTTAAACGAGTTCAGTTTCCAGTGAGCCTATGTTTCGCGATGACAATTAATGAGTGTGGATCTAAATATTAACTGTTTTTCGCATGGTCAGCTTTATGTGGATTTGCCACGTGTAAGTAATCCTAGCAGCCTGTATGGCTTTGATCCGCGATGGCTATACGTCTAATATCGTAGATAGAGAAGCATTTACTGTAAAGATTTTTCTTATTCACCTAAACGAAGATGTTTATAATTCAAAACAAACCAAAAGATAGATCCAAAAAATGCTGCCCAAAATCACTATTCCACGCGGACGAAGTCGCGGGCACAGCTAGTTATTAAAATAAGACTGGTAGTTCCAGAGATTAGCGCGTTTAAACAAACTCATAATTAATAATTAATGATGTAGGTCGATTTTATGAAAAAGTTTTTTAATTATTTTTTTTTATTGCCGACAGTCCAACGAGCAAACAGTCCACGTGATGGTAAGTGGTAACTGTCGCTCATGGACGACTCAGAGTCCCTAGCATTGCTCCTGCTTTACCAGGGACTCTGCGAAACCGCTGCCTACTGTGAAGGGAGTGGGATAAGTGAAATAACCGAGAGAGGTGAGGAAAATGGAAAGCGAAGAAATTTATGACACATTGTAGGCAATCATCATGATTAACAAAATCTAGGTTATTTTTATGTGTAACTCTTGAACTGCATTTTTATCTTTAATAGGTATTATACGTTTGTTATCTTAATTACTATTAAATACATTACAGAGTCCAGATTTAAGATTACTTGTACAACTTCTTTAAATTGTATTCAATCAATATTTTAAGCGTGCCGCGCGCCGTCAATATATTTATTCCCTCGATCCCTTATACATGATCGGCAACAGTTTGAATGTATTTTATTATTTATTTATTTATTATTTATTTATTTATTACTCTTAAACTTACATCTATCTTTACAGGCAAGCCTAATGCGACAGAGAAGTTGAGCTTTTTATCTAGTTTATAACTATATTTATTTCTACATCCTAATACATGATTAAAACTAACCTAAGTACTGCAGATGCAATAAGCAGTCTTAGTAAATTCGTTCAGTGCACATGAAAACAGATCTATCCGGTCAGACAGCGTGTTGAGCACACGCAACGCCCGCACAAGCGGCATTTCTAAGCATTTATGTGGGTCCGTGGTTTTACAAAACGTAGCCATGCCCATGGGCCACGGTTGTTGGGCGTATGCTTGTTTGCCACCAAAGTTGTGTAAAACAAGAACAATATCATTAAAAACAAAAGCATTTCTGTCTAAAACAAACTGAAAAGAAAGAAACTTACTCTTTTGTTTCTGATCCCCTGTACGGAGGATCAGAACGGAATAGAAAATAAAATTAAAATAAACCGATCCCTCATGGGATCAGATCTGGGAGATCAGACCGGAATAACTCTTTTTTTCGTGACGGCGCTAAATTGATTTTATATATACTTACCCTGTCACTCCCACAATCAATACGAATGTAATGACACCTCATATGTTAAAATCCATCAAGTCATTTAGGCTGTAGAGCATGCCAAAGAAATAGATATACATTATTATTATTATGTATGTAGAATACAAACTCTTAAAAAATATTACATATCATACAAAATTATACCTCGTCACTGCCACTTAAATAACCATTTCTCAATATTTCGATGAAATAAAATATTAATTATTAACAAACAAATTAGCTCACTTTCCTGTTACGGCCGAATTATCATAGATAAATAGTTTTCTTATAGATAACACTAATAACTACTAGATAATAGATAAGCCCAATAATAAAACGCAAAAACAGTGTAATAGGGGAAAACTAGCACATTGCACTACTATGGATACGCCCACGATTGTCCCAGAATGTTGTTGACTCAAAAGTGCTTAGTAGCAAGTGAAATTTTTTAACAGCAAATCCAAAATTTCTATAAAATAAGGTAGCACGAAGTAAGATTTCTCCAAAAGACTAAACATCCGCCCTCGCTTTGCTTAGGTATCAAAAGTTTCATTCGGTCTCACAACAGACCCCTACGGAAAATATCATAGCAATAGTGACGTATTGCAACATTCGAATTTACAAAGGCGCTTAGAATATTGAAATTTTGAAAATGACAAAAGATGTTAAATATATTAAAATATAGCCTATGTTATCCGTCTTATTTGTAGCTTTCTAAAGGTAAAATATTTTTTTTAATCGGTTACGTAGATCTTGAGTTAAATCGGAACAAACAAACAAACATAAAAAAAAATCAAATCATTTCTCTTTGAAATATTAGTTTAGATAGCAACTACTTCGTGACAAACTAGCGTTCCTGGTTACTGTAACCCTCAGAATAAAGATGAAGCTGTAACCTAACAAGGCTATCTTCTCTAAACATTGCAACCAAACCGTGAAAGAAAAGAGTGAATATTTATGGCCCAGAGAAAACTAAAGACTCTTCGTCATATACCCTCCGTACCAATAACCATATACCATCATAAGGACTGCTTCCTTTGCTTCTTTTCTTTCTTTACTTGTTCTTTCTATTCTTTCTACTTGAGTTAATATCTACACTATTATATAAAGATAATCACTTTTTTTTGTAAATACATACATATACACATAAAACCAAGCAGACCAATGCAAATACTCAGGTTCTTGCACACAATTATTGCACTTAGCGGGTTCGAACCCGCATTCTCTGTTTAGCAGTCCGTACACAGTACCACCGAACCACAGAGGTCGTCGAGTTGTATAATAAAAATAAATATTATAACACTGCCCCCAGTGCCCACCGAAAAACACGTAAATACATCACAAAGTTCGAGAATAAACGTCTTTATTAACACTCATTTACTTAAAACTAGCCTAAAGCATTTACATCGTTTATATCTAACGCAGTAACGTATCTATCTTAAAACACACTAAGGTACAAAAAGGTACCGTGATGTGTGTCTAATAGAAACTTAACACATTTGCGTTCTCTGACGGCATTACGACAGGTAGCCATTACGGTAGCAGCTTCAGGGCACACCGAATCGATTAGTTAGGCACTGCTCCTAACTTTTAAACACATTCACAGTTAGTTAACATCTCACGCATATTAGGTTATAGCTTTAGTTTCACCCGCGTCTTTGATTACTGCTCTGCTCCTGTCGCCAGTAGCGTGATGTCACATAGCCTTTAACCTTCCACAGGAACTAAGCTATCATACACAAAAAAAAGTTTTAAAGATTAGCGCATTCAAACAAACAATTTTTATATAATAGTAATATAGGTTAGTATTTGTAGAAATACAAAAGTATTTCTTGCTTTCTACTGTCTGTGAGTGCTTCTGTGGCTTAATTACTCTTTTGTTTTCCTTCTTTTTCCTTTTTATCCTCTTCCCCTTATTCCCTATTTCTGTCATACTTAACATTGTGTCTGAAATGCTAAGCACAGCCATAGTGTACAGTAATTACTTACCGTCATGCTTACCACAAAAAAAATTAACAGCTTAACTGAGGAAGAATACAATTAGCCAGATCCACAGCTAAGAAAATTCGATGTATATATATACTTTTTATGGTTAACGCCTTGCTAAATTAATATTCTGAAAAATAATTAATTTATCTCACGAAAATGTCTGAAATTGAACCCAACCCAAAATCACCTTAACCCTCCGACATACAAGACTTTATTACCAGTCAGCTGATATAAAATATACTTTCACTTGTAATTCTGCTCACACCATTTGCAAGTCGTGATGACCACACCTCTGAAGGTTAAGCTATTAACGAAATAGAAAAACATGTTCTTCTTCAGCGAACTAACATTTTTTATGCTAAAGGTACATGATCTGGTTGCGGAACAGAGTCCTTCTGATGTAAAGTCGCATCCAAAATTTTTAAAAGGGCGCTATTTGATAATTATCAATATGCAATAATTAAATGTCAGAAGATAAAAATATCTGATGTCGAGGGTGCCAAATGGTAGGTAACATTGGTCTACATTCATAAATAACTTCACGCTTATCTCCCAGTTAGCGGTCAACCTGGAGTCTAAGCCTGCTATCACAATAGTGTCAGAATGGTCGATCATTGATCTCTCATTGGTTAAAACCTCTCCTCTCAAGCCTCTAATATATAACAAAATACCTCAGCATATTAAGTCAGCAGCATGTATAAACATATTTAAAAATAAACTACGATCGTATTTGGTTGGAAAAGCGTACTACTCTATTGATGAGTTTATGAGTTATGTTATGATAGATATTTGTGAGTTGATGATGTTTTTAAAGATTTTTTTGTTTTTATTTTTTAGTTGTTACTATAGTAATTACATTTGCATGTCATGTGGCAGGATATGGAAGAACTTTTTATGTACTGTGACCTTTGTATACCCATATTCGCTATTGATTTGATTTGATTTGATTTGAAAAACTTGTGAACCAATAAGAGATCAATGATCGACCATTCTGTCACAATTATTGGTTGAAACTTGTCAAAATCATACACTCCGAGATCAGTGATCGACCATTCTGACACTATTGTGATAGCAGAATTAGGCCCCTGGTGTCAGAATTTGTAATTTGATTGATGGGGTACCTAAGCAGTGACATTTGAACGCCATAATTATGCTGCGATCCTAATTGGGCGGGAGCACCCGGATACCAGCTTGGGCCGCTTGACGCGGTCCAAAGGCGTGCTGTAAGAGTTGTCGACAATCCAAGGCTAACAGGCGGTATTGAATCACTAGGCTTAAGGAGAGATGTTGCCTCCTTATGTGTATTCTATCGCCTGTATAATAGGCTGTGTTCTGAGGAATTGTTTAGGATGGTGCCAACGGCCACTTTTTATCATCGCACCTCCCGCCATCGGCTGGGAGTTCATCCTCACACCTTAGAACCTCTTAGGTCCCGTACAGTGAGGTTTCAGAGAAACTTTCTCCCTCATACGATAAGGTTGTGGAATGAGCTCCCCGTCGAGGTTTTCCCGAGAGACTACAACATGGAGTTCTTCAAGAAAGGAGTTAAAAGGTTTTTAACAGGTTCGACAACGCGCTAGTGATGCTCCTGGTGTTGCAAGCGTCCATAGGCTACGGTAACTGCTTACCATCAGGCGGGCCGTATGCTTGTTTATCACCTTAGTCGTATAAAAAAAAAAAAAAAAATTATAAAGTACCTATTTACCTTTTATTTAAACTCGTGATACTATTAAAAATAAAATTAAATAAATACTTTTGTAGTCATCCAATTAAAAGCCCAGAAATTACATTTTATTTATAAATAGAACAAAATTGAATTCTACTAAATTAGTCCACCTTCCAATGTTACATACTAAAATAAACACTCATTTAAATGAAGAAATCAACAGTGGAAGCTGTCGCGAAACGCTTTCAGAATTAAGGCCACTTTGAACGCATACTTAATCAATTTGACTCATGCATTCCTGTATGTAAGCTTGCGCACGCACAGCTTGCTATAACTATTGTTATATAGAGTAGTTCGTAGACAAGTAAACGACGAATAATAATAATAATATGTGAACACTACACACACCGTCATCTAGTCCCAAGCTAAGCAGAGCTTGTGTTATGGGTACTACATAACTGAAATATAATACATAATAAACATACTTTTTTTTGTAAATACATACTTAGAATACATAGGAAACACCCAAACTAAAGACAAATACAAATGTTCATCACACAAATAGTTGCCTTCCGTGGGAATCGAACCCACGACACCCGGCGTCGCAGTCAATTACACTTACCACTAGACCAACGGTGCTGTAAAAAATAATAGTTGGTACCTATATGTAATAGAGGTAGGCATAAGCAGTAAGATTTTGATTACGAGATTGTTCAGATCTGCTGGAAAAATAGTCCATAGTCATAGGAGTTAAATGCCTGGTCATAATAGTGTTTGCAGCTCGGCAGCAGAACAGTTATCTTGCAAGTTTTGTGTTTTTTTACACAAAGACAAACAGTTTTAATTTTTTTTTATATAAATAATCCCACAACAACCATACAACACCATCTAGACCCAATCTGGTTTGGAAGCTTAAATTTAGTAGTTTTTATTTAAAAAAACAACTGATTCATATTTGTCTTGTCTATTGCCTCCAAATCAACCTTAATTTTTATAACAAGAAAATTAGGTAAAATACAAGTTAATACAAACACCTTTACGATCGACTGTCACGTCTGTATTATTCGTATATTTAGTGTAAGTATGTCTAAAAGCGGAGTTAATATGTATGAGTAATACAGATCATAATGTATGACGAATTGTTTGAAACTCGTAATCCAATACAGTAAGTGGCTGCTGTGAGGTTATTTCAGAACGTTCATTTTGTAATATCTCTTCATTATACACTCACGCTTATTACGTTCAATTGTACATGCTACATTTATCAATCGGAAATTCGTTTGAGATTTTTGTCCTAAATAAAGGACACAGCAAGTTTCTTAGTAGCCATTTCGTACAATTGCCATAGTCAAAACGCCGTGAAAGAACTGTCAACAATCCCTTTACAGGAAAGGGTTAAAAATTCAGAAATAACAACAATTACTATTGCGACATATAAGAGAACAATATTAAGTCATTGTACTCGCCCCGTGATGGTACACATCACTTGGATCTTACTGGCTGTTTACTATCGGGCAGAGTGTGATCATATCCGTGATCTAATCTAAACTAATATTATGAAGAGAAAAGATTTGATTTTTGAATGTTTATTTATTAGATAAACTCAAAATCTACGTAACAAGTTAAAAAAATATTTTTCATATCGAAAGCTACAATATCAGCAAGTAACATAAGCTATATATTTTGTGGCTAGTTACAATAAATCTATTTATTTTATACCGATATAACTACAAAGTAAACTCAAACATCTATAGCAAATGTTATGAGAACGCAGATACCATCAGATGCATAAAACGATGACTTCCCATTGTCTTAGATATCAGATCGTCAGATTGGATCAAACCACTTAACATTAAAGACTAAACTATTGCTAATTAATACTTACTGACACGCTTAGGTAAAAACCGTGTGATTTTTTAGGTAATTAGTTCAGTTAATAATAAAAACGTCGTTAAAACATCCATATCATGTTTGTAGTTATTCTTTCTAAATCCACTTTATAATTATATATTTCAGATATACCTCTGTCTAGATAGTTACAAACCACTGACTGCATTCCATCAAATAAAGTGGAGGTATTTTAGTAAAGTTATTGTAATTGCACGGACTTTGCGCTAATACGTGTAAATGTAAGCAAATATAAAAATCTGTGTGTTTTAGGACTAAACTAATAAATATACCTCGATACAATTTGGACAAGAAGATAGCTCACATCCTAAACATGGACCTATTTATCTTTAGACATACAATACAAAAAACAATAATTACTCAACGTTTACTTATTTACTTACGATTTTTAACACAATTTGCACAACACGTGCAAAATTGCTTCAGAATGTCCTTAGATAACCGTGTCAAGGTTTAACAAGTAAAGTCACGTCTATCTGTTAGTGTATCTGTGGGATCATTGAACCCGTGATGCGATGACCGACTGACTATATTTGTAAATACCAATAGCGTTATGGGCATGCCCGATTAAGTGCTGAAGATTAAATTAGTTTATCTGTGTGTTTGGAGTACGGATACTTTTATTTATTTTTTTTATATAATTAATGAGGCATGCACATATGAATGACACACAGCCTAATCATCCTAAATACAATGTTCGGTAAATAAATACAAACAAAAGTGGACATTGCGCCACCGGTATTGTCGTCTGGACTTCAAATAGAGCCTTATTTTATAAAACTATAGTGGCAATCAAACAGGGGGTCAATTTGATGGTAAGTGTAACCCTAAGTTGTAACCTATAGAGCCTGCGTTGTTTAAACATTACAGATACATTACATAAGACTATTACATACCGACTGTATAGAGGGAAAGGAGTAAAAGGAAAATGGCAATGGAAGAGAAAAGGAGATAGTTATGGCCTCCGGCGCTATTTTTATTCTGAACTTATGTCCAGCAGTAAAAATAGCCTCCTCCATGTACCAAAGAAAGACATCTACCAAAAGGGTTGATAAGTTCACGGTATTTTTTTTTTGAGGTATCCTATTTATTTATCATAAATATTCTATACTAGCTTCCCGCAGCCTGGTTTCTCCCGCGTTTTTGTTTACGGCTCTGCTCCCGTTGCCAGTAGCGTGACAAAGCCTACTGATAACCTTCCTCGAGGACTGGGCAACGCAAAATTTAAATTTAAGCATTATTCAAATTCGACTGGTAGTTCCATAGATTAGCGCATTGAAACAAACGAACAAACTCATGAACTAGCCGGGCAGATCTTTCTCCCATTACCTGAATCATACATGTATAAATACACAAAAACGATAAAAAGAAACATGTTACTCATTGATATTGCGTGTAATTGATAACGATTTGTTGATTCATTATTAGTCTTAGTACAAGATCACGTACGCCAAGGTAATATTACTGAAGAGAATTTAGCAACGGTACAGAAAACGTCGACTGGCCTGTTGGTCTAGTGGTTAGTGACCCTGACTGCTAAGCCGGAGGTCGTGGGTTCGATTCCCACCCAGGACAAACCTTTGTGTGATGAGCATGATTGTTTGTTCTGTGTCTGGGTGTTATTTATCTATAATATTACTATGTATGTATTTACAAAAAAAAATGTATATAAGTAATATATCAGTTGATTAGTACCCATAACACAAGCAAATATAATTGCTTAATTTAGGGCTAAATGGCGCTGTGTGAAAGTGGAAAAAACATTATTTTTTTTTATACATTTATAACATTAATTATATCACTAAGCGACGTGTGTGTATGAAAAGATTAATGAATGTTGATGAGGCAAGGAAAGAATGTTTGAATCGTAGCTTTCTATAGTATCTGCTTACCCCATTAATGGGAAACAAGCGTGAAGTTATGTATGTTATGACATTAATATGCTAGCGCTTGTATAATAGTGCTTTGCGCCATTTCCACGGGTTATAATAAACATATTACAGTTATAATATTTTACTTTGTTTTATTATCGACAATCGTAATTTGCAATCACGAAACAATTTATAACAAGACTCTTACATTACAATAATAAGGTAACTGCTTAATACAAATTGTAACTTATGTTATATTAATTGAACGCAATCATTCTTATAGGTGTTTATAGTTTGATGTAATAAATTATATTAGTGATAAGGTCACTATTGTACTTTATAAAAAAAACATATAGTAGAGCTCTGAAAATGATGAATGACCCACTGTCCTAATAAAAGCACATGTTTCCTATGAAATTTATATAAACTTCGCTGAGTCCCTGGCATTGAAGAAGTCGATGAGTGACAATTACCAGATACCTACCTTTGAATGAGCTTTAGGCTCGTCTGCCACTGTCGGTAATAAAAAAAACCATTCAGTTTTGAAGAAAACATTTGGAATTGAGGAACACTTGTTACAACCAGTCTATGGATGGATAACTTATTTAAAAAACAGCGATATTGCTCCTTAAATTGACGATAAATTTATTGAATTTAATTTTTAATTAGCTTTAATAATAATAAGGGTAATAATTGCTGAGCTGAAAGTAGATACTAAAAAATTATATATCTATTATGACGTAATCCTAGACTATCGCTTTAGTTCCTTAATAATAGGCGTTTATCAAAGTATATATGTATTTCACTTTCATTGATAACTAGTAAACAATAAATTTCGTGGATTAAGATTATAAACGACCGATAGAAACCTAAAAGTATTTTGTTCTTGAAAAAGTACACCCGGTTGCCCATGGATTTATTATATTATTATATTATACTTTTATCGGTTTTAACAAACCCAAAGCTTTAATTAATCTTCTTTATTCACTACATTAGTACCTATTAGAATTTAAATAACAGTTTTACGGCATTTATTTATTTTTTACTATTTTTTACATAAGACACTGAAAATCAGAGGAAATGTTTATAAATCTTATCAAGTTTTGTCAGATGTGTAAATCGTATCTACAATGTCTTCCACATAAGTGGACATGATGTACCTGGACTTACTTATTTGAGTCTTATTCTCAAAGCTGACGTTATCACCAATATACGTCCAAGACCACCTCATAGGTCCTCAGACACACGTCTGGCATATTGCTAAACTGGGCCTATTTGGCGCAGCCGTGAGACATAATAACGCGGTATTATTATTTTTAGTTGTGTGTTCTAAGGAATTTGTGTCTTTTTATGTGTTAAATAAATTTTATTTTCTTCTTTCTTTCACATATAACAATCTACCAAAAGATAACTAGACCATCAGTAAACCTATCGCAGCCTTGCCAATTATTACCATGACACCCTTTTATAATTCTAAAGCAACTATGCGTAACAGAATGCACTAAGTGTTATTTTCTTTCGCTGTAGTGTTAATACGGAATGTATTTTGTAATATTTTCTATTAAAATTACTAATAACGTGAATTCTACGAAATAATTGTTGATATGAACAAGTAAATCTTATTATCTGTGGATTGTATGTGACTGCTGTGCAAGAGGCAAGAGGTGTGGATTTAATCCCCTCAGAAAATGTTGTAGGCATATTTGCTCCGAATCTTAATAAACTGATTAAGCCGCCAGACTTAAAATTTTTCGTAAAATATAATATATGTAATTACAAGGGTATGCAATGTGACGCAGGCAAAACATTAAACTCCATAGTAAATTACCAGTAAATATTTATCAGGTATCGTTTGTACTCATTAACCTTGTCTTCCTTTAATTGCCTTTTATGACACCTACGGAAAGAGATAGCGTGGTTTCATATTTTAGACCGAAGATTGAATAACCAAAATACACATTTACAGGAGGTTAATCTATATCTATATTTTTATATAAAGTAGAAGAATTTGTTTGTTTCATCGCACTAATCTCTAGAACTACCAGTCTGATTTATTTATTTTATTGAGAAACTAACGTAACTTTAAGCATACACGATTAATAAATTACTTTTAGTTTTATTGGTATACTCACTAAGAAAGTTTATAAATACACTTATGCTCTGTTTTAGATAAGCTAACATAATCTGCTTTTATTTTATTTAAGTAATATTCATTAAGTTTTGCTATATTGTATAATACCTATACTTATAATCTGTACCCTTAATATAATAAATATGAGATTATCTAACAATAAAGATTATGTACATTTTTTGCCTGAAACACAGGATTACCTAGTTCAGGCACAGACTCTGTTTAGATTACTTTTACCTAATTTAAGACTCTGTATTTGTTATTTTAATATGTATCTATGGTTTCTGAATAAATTATTATTATTATTATTTTTTCGTTTTATAGCCCAGTTCTTAAAAAAGGTTATAGCTATGTAACATCTCGCTGCGAGCAACGGGACCAGAGAATACAGTTGAAACCGAGATGCCCTAGTGATAGATAAACAATCAGGCGGTTATTTTTTTTTTTTTCTTTTTTTTTTTTTTTCCACATTCACACAGCGCCATCTAGCCCCAAATTAAGCAATCATATTTGCTTGTGTTATGGGTACTAAACAACTGATATACTACTTATATACATTTTTTTTTTGTAAATACATACATATTATAGATAAATTACACCCAGACACAGAACAAACAATCATGCTCATCACACAAAGGTTTGTCCTGGGTGGGAATCGAACCCACGACCTCCGGCTTAGCAGTCAGGGTCACTAACCACTAGACCAACAGGGCAGTCTAATATAATAATTTAGTCTATAATTATCATAACTTAATAACAATTATGACGTACTGATAATAGGTAGATAATAGACGACCTTCCGCCATATTCCGCAACTGATAACACTGATATGATAGCAGGTATAGTTTTTAGTAATTAAATTGTATTCTAGAATATTTGGCGCCATTTCTTGTATTGTTTGTTTTATTCATACCTTCTATTCATTTTGTTTTAAATTGCTAGGAAACGGTGGTCTAAAACACAGCCGACATTTATTTCATTAAAACGTCGTATGCATTTAAATACACGTGCCTCATTTAAACAGCTGTTTAAACTCCATATTGTTTAAAATGTTAATTTTCTTTCAAATATCCTGAAACGAGATATTTCTAAGTAGAGACACAATGTTCCTTTATGTTGAACAATATTGATGTGAAGCCAGGAAGATGTCGTGGTAATCGTGACTTGCTTCGTAAACAGACACACCATTACATAATAAACCAATCTAACTTGACACTTCCATCTAGGGTTCCCAACCATACTGTTAAAACCAGTACCTATTATACGTTTTTTAGCTTAGTAAAAAAATATATAAAAAATAGGTCCTTTTTTTTATCAAATAGAGCTCTTATTCATTGATTTAATAAAAAACTAGGCTTATCATCACTACATAGTATAAAACAAAGTCGTTTCTCGCTGTCTGTCCCTATGTATGCTTAGATCTTTAAAACTACGCAACGGACTTTGATGCGGTTTTTTTTAATAGATAGAGTGATTCAAGAGGAAGGTTTATATGTATAATACGTGCAAAATATAGTAGAGAAACACTGGTAATTTTAGAGGTTTCTAATGTTATGGAGGGACATAGCGGTTGCGGCGGTATATACCGGCCTCTAAAGAAAACATTTTTATGTTGTCTAATGACAAAAAGCTGTGAACGTTGTTTAAAAAGACATTCTGTAGTATATTTAGTATCAGCATAATACCTGTGCGAAGCCGGGGCGGGTCGCTAGACAATTTAAAGAAAGTTACAAAATGTTTAGTTGCGCAATAAGATCCAAAAAATATGTTTTTAAAACGTCAAAAAAATAAAATTTTGTTTTTTTTTTTGTAAAATAATGTTCATTTTTATGTGGTAATTCTCCGACCAATTTACCGCACAAAAAGTAGGAAGACCCTTACTTCCATTGTCATCATATTGATAAATCTAAGAACATTTCCAGAGATCTTGATATACAGGTAACATGTACAATATAACTTGAGATATGCATTGTCATAATATTATTTAAGCGATGCACATTTGCGCAGCTCTTTTTAAACTGGTCACTTGTCTAATATAAGTTGACCCGTAATACTAAAAGTAGTTATTATAAATTGTTTATGCTATATTATAGGTCTTCGTTACTTGGTTTTTGTTAGTCTTTGAAATATGTATTCAAAGAACAATTGTTGGTAAGGTATAGTGTACACTGAATGCTACGCGACGCGAATATTTTTTAAATGATGCACTGAAATTGTTATAGGCGTTGATAACTTGCCTTGTTTAAGGTAATCGAAGAATGTAGGTCTTTTTGTGCTAATGTAGATTAGGTAGTAAAGTGTGAATAAGGCTAATCACGTACTACAGTCGCTAATCCACCTGCCAAGCACTCTTAGGAGTGATCTATGTCCAGCGGTGGCCGTTTTCAGGCAGTGGATGACGAATTTTACTAATATTATAAATGCGAAAAGTTTGTATTTGTGTATGTATGTATGTTTTTACCACTCAGCGCCGAAACGGCTGATTTCGATGAAAATTGGTATATATCGGAGACCTAGATAGGCTACTTTTTATCCCGAAAATCGGTCTGGTTCCCGACGGAGACAAAACATATTTTAGGCGCAGGCGAAGTAGTGGAGCGCAGCTAGTTTAAAAATACAAATAACATTCAGACTTGTCATAAATATATATCTACTTATGTATTTATGTATATGATACGGCGTAAATTGGCAGCAATATATTGCAAGAGTTTGATTGTTTGATTGATACCAATACTCAAACTACTTTATACAGTTAACTTTAAGCTAGTCTAAAAAATGTTTCTATCGCTACAATATTTACGGAGATAATGATCAAAGAATCACTTAAAATAGACTGACGTTGTATTTGGTAGTAAAACAATTTCAAAATATCCTATCATAACTTATAGTTCATTTACTAATTCATTACCAAATATACGGACCCTTCAATTACACCATATAAAACCTCCATAGTTGACGTGTTGATTGATGCCATGTGCTATGTGTACTATTTGAATACTATACTTATAAGGATTGAGGAGAAAGTTGAGGAATAGTGCAAGGTCATTTGATGTGGCGATGCTTTGTAATGTTTTTGGTATGGAATGAAAAAGGAAAACAAAAAGGAAAAAGACACATCCAGTTTTTTTTTACTATAGAAGTAGAGAGCGGCGTGCATTACCCATTTTCAGATATGTTGGGTGTATAAATATAATTTCAAAGCTTCACATCATTATTTGACAGAAAATGAACTCGAAAATGTAACACGGGAGCTTGGATTGACAAATGTTTGCACAAATAATGCCGAGTCGTTGAATGGCTTATGTATACTAATACAGATAAAAAAAGAGTTTTCTTTTTATGTTAGCCCATCAAAGTGACTCCACCCCGCCTGATGGTAAGCAGTCAGTGGAATCCAGAAGTGGTGGCCACCATACTAAAAGCCATAGCCTTAAACTGCTGGTATGGTGGCCTCCACTATGGCGGCTTGGAATGGGGTTAGGGGAAGAGAATGAGGGAGGTAAGGAAAGGGGAAAGGGAAGAAGTTGGGCCTCCGGCGCTCTCACTTACTGAGTGAAACGCTGTAGTACGGATACTACTACTTTTACGTCGATCTTCTATGTCAGGGTAGTACTTCCCTAGACGATCCGGCCAATTCATGCTGAAACCAGCGTGGATCTACTATTTTCTTTTTTTTTTAATTTCTTTATTATATATATTTTACAAATTTATTTTTCTTATTTCTAAGCACGAAAACTACTGAAGCTTATCTGTGCTAGATGATTCGCTATTAACTATATATTTGTATAATATAATACATGCACGTAAGGTAGTATCAGAGGCCCTAGACAAGTGTCAAAGATTTCTATTCTATTCATAGAATAGATAAAAAATGTATGAGATTGACATAAGCGTTGGCGTTAGCTTATGTCAATTCAATGCATTTTTTAATCTAATCTATGAATAGAATAGAAATCTTGGCCACTTGTCTAGGGCCTCAGATCTGTTGACATCCAAACTGGTTTTTTAGATAAAATGATTTTAACTTAGTTTTATACCTTAGTGAATTTTCATACAATGTTTGTAGTTCTGGAGTTAGTTCATTTATAATTATTGGTATTTGACAGTTTAACATTCTTTTTCCATAAAAATTTATTGTTTTGGGTAATATATATTCTTGCGCACCACAGTTTTTCCTTAGATTGTCTGGACGTGTCCTTTTATGTAAGTAATTAGGCTCATTTACTTCATTTAATATATTACATTTAATTTTATCATATATGTTCATTACTTTACAATATCTGAAGAGACCCTGATCATCATCAATGTATTTGGTTTTAATATATCTTGGGACAATAGTTCTTAACAATTTTCGTTGCAGTTTGTAAATGTCATGTATGTATGTTTTGTACTTTCTTCCGTAGCTACTTAATCCGTAACCGATGACAGAGTCTGCTACTGTTTTCGAGTTATTCCGGTCAGATCCCCTGTATCTGATTCCCTGGAGGATCTATTTATTTTAGCATTACGTCTTAACTCTATTGAAGTAATCTATATCTTTAATATTACGTAAAGCAGGAGTATTTATTTGTTTGTTTGAACGCGCTTAATCTCTTGGTACGACTCGGATTTGAATAATTATTTTTGCGTATATTAAGCCTAGTAATCTTACCGTAGAGCAAATATTAGCAGATTATATAATACATATAAACATTTAACACAGTTCACATGTTGCCTTTATCTTTTGTAGCAATATGCAAATTGAGACAGCCTGTAAAGCACACATTTTACTTTTTATTTTTGCTTTACAACATAGAAAGCTGTAATTAATTACCTTATAGAGTTAAGTGTATTGCCTGTGTCACTTTGCATGCTACTTGAAATTAGTAACTTACCAAAATTGTAATAACCTGGCGATTAAAAAGAGTGGCCTGAGTTTCTTACCAGTTCTTCTCATGGCTCTACCTCGTCAGCGAACTGGCTGTAGGTTAATTGGCTGACATTTTGTAACTTTTAACGTTCATAAGTGTTAATTTAATTAACCTATGTGAATAAATGATTTTGAATTTGACTTTGACTTAAGGCTATGTAACATCACGCTACTGGCGACGGGAGCGAGCAGTAAGCAAAGACGTAGATGAAACTGCGCCGCGGAAAGATAGTTTCTATATATACATACCCAATATCTCGTCAAACATAAGTTTTGAAACAAATTTTCGGTACGATTCAGTTACCTACTCACCTCCCAAACAATAATGTGGGTCTCTCCCACAGCCCACCGTAACTAAACCAGATTCGACACGCTCATCAACTAAATGATGTCTTAGTCCATCGCAAGCCACGACACGCACTCTTAATATAAAGTTCTCATACATACTCGTACAATATAATGTAAAATAAATATTTTTCGATTACAGAAATATTTGTTCGAGGTTAGAATCGAATCCATAAAACTCGGCGCCAGACTATACCACCAGTATACCTTTACTTACTGGTATTGTGTATGATCCCTATGAAGACCTAAAACCTCTTCAGGTATAGAAAGAAAACGGTTAACAGAATAATTAGCTTACAAGACTTGTGGAATATGAATTTGGCAATCATTAATCTGATATAATTATTTCAGTAAATATATCCAAAGAAATGCTTCTTCATCACGTGAAACGACTTTTAATTTCACATTTACTGGCTTTTTGACTGGCCTGTTGGTCTAGTGGTTAGTGACCCTGACTGCTAAGCCGGAGGTCGTGGGTTCGATTCCCACCCAGGACAAACCTTTGTGTGATGAGCATGATTGTTTGTTCTGTGTCTGGGTGTAATTTATCTATAATATGTATGTATTTACAAAAAAAAAATGTATATAAGTAGTATATCAGTTGTTTAGTACCCATAACACAAGCAAATATAATTGCTTAATTTGGGGCTAGATGGCGCTGTGTGAATGTGGTAGAATATTATTATTATTATTATTATTTAAGGCATACTATTTTATCGGCGTCTCTCATTTAGGGCAAATAGCTTTTTAAGCTAATTTATGTTTAAGTATAACGCCTTCATTGGCATCTTGCGTTTAAGGTAACTCGATCAAAAGGGGAAACGACTTGTGGCTGGATTAGTTTTGATAGAATACTCTTCAACACTGATAACAATGTAAAAAAAATCTTATCTCTGGAGTCTTCTTTCTTCCAATACCGTTAAATCTATTTAAATTTTCTTTTGGTTTTTTTTTTATAATTTTAGTACATACACTTACAGGTAGGCAGAAATGACACATCCATTCAACTTTGCCGTCACTAATCGACAGCTTGGTCAAAATTATTAACAATTAATTGAAATCGCAATAGTTTACGTAATTACAAGTAATATACACACGTATTGCGTAATGATCGCGCGGATTCTCACGGCAGGCTCATAGGATTACTGTCTAAGTAAGAAATGCTATACGAAACATTTCTGTAAATCCAAAATTTTGCTTCAACTTTCCAGCCATATCCCTTTTTACAATCTAAACTAGTTCAAAGAGAATTACATACATTAATTTAATCTAGATTAAAAAATAAGAGTAGTTTCTGATCATTTGATGGTGTTATTATTCGACATTCGTTGCTGGTTATAGGCGTCGTCCGATTTAAGAATTAGCTATAGTGACAATTCTTGGCCTTTTGATATAATCTCCAAGCTTGGCAAATGGTATTCTGACCGTTTCTCCTGTGTCGCACGACAGGATTATCCGATTTATTCTTCACTTTGGATAGTTCGACCACTTGTTTCGATTGATTTATTGCACTAATGTTTGAACTATTTATTTGACCGTTGAATTAATAGGGGTTAAAGTTATCACTTACCTAGGACGAACAAGTTAATGTACATAAAATCACTTGTGTTGGAAATGGGAGTGAAAGTAAACTTAGAAATAGATTATTTTATACAAATAGGAAGTGTTGAACCACTTATTTTTGTTGTGTTAATAAATATAATTAAAATTGCCTATTTTTATTGCGATTAATTTAATAAAATGTTCGGCAACTGTTTTAAAGAGTGAAGTTCTAATGAATTTATGGTTTTAATTATCATTTAGTTTTGAATTTGATTATGTGTTGGAATGTTCGTTACATCATGTTATGTCATAATATTAATGGACCTAACTGTTGATCAATGAGTGTTATTTCATCTGATGCTAACCAAATAAGTTTTTGTAGCGAGGCAAACGAGTCAGCCACCAGCTGAGTGGTAATCGTTGTTGACCTCGGCAGCGTCAGGTACCTACACGTTGCCTATGGTGAAGACACTGGAGTGAGTCATTAGGTAGTCTATTTCACTAGGAGTGTTCTGAAGAATGGTTTTATGTGGATCCTTTAATAATCCTACTACACAATTGTAGTTAATTTCAACCAAATTACCTGCTTGTTCTTTGAAATAACTACATTAAGCAGTGGACATTTTTGATGTTGATAGTGACATGGATAATAATAATGTTGATGAGAAAATATTACTGTAGCAGTCTAATTCAAGCATTATGAAGCCATTATCGTGTTTTGCTGTAATGACAGTAAACGTGAAAGCACCAGAATCATGCGTAACTCTTGTCCTGGCATTTCTGAGGCTTATGTCTCCCACTTATTACCATGAGACATATTATTCTATCACTATTGTAAAGAACGCCAAATATGTTACTAGTTGTATAATTGTAGATTACTTAACCCAGTGTCCTTTATAAATGATCTGTCTTAAAAACAATCCGTTGTTGCAACAGCACACGCACCAAGAAGCTTATACAAACATTGCCTTGTATTTGTAAACATGGCTTTATTTTAGCCTCACACTGAAAGATATGCTATATCTATTGGCAGATATATTTTTCAGTTAAAATTTGTGAAAAAAAATGATTAACATTACAAAACGTAAGCATTTAATGTTTGCATTTTATGATGATAATAATATTGTTAGGATAGAATAACAAACCTGCTATTGTCCTCAGTAACATAGGCACAAATTTTAAGATATTTGGCCTACGGCTTCGTCCGCGCGTAAAATATGTTTTGTTGTATCCCTCGGGTACCAGACCGATTTTCGGTATAAAAAGTATGTAATGTCCGTCTCCGACACCAAATATATTTACACACCTATTTTCATCGAAATCAGTTCAGCGGTTTAGGCACCGAGTGGTAACAAACACACACACACACACACACTATGTTACACTTGTTTATCATTATTTAACGATGACTCACACCTGAAAATTATACACAATGTTGAAGGAAAAAAATCTATACATATAATAAAATTGGAGTGTCTGTAATCTTAAAATAACCGTTTTTGCTACATGTATATGAGTATATATATGGTACATACACCAAAACAATATTTTTTACAATTTTTGTCTGTCTGTTTGTTTGTTCCGGCTAATCTCTGAAATGGATAGACCGATTTTGACGAGACTTTTATTGGCAGGTAGCTAATGTAATAAGGAATAACTTAGGCTACGTTTATTTTAGAAAAATTCTTTTATTTTAGAAAAATAAAGTAATATTGATCGACTGTTAGGCGGAACGAAGTTCGCCGGGTCAGCTAGTCTTTAATAAAATTAGTAATACTTCTAGGGATTTTGTTTACTGAAAACAACTATGAATATACTAAAGTAGGTCAAAAAACACATTACGTGTAAATTTCTATCATGTTATTGGTCGGTTCTGCGTCGCTCTATAACAGCTTTATATTATAGCTATTTGTGTACAACTTACTGAAGCCGTGTGCAGTCATAATAGGTTTGTCTAATCGCTTCTACTTGGACAATCTTCGACACTACCGAGAGACAGACAGGGACACCTGTCTACTGGTATATTTATATTGTACTAGTTTTCCACAGCGCGGTTTCATACGCGTTTTTGCTTACTGCTCTGCTCCTTTCGCCAGTAGCGTGTTGTTAAATAGTTTATAACCTACCTCGAGAACTGGACTATCTTATGCAAAAATAAATTTTCAAATCCGACTGGTAGTTCCAGCGATTAGTGCATTCAAACAAACAAACAAACACTTTCATTTTCGTTTAAAACTCTGTGGTATTGGATCACCAGCAATGAAAATTTTAGAACGTCCTTAATGTATTATATGAAATTACATCTTTAAAATATTAGCAAAATCAATTTTTTCTTTTTTGGAATTGGGTTCATTGGCTTAGACGATTTACACACTGCCTCGCATCACGAAGCGTAGTGCGGGCGTGCGTGTTCTTGCGATGTTTGTAAGTACCTTTCTTTGTATATAAATCACGTGTGGTGCAACATACTGAAAACGCGTTCACGCGCGGTTTAGTAGTTCCTTCGCGTGTGGATCGCCTTATTCCCAAAATACTACATAAAAGTTGCCAAAATACTTATGTAGATAAAAAATATTATTCCAAATTAGATATCATTCTACTCCATGATAAAATTAAAAAAAATATTAAACATGTTTTTACGTCGTTTATGTTAATTGGGACATAGCAGAGTAACACCTCGTGATCTAGGCCTCTGGTTGTTAAAGATTTTCTTAAAAGAAACACTCTAATAGTAAGTAGGTATGTAGGCACCCTCAGCTCGTCAGCCATCGTTTAGTTACAAATAAATGCTAAAACAGCACATGAAAGTGATTGTTGGTTGCGGGTGACCTCACCCGAGACGATCCTACCGTTGTGCACGTGCCTCCGGGTGAAATTCGTGCTACGGTGAAGAATATTTCAATGGGCTGCCAGAGTACAAGACTATGAGGTCAACAAGGACATACGTAAAGTTGTCACTATAATGATTGACTTCGTCAATGGTCTAGTGGTTAAAGCTTGTCAGCAGCCATTAAACAGACTATCTTGCCGATTACCTACAAATGTTGCACAAAAACTTGGGTGTATTTTGATAACCTTTAATTTTATGGTTGTAAAGTATACTGAAAGGTCCAATTTTACAAAAATGAGTTATATTTCCGCCCAAAGACTTGTTTGCTGGACATTGGCCAACTCCAGAGGTATCTAATTACGATTATCTTAAGGCTTGGCATGACTTCTGCCCTACCGAAACGCTACTGTTTATGGTGATGGTTTATCTCATAGACAATTAAGAAAGAAAGAAAGAAGAAAGAAAAATAAAGAAAGAAAAAAATTATTTGAGATCTACTACAGGATATTACAACATAATGTTTTATAAGTTGTAGTAACTAGTTTACGAGCGCTAGTTTATAATTATTTTATAGATTATACCTACAGTGGGCACTTGAGCAGTGCAGTTACTCATCACTCTCCGACGCTGAAAATATAGTAATACTAGATGCGCCCACGGTTTCGTCCGCGCCTAAATATGTTTTGTCTTCCTCGTCAACCAGACCGATTTTTGGGATAAAAAGTAGTCTGTCTGTCTCCGGCACCGAATCTATCTTTATAGGTACCAATTTTCATCGAAATCGGTTCAGCCGTTTAGGCTCTGAGTAGTAACAAACACACGCAAATACACACAAACTTTCGCATTTATTAATATTAGAAGGATAGGACTAGCTATTGCCTGCGGCTCTGCCCGCGTGAATGTCGTTTAAATCGATTTTTCAAATTCACATCTCCCATTTCAATCTTTTCAAGGCATTTTTCACGATAAATATAGCCTATGTTGTTCCCCAAAGTCTATTCTATCTCCCTATTTAGGCGTAAAAGCGTAACAGACAGAGTTACTATCGCATTTATAATATTATTTATTTTATTTTTTATTTATTAAACTTCATGCACATAGGTACAGAGGCGGACTTAATGCTAAAAGCATTCTCTACCAGTCAACCTTAGGTGATGCAGAGATAAACAAAGTAGGTGCAGTTATTGAAAAAGAATGATGCAAATCTAAAATTGTTATGATGTAAATAAAAGTATAAAAATAAAGTTCAAAGTTTAACCATAAAGAAAATAAACAGTGAATATTATAATACAAATAAGTATAAATAAATAAATATATATATAAATACATACATACACAAATACATATATACATAAATACACTATAAATATGATGAGTAAAGAGACATTAACGTGATAACTCCAACAATTTCTTAAAGAGGAGAGCACGAACTTTCAGCTTAAAACGAAAACGATTAGTAGCCATCCTGACCTCAACAGGAAGGTCGTTCCAAAGACGCACTGCCTGGATAATAAAGGAAGAGTCGACAAACCCAGATTTATGAGAATGACATGCAAGGAGAAGGTTATTAGAAGAGCGTAAGTTCCTGTCGTGAGTGGAGCACAAGAATTGAAAGTAAGGAGTTAAGTATGAAGGAGCTGAGGGTGAGTTGAGAATGCAATAGAGAGTGGTGAGAGCACGCATGCTACGGCGTTGACGAATTGGTAACCATTTTAATTCAGAACGATAAGTAGACACGTGATCATACTTGCGAAGGTTAAAAATGAATCGAATGCAGTTATTAAGAAGACGGTCATATTTGTTGAGTAGATCTGCATTCAGGTCAAAATAGCACACATCACCATAGTCAATTACAGGAAGGATTAAATTCTGCACAAGCATCGTCTTTGTCTTAGAAGGGAGGAAATTCTTCAGACGATAAAAGGCCCGAAGTGTTCCAGTGACTCTCTGACTGACACAGGTAGCCTGAGCCCGCCAATCAAAGGAGGTGTCTATAAGCAAGCCAAGGTCCTTAACGACTGAACAATACGGTATGGACAGATTGTCATAGATGAGTGGAGGCAAATTACGAGTGTCCAATCTGTCCATCATGCGGTGACTGCCTACTATAATGGCTTGGCATTTGTTTGGGTTAACAAACAAGCCAAATCTTTTGGACCAACTTTTAATAGTCTCAAGATCACTATTTAAGTTGGTGATGGCTTGCGATATGTCCATTGTGCTTGCTTGTGAATACAACTGCAAGTCATCGGCATAAAGATGATACGCACATTGAAGATTGGGAGTAAGAAGGTTAATAAAAATTGAAAATAGTAACGGAGAAAGTATACCGCCTTGAGGAACACCAGAGACAAGGTCACACCAGTTAGATGATGACTCAACTCGGCGGACAGACTGCTGGCGTCCCCGAAGATATGTTGAGAACCAATCCAGTGCATCAGATGAGATCATATTATGGGCAAGGATAGACAGAAGGATATCGTGGCTGACGGTACAGAAGGCGTTAGAAAAGTCTATCAAAGCCAACACGGTGACTTTGCCGTTCTCCATACCCGCTCTGATGTCGCCAGTCACTTTTAGGAGGGCTGAGGTGGTACTGTGTCCAGGACGAAATCCAGACTGTAGAGGACTAAGGATATTATTGTGAAACACAAACCGAGATAACTGCTTGTGAACACAGGCCTCGAGGACTTTAGAAACGTAAGGGAGGATAGAGATTGGTCGAAAATGTTGAGGAAGAGAAGGGTTGAATATTTTGGGTAAGGGAAAAACAAAGGCTTTAAGCCACAAGGATGGGAACGTATTAGAGCTTAGGGAGAAGTTGATAATATGGGACAATGGTGGAATGAGATAGTCAAGTATCATCAATATCATACGACGGCTGATGCCATCGTAGCCGATCGCATTTGACTTGATAGATAGGATTATGTTTTTGATCTCACCTGGTGCGACTGAAGAAAATTTAAAAGGGTCGATGTTAGGACGGGATAAACCAGCCATGAAGCTTACAGTTTGACACCTGGTGTGGTGATCTAGCTGAATAGTAGTGGAGAAATGTTGGTTAATATCATCCAAACCAAGTGTAAACTGCGACTCCATACGTTGATGTTTGCCAATACCTAAAGTTCCAAGGAACTTCCAGATATTGGCGGGCGAAGAGGAATTGATATTGTCAAAGATGAAGCGGCGTTTAGCATTACGAATCATCTGATTACACCGATTCCTTGCAGTTTTGAAGAGAGACCAGTTATCGTCTGAACGCTCCCTTCTGAACTTACGAAAAGCGCGATCCCTGCGTCGCATCGCCATCTGAATACCTCTGGACATCCATGGGGCAGGAGGACGTTTTAATTTAACTCGCCTAATGGGAGCGTGTTTGTCAAAGATGTTAATGATGACGTTATTGAAAATGCGGACCTTCTCGTCCACAGTGGAGGCAGCCAATAGTGTATCCCAATTAGTCTCAGAGGCATCCCTACGCAAAGCTTCGTTGTTCACTCGCCCAAAACAACGCGTATGCAGAATTCTAGGACGGGTTTTAGGTGGTTTTAGGCGATAGGAAAGATAAATAAGATCGTGGAGAGAAAAACCAGGAGCAGGACTTTGACCATGGGAATGGACTAGAGAAGGATTGGAGATAAGGATTAAGTCTAACCATGTGTCAAGCCCTTCAATGTTATGGTGAGTAGCTTGTAAAGGTAGAACATGGAGACTGGTAGACTCAATTATTTGGAGGAGTTTACGGGAACGAGAAGAATTGTTGGTGAGAAGATCGGTATTAAAATCGCCCATGATGATGTGATGTGCATATTCCGACCCTAAAGATTCCAGAATCGATTCGAGACTGGAGAAATAGTCAATAGCTGGCGGACAATAGACCACCCCTAAGACAGTTTTAACTCCCTTGACAGAAACTTCAAGGAATAAAAATTCAGCGGAAGAAGAGCTAATAGGAGAAGAAGAAAATAGAATTTTGTAAGGAAGAGAGCTTCGAAGGTAAATTGCCACCCCGCCTCCTCTTCTGTCAATCCTATCATTCCGAATAAGAATGAATCCAGGTAGAGGATAAGTGGTGGAAGGAAGATTAGGTTTTAACCAAGATTCTGAGATCAGGATGGCATGAACGTTGGAATCACTGAAAGTATCAAACAGTTCACTATAGTGACTCGGTAAGCTTTGCGCATTTATGTGACAGACGTTTAACAGATGAGTAATAGAATTATCAAAAGTCAGACGAACAAAGTCACTGAGAGCATTAGTACATGATGAGAAACTATTGTCGCACGAAGAGTTGGTGGAATTAATAGAGTGAAAAGAATCATCACAATCCGATAACATAAACTAAATATATAAAATATATTAACTAAGGAAAAGTATAAAACAATATAATAATATGTAGTAATAATATAAATATCGTATACGCGCCCTACTAGAGCGTCAAACTCTGCACCACCTGCCAGCTGAAACACACAAAAGGCAACAAAATTAAGTGAAAGAAAGAGTATAACAGGAAGAAAATAGACAAAATGGTACATTACACAAACAAAAAGTTAAAAGATAAACGTATAGTACACACTAAAAAAAATGTTAATAGCTAAACGGAGTCCGTAGTCCGTTTACGACACTGACCTCTAATAAATTCGATACAGGTATGTTTTGTGAATACGTCAGTAGTTTCCGAACGCGACCCGAATTACAATTGCTAGTTGTCAAGTGTCAATTTTATTGAAATACTTTAGGACAAATCTGTGCCCCGTGCATTACAAAAGTTGCTTGCAAAGACAGAATTAAAGATCCTTCTTGGCTGGCACCGACTCCAAAATAACTGATTAAAAACTATAAATAGTAAAGTGTTATAGGTATCAAGGATTGTGTTGATTCCCCTTTAATGTTCTTTGCTATGAAGTAATTAAAATATTATTATCTACTTTTTAGTTAAGGATTGAACATGTAGGTGTTGTTTGAAGTCGGTTTTCATTTTTTTTCTAAAAATAATTTTATTTTTAAACTTTTAGTGGGAATTAATTGTGTATAAATATATTCAATATGGGTAGACCTACTAAACGTGCTGCGCAAATGAGACAGCGCCGCGCCGTTTGAAAGAAAGTAGAGACGAGAGGTAAGATTGTAAATAAAGATATAGGGTCCTTGTCAACACTTTCTCGATCGCTAAACCCTGAATCCCAGAAACCACAAATCAAAACAAAAAAGTGATGATCTACCAACAATAAAGAATCATCAAACATCATAATTTAACTGACCGAGCAATCGCTCAAATATACAAAAAATGCATATGGTCACTCATCCAGGGCCACTTCGTTTCTAACAAAAAAATAATTTTGAAAATCACTTCGCACTTGTAGCATGGACATGTCAATGTCAGATAATTCGTCGCAAAAGACATCGACGTGTTGCTTTACACGTCTTCACTTCTTGCAAACGTTTTGTTACAAAATATTAAATTGAAGCCAAACTACTAAATCATTCTTTATAAAATAAACGTGGCACCCCATTTCGGAGTATACCCTTTCAAATAAAAGAAGAATTTTCCAAATTGGTTTATAAATGACGGAGTTAAGATGTAACAAACATACAACCACTGAACCATTTCTTATATTAAAAAAATGGGACCAATTTCAGAGTATACTCTCTCAAATAAAAAAAAAATTTTTCAAATCGGTTCATAAATGACCGAGATATGAGGTAACAAACATACAAAAAAAAAAAAAAAAAAAAAACATACGACCCGAATTGATAACCTCCTCCTTTTTGAAGTCGGTTAAAAAGTAAAATGTGTGCTGTACAGGCTGCCTCAATTTGCATATTGCTACAAAAGGTAAAGGCAACATGTGAACTGTGATAAATGTTTCTATGTAGATATTATATAAACTGTTAATTTTTGCTATAAGTATAAAGTAAGATGAACTTAATTTACCACAGGAGTTCACAATGTACCTCTATTTCACAAATCACAATGTAAAAAAATTTAACAATACTAAGTATACAATTTTAACAAAACAATACAAAATGTGTACTTAACTGTTCAAATATGGCTCGGGCATCATGTCATTTAAAATTAATACAAAAAAAAAAATCATTTTATAAATTATGTCAAAATGTATCAATAAATTAATGTCAAAAAATTATTTGTTAAAGCATGTCATTCATAATAATCATAAAAAATGTCATTCATACAATAATTAACAAAAATATGTTCTTTAACCCTTTGACCGCCAAGGACGCTTTAAAGCGTCATTCAATAACTTGATCGAGACGCCAATGACGTCTTAAAGCGTCCATCGCATTTCAACTTTTAATGACGAATAAAACTTGGCTAATGTTAATTTTCTGAATCAGGAACATTTTAAAACTCTTCATATTGACTTCGACTACTATAATTACGCATTAAAACATTGAGCTATAGTATAATTGGACACGTAATACTAAAAATTAACTCATCAAAAAATTTACTTATAAAGTTACACCCACGGCGCCAACGACGCCTTAAAGCGTCGACTAGTGTTGTGACTACCCCCGAATGGAAAATAAAAAATATGATAGGTAGGTAGTTTTAAAAATGGTACCAGTCAAGATTTTTACGTTATATATTATTTTACACTAACCGTCAAAAGCGAGGCGTGTAAACGGCTCTGTGTATTTTTGGTTCCGCTGAACAGACGTAATAGTGACAAGCATATTATTATTACTGTTTCCGCATAAATTTGAAGCTACGTATTGAACCGTAATGAAGAAGAAGACTGGTAAGTTTACGTTCTTTTTCTTTGATTTACATTGATTTAATAAAATATAATTATAGCATACACAGTATGTACCGCCTTTGCTTGAAAAATTATTATTCCTCGAGTCAAAATATTTAATAATTTTGTAATAGGGTAGTGGCCCACCATTCGAATGTCCATACATCAAAAGAGATAATGTTATATATAAAATTCCCAACTCTAAGACTACATAAGTACAGCCAACATGTGTAACGTATTAATTAAACATGATTTTACGTAACAATATATATTATTATTTGTATCGCCTATTGATTTTACACAGATTTGAAGCGCCCAAGAGAGCAATCGCCGAGCATCCTACCCCAAGTTGCTCAAACACAAGCCAAACATAAGCCTACATCAGCTGCAACTTCTCAACATACTAATGTTGAAAAAATTATCACAAGACCATGTTTAGAATGTAACAAATATCAACGTGATGATAAAAGGAACTACTATTATTGTCAATTACTAAATGAAGAATTCATGTACATTAAACCGTGTATTCGTTCACGTTGCTACATAAAAATGTTATTTTTTTAGAGCATGCAAAGAACACTCACTTTGACGAAATAGATTTATCAGACACAGAGAAACAGTAGGTAAAGATTATAATAGGTTTCGATATGTTTGAAGAATTAAAAAATAAACAATATTCTTAATACAGTATTTTTTTTTTCAATATAATATAATATTTATTATTTAACATAGTGCCTAGTTTTTAACTAATATGTATTAAGTAGGTATATTTGTGTGCAGTACCTACATACGTTTATCTATAAATATAATTTAATTACCTAGGTACTTAGTTTTCTTGTAACATTATAGTTTTCCATTTATTTAAATAAACATCGACAACTTATTCGAACATTACTAATAATCACACATTTTTCTATGTCGTGAACGCCGTTGACGACTTAAAGCGTCCGCCTATGACGTCACAAGCGAGAACGTTGTTAGTTATAGTGTTGGGATTTGACGGTAGGAAACTGCAATAAGTATTTCACTAGCAGATCGTTTTCTGTTACGCATTTTTATTAAATTTGATAAATATGGATCACGAGGAGCTCCTTCGTATTTTAGAAGGTGTCGATTATGTTGGAATCACAATTGAATCTGCATCGGACAGTGAAATTGAAGCTGAATTTGAGGTGAATCATTTCTAAGTTCACAAACCTACTTCTAACATTACAAGCTATACTCCGCTGAGATTGGACGGCATGCCCGAAATTTAGTTTATCGATGTTTTATCGATTTACTGTTTTCCATCACTATCTTTTTGTAGGTATAATACAAGGAATTTATTGCTTGGCGTAGGGAACACAGTTTCTCGTAATTAGCGTGGCGGTCAAAGGGTTAAAGTATAATGTCATTAAAATTAAGAGTAAAATTAATTTACTCCTTCGTCAAGCGAGCATCCCATGACTTCTATTTGTAATACGAACTAACTGCCCGCAGCGCGGTTTCACTGCTCTGCTCCCATCGCTCGTAGCGTGATGTTATATAGCCGATAAACAATGTATACTATATTATAGATGTTATATTCGACTTGGCTACGCTTACTCAAGACAAATTAGCAATTTTAGACAAACAAACTGAAACCACGTTTGGCAAGTAAATCCACAGTACGGGGATTATCTGGTACGCAAACCACGGTGCAGCTCCTTAGTTACTGGGGTTTTTTTACATTGCCAACTTACTTAACTAGCCGTCACCTATTTCACACAAACCTTTTAAAATTCACAGTAAAACAAGATCCTTGTAGTTAGATGTAGATAGTCATAATAGGTGAACCACGTCACTACTTATACGGGCGATATCTACGGCCGCAATCAGTGGAACGATAAGAGGAAGTGCTCACATATTGAGTTACTTACTTGGTACTTACTCGGTGCTTAGTTGGTACTTGGTACTTACCACAGGAAGTGTGTGTCACGGTTTAGTAGGGCTGTCGCGATTGCCGGATGTTGGTATTGTGAGGGGAACGAATCGTGATGTATTTTTAATTTAGTTTTTAATAAATACTAGCGACCCGCCCCGGCTTCGCACAGGTTTTATGCTGATAGTAAATATATTACAGAATGTCTTTTTAAACAACGTTCACAGCTTTTTTGTCATTAGACAATACAAACATGTTTTCTTTAGAGGCCGGTATATACCGCCGCAACCGCTATGTCCCTGCATTACATTAGAAACCTCTAAAATTATCAGTGCTTCTCTACTATATTTTGCACGAATTATACATATAAACCTTCCTCTTGAATCAATCTATCTATTAAAAAAAACCGCATAAAAATCCGTTGCGTAGTTTTAAAGATCTAAGCATACATAGGAACAGACAGCGAGAAGCGACTTTGTTTTATACTATGTAGTGATTGCGTAGTGCGTAAAAATGTCTCTGTAATACAAATTAGTACTGTAGTAAAGATTGCTGTGTTTAAGGTTGTGAGTTCAATTCGTCCAATTACTTCAGGATATAAAACTTTGTGATTCTTAAATATTTCTTACGAGTTGGCTGTACTGTGTGTTTATTTAAATATGTGTTTTAATGTCGTTTCTGGCACAAAACTTTTTCCCTAGAAATTTTAAAAAGACAAAAACTTGCATACGGCCCACCTGATGGTAAGTGGTAATCGTAACCTATAGAGATGGCTGTGTTTACCAAGCATCGCAGAAGTAATAATGCTTAGAAAACACAACCAAATTGTTGCCGACCACGGAGAAGGGGATGAGGAAGGAAAAGGGAAAATGATCAAGACCGAGGGGGTATTTGGGCTGCCGGCGCTCTCACTCACCGAGCGAAACACATTAGCATGAAAACTAATATTCTTACATCGATCTTCTATGAGAGAGTAGTACTGCCCCGGTCGATCTGGCTCATTCATGCTGAAACTAGCGTGGATCTACGACCGCTAAATGTCTATCATTCTGGATCTACTAACTGCTTACAACGTGGCTTTCACATCCCATTTATAAGCATTGTCAGAATTTGAGGTACTAAGCTTATTGTTCAAGGAAAAACCAGCATAGTTTTCTCCATAATTCATATTGGTCACAAATTTTAAAGTTCTTAAAATTGTGACCAATCTTACCGTCTAGTGCTTACGTTTCAATACAGTAGATCATAGTATTCAGCTATAACTAACTAATCAAGACTTCCATACTAATATAATAAATGCCAACGTAAATCTGTCTCTCTGTTACGCTTTCACGCCTAAACCTATGAACCGATTTTGATAAAATTTGGTATATAGACATACTAGACCTTGGGGAAGAACATGGCTTAAAGGGGTTGAAATAGGGGATGAAAATTAGTATAAAGAATCGTCAATAAATAAAAGATATACTATGCGATATAACCGATATTCACGCGGGTGGAGCTGCGGGCAACAGCTAGTAATTAATATCTTAAACCTAACTCATGAATTATAAAATACTTTCCCCAGTCCTAACTTACATAAAGGCGTGCACACACACCCGATTAAAAAACGCACAGCGTATGACGATGCGTTTTGTATAATAGAATGACACACCCTTTCATTGTATCGCTTTCTAAGTGATTAGTCATGACTACTGTTTGTTAACTTACTTGCCTGATGCCTTAATGATTATTGTTTACTTGACGCACTCGATAGCACTCCAATCTGTATCATGGCAAGAAAAAAAGCCACCACGGCGAGGCGTGTGTACTAAAAATCTCTTCAAATTGATCCCATCTCTTGTCTTCCTATTGAGAACTACGCACAGTAACAGCTAAAGGATTTCGGATCAAAAGGTTTAAATTGTAACAGTTACGAGTATGTCGGCCAATTAAGATATGAAACCCTTCACCAGCGCATTGTGGACGCCACCATGGCAGCAGTTTTACTCTTATGGCTTTCAGGATTGTCTCTCTCTGTATGCCAGTACTTCAGTAGTATAAAGGGAGGAAGTCTAATGTCTGCCAGTGTCTTTACAGATAGTATAATGATTAGTTCCAATTTATCCATAGCATAACAAACAGCAATAAAAATATACTAAAACAAACAATGAATATTAAACTTGTGTGCACTCACGCCGATTTGTTAACACTTATGGCGACCATTGAATCGTTGGAGCTTCCTTGATAGACGATAACAATCACTACACTATATAAAGCACTTCGTTTATTGCTTAGTCATCAAATAATTGTTTAAACAATGAATAAACATTATCCTTCTTTACCTTGGTAGTCGGGTAGAAAATAAAATGGCTGCTTCTAAAATATTAGGCATCTTAACTTTACTATCGGTGTCGTTAAAAATACATTACACTGTTGTTTATTATGGTCTGTGTCAAATAAACTTATAAATAAGTGCCCTAAAATGGTTAAGGGATCCGTTTAAACTACAAGGTTTTTACGATTGTAGATCTTAGTTGAATTTAGTATGGATAATTCAGATTCTTACTGCTTAAACAAATATGAATCACGACCCTCGGTAACCCACGCAATCATTGAATAAAACAAATACATTAACACACAATTAGACACCCATAGACGGATGGACAGACGCAATAACATACATACGTTGCATACATAATATCTCTTTTTGTTTATGCATGTCAAGTTACTTTTACGGGCAACTGTCGGTCTTATGAACGGTCAACGTGGTAGAACAGTTCCACCGCACTGATCGTAAACTCCCACCATGTTCCGTGGACATCTTTCGATATTATGATAATGACGAAGGAACTTCAAACGCGAGCTTTTTGACAGTTAAACAGCGACATCGCTGAGCTTTGCAATCTCTCAAAATCATCATACGTCATGATAACACTACCGCATGCCAGTTTTAGAGTCAGTAATGTAATTAATATTCCTGGTGTTACAAGCGTCCATAGGCTAGGGTAACTGCTTACCATCAGACATCAGACGGAAGGTATGTCTGTTTGTCATCTTAGTAACAAAAGTGTCTAAGTCGCATAAAAAATGCCGCCATTGTGATATAAATTTGCTTTAAACTTTCATTCCTCCCATATACTAGTTTCTGGAACGAGCTGCTAGCTGCGGTGTTTCCCGAGCGCTATGACATGTCCTTCTTCAAACGAGGTTTAAAGAGAGCATTAATATCACGGTAAGCAGCGGCTTCGCGAAGCCCCTGGTATTGCAGAAGTTTATAAGCGACAGTTGCCACTTACGACTAGTTAGGCTGATGGCTCGTCTGCCACTATTGGCAATAAAAATCATGCAAATTATACTTCTTCCAAGCATGTTTGGTTATGAGTGACATATTCTGTTTTGTAGAGAACTTTGTCCAGCAATTGACATCTTTGACCTGAAATTATTACGATGGTGACGGCTACTTCAATGGACCTGCTTTTTAATTTATGTGAGTAATCTGAGCCTAGTGCGAGGTTGTTTTACGTTAACGCGATCGACACGTTTATGACGTTTGGTGCTCCTATTGGCCTGCTCCAAGCTCTTAACCGACCAGAGAGCCAAACGCGTTAAACGTTACTTAACAAAGTACTTGTTACTTAGTTGATATAACTTTATTTGTTAAGCAAGAAGCTGAGCTAACAGGAAGCTTCATAATAATCGCTTTGTTTTTAATGTTAACATTGTGTACGTGGAGGATTGTATTGTATCGTTTTATCAACATACTGTTATTACACCTGCTTATAACAAGCGCCTATATTACGTACTTAATAATAAAAGGAATTAAATAATAATGTCGGATTGAGAATCTTTTTATTATTACTGTAGTTTCTTGGGTTTGGTTCCTATTCAAGACCTAGCTGTATTACATTACATTTCGGCTAACATCTACTGCTTGAGATAGGTTAGAAAAAATAATCTATGAATTCTGAAAACAGAAGAGGTATTAAGTATATCATATTCACCAATAAGGTAAACTGGCGATAGATGTCACAGATACTAATTTGTTTAAAGGTTTCAAAGACGACTAGTGAAACCTAGGGGGATTAATTATTCAGTGTAAAACGACTGTTAAAAGTTGACTGCCTCCGTAGCGCAGTGGGAGTGCAAGCGGCTGCTGTGCACGAGGTTGTGGGTTCGATTCCCACATGGGATAAAACTTTATGTGACCAATAAATATTTGTTTCGAGTCTGAGTGTACTTGTGTACGTTATTTGTATAATTGTAAAGTCCCACGCGACACAGGGATTGTTCACTGTGTCGTGCGGATTGTCTTTAAAAAAAGGAAAAGAAGGTTTAAAAGAACCCAAAGGGTCAAAGTGCTCGATGGGTAGGACCAGCACCAACCTTAATATAATACCGCAATACCTACCCTACTCACCAAAGGGGTTTTTTCCATTCATTCTATCCATAGAGTTGATGTAAAATGTATGGGATTAACATAAGCTAATGATAATGTTGGCGTTAGAATAGAAACCTATGCTACTTGTCCATGACTATGACTCAAGTAAAACCAGAGACTAAATCTAACCAGAGCACCATAAACAAACCGATCACCATCAAATCTATGTAAATGTAATGGCTATAAAGCACACAACATCACCTACGCAGTGCAATTCTGCCCTGCTAAGGAAAACATCGTAAGTGTATACAAAGCTACAGAAAAAACACTTCTAACTTGTGTTACTTTAGGTCCATTTTCTAATACTTGTGTTAATAGTTAAGGTGTTATTGATTAGGACAGAATGGGACGACTGTATGACCTACTGGTACACTAAAGTTTTACTCGAATGCCAGAAAGGGCGTATTATTAGCATTAAGTTGATTTAGCGTGTATTGTGATATTTAGTAAAAATAAGTTAAATTTTAGAAAGTTTATGATATTTAATCTAATACATAATATTATAGCCAGTTCGTTTTTAAATAGACAATTTTAGTCGCGAACTTGAAAATTTGTTTCTTCTAAAAGACAAGTTACATCGTAGAAATACATAAGAGCTTTGTCGCTAGGCAACTTTACAACACAAATTATAACCCAAATAATGGTTTAGGCTCAGCCCAGACTCGAACACTATACTCATAAATAAAGCAGAAGAATTTGTTTGTTTGTTTGTTTGAATCTTTGGAACTACTAGTCGGATAAGAATAACTTCGTTTTGCGTATGATAGCCTAGCCTAATTCATTTGAAAGGTTTTATGCTATGTAAAATCACGCTACTGGCAACGGGAACAGAGCAGTAAGCAAAGACGAGGGTGGAAAAAGTATTTAAATTATCTTGACTAATACAAATTTTGTTGCGTGTAAGTCAAACTCACAATCTCCTTGTACAACAGTCGCACAGACGCACACCATGCCATGGTAAGGCCCACTATGGCACCAAATGGAATAGTAGTGGATATGGACCCCACAAACAACTTACCAACAGGCAGAGTAGAATAACTTTGGTGGACTAATATAAAAAAAACAAAATTTTACATGGCTCACTAAGTAATTGACCAATTCAGTGATTTCCACGTGTATTGCTATAGTATATTCATATTCATTATACACAGGTTAAGGGTTAATGACCTGCTATGGTTATCAGGTTATCATATAACGGTAGTTTTATAGATAACGATAAGAATGTGTGTACTAGATTGTTAAAGAAACTGGGTTCGAGCTTTTACAGTTTATGATTTCACTATACGGCTCTCCTGAATAAGTATCATTATCATAAACTATTTATCATAAACTGTGTTCTCTAAGAAGTGCAGCACATTGCCGGCACCGTAAGAACAAGAGAATGAGTGAGAAAAAGGAAAAACAATGAAAAGGACAAATTAATGAGAGTGTTTAGAAAAATATACGCCGACAGTTGGCGCCACTTTCACTTTCACATTGTGCTAATCAGGGTTTAACTTTTTAAAAGCGCTAGACAGCTAGACCTGACGAGTCGGTGCTGCCAACTCGTATGCGCTATTTTCGATAACCCTCTAAGCAATTTTCTATTGTCCATAAGCACGTGAATTAAAATCCATTTTGTAAATTAAACATTAAAATTTTCGAAATGAACACTTAAAAATATTTGTTTTGATCGCTGTCAAAATGGAAGAGCTTTTACCAAAGTGGTGCCAACTGCTTGCTGCGCCGGGTCTCACTTACAAAATAAAACGCAATAGAATACCCATTTCTACTGTTTCTAAATGCTTCTCCATTCGATTATCGTCTTTATCGTTTTAACAGTAAGACATACAATGCTAAACATAGGCTTCTCCAAGCATTTCCATTTTGACCAATCGTAATCCAATCTGAATTATAAACTATTTTAATAATCTAATTAATATACTCCAAGCTAAAATTAACCGCGTCGTAATAAACACGGTTATGTAAAACACTTGAGTTCATAATTTACGTATTAAGTATGACTCATTATAAAGATATTAATAATTAGATACTACAATCCTCTTGTATATTAAATATTAAATAATCTAATATAGAAATACAAAACATAGTAAATTGTAATTCAAAGCAATTATTATAATCGTAGTTATGAAAACTATATTGTCGTTTGTTTCACAACACCTGTCAGCTTGAAAAATTATACGTACTTAGTATTTAAATATAAAATAGCTATAAGTTCTTTTCCCCGAAGGATCAGGCAGAGGAGATAAACTTGCTTGAATCCGAAAATTTTGTTTGCAGCGTAAATATTAGTGCGTTTTTAATTTTTACGTCACTAAATAGCCCAAAGCAAATTCGCTATATTAAATTTGTTTGTTTGTTTAACCGCTAACTTCGTCTAAACTACTTAACGGATTATGATATTGTTTTCATTATTGTTTAAAGATTTACTCTGGAAGGTTTATATCTATCTATAGGTAGGTACTCTATACTTAAATAAAAAGCGAAAGAGTTTGTTTGTTTCTTTAAACGCGATAATCTCTGAAACTACCAGTTGGATTTAAAAACATCTTTTTGCGTATAATAGCCCAGTTCTCGAGGAAGGTTTATAGGATATGTAACATCACGCTTCTAACGACAAGAGCAGAGCAGTAAACAAATACGCGGGTGAAACCGCGCCGCGGAAAGCCTGTGGTTTATATAATAAACATGGAAACCATTTTAAGAATTGAAATCATGTATTAATACTAACTATTACTTACATATGAACCCGTGGTCGCTGGTACAAAATATCTTAGAAATAAATAACATTAAAACTTGCAGTGATAGCTGTTACCGTTTCCACGCTTAGTAAACATAACAATAGTTTAAACATTATTACACTATTCATCACTATATTGTCTTGTCGACCCTGAGTCGCGGTTTTGACCCACTTGCGAACATGTGTTTACGAGATCGTACTACACATGTATACATACAGTATTATTATTGATGGTTACTCCGTGACAAACATGTTTTTAAGAAAAGATTTACGATGACACTAAGTTTGTCTGCGACTTTGTTTGTGAAAACAGGAAGAAAATCCAGATTATCCTGAAATTTACACTGATGTAAAATGGTGTGACTACAAGTCCGCAAAGGAAATTTTCTGGAATTTAGTTGGTCTCTGGTTTCGATGTTAATGGGTCTGATCGATGTATGTATCAATCTTTTTGTATCCATACTGTACTAGTTTCATTCGGTGAAAGAGTGTCGAGGCAGTAATCAACTTCTGTGTTTTCCAGCTTTTTCTTCTCTCATGTACTTACGTCTTGAAAACGGCCTTATTGTTTCTGTAATCTTTAAAAAGGCATAAGTTACCATAACTTTGCTATCAGGGCGGCCCATATTATACTTATTTGTCACCTACTTATATAAAAAATCACGAAGCAAACACCGTATATTTGACAAGGAATTACGATAATATTGACATTACGTTTATTTACCCATCACACAGCACACCTGATGAGGAAACGTCAATAGAACATAATTCGATTATCAAACATCCTCGATATATAACCGCAAATAGCATTACTAAAGGAAATAAAGGTTTTCAGTTTATCATTAGAAACATTTGTACAACGCGGAAAGACGTCTGCTGACCTTCCGAAGGAGCGGCGTGAAGGTTGATTTTGCATATCGTGACCAATGGTGGATGTCGTTTAAATTACGTTAGTAGTATTATTAGATTTGGAGTATTTTTGTATTTGCTTTTAATTAAATAAATGCAAGGTTATGCAAATTCGTCTAATATAGATATTACTTTGAAAAAAGTACACCAAATGAAGTCTAATGCCGCACCAGTCATATTATTTTTTGTTGTTTTTTTTTAACTGTTTTGAAGAATACTTTTAGCGCGCCAGTTGGTGCGTTTCGAAGTTGCTGTGCTTCAGTTGTGAGTTTCAAAAAACTGCGAAGATTAATATTAATTTGTAATGTTTCTATACCTCGTTACTCAACACATATTTATATCTAAATCAAGATATTATATCACATCCATATTCACACTATGCAACAGGATGGTGGCCATAACCGCCATGCTGTCACTACCATTTAACATTGATTTATTGGACAGAATCCCTTAGATGTAGCCGCCATCCGCCACCTGCGGAGATGCCTACTTACCTCCTAATTAAGCGAGCGTGATGTTATTTTCTAAACCTTATTTGGTTGGTTGTTAAAGAAATCATTTAGATAGAGATGACGAGGAAAGCTATTTTTATACAGTTCTACTTTTTATACTGTACGATTAGAGAAAATTATGATGATACTGCTAATTAATAAAGTGTTTGTTTTTGATAGCATGTTTGTAGATAGTTTGTTTATTTTTTTAACCGACTTCAAAACAAGGTGGAGGTTTCTTAATTCGACCGTATATAAATATATATATATATATATATATACCTATATATATATATATATAGTTGTAGCCCTAGATCCTACGCTAGGATCTAGTCTCTTTCGTAAATGCGAAAGTAACTCTGTCTGTCTGTTTGTCTGTTACGCTTTCACGCCTAAACCACTGAACTGATTTTGATGAAATTTGATAATGAGATATACTTACGAGATTTTAGGAAACAACATAGGCTATATTTTATCGCGAAAACTGGCTTGAAGGGATTAAAATAGGGGATGAAAGTTTGTAAAAAAAAATTGCCAATCTATAAATAATATCGTCAATAAATAATATATTATGCGATTTAACCGACATCCACTCGGGCAGAGCTGCGGACATCAGCTAGTAAGAATATACTTTATCAACATACCTATGCGTAACACGTACTAGTAATCAACTAGTAGTAACAACTACTGCGCATAGGCATCGCCCACCGTGCGCCTGCGCACATAAACAACGCAGCGGCGTCTTTGATGTCGCCGACACACTTATCAGTAGCCGTCTTAAGGACTAGATACATAGGTACCTAGTAATGCTGCTTGACAGTTTGAAAAGTGGAAATAAATATTTAATATAGCTTTACGCCGTTTTCTCGGTAGGCATAGGCAGAATAAAACACGCACTTCGCTTGCTATATTAGGTCAATTCCTCATTACAAACAAAAATGCGTAAAAGTTAAGCTCTCTTGTCACGGTCAGACCGTGGATGGTTTACTAAAATATAACAAGTCCCTGCCGGACGTAGTCCACCTAGAGCACCCACCCAAAGAGCACTGGGCTAGGCTAGTCCACTTTGAGCACCTATTAATATATTTTTGGCAGGTGCTCTCTCTGTGAAAAATATAGATAGGTGCTCCACCTGGACAAGGCTAGATGCTCAACGCGCAGGTGCTTTTCGGACGTGTGCTCTGTGTGACTACATCCTTTGTCGTGCCTAGCAGAACATTGTAAGTCGTATCGGAGGCAGCTCTCACACATTACTCACTTACTACATCGACACAGAGCTTCACCCTATGGTAGACTAGTAGAAAATGCCTACAATATCAGTGTATAATATAATATAATAATATAATATTCTACCACATTCACACAGCGCCATCTAGCCCCAAATTAAGCAATTATGTTTGCTTGTGTTATGGGTACTAAACAACTGATATACTACTTATATACATTTTTTTTTGTAAATACATAAATATTATAGATAAATTACACCCAGACACAGAACAAACAATCATGCTCACCACACAACGGTTTGTCCTGGGTGGGAATCGAACCCACGACCTCCGGCTTAGCAGTCAGGGTCACTCACCACTAGACCAACAGGCCAGTCAGTCAGTATGAAGTGGTTTTTATTATATTCCGCTGTATCACAGTGGCAGTAAAGTTTTCTCTGTTTATAAAACTTTGTATTTACAATTATAATTTAATACCAAATAAAAACATTAAGATAAAATAACATCTTTACAACTACAATACAATTTTACTACTTTATAATAGGTAATTATCGGTGAGTTCAAAGCAAGCGGCTTCTATGATACCAGTAGTGAGTTATAGATAGATACTCATAGTAACACCTTTTATGAAAACAAACGTTTTTCCTCTGATAAATAATACCGTGTAATCTTTAGTCTAATACTAATAGACCGATAGCGCTAGGCTATTTTGGGGTCATAAGTTACAAAAATTTTAAAGTTGCTTATTTTTTGCCTGTGGATACAGTCATACTTATGAAGCCTAATATTATGTTTTGTGTCACATCTGCTATTTGCATTTTGAGCAATTCGATGCTTTGTGATTAATTCTTTTAATTTAAATCAAAGCTGGCAAAATTAATTTAAAGTTAAAAAAAATTATGGGAGCATGTCTAGGATAGCCTACGGAGTGTGCAAGCCTAATTTGTGTCACCTTCTTCCAGTGCAATCTGATATAGGGTCAGGATCTAAAATCGGTGCTAAAATAAAATTATAATTGATTAAATAACTATCTCCTATTTCAGATCACTTACATATACCCATTAAAGAAATTTGTGCCCAATTAGAGCATGCAATTTTAAGATTTTTAATTATTTTGTTTTTCCAAGCTACAAACGCTCCAAAAAAATATTACAATCATTAGAGTTCACATATTTAATAACATAAATGTATGAAAAATCGACATTGTAAATTTGTGTCATTTTCATGCACGATAATTAACACAACACAAAAAAATAATGGTTGCGGTCCAAGCTGGCTCGCAAGAGGACGCGCGGCGGCGCGGCGTTGCCTCCTTCTACGCACGCACACCAAATTCGTTCGGTACCTACGATTTCTTCTAAGCGAATCGTTCTTTATAATTTAAATTAAAATTAACGTATATTTTATTTTTACACTACGCTATCTGGTCCCAAAATAAGCAAGGCATAATACAAATACATACTTCTTTTATAACTACTAGCTGCTCGCTGTGGCTTCGCCCTCGCGATATATGGTATTATGTTTAATCATGTAACTCAGGCACCAGACCAATTTTCGGGATAAAAAATAAAAAGTATCCTATGGGCTATGTCCGTCTCCGGCAACTATGTACGTACCAATTTTCATCAAAATCGGTTCAACCGCTTAGACGCTGAGTGGTAACAAACAAACACCATACATACAAATTTTCGCATTTATAATATTAGTAGAATGTAAGTAAGTGCATACAATAAATTATTATTTAAGAAACTCCCAGACTCAAAACAAACTGTATGTGTTTATTCACAAAACTGTCTCTTCACGGTTGGAAACCAGCCTTCCAACAAAAGTCACCTTGGCGGGAGATTGGTTTCAATCTGCGGTTTGTGTTGCGTCTAGATGGATCTAAAGTAATCTAAACCACGCATAAACCACGCACTAACACGCTCGCGAGTCAGTACCGGGCGAGTCGTCTCCTCTTCTGGCGTGAGATCAACTAGGGTTGCCACCTTCTTCTGACGGAAATCTAAACTAAAAATTACAATAAAGCGAGTAACTTCAGATAATTTTTTTTTAATTGCTGGTAGTGGCAGACGAGCAAACAGCCCACGTGATGGTAAGTGGTAACTGTCATTTATGGACGAATTAGAGTCCCTAGCATTGCTACTGCCAGGGACTGCGAAGTTGCTGCCTACAGTGAAGGGAGAGGGGTAGGAGAGGAAAAAGGAAAAAGGGAGGCACAATAGTACGGATACTATTACTCTTTCGTCGATCTTCTACGAGAGGGTAGTACTTCCCCGTTCGATCCAGTCCATTCATGCTGAAACCAGCGTGAATCTACTACCGTGACTATTTACTTATAAATTTTAACTATCTTTGTATTAAATTTTTTGTTTTTATTTTATACTATATTTGTATAACTTTTTAGTTATCAATTTAAATATTTGTAAATGAAAATAAATGATGCAATACCATTGAAAAAGTGTTGCAATTATATTTTATATAGGCGTTTGTTGTGAGACCAAATAAACCGTTAACATTATTTTGAAGTTAATATGGTGTTGAACTATTATAAAATATGTTAAAATTAGTACAAATATCCGTAGGGGCAAAGACGCTTGCAATAACTATAATTATTATAATAATATTTTACCACATTCACACAGCACCATCTAGCCCCAAATTAAGCAATTATATTTGCTTGTGTATATATATATATTATTATATATAGCAAAATTATTGGTACCTACTTATATAATACTGTACTATTTACTATTTATATTCAGTTATTTTTGGAATCGGAGCCAGCCAACAGGATTTTAATTTTGTCTTTGCAACAAACTTGAACTACACGGGGTGGCAATAGTGCGCACGGGCAGGGGCGCGTCGCGATAGCTTGGTAGCGCAGGACGTGATGCGCGGGATGCGCCTGAGTCGCGGACGGACGCGGTCAGTCAGACGTATGAGAGCAGACGTCGTTGACAGTTGTGTCTAAATACATAAAAAAATTAATACGCAGTTCAGATTAGGTTTCGTTCGATTTCTTTTATTAAATATTTATTTTACATTCATATATTCATAGATTAATCTTTTCTTTAAAGTAATTTCTGATGAATTCTTTCTTTCAAAAGAAACCCCAAAGAAAATGAACTTGGCAAAGCCCCGACAACATCACTAAAAATGAAATTTACTTCATCATGACGGACAAAAAGCGCATATTTAGGGATGTCTCTGTGATCAACAGGTTTAACACCGGAAGCGATCACCGACTGGTAAGGGGCACCCTAAATATAGTCTTCAGAGCTGAGGGAAATCACACGGTGAGGTCCATATTGAGACCAACTCTGCAACAAACCATAGCTGGCTCTGAACAGTTTCAGTTGGAGCTAAAGAACAGTTTTGATGCCCTGAAACTTGAAAACACACAGGACATTGACAAGAACCTAGACAGCATGGTTACAACCATTAGGGATATGGGCAACGGTTTCGTGAGCGAAAAAGTATGGGCCGAGATTTGCGACTATCAGCTGAGACTTAAAACTCATGAGTAAGAGACGTGAAATGGTACATCATTCCTCAGACCAAATGGCTCTGTCAAAGCTCATCAAAAAATCAATACAGAGGGACCTAAGGCGCTCAAACATGCAACGCATTATGAACACAATTGAGCGAAATAAAGGTCCCAAAGTGTTCGAACAAAAGCTTGGCAGAAGCCATTTAAGACAGATAAAAACCGAGAATGGACAAATCCACACGTCTCAAACTCAAGTTCTCGCTGGAGTCGAAGAATTCTACGAAAACCTGTACTCCTCTAACGCCGCACCACCTTCGCCATCTCACCAAGACCTGAGAGCCACCCTGACCCGCCACTTTACCGATGAACTGCCAGATACCAGCCCAGAGGAGATCGAGTTGGCCCTTGGACAGCTGAAAAATGGGGAAGCCCTAGGTGAGGACGGTGTTACGAAGGAGCTCTTGAAGTCAGGCGGCAAACCCGTGCTGCAAGAGCTCCAACGCTTATTTCATTCTATAATTCATAGCGGGAGAACCCCAAGGGCATGGAGCAGGAGTACCGTAGTACTCTTTTTCAAAAAAGGAGATAACACTCTTTTGAAAAACTACAGGCCCATCTCACTCCTGAGCCATGTCTATAAGCTGTTCTCAAGGATCATGTCGAATTGACTTACTAGAAGACTTGACGAATTTCAGCCTCCGGAACAGGCCGGATTTCGCGGAGGATGTGGCACCATAGACTACATCCACACTATCAGGCAGGTCATGCCAAAGACAGAGGAATACAACCTCCCTCTCTGTCTCGTCTTCGTGGACTATGAAAAAGCCTTTGACTCTGTCGAGATCTGGTCTGTCATGGAGTCCTTGCAAAGTTGACTGGCGATATATCAGTGTGCTGAAATGTTTATACAGCAACGCCACAATGTCCGTCCAAGTACAGGGTCGTCCGACAAAGCTTATCCACTACACAAAGGAGTGAGACAGGGGGATGTCATATCCCCGAAACTGTTCACAGCTGTATTGGAGGATGCTTTTAAGACAATAGACTGGAAAGGACGTGGCATAAACATAAACGGGGAACACATTTCGCACCTGAGATTTGCCGATGATATTGTCATAATGGCTGAGACCCCACAGGAGCTCCAAGTTATGCTGAACGATTTAAATGAGTCCTCCCAACGAATCAGTCTGCGGATGAACTTGAACAAAACGAAAACCATGTTCAATGATCACGTTACGCCACAACTGATTATCGTTGATGATGTACCTCTCGAAGATGTTAAATCTTATGTCTACCTTGGACAAACACTACAACTATATAAAAACAACTTCGAGAGGGAAATCGACAGGAGGATTCAGTTGGGTTGGGCAGCATTTCACAAACTCCGTCAAGTCTTTACGTCGCCCATACCGCAAACCCTAAAGACCAAGGTGTTTGACCAATGCGTCCTGACAATTGTAAACTGATTTTCGAAATTCTTTATTTGTTAGAAACAACGTGTCCGTGGATGGGTGACCATTTGTGGCATTTCATTTTGAGCGTCTTAATGTTTTAGTAGCGGTAAACTCTTATCACTTCATGCCAAGTTAGAGGTGTCATGATCGTGAAAAATTCCAACAGCAGCGGGTGGCTACGAACTTGCCTTTACAGCAACACTGTTAATCTTTTGTATATTTGTTACGCGATTACTCTGTCAGTTAAATTATGATTTTTGATAATTCTTGGAACATTGACGTTTTAGCGACGAGGGCGAGGGAGAGGTGCTTGTTAGCAGCGGCCCTCTTAGTGTCTCTATGAAAAGGCGTAACATTTGAATTAGCGACAAAAATATTATTTTGCATACTCACAATTTATTTTTATTTATATTTATTACCTGCTGTCATGTTCATCGTGTCCCTCTAGCACTAGGGATAATTTGAAAACTGAATCGAGCTATGTGTTGGAAGTTGAAGAACTATTGATCCAAAACTGTATATAAATTTTTTGTAAGTCTCAAAAATACTATAATATTGCTGTTTTTCAAAAATATATATAGCTATTGCAAGCGGCTTTGCCTGCGCAAGTATATGTATTATATTATTTTTCCACACCGTATAAACTTCAGAATAATGTAAACTCTTTTTGATCTCACAACAAACGCCTACATTAAATATAATTGCAATACTTGTTCAATGGTATAATTATAAGTATAATTTTTAATGAAAATAAATGTGCATTATTTACTTTCACTTACAAAAATGAAAATAAATAATGCACATTTTTTTCGTTTACAAATATTACAAACTAAAAAGTTTTTTTTTCTCTATAAGATTAGTTTAGATTTCCGTCGGAAAAAGGTGCCAACCCTAGTGATCTCACGCCGGAGACGAATCGCTCGGTATTGACTCGCGCGCGTGTTGGCGCGTGGTTTATATCCATTTAGACTAGATGCAACATAAACCGCGGTTTGAAGCACCCGCCAAGGTGAACTTTGTTAGAAGGTTGGTTTCCAAACCTGAAGATCGTGCATAATAAGTCAATCAAATCGAATAACGCACGCACTTGTCGCAGCTTACACCGAATACCGAATGTAAACAAACAACACGTTCTACGCGCCCGTCAGCGCGTCAGGCTAGCCGGGCCGACCGCCGCCTGCGCCCGCGCTCTTCCCCGCTATCGCCCTTCTTGCGAAGAAATCGTTTTTTCTTTTAAATATTAAGATTTCGTGGATAAAAACAACACAAATTATGAATAGGGTTTTGTTACACCATAATAATCAAAAACACGTAATCTCTAATAACTTGCATTTTCTTTTGTGGCTTTTACAGAGTGTTGTAATAAAAAAATCAAATATCTATAAATGTCGTGGATAAATTCGACACAAAATATTTTGAACAACAGATAACCGAACTCTAAAACACATAACACCTCTAAAACAAATTTTAATATTGTTTTAGAGCTAGTTGGGTGACGTATTAGGTACTAGTTAAATATCACGATTCTCTTGGGCAGAGATGACACAAAAAGCCTATGTACATCAGTTACTACTTTGTTATTATCATGGAAGTCAAATTTTTGTCTTTAATTTTCTTTTCGTCCAATACTAAGCGAAAAGACAAAATACCTAAATTTCTACCTATGCAAGTACCTAGGATGACACAAACTAATGTTTTAGGCTAGGCTAACGGTCAAGAAACTATATGCGAAAAATAAACAACTTTAATATTTTTGAAACCTCAAAACCTAGCGCTACGGGTCTATAACTACGAAAGAGTTTGTTTCTTTGAACGCGCTAAATTGTGGAACTATTTATTAGTCGGATTTAAATAATTCTTTTTGCGTTTGATAGCCTAGTTCTTGCGGAAGGTTGTAGGCTATATAACACTACGCTTTTTGCGACGGGAGCAGAGCAGTAACCAAAGATGTAACTTAATGCGGCTGAAACCGCGCTGCGGGAAAGTAGAGGATATAGGAACACCAATCGCTTCTCATGTCGTTAGAGGCTTCTAAGATACCACGGAATGAGTTGCAGCGTTATGCGTACTGAATATCATCCTTTTGCCGTTACTAATTAACAAAAACTGCGTGGTGCTGACAAACGCATGAGCATTCATTGGTCAAAACACTTTTTATATTAGCCTACTAAAGTGACTCCACTCTGCCTGATGGAAAGCAGTCAGTGGAATCCAAAAGTGGACACCATTCCAAAAGCCACTTTTGGATTTTTTAAGCTAACTAAATACTTCCTAATCCTTAGGACGATGTATTTTATTTTGTGATTGTGACGAACTTTTCTTTATAAATCAGCTCGCCTTTCATTATAGTTCAGTTTTTACCAAGTTTTTCTTTAACGTTTTGTTAATATATCCAAAACAAACTTAAAAACAGTAAGTTTGAAAACTCTCAGAAGCGTTTCCTCGATTTTAAAACCTCAATCTGTTGTACAAGATGTACGTAGGTGAACGTATAAACACTGTCATATACATAACATGTAATCTATATCTATAGTGTAAATATCTATATATCTGTATATTATCTATAGTTTCTGTCACATGTTTTATCTGTTCATATATATTATTATGACACACATTAATTATTATACTGTGTTCTTGTTGCAGATTTCCTCATGCGGTCCTGCATCAGATAATTGTAAGTGATCTTACCACTTATAAATATTATTTTACTTATAGCAATCGTTTTATATGAATAATATATAATTAATAAATAGATCCGGGTGTAGAATGATGAAGAGGTAGATACCAAAGAAAATATGTGTTGTGTAAAAGTAACTTAAAAAAAGAAGTGCATTCAATTTCAAATGACGCGTACGATTTGAACGGATCGCGTCGCGTCGTCACACTCGAGCTGATGGGAACAATATAATTGATACTCTTATATCGTAAACATGTATCTTTACCTGACCAATTTAACCAGACTCCACGTCTTAAAATTAGGGGAGACCCTTGGATTTAATTCGGCAATTCAATCACGAAAAGATTATAAGTTTATGAATATAAGTTAAAAATATCTTTACATAAAGTGTATTCTTTTGACTGTAGACTTCATTAAATTTATCTTTTTTGCGTCTTTTTCCGACGCGACAACTCCATTTTTTATATATTTTACAGTCGCGACAATCTGTCCACAAAACAAAAACGGTGACAAACATATGGCGACATAAAAACTCGATAATTAATCTCGTGGTTAAGGACAAATGGTCCTTTTGTTATCATCTAGATGCCACGCTAGGAAACGACCTGATGTACCATATATGGAACAAGTATACTGCCTTGTGGTACGCCATTATACCAGCTACGTTGTTTTACCATTTATGTATTTAAATGTTTCATAGATTTTTATAAATGCCTGCGTTAAGTTCCTGGACTCTGGTATGTGGTTTTATTATGCTTTCCGGTTGATTGAGATATTATCTGCATTTTCCTGTGGAAGCTATCAAACTTCAGCCTTTGAGTCTTTTAATCAAACGCCATTTAATTTTAACATGATGTTAGTAATTTATTGGCAGACAAATAATATTTCGATGTTCTTTTGATGTTTTTTTGTTCAAGTTACGTTTTCCATGGATTTAAATTTGTCTGCAGTTTAAAATGCTCGGTAAAATTTTCACAATTAGGTTATGAGAGGAAGAAATACTGGGCGGGCTTATAATTTAACAATATCGCTGAGTTAATAGAACTAAATATACGGGAATTCACGCGATCATGCAGGTTACACCGGCCGTGTGTAACCTGGTCGAAACGTCAAGCAAAATAAGGTATGTTTGACTGGCCTGTTGGTCTAGTGGTTAGTGACCCTGACTGCTAAGCCGGAGGTCGTGGGTTCGATTCCCACCCAGGACAAACCTTTGTGTGATGAGCATGATTGTTTGTTCTGTGTCTGGGTGTAATTTATCTATAATATGTATGTATTTACAAAAAAAAAGTATATAAGTAGTATATCAGTTGTTTAGTACCCATAACACAAGCAAATATAATTGCTTAATTTGGGGCTAAATGGCGCTGTGTGCATGTGGTAGAATATTATTATTATTATTATTATTATTATGTAAATACCTAATGCATGATCGCGTGAATTTCCGTATATTTAGTTCTATTAAATCATGCAACGCGAAAGTTTAAAAGTAAATAATATCGCTGAGTAAAATGTGCCATTGTTTGGTTTGCACTGTACCACCTATGGTAAGGTAAGTAGTAATTAAGTAAGGTAAGGTGCCTAAGCACATCCTGCAGTCTAAGTACAAGCGCAGCTGTATATGTGATATCTCAATTACACGAGATAACTTATCAAGATCTCTGTTCACTTTGTATACCATTTATTTTAAGCGGTAACCACACGTCAGACAAATGTTATGGTAGAACTAAAAATGGTGTTAGTTCGCAGTGTAAGTTACATGATCTAAGAGGAATAAATATAATTTGAAACAGCCAAAGTGATTTTTCATAACTTTGCAATATTCTACTGGTCTTATGCTTTAAGTCGCATCCTATCGCCGTCACTTTACACTTACAGACTTTATACTTATAAGTCTAACTTGAAGTTAACTGGCGTTTGAATATTTGTCTGTAAAATATCTTAAATTTATCATCTTCGAAGTGCAATTTTCGCCTATCTACCCAAAGTGCTTTAAGAAGCACATAAATTGTATGGACCTTAAATATCGCGTAGGTACTTAAATAATCTTGAACTCAATAATGTTGGAACAATGCCCCATCCATGATTGGATAGCGACCTCTGTCTACGACTGTCGTCGAAGCGCAGCACATTAGCGTCCGTTGCGTTGAGCATTGCAAGTACCCACTTCCTGTCTAAGGGGTGGCGTAAACGACTTTGGGAAGTTGTGATAGTAATACTAACTTGATAGGTCAATTCTTGCTTAGTTGCTGGTTTTAGATTCGGCATATCTATTTCTAGATAGTAGACCCACCCTGGTTTCAGCATAAATGGGACGGATCGATCGGGGAAGTACTACCCTCTCATAGAAGATCGACTTAAGAGGCGTCGCAGAGTCTCTGGCATTGCGACCATGAGCGACAGTTACCACTTACCATCACGTAGGCTGTTTGCTCGTCTGCCAATGTAGGCAATAAAAAAATCTAACTACCACGTTATCTCCTTCCTTTTCTTTTCCTTTCTTTACCCTATTCTTCTATTCATCGCCCGTGAAATTCAGATATAGTCAAACTGAATTGCCGTTGCTTCCGTCTAAAACTGTCATCATATAAAAAAGAAACACTTTTCTAAAGCACAATAATTTCAATGTTCTTTAGAAAACCTTTAGTTACCGTATTACAGCAAAACCCACTATAGCTATGTAGAATTATTAAATCTACGATCTTCTATAGAGTGGAGATAGTTCCTAATTGGAATAAAAAAAATGCTGCTTTAATAAAATATGTCTCATCAGTACTTTTTTGAGGACAACAGGCTTTACTGCCATCCTTATTCCAAGTGTTAACGATGAGTGTTCAAACAATAAGCCGTTCTGTCCATACACGGTCAACATTCACTAATAACGTGTCGGTTTGTCACCGGACGTTATAACCGATATAATACCGATTATACCGGTTCTTTGACAAGTTAAGTTGATGGTTTTATTAGTAATGGGTTTTCTTGCTATGTGTATGATGGGTGTTATGGTGTATAGGCAATAAATATATTATGTATATTAATGAATAAGGTAAAAAAGCATTACTAATACGTTAAAATAAAAAAAACTCCCACACTAGAGAACAAGACTACTAGTCTTTTGTCGCGGAGAAAAAAAACCCGATGCCGAATTCTTTTTTAATGCTATATGTGGAAATCGAATCCAAAACTGCAATTAGTACCAATATCTAAATTGATTGAGTTATTATATACCTACTTCGGTATACTCAATGGTAAAGTAGTAATTTGCGCACTTACTTTATAGGTAGAAGATCCTCATGGTTTCAGAATGAATGTGCCTGATCGACCGAGTAAGTACTACCCTCTCATAGAAGATCGATGTAAGAATATTAGTTTTCATGCTAATGTGTTTCGCTCGGTGAGTAAGAACGCTGACAGCACAAATACTCCCTCGGTTCTGATCCTTTTCCCCTTTCCTTCCTCATCACCTACACCGTGGTCGGCGACGATTTGATTGTGTTTTTTAAGCATTATTAATTTATTACTTTCGTAATGCTTGGAAAACCCAGCCATCATAGCCGTAAAAAAACTTATAAACTATAGCATTCGACAACGGTACTGACGAGATGGTCGCTTCTACCTAATATTCACACAGTAATTTTATAACCCTGTTACATAAAAGAATAAAAATATAAACCTACTAGATTTTAGCGGCGCGGTTTCACCCGCGTCTTTACTTACTTCTCTCCTACTAACGTGATGTTACATAGCCTATAACCTTCCTCGACAACTGGGCTATCATACTCAAAAAGAGTTATTTAAATCCGACTGGTAGTTCTAAAGATTAGCGCGTACAAACAAACAAATAAACTCTTCCGCTTTATTTAATATTAAAACATTGATCCAATATTCCACCTCAGGTCAGCCTGTAAGTCATTATGATTCGTCGTGCTGCTGCCAGAGCGAGCTGTCAGTACCGATCTGTTGTGTAACCGCCGAGTGTTCTAATATAACGTCTTATTCTAAGTTATATCTATCATGTACCTAGTAGGAACAACCGCTTAGAAAACGTCATAGAACATCGGCTCCGCCATAGGTTGTTAAGATGCAGTCCTTTATTTTTCTGCTTCCTCACAGCAGCAACGGCTAGTTTTTTTTTTTTTTTTTTTTTTATATTAGCCTACCAAAGTGACTCCACTTTGCCTGATGGTAAGCAGTAAGTGGAATCCAGAAGTGGCGGACACCATTCCAAAAGCCAAACTACTGGTATGGTGGCCTCCACTATGGCGGCTTAGTGAGATGCTTTTTCACGCCCCGCTTAAAAGACCCAGGATCAAAATTAGATGGGAACACATGCGCTGGCAAAGAGTTCCAGGCTTTAATTGAGCGACAAAAGTATGAAGTGCTGAACCGTTTGGTTCGAGACCCTTTAGATTCCACTGTGAAAGGGTGGCACTTTAGTCCCGCACGTGTCGTTCTGGATAAAAAGGGAGAGGGTGGGATTAATTCAAAGAGCTCTTCAGAACACTCTCCATGGTAATTGAGGCCATTGAGGCGATGTCTCTTCGCAGCTGTAAAGGCTCAAGGGTCTTAGTAGCCTCCGGGCTTCCGATGATACGGACTGCTCGCCGCTGCAACCTATCGAGTGCATCCAGTAAGTACTGTGCGGAGCCATCCCAAAGATGAGAGCAGTACTCCACGCAGGAACGAACCTGTGTCTTATAAAGAAGAATGTGTGCCTGAACATGGGGCAGAAAATTTATTAACAATGACCAAGCAGCTTGCCAAAACTGTGTCATTCGATATAGATGGTAATGATATTCATATGTGTACCAGAGTGGCGAAAGCCAATCCGTCATCTTCCAGGCCAAGATCAATCATAGTCAAGCTGCGAAACCCACTAGTTCGTGATGGATTGTTAGCTGCAGTAATAAAGTTTAACAAAGCTCACCAGAAGGACAAGCTTAACTCTGGTCATCTGGGAATCGCAGGAGACAAGAAACCTATTTATGTGGCAGAACATCTGTCCCCACAGAACAGGGAGCTTCATAAAATGGCAAGATTGAAGGCTAAAGAAACAGGCTATACTTATTCTATTTTTTTGTCATAATTTCATTTCATTTTATTATTCATTACAACTTATTATTGTGTTTTTACTTTTACTCATTACATTGTGATAGTTTAGCAGTATAAATATTTTAAGTTAGATGTGGTTGCCTATAATTGAGAGAGCACCAGGCATGCATTTCCTATGTTTTTTTACTTTTTTATGTATGTGTTTCTCTTGTTGGTAATCCTAATAAATAAATAAATAAATAAATAAATAAATAAATAAGACAGAGCTGCTCGGGCGTGAAGTACCGCCTCACCCTGTTCAGGACACCGAGTTTACAGGAGGCGGTTTTAATGACGCACTCGATGTAGTTCTTGGGGTTGAGATCTCGGCTGATGTCCATACCCAGGATACTTAGGCTATCCTGTAGTGGTAACACTGTGTTCTGAAGAGAGGGAAGGGGAAGGAACGGAGATTTTTTTGCAGAGAACGCGCACACCTGTGTTTTCTTGGCATTGAACTCGACCAAATTCTCACAACCCCATTTAGAAATGCGGTATAATACTTGGTCGAGCTCAGCGACAAGTTCTAGGCGTTTTGCCTCGATGTCAGTCTGTTTAGCCGCAGGATGTCCGAGATATCGCCCATGCACTGTACTATCATCTGCATAGCAATGAATGTTGCCAAGGGACAACATGTCATTGACATGCAGAAGATACAGGGTGGGCGACAGGACGGACCCCTGCGGCACCCCAGCGTTGACCTGCAAATAATCGGAGGCCGATCCGTCACAAAGGACTCTAATGCGGCGCTCACGCAGGAATGCGGCAATCCAGTTGCACAGCTGGGGTGGCAGACCATATGCTGGAAGCTTGGACAGAAGCGAACGGTGCCAGACTCTATCGAAGGCTTTGGTTATGTCAAGGCTGATGGCCAAGGACTCTCCATGCCTGTCCATAGCTTCACCCCATTGGTGCGTGATATATGCTAGAAGGTCACCCGTAGACCGTTTTGACCTGAAGCCATATTGTCGGTCACTAATTAACGAGTGACCCTCTAGGTAGCGGACTAGTTGGGCGTTTATTATCCGCTCAAGCACCTTGCAGAGAACTGAGGTGACAGCTATGGGTCGATAGTTGCCTGGCTCGGACCTATCCCCTTTTTTGGGAATCGGTTGAACATTCGCCTCTCTCCAAGCCTCCGGCACAATTCCCGAGGAATAAGATAGGCGGTATAGGCGCGTCAATGCAGGAGACAACTCCGCTGCGCATTTCTTGAGAACCACCGCTGGAATACCATCCGGTCCGCTGGCTTTCCGAACATCGAGCGACCTTAGTTCCGCACGGACATCACGATGCCTAATACGGATATTAGGCATAACGGAGTCGCAGCCAGATATAGTCGGCGGGTGCAAGTCACGGTCGTCGATTCGGGAGTTAGCCGCAAAGAGTTCTACAAGCAAGTTTGCTTTCTCTTGCGGCTCGTGGGCCAGCGATCCATCAGGACATTTCAAGGGGGGCAGCGAAGGCTTGCAGAAGTTGGATTGCACGGCCTTGGCTAGTCGCCAGTAGCTACGGCTACCCGTAGGATGCGAAATCAGTTCTTGCCCAATCCGTGCAATGCGCTGGGCATCCGCTCTGATGTAAGCCCTCTTGCATTCCCTAGTGGCTTTATTGTACGCTGCTTTTAGGGGATCCAAGCTAGGGTCGCGCCGTGCTCGGGCCCTGATCCAAGCGCGGTACGCCGATTCCTTTTGTTTAACAGTATCGGCGCACTCATGGTTGAACCAGGGACGCGTTTTGCCGGCACTGGTGACATCTGAGGATGGAATGTAATATTCCATACCTAACAAGATTTCACCAGCGACAGCAGTAGCACTTTGCGACGGATCCCTGTTTTTAAAGCAGCGTAATGCCCATGGGACGGAAGCAAAGTACTCCCGCATACCATCCCAGTCTGCTGACGAGTAGTGCCATAGTCGTCGCTTTACCTCCGCACGTCGTGGGGGAGCAACAAGAGGCACTGAGGCGCAGACCAAACAGTGGTCGGAATTACCCAGTGGGGCGTGGACCGAAACACTGTATTGGTCTGGGTGACTCGTCAGCAGTAGGTCTAGCAAAGAGGGCGCTTGACCTGGAATATCTGGTATCCTGGTGGGATGGATTACCAGTTGCGTCAGGTCATGCGTGAGAGCGAATGCATGGGCGGCTCGTCCCGCATGGTCTGTTCTGAGAGAACCCAACCAGGTCTCGTGGTGGGCGTTAAAGTCTCCCAGAAACACCAGTTCCGCGTTCGGAAACCGCTCCTGCGCTAAGTCTGCCGCCTGACTCAGATGGTCAAAGAGTCGAGTTGTCTCCAAATCTCCGGAGTGGGAACGGTAAAGGCACGCGTAGACCCGGCTCAGAGAACCAAGATCAACGTGAAGCCAAAGGATGGGGTAGGATGGGTCCTCTAGGCAGCGCAGACGGCGAACGCAAACATCCGCCCTGACGAATGCGCATACTCCGGCCTTAGCGCGAAAGCGCTCCTCGAGCACATAGCCGGGGTAGTGCAGGTATGCCGTGTCGTCAGGGCGGCGTATTTGTGTCTCCGTTAGGAAAAGCAAAGCCGGCCGTGCCGTCTCGAGGTGTTGGTTGACGGCGTTGAGGTTTGAATGGAGTCCACGGATGTTAGTGAACTCCACCTCAAATAGCGGGTTGGTGGGGGAGGAAGATGCCGCTGTTTGACCTGCTGCTTTTTTGCGTGCTGCCATGTTGGAGGGTGAAGGAAGGGGCGTGGAAAAGATGACTGCCCTCGCAGCAAGGCTAGACAAGGTGCCGAGTATTGCTTCGTCATTTAACTGTGTGGCATGGTGGTAGCCGATCCGCCGGACGGAAGGGCCCCCGTACCCTCTCGGAAATGGTCGCCGGGTCCCACCATCCGGTCACCAACCGGCACGACGAACCACTCCGGGATTATGCGCGACCTGGTGGGGCAGCCTCCTAGGGTGGTTAGGCCTAGTTGGGCCCCTGTACTATGCCGCGGGCGGCCAGCGGCACCACCGTTTCTACAGGTCTCCCTGGCCGGCGGGTCGACCCACACCACCCACACAATGACTCCGCGGATACTCAGCTGGTCCCACACATGCTGCGAGGATTGCCATCTTTGCATCAGTTGGGCCTCCGGCACTCTCACTCACCGAGCGGAACGCAATAGTATGAATACCATTACTCTTACGTCGATCTTCTATGAGAGGGTAGTACTTCCCCGGTCGATCCGACCCATTCATGCTGAAACCAGCGTGGATCTACTACTACAAAATTTATGATTTTTCACCATTATCTCTAAAGTTCTCTCAGTCATGTAACCATCCTATTTGCCACCGTTTGTCCACCTTGGCCTCTACTATGGAGGCTAAATAAAACAACATTACAACAGGCGGCTAAATAATAAATAAACTTTATCTTTACATACGTTAAAAAACCAACAAAAACACTATTATTATAACAAAATCGATCTATTTAATAAACAAACATTGTACAGGCTCGCCCTATCAGAAGCGATTAACATCGTTCGCCGGAGGCTGCCTTCAATATAATAATATTGCATCACACACCGGTTTCAAGGTCTGTGTCGATATGGCAGTTGACGATGCGCGAGCGCAACACACGCACAAAACCGCATTAATGTAGGCTTTGAAGCTGTGTTGGTGGTAGTTCAAAACCAAGTCAATGGGACATTTTCAAAATCTTTGAAAATAGGTGCTATCGAACCAGCTGAATGATGATCCATTTTACAGAAAATTCGCTTAAAACTGTCAAACTTTCAAGATCTATCTATCGTAAAGTAGAATGTTTTAATAGTAACTTAGCAACAGTGTACTCAGTAAAATGTCAGTGTCTAATAAAATGGCAATCTGTCTTCAGACGAATTTCGACCTACTTGCATTTAGATGGATTGGCAAAATGAGCTTATGTTGGGTCAGGATTCACTTGGTTCGACAGTACCTAAGTCCTTCTAATCATTTTATTTACTTTCTCCACAAAATGAAAAAGTACAGATTTTTCTCCTTTTGTCTTTGGTACATGTACAACACATCACATTTTGTTTATCCTTTTTTCTGTTTTACACAACTATATTTTTAATACCTAAGCACCTAAAAACACTACCAACTTTTATAAGAAAAATGCCTGACGTTAAACAGCGCCTTTTGGATCAAATCCCGTAGCCCACTTTTATCTCTTATGGTGACATTTGTGGTCTAACCTGTTTATACCTGCGTGTATAATACTTCCAATACTACTGAATGTTATCACGACCACGTCTATATTACCCGTGAGAACCTGATATTTAATCCTTTAAGAAACGTTCAAAAGGTCCAAACTAAACGTATCAACAAACGATTCGTCGAACAATAATTATTTTTGATCTTTTCGCACCGAAATATTACCACTTATTGAATTACAGGCTAACGATATAGTATTGTGTGTAATAAAGGCCTCAACCGTTTAATGGTAATTACGGAAAAGTGATATTTGAATTGGTTTTGATTGTAGTGTTTGACTTAATAATAATATAAACTGTTTTCCGAGCGCTATAATAATAATAATAATAAAACATTTATTTTCAGGTTGCATAGACCCATAGATAAATACCTTACAGACTAACATACATATTATACAATAAAACTTATAAGTAATTAACACGACTTATTTCGGCGTCATGTTACGCTGCGTGGTGTTGTGTAGTCTTCCACGAAATGACATGTCCTTCTTCAAATAAGGTTTTAAGAGACCCTTAGTACCAAATCGTCAGTGTAGCATTAATATCACGGTAGGCAGCGACTTCGTAGAGCCCCTGGCATTACAGAAGTACATGAGCGACAGTTGCCACTTACCATCGGGTGGGCTGTTGGCTCGTCTGCCTCTGTAGGCAATAAAAAAAAACCTCCACTTCCACTTGTTTCCGAGAAAAACGATTTTGACAGGCAGTCAGGCAGACTGCCGATGAGCAAAGTGATTCTTTACGGTTTCTGTTTTTCCTATTGTGATGCTGAGGTTTGCAATACTTAATAGTTCTCCATTTTAAATCAAATTGGATGCCTGCATCATAACACAAATCGTCAAACCAATATCTGATACCGATATGGCAATAACAAATGTTGATTTGACAACGAGCAAACTCAACTTACGTTAAAAAATTCAAGAAAATGATCGGTGCCTGTATCACAAAAACAAAGCCCACATCAAAAATTGAATTCAAATTTTCTATAATATCTGTTACCCGTTGTGCGTCAATACATCAAGTACCGCCTTTTGATAAACTTGAGACGCCCTCATAAAACATTTGATACTTTTACAAAATCTTTCGGTAACAGATCGATTACGATGAGACAAAAACTTTAACAAAGAATACTATTAATATGTGGATCATTGACCGTTATAAACATAGTACGATACTTAACGCTATGGGTATGGAACTGAGCGATCAGATCAGATCTTTAATTTTTCTATTAGTAATCATGCCACTCAAATGTAGGGTTTCTAACTGCAACACAGCAGGACAAATTTTAATGAAATGAAATGAAAATATATTTATTCATATTGGTCAATTAAATTAACACTTATGAACGTGAAAGTTTACAAAATGTTAGCAAACTAACCTACAGCCAGTTCGCTGACGAAGTAGAGCCATAAGAAGAACTGGCAAGAAACTCAGGCCACTCTTTTTAATCACTAGGTTATTACAATTTTTGTAAGTTACAATTTTATGTAGCATGCAAAGTGACACAGGCAATACACTTAACTCTATAGATAATTACTTACAGCTTTATGCTTTTAGCTTAATGTTCCTTCTTCTAAGTACTGCAACGAGACTCCATTTTAAGTGATCCAGTGCTATATTTTCAAATGTTTGTAAAGTGCCCGCGTCATATTCAATTCGATTTCAAAGTCGATTGTGGATCTGAAGAATTAGTAAACATTTTTTACAGTTCTTTTTGGCAACTTACAAAATCTTGGTTCCTGATAGAAAATATAATAGGTATGTGTGTATATTCGTAATGTAAAACTTGGCAAGGTTGAGAAGGAAAGAAGGTTGAGAATTCTGTTGTCTTAAGTTTTATGCAATCTCTGTTAATTTAATAAGAGTTTTAGCGACGACAAAAATTAAGTCGTAACTTAAAGTTAACTGGCGTTTAAGTAATTGAGGATTAGTCACAATCAAAATGTAAGACTATCATATTGACCCTACTTGACCTTAAATCAAGATCGTTGGCCTACACGCTAAGCACTCCAATGATCGTTCAGCAGCCCCATGTCTCGGACACCCGATACTGCGAACGGATAGAGTGGGTAGTTGGAAATTGATACGGCTTAACTCGTTGAAACACAACAGTTACGTGCTTAACTGAGTCAGTTACATGAACTCACTAACTGCCTTTTCCTGTGATGTATTGAGAATTTCATTTCTGTCTAATCTCAGTCATCATCACTCTTATTATTTTCCTTAGGTCTATTTCTTATTGACATCGAGTGACCAACGAAATTCCGCATTTTGAGTTATCCAACCAACTTAAATGTCAAAAGCAAAAGATTTTAAAAAAGGCAAGATGTCGTCATTCTATTTAAGCCATCCAATATCCAATACAAAATTAGTAATTTGATGGGTAGCTAAGTTTCCCGCTCATGCGGAGTAATTAGCATTTTTTAGCAAAAATTATTGGCGTTGTTACTGTCCAAAAATAGTAAATTCCTACATTTGCTTTTGCAGTATATACCTTTCTATCATATCACTATGTTCTATTGACATATTACCTTCCTTGTCCCGATCAAGTTTCTGTACGATTAATTTATATCAAGTCAGTACTTCAAACCATTGTATTGGAAGATTCAATGTTGCCCATATTAGTACTGCACGTGAGCAGTGAAAGTGACCCGGCTTTGACCTTTAACTCGAGCTATAGGGCCGCTTGTGTAATCCTGGTCTATATTCAAGGTTTGTTTACGATTTAGGGCTTTTTGGTTTTGTTGCACTATGATAGACACACCTAATGAAATATAGTTACCATTATCTATGTACTGGACTGTACTACATAATCCTTTAGCCAACAAAAGTGACTCCACCCTGCCTGATGGTAAGCAGTCAGTGGAATCCAGAAGAAGAAGAATAATTGGTTCTCTGGCTATTTCATACACCAAAAGGCATTACTAATATTGGATACTAATGTTTTACGCTGATATCCTTAAAGTGGGTAGTACTTCCCCGCTCGATCCAGCCCATTTAGGCTGAAACCAGCGTGGGTCTATAACAATAAAAGTTCTATAATTCAAAGTTTAGAAGATCTAGTATCTTCTAAAGCCGTAGACATAAACATATAATATGTTTAAATGAAAAATTTATGTGCTCAATTACAGAGTTATTAAATATTTCAACAGATAATAAAACAGTTCATATACGAAAAACAAACCAATATTATGGCTCCAAAGGTCGGACGTTAACGTACTTATATTTTACTGTTAACAGATGAACGTAATGAAAAACACAAGTTCTTACTCACTTTTAGTTTTTGTTCACTTGTTTTAAGGAAACAATTACTCATTTTTATGTAACTGTTGTTGGTAATTAGCTAGGCTCAAATTAAGAGGCTCTCTTTGATTTTAAATAATAGTTACAAGTTTTTACATCTGTACATAACTTGACGGCTTCACGCCTGTCTACCATTAATGAGGTAAGCAGAGACTATAGAGCACCATTTGCTGCGATCCAAACATACTTCCTTTGCCTCTTCAACATTCATTAATCTTTTCATACACACAAATCGGTTACGAGTGCTTGTAATATTCAACTCATCACCTATTTGGTCTGTATATGTCCGTCTACCAACTTTTCCAGACATGTCAAGTTTAATTTCATGCAACAAGTAAATAGGTAAAGTATCTCATTATTCATACATAAGGTATTCTCAGATTTGAGCCCAAAACCTCACAAAACATAATCATATCATTAATACTATCTGGAGACAGTAATCTTCCACTCCTGACCATGGTACGTTAAAGGGCACAAACACGCCCTGACCAAACTGGGCAAGGTAACACGAGGTCACGCGGAGGTCGCTGGAGGTCACTTCACGTAATATTATTATGATTCATTGAAATATATTTTTGGCTGTATTTATATTGCATGATTCAGTATTTTCATTATTAGCGCTTTTATACAAGGTAACAAGCTATCTAGGGTGGTGGGTAGGTGACAAACGAGCATACGGCCCGCCTGATGGTAAGCAGTTCCCGTAGCCTATGAACGCTTGCAACACCAGCACAAGGCCGTTACCGACGCTAACTTTCTGACTATCACAAAGAGGTTCTTCTAATAAGTTCTTATCACTTCTCTACCATTCTTCAAGTAGTCCATCCAGAGCACCCGTTCAAAGACCACCTTCGCGTTGACTCCTATATTTTTGGCATATATATTTGGCAGGTGCTCTCTCTGTAAAAAATATTGATGGTGCTCAACTTGGACTAGGCTAGGTGCTCAACAGGTGCTCTTCGGACAGGTGCTCTGGGTGGACTACGTACATTTATTCATAAATATGCACAATACATGCTCTAAATAAATTTGACTTCGACGAACACGTTTTGGTTCGTTTGTCCTTCACAAACAGGTTTGTTTATAAATTCACAGCCTACACGATTTAGGCGTTCAATAAAGACAGATCTCATCCAACGAATTTATGGTTCAAGACAATTTATTTTCTCAAAAGAATACATAAATTCATTTGGCTGAGAAAATACATTTTGTTACAAAGTAAATAGAAACAAGCGCCAGAGCGGTCTATACAAATCAAAGTAGGTACGTATTTCTAGGTAGGTAAGTACATCACAAAGCAATTCAATCATACGTATTAATCGTGAACAAAATTAAAAGTAAACAAAATAAATTAAATCAATAGATATTAAAAATTAAAAATTTCGCTCCAAAAAGGCGGTTATTGTTGATTTAGTAATGATTCCAAGTATTAACAAAACTAGTTTCTTTGTGTATGTGTTTGTAGAGTAGGGTTTCGTATGAACAAGCAAAATATATAATTAAAAATTAAAAAGACCGTTTGTTTTAAACAAACTAAAAAGAATAAAACATATTTTTTCCGTGCTGATGCCGAATTGTAATAATATAATCTTTTTCATTCCCACAATTAATACAAATCTAAAGCCATATAGGCTGTAGAGCGTGCACTGGCTTAGGCAGATTTTTTTACATGATAATAATAATATATCTGCATTCTATAGACCCGGCCCGCGACCGCGGCAAGCGTGGTCGAAAACCGCTTCGTAAGTTCTTAGCCTAGCAGTATAACAATATTCAACAATTTTAGAAAACTTCCTTAACACTCATAACTCTTAATAAAGTATTCCTACTGCAGGGCAAAGGCCTCTTTTCATACAGGGAAGGCATGAGCATTGATCTCCACGCTTGCTCAAGGCGGTTTAACAAACTCATACTTTTATCTTGTTATATAAATCTGGGTTGGCTCACGATGTTTTCCACGACGGTAGTCAGTCATGTCAAAGGTTAGCTAAGATATGAATTTGAAAAGCTATTTTCCTGGTTACGAAATCTTAAACTGAAACTTGAGAATTATTTAATTGAATTTAAACGGCTAAAAATGCTTTACTTGAATAAGATTATACAATTGCATTTTATTTCTCAGAAGGAGTAGGAAAAAGTGTTTAAAATCTTTGTTTCGCTAGCTGTGATAAGTCCCATGTAGTAGGTAAATAACAAAGGGACAAGCGCGGATCCACCGTTGTGGGCACGATGGGCATGCCCACAACCTTAATAGGCTAATAATAAACGACATGCCCTGATTGATTGACTAACTGATTGATTGCCCTATATTAAAATTAAATAAAACTAAACTTAAAATTTGTTTTTAAATTTGAAATTATAAATTTAAGCTTGCGTTAGCTTGAATTTATAATTTACGTAAGCACAAAGTAAATAAAGTTATATAATGTAAAATGTTTAATAGCATTTAATTTAATTTGGTATGAATGGTCCTTTGAAAATGTAAAAAAAATATCAATATCGGTTCAGTAGTTGTAATGGTATATTAGTAGTCTATTTAAGTCTCGCCTGGTGCATCTCACTATAATTATTTTTTTTTTTTTTTTTTTCCACATTCACACAACGCTATCTAGCCCCAAATTAAGCAATTATATTTGCTTGTGTTATGGGTACTAAACAACTGATATACTACTTATATACACTTTTTTGTTTTTTTTTTTTTTTTAAATACATTCATATTATAGATAAATTACACCCAGACACAGAACAAACAATCATGCTCATCACACAAAGATTTGTCCTGGGTGGGAATCGAACCCACGACCTCCGGCTTAGCAGTCAGGGTCACTAACCACTAGACCAACAGGCCAGTCATAATTTATAAACAATTATTATATATACTATATTAAGTAATTTTTAAATAATATATTCAAAGTGGTTCTGCCAGGGAGTATGACACCATCTCACTTGCTGGTCACACTTTCGACTTCTAAGACAACGTCAAGATAGGCCAGTGCAAGATAGGTACCGACAATGCGCAAAACAACAACAGCGCGTGAAATGTTCACGTGAGTTTTTGACTCTCTGCATTCGTTTTTGACGATTTATTGAGGCGAATTCTTAATCGGGATGTGTTTCGTTCGGTGAATGAGAGCGCCGGCAGCCCAAATACCCCCTCAATCCTCTTTCTTTTCTCTTTTCCTTCCTCATTCTCTTCTCCGTGATCGGCAACGGCTTGGTTGTGTTTTCTAAGCATTATTATCTACTACTGCGATGCTTGGAAAACACAGCCATCTCTATAGGTTACGGTTACCACTTACCATCAGGTGGGCTGTATGCTTGTTTGCCACCAAAGTTATATAAAAAAAAGAAAAAAATAAATTGAACTTCGATATTTTAATTTGTCTACTCTATAGTTTGTAACTACCCCCAAACTACTTTTATATGTTACCAAAACTAAAGAAAAAGTTCACAGGAAAGAAATTTTTGACCTTTGAAAAAGTGAAAAACACAGTTACAGCGTATTTTTAACCGACTTCAACAAGGAGGAGGTTATCAATTCGGGTCGTATGTTTTTTTTTTTTGTATGTTTGTTACCTCATATCTCGGTCATTTATGAACGGATTTTAAAAATTTCGTTTTTTATTTGAAAGGGTAGATTCCGTTCGATTTCTTGTATTAAATCTATATTTTACATTCATTATATTAATAGATTAATCAAGTAGATTATTTTTGCTAGTAGGTAGGTTATATTTATTAAGATCATTATTATCATTCTTGGCTGGCACCGACTCCAAAATAACTGATTATAAATTGTAAACAGTAAAGTATAATAGGTATCAATGATAGAATTGATTCCCCTTTAATGTTCTTTGCTATGAAGTAATTAAAATTTTATTTTCTACTTTTTAGTTAAAGATTGAACATGTAGGTATTGATTTGAAGTCGGTTTTCATTTTTCTAAAAAATAATTTTATTAAGACAAAGACAAATAATTTTTATTGAAGTAAACACAAAAATAATTAACCATTCTAGTGTTGTAGGTGAATATATTAAACAAGAAAAACAAATTTGGTTTAATATTTATCCTGACCGCCCATTCCGCGAACTTAAAAGTACCCTCGTATAATCTTATGCCACAAGCGGTATTTTTGTTCATTTTATTTTTCTAGAGCGAACACAAAAACTATTGGGATATTGGATAATGTGTACAAAATTGAAAGTTGTAGAGAATTTTATAAGCTTCCATTTGATAGAACACTATTCTCTAGATTGTACCGTTTTGGAGATATTAGTGAAAACTCAAAATTAGAAACTTTAAATCCTTCCCCTAAAAAAAGGCAACTCAAGAATGGGTAAATATTTTAGTATTTGACCTTTAAAACATATTTCAGATGTAATGGTCTTATATTAATACGCTCAAAGTATCTGGGTTCCGAGGTTTCTACATTTTAGAGGAACTCCACTATACTGGCTACTAGAAATAAAGAAAATTTATTAATTGAAATTGGTTAGGTATTTAATCAAAATTGTTTCTACTATTTAATTAGACGAAACCGGCTCTGACTTCCTGTAATGATTATTTCCATTCCTAAGACCAAAGTCCTGATGCGCGGAAAAAAGGAAATAATCAAATTCAAAAGTATTCATGAGCCATGCATGATTGTTCATGAGCGAGTCCGTACTCCGACTCGCACTTCGGGAAATTTCGGGTAGTTGTGACCACAACCTGGATCCGCGCCTGAAAGAGAGCCTGTTGGAAATTGAGCTTTGTATTACCGATTTTTTTTTGACAACCCGAAGATCCAACTAATGGCAGCCCGTACACAGTACTACTGGATAAAGACAGTCAGTATACACTATCTACTGTTTGTTACCTAATAAAAACAATATTTGTTCAATCACTCATCAACCAACACACCGAATGTCAATTATACCATCACAATAGTAGTTTGTCACCACGGTTTGAACAAATCGATTATTCACAATTAATAAGCGAACTTATTCGGCTGTCGATTACTATCACAAACCGGACAGACAGACAGACATGCATATCAATCAACATCGAGTATTGTAAGCGAAACCGCGGGCAAGGTCATTACGTAGGTGATCAGAGGCTCTCTGAATAGAAAGAATGTTAGTACTAACGAAAATATAAATCCATACTAATATTATAAATGCGAAAGTAACTGTGTCTGTCTTTCTATCTATTACGCTTTCACGCCTAAACCACTGAACCCATTTTGATGAAATTTGGTATAGAGATAGAATAGACCTTGGGGAAAAACATAGGCTATCTTTTATTGCGAAAAAATGAAGGGGTTGAAATAGGGGATGAAAGTTTGTATGAAAAATGCGGTATAACCGACCTTCGAGCGAGCTGTGGCTTAGTATCTAATAAACTAAATGTTAGATGCCTATCGCGAGATCGTATAGATAAATTAGCAAAAGATTGATAAAGTTTGAGTTGCTTTATTGAAGTGGCAATAGGCTGGGCACATAGCAAGCAATGATGGCTTTGGCCAGAAAAGTTCTAAAGTACAACCATGAACCAGATGACGCAGCGTAGACATAATATGCTGAACCGACAACCAGATAAAATAAAATGTACTGTGCAATAAATGGTTGCTCATGAACGGTCAAAATAGTGATAATTGGGGTCAATATTATATGCCATTGTTTGGTTGCAATCAAATAATAAAAATTTATGTTATATTTTACAGAAAAATTGGTTAAAAAAATTAGTTAACACAAGCACGTAGCAGATGTAGCTTCTCTATGGGTACAAATATTTTAAGCTGTTATCGTGAAACTAACAGCTTAATTCGTGGTAAAGCTACAATTTCAACTAAGCCGCCAAAGTGGAGGCTACCATACCAGTAATTTGCCTTTTGGAATATATCCACCACTTCTGGATTCCGCGGACTGCTTACTATCAGGCAGAGTGAAGTCACTTTAGTAGGCTAATATAAAAAAATCTCCCAACACCTGTTTGGATTGTTCCTGCTGAATGGTATCATTACTCCATAGTGTATTAGTGAATATAGACCTTAGTTACACGTAGCCAGTATTTTTTAACATTCCAAATACTTAGCGTCCGCCTTTAACAAGTCTTTAAACTATTATATTAACGTGTCTGAACTAGACATTAACAAAAAATCTAATCCAAACGCAATTTGATCAGGATTAACCGATTATACTGGTTGTCCATGCGTGGGCTTGGGCTTCCAAGGCCGCATCGTTACACTAATGATTAACTTAAGCGTTGTTAAATTAAATTAAGTGAGGATTGTATTAGACGCTCGTGGGCGAATCGGAAAAGATCTTTTATTATTGGTAATAATGATTACGACATTAGTTGTGTATAAATTGTATGTATTGTTGTATTATATTTATTGTATTACTAGAACGCGCTAATCTCTAGAAGTACCTACTAGTCGGATTTGAAAAAAAATTTCGAGCATGGTTATAAGCTATATAAACATCACTCTACTGGCGGCAGAAGCAGAGCAGTAAGGAAAAGCGCGGGTGAACCGTGCCGCGAAAAGCAGAAAAGTTTGTTTGTTTTTGCGTATGATAGCCCAGTTTTTTTTTTTTTTTTTTATATTATAGCCTACCAAAGTGACTCCACCTCGCCTGATGGTAAGCAGTCAGTGGAATCCAGAAGTGGCGGCCACTATACTAAAAGCCATCGTCTTAACTGCTGGTATGGTGGTCTCCACTATGGCGGCTGGGAATGGGGTTAGGGGAAGGGAATGAGGGAGGTGAGGAAAGAGGAAAGGGAGAAAATTGGGCCTCCGGCGCTCTCACTCACCGAACGAAACGCAGTAGTACGGATACTACTACTCTTAAGTCGATCTTCTATGAGAGGGTAGTACTTCCCCGGACGATCCGGCCCATTCATGCTGAAATCAGCGTGGATCTACTACCGTACATACGTTTTTGAGGCAGGTTAACATCACGCTACTGGCGATGGGTGCAGAGCAGTAACTAAAGACGCGGGTGAAACGGCGCTGTGGGCTGCTAGTCAATAATAAGTTCTATATGCTAAGAAGTCTTTAAATCGAAATATTCTAGGATGCTTCGGGCAAAGCCATAGCCGGGTCACTTGTAGTGTAAATTGTGTTTGTCAACCAGGCTTGACCTATAGAGCGCGCCCTTCTTTGTGCTATTTTCTCTGTTAGCGGACCACAAGCATTTATAGTTATTGCAAAACTTTATGAACATACAAAATGTCACACTTACTATACTAACATAAAAGCGGAAGAGTTTTGTTTGTTTGTACGCGCTAATCTCTGTAACTACCAGTCGGCTTTACTGCAAAGAGCTAGTAATAAGATAAACTTTGTAATAATAATATCTAGGTTTTTTATGACACGTTTTGAATCCCGGTGCTGGACATTTTTTTCTAATAATTGAAAAGAGACTATTGTGCTTTGAGAATGCAATCTTTGTAGGTATTGCAGCAATCTTTAAGTCCTTAGGATATGACAAATAGCTCTTAATGAGTTATATCAGACTCATTATAAATTTGATGAAACCTGTGTAACTGATCTCTACTAACCCATTTTAGAATAACGGCGTACTTAATGCTATTTGTGCGTTGGGTATTATTTACCTTTAAATACACAAAACGAGTTATTCCAGACAGATCCTCTGTATCTGATCCCCGGGGATCAGTTTTTTATTGTATTATTTTCTATTCCTGATCCACAGTGTAGAAAACGCCAATTCATATCAAATTGACAGAGATAAATGGAGTAACGAATGAAAACGACTCCTACAATACATTTCATTAAACTATTACCTTAGTACAATTTATTACGTAGCTACATTATAAGATGTAATCAATTAGTATTTAAACGGCGCTGTTTCATCCGCGACTTGCTTACTGCTCTGCTACCGTCGCCAGTAGCGTGATATTACATAACCTATAACTTCCTCGAGAACTGGGCTATCATACGCAAAAAGAATTCGTCAAATCCGAATGGTGGTTCCAGAGATTAGCGCGTTCAAACAAACAAGCAAACTCTGCCGCTTTTTAAAATAGTATAGATATAATTATAGTGGCAGATAACTCAACGGTTCACTCGATGGTAAGTGGTAACTGTCGCTCATAGATTTACTATTAGATAACTAACTAGTGCGTTTGAGATCATTAGCGATAAATATAATTGCAATTAAAATCAAATTACACACATAACCAATTTATCTATTCTTTCGTAAGTGTAAAAACCATTTAAAAAAGCAATATGTGTTTTTTATCAGAACTGAACGTTAAATGCTCGTACTGCGCAATGACCTGTCGTGGTCAAAAGATCCAACAAAAAAAAACTAAAAGCGATCAGCATTGATTAATTTATTTTAAAGTTACATTGCAATGACAGCGTTTGATTAAAATAAGACAAGTTAGACTAAGTCTTTACTATCTTTCTATGTATGTCTATTTCCTTGGCACGCTCTGCAGCCTTCAACCAAAGAGAGTGGGGTCCTCAGATCAGGCTAGGTGATCGTGCCTGGCGGGCTACTGCTTAACAGTTAGTAGTCGGAACTTGTATATATATAGTTAGTCGGTGTGAACGCTTCGATATTGCGAGTCAGGCCTCCATACATTGGTGGTGTTTTAGTATAGAAGTTAATTAAAAGTGTTACTCAGCGCCATCTTTGTTTTCTGTGCTGTAAACTCATAGTCGTGGTCTTCACTTGTGGCTTTCTTGTGTGGGTCAATTTTGGCCAGATAGATGACGCCACAGCTTAATAGATTTTAAGACGTAGTTAACCCAGAGCACTCGTCCGAAGAGCACCTGCGCGAATAGCACCTAGTCTAGTCTACGTTTAGCACCTATCAATATTTTTGACAGAAAGAGCACCTACCAAAAATATATTGATAGTTGCTCAACGTAGACTAGGCTAGGCGCTATTCACGTGCTCTTCGTACGGGTGCTCTGGGTTAACATGTTATAAGTATGAGGTGTCTTTAGATTCGGATTAATTGTGGGAGTAACATAAGGTATACAATATTGCAATGTCGAAACAAAAAAATATTTTTTTTTTCTTTTTAATTTGTGTTAGGTTTTTATTTTTTTATAATCATATTTTGTTTGTTCAGAAGCCTTCCACGTAGTAGTACTTATTTGCAGTAAAAACTTCCATTACTTAACATCGAATTTTCCTTCTAATTTGTATGCAATTTAAACAATAATGCAAGCATAACACCATGCAATACCTAATCATCTCGCATCTGAAGATGTATCAATTCTTAGAAATCGATGATGTGTAGCATGACAATGGATCAATAAAATATTGCCACATAAAAGTAGTTACTTTTATATGGCAATTCTTTTACAAATTTAAGTCCGAATTTTTGTATTCATCATCATCATATCAGCCAAAAGACGTCCACTGCTGGACATAGGCCTCCCCCAATTTTCGCCACCGTGGCCGGTCGTTCGCCGCCCTCATCCATCGGTTGCTCGCCACCCTTGTAAGGTCGTCGGTCCACCTTGTGAGGGGTCTGCCCACGCTGTGTCTTCCGGTTCGTGGTCGCCACTCTAGAACCTTTCTGCCCCAGCGGCCACCAGTTCTGCGAGCTATGTGTCCTGCCCATTGCCACTTCAGAGAAGCAACTCTGCGAGCCACGTCAGTTACTTTGGTTCGCCTGCGGATTTCTTCGTTTCTCAAACGATCGCGCAGGGAGACGCCTAACATAGCCCGCTCCATCGCCCTCTGAGCAACTTTAAGCCTTCGGATAAGACGTGGTCGCTAACTATGGTAGCGACCACGTCTCTGCTCCGTTTGAATTTTTGTATTAAGAATAGAAAATGGTACCTATAGGGGGCGCATCGCCGCGTCCAATCTGTCGATTACAAGTAATAACCATGTTTCTTATATCATCTAAAATTAAGAATATTGACGTTCATGTAACGACATTACCTAAAACAAAGTTACTCTGCAATTTCTGTAGGATAAAATGATAGGTAATTTTTAAAAATTACTTAATTGTTACAATTACATCTCTCCTATCGTCTCGATGTGTCCTACCTCTTATGAAACATAACTCTATTAACTAATTCTCTTATTGACTAGGTAATCATTTTAATACGTAGAACTGGACAAAAGCGATTCAAGTGTAAACTTATAAAATAGGACGTTTCTTTGTACATCTGGCAACATTAACGCATCTTATTAGACATTCTTAACACGCAGGTACTTTGAAATGGTCATTATCATTTTTGACTATGCATGTGTTTCCTGTTAAGGCTGTAGATAAGGATGTTATGGAGGAGGATTGTTTATTACGTGAACAACTGTTGATTAGTAAGGAAGTGTTAAGTGCAATCTTTAATTAATTAGTTAACTTTAATGTTGTACTTACTAAGGTGTTGTGTAGTGAAATGTATCGTCTCAAGTTTTGCAAGTAAGTTTTAATAAATCGTTTTTAAGGCATTTATGAAAAACAGAATTTAATGATACTTATTTGCTTATATAGAATGAGCTGACGCTAAACTTAGGTTTATTTAAAGCTTAAATTTGGATAGATTATACTGGTTTTAACATGAGTTGCTCAGATAGACCGGAGCAGCATATATCCTGTGATAGATTATTGACGTAAAGTAAGTAATAATATCCACACTATCGCAAAAAGAGCGCCACGAAGACACTATCAGTACACATTAAAATAACAAGCAATATGTATTATTAATAAAACAAAAAGCTTGCCCTGTATAAAATAAAGTGGAAAAAAAGAAAACCATTTTTTTTCTCGTGTTGACGCTACATTGAAATTTTATATACCCTATGTCACTCACATAATCGTTACGAATCTAATGACACCTCATACGTTAAAATCCATTAAGCCATTTAGGCTGTAGAGCGTGCCAAAGAAATAGACATACATACTTACATATATACGCTCGAAAAACATTACCCTCTTTTAATGCGTCAGTCGGGCAAAAAAAAAGAAAGTCTGCGGACTGTCGGCTCTGCTAACGTGCATCCAACTGACTCGCTTTTTCTTTCTTTTTTTTTTCTCTTATTCCCTTTTCTCCTATGATGAACATGTGCTTAATATTAAAGCTAACTAAAACCAAAAAGCCACCAGATCGCTATCACTACTACCCTTGCTGCACTTGCCTACATCATATTGCGCATACTTCAACATTGCTAGAGCTAAGATAGGATCACAACAAAGTATAAGCAATCTAAACGATATCTATTTATAAACAAGTTAGTAAACCTGTAGTTATTTGTAAATAAAGGACAGATCGGATAGTTTTCTTCAGGTGGAGGCCCGAGGCTGGTCAGCGTGGGTACAACTTGCGTTTATCGATTAAAGCGGTTTAAAGTACAGGCAAGAGCGATGAAAATTTTTGATAATGTATTAGTGACAGTCCAGTATCAACAATTTTTTTCCTGCTACTATTTGATACCACTATGAAGTATGATATCTATGTGCTAAATATCACCTTATTACGATCGCCAATGCTCCTGCAAACAATTTTTTTTTATAAATAGACACAAAAAATTAATATTACATTACAATATTAAACTAAAAATAGGTAGAAAAATATATTAGTAGAAAAATCACTTAACACCTACTAATTTTAAAAATAACTAGAGGTCCGCCTTCGCTTCTGTATCAAAAGTTTCCGCTTCGGTATCAAAAGTTTCCGCTTCGGTGTCAAAAGTTTCCGCTTCGGTATCAAAAGTTTCATACGATCTCACAAAACTCCTACGGAAAATATCATAGCAATAGTGTCGTATTGCATCATTTTTAATTACGAAGGCGCTTTAAATATTAGCAATTTTGAAAATGACTGGAAATAATTTTATCCGCTGTATTTTTTTATTTCTAATGGTAAAAGACTATTTAAATCGGTAACGTAGATTTTTATTAAAATCGTTGCAAACAAAAAAAAACAAAATATCAATTATTTTTTTATATAATATTAGTTTAGATTAAAAATATATGCTGTCGGTGTACTTAAATCAAACGGGTCACCAACTCAGCATTTGCTGGACATTATAGCACTTAGCGCTAGTTTTCAGCTGACTAGGGTGCATTCCTAGAAGACAACGTCTTTAGGCCGATAGACAGAGAGTTCATGACTACAGACTAACGAGATACCAAAGGACAAAGAAAGTTTGGCAGGCGGCATTGTGACGCTATAAGGTGATAACTACGCAGACTGCCGCTGCCCGTTACCTAATCTCTTAGTGGCCTCTTACTTAGTTTTTAAATTTTAATTAAATATAGTAATGTTTATACCCTGCTCGAAGGTCAACTGGTAACCATTAAAAAGTTCATATAAATTACTTTCACTCTATTTCTTATAACTTATACCATCCAACATTAACACCAAGCTCGCATATTTTAACGCCGCAAACTTACTGTCAGATATCTGTCTTAACAGTTCAAATACCAACACATTTTGTAAGATCTGGTTGCTGGTCTGTGGTACAATTAACCAATGTTGATGAAGTTAACCAATAGCGCATTGGTAATTAAACGCCGTCGTGAGTGTTGTAAGCTATGGAAAATTCATAAATAAGTGAAAATCGCCTAAACCGAAGCCAGTTTTCGTTAAGCTGGTCTAAATTCGCTACAAGGTATATTTACTTCCATTTACAACCCTTGTAAATGAAATAGATCTTTAGTGGATTGAACCCACATGGCTCATAAATCAAATCCTTACTAATGTTATAAATGCGAAAGTAGGTAAGTCTGTCACGCTTAAACCACTAAATCGATTTTGATGAAATTTGGTAGAGAGATTAGGTTAGACCTCGGGGAACAATATAGGCTCTCTTTCATTGCGAAAAAATGGCTTAAAGGGGTTTTTTTTTTTTTTTTTTTTTTTTTTAATTAATAATTTACAAATAATATACTTAATAATACACTTAATATATTTTACCATGAGTCTGCACCACAGTGCAGGGCGTGTTTGCAAATGTGCAAGCTTAGTTTGCAAGTTTGAAGACCGCCGCTGCACTGCAGTGCAGAGCTCAGCCTTATTTATTTGGACATAAACAATAATAGCGAACGAAACACACAAATACCAACCCACAAGGAATAAACAACCAACACAGAAGACAATACAGCAGAAGGCCGACACAAAACTTAAAACAACGACAACAATTACCCCTCCACTGTGCACACTGCCCAGACCGACACTAACGGCCGACCACAGCGCTTTGCCAACTTCTCCCTCGAAACGGAGGGAGACTGCTACCGAAACTCTTCTCTGGCATGCATTTCTTACAATGCTGTCCAAGAGACAGAGCCGTGCAGGTCCTGGACTGCGCTGTACAACTGTGGCATATGGAGGAGAATCATAATGGTGTGGGGAGGGATATGTTTGGGAGCTTGTACGGACTTGGTGGTGATTTTTTTTTTTTTTTTTTTTTTATTTTTTTTTTTGCTGTGGTGCGGTGCTGGTGAATGTAGAGTGCGGTCTGTTCAGTATGCACAGATGGACAACGCACGGCAAGCTTGTGCATCTGGGCTGTGCACCGGCAGCCTCGCTCCAATGGGCCACCTTAGCAGTAGGCCACTGCTGACCTTGCTAAGGTGTCCCATTTGCGTCTGACTGGGCACTGTGTGTCGAAGGCGTTGTGTGCTGTGTCAGGACACCCAGCCTTCGTGCAGTTGCAGCAGGAGGGCCGCTCCGCAAGCTTCTCCTTACACACGTCTTTGCGATGCGGCCCCCCACAATGGCTGCACACGTCCTCAGTGTCCTGACACAGCCGCCTTGTGTGCCCGTAACCTAAGCACCGAGAGCACTGCACCAGGGGGGACTGATCCTCAACTCTGACCCGCTGGAGGTCAATATGGACGGCCCCGGCCCCCGTTAGGCAGCCCCACAATCGAGGCGACACCTTCACCACGATGTGGGCTACCAACGGGTTCCTGGTCCTCTTCCGATATCTGACCTCCATCCGGTCATCGTCCCCGCTGATGTCCTTGAGGAGGTGCTTGTTCTGCGCCTTAAGCGCCCTCAGCACCTCCTCGTCGGTGTTGTAGGACATTACGTCCTTAAGGACAATCAGCGGGTCCCTGCCTGCAATGCTCTCGACGCTCAGGTCTTTGCCGTTCGCCTGGAGCTTGGTCTTAATGCGCTCCAGCTCCTCTGCCGATGCACAACCCAGTATCACCCTTTGATCCTTCACCTTCCTTATCCTGTCTACTTGCGGCTTAAAGGGGTTGAAGTAGGGGATAAAAGTTTGAATGAAAAATCGTCAATGTAAACAGAGATGTAACTGACATGCACGCGGGCGGAACTTCGGGTAACAGCTAGTCTTTTATATTTCCATCGAATCGACCAGGAATATCTACCTCCTCATACGATGATAAATAGTAATATAATACTAATTTGAATTTTATATTAGCCTACCAAAGTGACTCCACTCTGTCTGATGGTAAGCAATCAGTGAAATCCAAAAGTGGTAGTCACCGTTCTAAAAGCCATCGATAGAAACTGCTGGTGTGGTGGCCTCCACTATGGCGGCTTAGTGAGATGCTTTTCCACGCCACGTTTAAAAGACCTAGGATCAAAGTTAGATGAAAACACATGCGCTGGTAAAGAAGTGCTGGTTACATTGAGGATTTCGTTCTGTCAATGAGAGTTTATTTCCTTTCCCGTCTTCTGTAATTATCTTCTCTTCACAATCGGCAGAAGCTTGATTGCGTTCTCTCAGTATTGTTCTTAAAGTTAGAGGAAACACTTTTATTACTAGACTAGCTTGCCCCGGTACGGTTTTACCCGCGTCTTTGCTTACTGCTCTGCTGCCGTCTCCACCAGCGTGATGCTAGATAGCTTATAACCTTCCTTGAAAATTGGGCTATCATACACAAAAATATTTTTTTCAAATCCGACCGGTAGTTCAAGAGATAAGCGCTTATAAACAAAGAAACAAACTTTTACGCTTTATTTATTAGTTTGTATAGATTGAATTGTTGTTTAAGCTACCATATCGATACATCAAATATCACACATAATAAAACGGTGTCAAAGCCCTGTACCATAACCTTAACACAGTCTGCTGGTCACAATGACCAGTGGTTCTTACAACATAACTGATGGCTGTCACACAAAGGTGGGCGTGCTCGCGCATTGCACGCGCAGATCATCCGGCACACCTTGACTTATTATAGGGAGATACACAAGGTGTTAGTTGTTAGATGTCGATGTAGTAGAGATGTTAAAAGATGTTTTTAGAGTACCTATTGGGGTAAGTTATTTAATAATTTCTTTAGTTGCTATTTGAATGCAATAAGGTAGGTTTTTTCTAATGAAGAACTCAAATTTGGGACAAAATTAGAAATAAGGCAATCCAAACCGTTCTATCTTGTGTTAAATAAAAATATGCCTTTTACTTTTTTTTATCATATCAAGTATTTTATTCGTAGCCACTTTGTGTGTTACCTTGCTAAAAATTGTGACATTATGTCGAAAAGAGCAGTCTGAGTTTCTTGCTATGTATAATGTAGGTAATATACCTGCATTATACATAGAAAGAAACTCAGACTACTCTTTTCGCCAACTATTTTACTACAAAGCTAATATTTCCCAACCACTTAAGGTCTGCTAAAGTATAAATTCTTATCCATTTCCACATTTACATAATCAAAAGTGCACCATGCATATAAAATTACAAATTACACATTTAACATTTAATCTGTCCTACTTAACCCGCCGAGCACCGAACCTAGGACCATCGCATTTATGGTCGCTAGCCCATTAATGTAATCATTTGCATAATATATTACCTAGTAATGTATTCAAAGCTTGTTTTAAATCTAATAAACGCCATAACAATGTACACACATCGCATTTTACAATGCCTGTTTAGGGATAATTTATTTTATAATTACGTACTTACATCTTTCTATTATCGTGTTATTGAGAATGCCTCGCAGTGAGAATGTGAGCGAATATTGAGCAAGAGCTTGTCGATTTGATCTCCACCCGGGACAACACTGTGGACTTCGTAAGACACAAAGATGACACAAAGTGTTGTCCGGTAAAGGCATCGAGTTTGCTGGCAGTCAGTCTTTGACTGGATAGAAGAGATTATGGTTATTCCCTAAACATTTTTATCGGTGCATACTCTGCAATTATACCCAACTCAAGACCCGCCCCGGCGGGTTATTCCCTGAGCACCCCGATCTCCAAAGCCCCCGTCCCGAAGCACCCCGATTTATTTTTATCTTGGTAAAAATCTGTTTAGCTCAAAAGTTAGCAAGCAGATAATATATTAAATAAAAATATATTACTTACTAAAATTATAATACTTAAAGGATCAGAAAAAAATTATATAGTCTTGCTTGGTTAAGGTAAATATTAAAAAGTGCGTAAAACACTTTTATGTCGACGGTACAAGTTAAAAATAATAGAAAAAAGACTAATGTAATCATATTTACCGTATTCGGGGTTCTCCGGGACGGGGGCCTCGGAGATAGGGGTACTCAAGGAGTCTTCACTCGTGTATAAATTATCTTTAGATATAAATTGCATAACCTTCAGAAAGGAATTATCTAAATAATAGTGAAAACCCAATTAAAATATGTAAACACGCGTACAGACAGCGGGACCGACTTTTTCATACCTACAATGTTAACCTTATTGTATGTACCACGTAGCATTAAATTACTACCAAAACTAGTGCATTACACCTGTCTACATTAAACAATATCTTTAATAATAACTAACCTTGTACATAAACTAATAATTCATTCATACAACACAAAATCTATTGGTTTAAATCGAGATGGTTACTCGATAACAGCATACCAATTCGAAATAACACTCATTTAGTTTCGTAACGTCTTAACTGTATATAATTTATTATCTGTCTGAATGTTAGATTTTATCTGATGTTTGACAAATAAAGCCTAGGTGGCAAGTATTGTGAGGACTGAAGGACGTTTGCATCTCTTTGCTATTGTAAGTACGGACTTTTTACAACGGTAGACGGTACTAGATCCACGATGGTATCAGCATAAATGGGATCGACCGGGGAAGTACTACCCTCTCATAGAGGATCGACGTAAGATTATTAGTTTTCATGCTAATGTGTTTCGCTCGGTGAGTGAGAGCGCCGGCAGCCCAAATACCCTTTCGGGCCTCTTCCGTTTTCCTTGTTTTTTCTTATCCTCTTCTCCGAGATCAGCAACGGCTTGGTTGTGTTTTCTAAGCATTATTACTTCAGCGATGCTTGGAAAACACAGCCATCTCTATAGGTTACGGTTACCACTTACCCTCAGGTGAGCCGTATGAATGTTTGCCACCATAAAAAAAATACTACTTTGGTAGCTAACAAGCATATGGCCGACCTGAAGGTAAGTGGTTAACGTTACTTATGAACCTTGCCGACCATTAAGGGAGACGAGAATAAGGAAGGAAAAGGGAAATAGAAGATCGACAAAACAAGCACACTTCAAAAAAATAGGGATGAACAAGGGATCTTGTTAAACAGTTTGCAAGTAGGATGTCTGAGTCTTAATAAATAGAAAAAAAAGAAAGAAAAAGATTTATTTTTGTACACCAAACAGAACACACTTAAATTAATACAACGATAAAGCTAAAATTAATAATTACTTATTTTTTTATTAAAACCTAAAATCAGAAAATAATGTAAAAATAAAAATAATGCTCACTGGCAACACCAAATACCCCTACGTCTCTGCTTACCTCATTCATCATGTGATTATACTGTATTTTACAACACATTTCCTTCCAATCAACTTGTATTATTTTATTAGTTTCATTCCTCAATTGAAAGTCAATTAACGACTAATGATCAATGTTCGAGATAAATTAATCGTAACACACTAATGGGCATTGTAAACATTATAATTAATTACAGATTATAAATTCGCAAATAATATTGTTGCCTTCCGTAGAAAAAAGACGTAAGATAGAGAATCTGTAATAGAAAAATCTACTCTATCACATTTAAGTAGGTACTATTTTTGCTGATCCTCTAGAATTTTGGAAGACAGTTACCATTTACCCTTGCCACCTTCAGCAATATAAATTTTTGCCCGACTGTCGAAGTCAAGGCGGGTACTGTTTTTACAATAGGTATGCATAGTAGGTACAGGAATATAATTTTCTGCTTTGCACGTAGTTTTTGTCCGACTGGCGAAGTTACGGATGAATGTCACGTGAATGTTTTCGAGCGTATGTATGTATGTATGTGGGTATTTATGCTTTTTGTATTTTAATACTCTAAAGGTATTTCTTGTTTGCTTATTACGTAGTAGGTATCCGTACTAGTCCACAGTCAAGCATGTGACTATGGGAGACACCTCCCCTACAATGTATTAATATATATTATGATACTGTCTAAACAACTAATCCACTAAATAAAAAGCAGTAAACGCTACGCTCATGTCGTAAATACCTTCGAATACCCAAATGAGTTTGCTTCATAAAATTGAGTAACATGCATTGATTAGACGGCTTCTTTTAATTAAGTTGTAAAACTTGTCAGCTTCTAATACGTATATGTTGTTTTTAAGCAACTTGCTAGACAAATAGGTACACTACCTGATGATAATGTCACCTATGGATATGGCGTATGTGTTCCTATCTAATTATGATCCTGGGTCTTTTAAGCGGGGCGTGAAAAAGCATATCAGTAAGCCGGCATAGTGGAGGCTACCATACCAGTAGTCTGGCTTTTGGAATGGTGTCCACCACTTCTGGATTCCACTGACTGCTTACCATCAGTTAATAACCTAGTTCTTGAGGAAGGTTATAGGGACGGGAGTAGAGCAATAACCAAAAACGCGGGTAAAACCGCGGTGCGGCAAGCTAGTATTCCTAATATTGATAAAAAGCCTGTGTCCGTCTCCGGAACCAAATCTATCTACATACCACCCAACGAGCACACTAGTGGCAATGGCAGCTTATTTTGTAACTTTCAGCTGTAAAATAGCGGTTTAAGGGTTAAAAAAGCAGTTCAAAGTTGGTAAGTGCGTCCCGTCTAAAGTTATAGAAGTTACTAAAAGTGCTAGAACCTGAACCAAATGCAACTTTGGCATTTACAGTAGTTCACAGTAGAACTCATTTGCTGCTTACACCTTTATGTGAGAATTAAGAAGTTCATTCGGCTACCTACAGCTGCACAGTGGTTTCTATTGTAACTTTTATATGCTACTTGATTACAGAATGGGGTTAATTGTAGACTGTTTGCAGCAACTGTATATGAGATACAGTAGCAACTATTACATTACTACAAGTTTGATTAAAGAAGTAATAGATGCTCTTATGCACATTATAGTTAGAAAAAAACATCAGTGTAACTGAAGACTATATTGGATCCATAGATAAGCAAGATGAGCTGCCTTTAGTATTACAATAGACATAACATGTTCCTTAACGATGCTTTTCATTTGACTCCATTCAGGTTGGACAGAATCGTCCACTTTGCAAAGTTTTTCTTTTTTGGCCATCTTAAAATGCCCCTCTTTTCCCACCCTGAAGGGCAGATTGACAGCTCTGCCTTGTTGCCATTTAATGTTTTTACTATTTTAAAAGGCATTCTGTAATAAAATAGTAATAGATAATAAGTATTTAAAATGTTTAGACTTCACTATAAAATTACTGTATCTTATTTCTAATGGCATGTATTATATTATGTTATGTATTAAAAACAACCTTTATTATCATGTTTATATAGAAATATCAGTAAATTCAAGTATCGCAGTTAAATGGTTATGTGGGATATCGTTTTAAAACTTTTAACTGACTGTAGCTCGAGAAAAGTTATCACTTTTCTTCATACATTAAGTTTAATATTAGATCGTCACATCTTTGGTTAAGACGCGTAGCATTTCTGTGTTGAGTAAAGGTTTTTCAATAAGGATCACGGACCTCCAGAACGATAACCATACGAATAAGTGACAGATATTATACTTAGCCGTGTAAAAGGAAGAATAGCAACTCTTTTGTGACTGTGAATTGCATTAGAGGATCAAAAATCGGTTCAAGCTTTACAAAGGAGAAAATTAGCACTCTAATTATGACAAGTGAATTATTAGAGCCTAAACTGCAGGTTATGACTATATAACAATGACGCCATGATTTTTAAGAAAACGTGAAAAATTGTAATAGTTGAGATGATTGTGATGACGTTAAATTGTTTAATTTACACTAAATTTACCATCAAACAAACGGCTACTTCTGAATAGTTAGTTGCCGATACATAATAATACGGCAGTAAATTCTACTCCGTATAACCAATAAAAATTATCACACCTATCTTTTGATTTTTTAATAAAACCCTGAAAGCGCGTCAAAGATACTCGAAAATTATCTTATATATCCACAGTAAACTGGACAGCGTTTTAAGCCACTTTATATAACTTACTAATACATAATACAAACTGTAACATACTTTTGTTTTATTTTAATGATGGCGACGAAAACCTATATTATCATAAATTGACAAATGAATACAATAAAACTTCGTAATCAAATCATTCGTTCAAAGCAGTTTAAATTAAATCATTCAGAAGAAGCGCCACTAGAGCTATAATATGGTGTTTTTAAATTGTTATAGCTCTTGAAGCACCTTTAAGCAACCGTTGTACAGGTTAAAAAGAACTTATAGCTGCATAATATTGTGCCCAAATGGCGCTAAAGCGGCTGCATTATGTCTGTAGTAGACGCTCTACAGCTTACGTCTAACACCATAGGTAATAATCAGATACGCTCCAAAGCCCTAATGCAGCATAATTGTGCTAGTTGGGCAATTTTCATCGAAATCGATTCAGCCGTTTAGGCGCTGAGTGGTAACTAACATACACACAAACTTTCGCATTTATAATTTTAGTAGGAATTAGGATTTAGCAAAGAGAGATATTGTCCTCCGGCATTCGAGAAACCTGTTTAAATGTTACGTAATAAAACTACATTTTTGAAATATTTATAGAGCTGTACTAATGAATCGTTGTTTGAATAAATTTGAATTGTTTAGTAATAGCGATCGATAGGTTAACGCCATTCAACAACGTGCTTGCATGCAAATGTTTTAAGCGTTAAATCAGCACGCATTTGGCTAGTTTGATCCATCCATAATTTAAGAGTTAGACTCTTGTCGGTGGAACTGATGCAATTCCTGCCACTTCTCCCTGTCCAGAGCCATCTCTTTAACCTCCTTATACGACATGGCACCAGCACTTTTCTTTATTTGACTCATATAGTTTATCCGTGGTCTTCCCCTACCTCGCTTTCCTTCTATTTTCCCTTCTATGATGTTTTTTATAAAGCTGTCATGTCGTATAATGTGGCCAATCATCTTTCCTCTTCTACTTTCTATTGTCCTAAGCAAGGTCCGCTTTTCTTTCACTCTTCTCAACACATCTTCGTTTGTGATCCTCTCTGTCCTACTTATTTTCTCCATCCTTCTCCAGCACCACATCTCAAATGCCTCCAACATATCCCTTTCTCTTTGTGTCATTGTGCACGTTTCACACCCATACAGTGCTATGCTCCAAACATAAGTTTTTATAAATTTCTTTTTCACTTGTTTTGATATTTTAGATGTAAATATATTTCTGTTTTTATGAAATGTTTGTTTTGCTATTGCTATTCTGGTTTTTATGTCTTGTATACATCTAGCATCTTGTACAATAAGGCTTCCGAGATATTTGAATTGGATTACATTTTGTAATGGGTTATTTTCTATTTTTATTGTTCTGTGTGAGTTCAAACTAGCTTTGGATATGTTTAGTATTTTAGTCTTTTTAATGTTAATTTTAAGAGAAAATTCTTTAAATATGTTGTTCATGGTGTTTAAAAGTTCCTGTAGGTCATTCTGTGACTCTGCTAATGCCGCAATATCATCAGCAAATCGTATGAATTGTATTGTTTCTCCATTAAACTTAACACCCTTATTTGATGTTTCTGAGATTTTCTTTATGGCTGATTCTATAAAAACATTAAAAATGAGTGGTGAAAGTGAACAACCTTGTCTTACTCCTTTCCTTATTCCTGCTCTTTCTCTCTCGTTTCCGATTTCTATGATAGTTTCTTGGTTCTTATATAATTCAAATATAGTTCTTCTATCTCTAAAATCCAATCCAATTTCCTTCAATATTCTCATCATCCTCTTCCAGTCAACATTGTCGAACGCCTTTTCTAAATCTATAAATGCTATATGGGTGTTTAGTCCTATGTCCATTCTTCTTTCTATGATTAGTCTCAGGGCCAAAATTGCTTCTCTTGTTCCTCTGTCCTTTCTAAAACCGTATTGGTCGTTGCCTAAGCTATATTCTATTTTATCTCTTATTCTGTGTTGGATGATTTTCAGTATAATTTTGGAGGCTTGAGAAACCAGCTAGTTTGATATCGACCAGAAAACTGACATAATATATGATGAGATGTATCTAATTCATAATAAATTTGACATAACACTAATATATTTTGTAATAATCTAATCTTAGTAATCAGAAGTATTTGCATGTCACTTAGATGTTGCTCTCTTATTTTATGTAATATCGTAAATAAAGATTAATATATTCTATTCTGTTCTGTTCTTATCTGTTCTATTCTGTTCTATTCTATTCTATTTATTATTATTATTGTTGTTTTTTAATTGTTTTTTTTTTCATTCAATAGGTACTTCATGTTAAATTTATATATCAGGTACTTAGTGCAATTAAAACCTGGAGTTATTTACTAGCGCATGTTTTTATTTTCTAATCTCATCTTTCAAAGTCGCCATAGTGGACCACCATGCTAGTAGTTTGCCAAAATGGCACCAACCTTTGACCGTACTGACTGCTTACCATCAGGCAGCGTGAAGTTACTTTATCATAGACCACCTCAGATAGTTATAAAGTAAATTATCTATATTACTAGCTTCCCGCAGAGCGGTTTCATTCGCGTCTTTGGTTACTGCTCTGCTCCTGTCGCTAGTAGCGTGATGGTACATAGCCCATAACCTTGTTTAAGAAGTTTGATTGAACGCGCTAATCTCAGGACCTACCAGTCAGATTTCTTTAATTCCTTGCATTTGATAGCCTAGTTCTTGAGGAAGGTTATAGGCTATGTAACATCACACTACTGGCTACCGGAGCAGAGCAGTAACCTAAGATGTCAGGTAAAACATGCTGCAGAAAGCTAGTAGTAAATAAAATACCTAAGCATCATTGCAAGTCCCGCAGGCTATATACTATACATGTAATTTGCATACCATTTCTCAGTAATGTCGCAAGCGGCGCGGTTAGTTAGAATTATTTTGCATATTCAAGCACCCTGTGGATTGATTACGATGTTTATCTTGAACATGCTGTTGTAATTATCAATTACATATTGCACATACATTTACGGTAGTAGATCCACGCTTATTTCAGCAGGAATGGGCCGGATCGTCCAGGGAAGTACTACCCTCTCATAGAAGATCGACTTAAGAGTAGTAGCTTTTTTATTATTTATTGTGTGGTACTTCTCCGGTCGATCGGATCCATTTATGCTAAAACCTTCCGTAAATAATAGATAATAACAATGTGCAATATAACATAATAAATTTCCACTCCAGGTTGGCGATGGAGAGCCGCGTGGGCCTGGACTACATCGTAGAACATGCCGAGTATACGGGCAAGCTCGCCGCCGCGCTCACCTCGCCCGCTCCGCCTGTTAAAAAGCAGGTCAGTTCTTTTTTATTGTCGACTGTGGCAGACGAGCAAACAGCCCACGTGATGGTAAGTGGTAACTGTCGCTCATGGACGACTCGTAGTCCCTAGCATTGCCAGGGACTCTTCGAAGCCGCTGTCTACCGTGAAGGCAGTGCGGTAGGTGAAAGGTTTAAGGGAAGTGAGGAAAAACGCAAAAGGGAAATTGGGCCTCCGGCACCCTCTACAATTTATTTCAACAAAAACCCACTATCTATAGTGGAGGCCATCATGTCATCAATTTAAAATGATGGCTTTTGGGATTGTATCTACCAGTCGTAGGCTCCACCGACTTTTCACCATTAGACAGAGTCAAGAAATTTTTTCAGGCAATTAAAATATGAAACTCTTTATTAGCGCATGGATTTTCTTTACATTTTAATGCTGGGTATTTTAAGGTGGACATCAAAAGCCATATCTTACGTACGCCATAATGGTAGCTTAGGTGGCTACTATGCCTATTTGCCATAAAACGATCACCAGGCATTCACCCAAAAATATTAGATTTGCAACAATTCACCACAAATGGCAGGTAACCCATCCGTCAATACGAATTTAAAGCTGCTGTTGCCTCATGTTATCTTAATCGTTATTTAAGGTACTCGCGAGAGATGCATGTAATAAGAAAGAGAATTAAAATAGAGTAATTGTATGTTTTAGGCCAAAGACCATAACACTTCATTTTTGCAGGTGTTCGAGTTATTATCAGCTTTGTGCGTGTACAATGCTGATGGGTACGCCAGAGCGGTCGACACGCTAGAGCGATACAAGGTAAGTTATCATTCAAAATCAAACACTTTTATAAGATAATTTTCGCTCAAGTAACTGCTCTAATCTCTTCACACAGCAGAAGGCTACTTGAAAGAGGTTGATATAATGTCATATAGCACAATTCATCTCTTCCACATATGTGTAAGCTCTTGTACGAATTACTTTCTGCAGTTTTCTAAACGCTAAATCCTCCTAACTTCTACGCGTGGTAGGACCGCCTAGTTCTTTATTATTTTTTTATTTATGTATTTACAATGGATGACCCAATTAACGTAAAAAGTATAAAATATAAACATCACCTTAACAAAAGTAGATCATTATACTTTACGCACACTGTCACTGTACATTACGTTATAATAGTCCAAAAATTTGGTTCTATAGAACAAAGGGTTACAGGGCAAGTTTCCTGCGAGTTTTGAAAATAGGTAATGGATGGAGGATTTCAATTACTTTTTCCTAATTTCAACTTTGCCCCGTATCTTTGCCGCTCGCGCCGCGTTTTGAAAACAATAGAAAACATATATATATATTATTATATTATATATATATTATATTATATGTTATATTATATTATATATATATATATATATATATATATATATATATATATATATATATATATATATATATATATATATATATATATATATATATATATATAACTTCACGCCTGTCTCCCTTTAATGGGGTAAGCAGAGACTATAGAACGCCATTTGTTGCAATTTATACATAGGTAACTCCTTGAAAATCGAAAAGTGTTTTAATTTACTGGTTATTTGTTTTAGACGTTAAAAAATGAAAGATATCGTCTGACCGTGGTGGTGGAGGAGCTGAAGAATGCCAGCACCACGGACTACAAGACGGCGCTGGTGGCGTTCATCAACTGTCTCATCATCTCAGCGCCGAGGTTACCCGATAGGATTCGGGTCAGAAATGAATTCATCGGTAAGTCTTCGCCTTTTTAATTTGCCGCCAGTAAGGTATTATAACGGGTGGCGCAAAAGTAAAGACCCTATTTGGTTCAGCTATAACATTTTTTCTAAATTAGAAAACTAGATTTAGATTTTTTTAAATGTATATTTGTGCCATTAAATTTCGTACCATTAGGATTTAAAGATGATGTCTTTTAAATGGTGACCTCCAGAGTTGATACACATTTGAGCCCTATTTATGACATTTTGCATAACTTGCCGTAACACTTCCTGCGTTTCCATTTCCATCTCTCAGGGCATGTCAATAAGCAGAATACTCGGTTCTGGGGCACTGATAATCCGCGCATTATTCAAGAAACACCTCTACACCCACTAAAAGTTACTGTATGGTGTGGCATCTGTGTTGACAGAGTGATCGGACCCTATTTTTTCGAAGACGCTGGAGGCAATGCGATTACTGTCACTGGAGAACGCTACAGAACCATGTTACGTGAGTTTTTGATACCCAGTTTGGACGAATTGGGGCTGGAGCACATCTGGTTTCAACAAGACGGCGCTACGGCACACACAGCGCGCGACACTATGGACTTAGTGAGGGACGCTTTTCCAGGCCGAGTTATCTCTCGTTTTGGCGATTTGCCTTGGCCTGCAAGATCACCCGATCTGACCAGTCCAGACTTCTTTCTTTGGGGTTTTTTGAAATCTCGGGTGTATGTGAACAAGCCACAGACTCTCGCAGCTCTAAAAGAAAACATTCGTCAAGAAATAACGAACATATCGCAGGAAGTGTTACGGCAAGTTATGCAAAATGTCATAAATAGGGCTCAAATGTGTATCAACTCTGGAGGTCACCATTTAAAAGACATCATCTTTAAATCCTAATGGTACGAAATTTAATGGCACAAATATACATTTAAAAAAATCTAAATCTAGTTTTCTAATTTAGAAAAAATGTTATAGCTGAACCAAATAGGGTCTTTACTTTTGCGCCACCCGTTACTTAAAAACAAGAAAGTTCCCTGGATTAAGTACATTTTGGGATCCTGATTTGTACTGATATTTTACAGTGTTGCTCAAAGGAAAAAAACCTTGCATTTCTATTGGGAAATTTAGTATTAGCCCTAAGTTTAGTTTATTTCCGATAAATAACATCAGGCTCTAGTACTCGTTACATGGAACTCAATAAATTTGACAAACGTAAGTATTCTATAACCCTATCGGGGAAAAGAGGTGTACCATGTGATGAAAAGAACTCAACGGCTACATGGGTCAGCTGTCGTCCTATTTAAATTTCTAGGGCACAGATTAGCAAAGTTTAATTTGTGATGTTACGAGATATTGTTATCTTTAGTTATTAATAGAGATAACAAACACAATTACGTTTTATCACTTTATCACATTTTGATAAAATATTATTTTTGTTTTCAGGCTTGGGTCTTCTGCCAACATTAAATAACTTGAGGTGAGTTAACTTGATCTTGTTTATTTAATTACATATATTTTAATGATTCTTTTTTGCGAGGAAGGTCATGTTTCAGACGTGGTCCCATATAAATTTGATGGGGATTGTTTCAGCGCTTTTTGATATAAACAAAATATACGTAGATGATGTTTTGGTTTGTTTATGTAATGTTGAAGAATTCTACTTTTAGTTTTTGTTAAAGTTTGGACATAGGTACATATAGTACAGTTTTTAAGTCGGTTTTTGTTTTTTTTATTGAATTCATTATTGTAAAGCATGATTGACAAATAAGTTTCGGGACACTAAATACTAAGCACCAGGAACGATGTTTTAATCTGTCATCAAATGCATAGTATTAATGTATTTTTCTTTCGCTGTCTGCCGGCGCTAATAGATGCCCACTCAATAATGGACATCCATGTGACAGAAAAATACATAGGAAAGACTAAAATTTAATTAACTTAGTGTTTTAATTAAACTTCTACAGGTAACTGTCCAAACTTATTTAGTTGCACCGCCCCGAATATTAGATGCACTTCCTGAAAATCCGATGCAACCCTCTAAAAGTAATCCTGGCAGCGTCCTTGCTTCTACAACTTATAAACCGTAATGAAATTGGTAGGCAAAATAACCTTTTTTACATTTTTTCCTCCTACATTTCTTTCTTCCTCACGGTCAGCAACGACCTCTTTTCTTTCCATTGTGACTGCAGCATTTAGAGACCACAGGCCATCTTCATAAGCCACTTAATATCATGTGTTATTGCTACCGAAATACGTTGCACATAAAAGATTAGTATGCCAATATTCAAATTATAAGTCTAGACCCCACACAAGATAAACCTGTTATCCAAATTATACTATTAATTATACACTGACAACCTTGTGTAATAAATTATTACACCCGTATAGCTTGTCATAGGCAGCAAACTTGGCATACAGGTTGGTGACTCCAGTTAGGTTAGATATTTTTAGCACGCAGGTTTCTTCAAAAAAGGTCTACCAGTAGTGGATGTCTTATAGCCAAATTTGTCATTCAGCCGTTGTTAAGACAAAGGCCTTCCTTTTTAAACTCTTCACCGTTCAAGGCTTTTTAGTCTATACTAATACAAATTATAAAAAGGCATCGTACGTCATGAACTGGGTCTTTGATAGCCGAAATCACCTTTTTACACACTTTTTCTTTCGCCTTCATTTGTTTTCATCTTTTTAACTTTTGGCAACAAGTTGGTTTTAGTTATTTTCTTTAGTAGTAGGTATAAGCTACGATGAGTACGATGAACTGTAAGGTAAATAAAGTTCAATTTATGTAAGTTGCGATTTATCAATTTTAAACATTATAACGATAACGAAGGAAACGGAAGGTTTAAATTACTGAAAAGGCTTACTCATCTTATAACCTTTTACCACTAAAGATGTGTAGGTAAGTTTTTGTGTCTCTCTTCCACAGTTGATTGAGCACAGTAATCGTTTAATGAACAAAAAACTTCCAAACTTTTTTGTCAGTATCTTTATTTAGTAATTTGATATACTAATACTGTGTTAGTGTTATTTGATTGCCAATTTTGTACTTATAAGAAACAAACAGTAGCTAATAGTTTACAATTTATTTTGTTTTTGTCTGCGGTGTCGTTTTAAATCTTTTTATGGAAGAATTCGTTGAAGTAGGTATTATTCCGCGGCTCAAAGCATTATGAATTTCGTAGAGTAGTTGTGCATTGGATTTTTATACAGGACAAATGTTGACACATGTTGTAATGGCTTACATCAGCATACCTGTAGAATTTTGCCAAATGTTTTTAATGTCTCTGTTATAACGAGTCCTCCGTTAAACTATCATAATAGCTTAGTGGTTAAAACACTCGCCTTTTATAGGTCGGTCAACCTGAGACAAATTCGATATGAGTATAAAAAAATAGACAACATTTGTAGATAAGATTAAGACTAGAAGGACTCTAGACGTACTTTCCTTTCGTAATTTACTTCATTAAAACCTTTATTTGTTTCCTTGTTATTTTTTAAACACAACCCTCGCACTACGACTTCATGTCAAATATAGTTTACATTCACAAAAATACGCTTAATAACATCTTACATTTTCACAAACAAGTATATTGTTAGTGCTAAAAACAAGTTTTAAATATCCTTAACGAGTAATACTAATCACGAAACGGAGTCAACAAAAACAAATCGTGTGTCGAGGCACTCTTATACTGTAGCGAGTGTTGTGTTGGGGCACTGACTGTTGATACACAGTAACAGTGGTAACAGTGGCTACCTGGACACGATCTTGTCTAGCACGGTTCGTTTTCAGCGTTCATTTCTCCCACGTAAGTGCTGGCTCTGGAACGAGCTGCCAGCTGCGTTTCCCGAGCGCCATGACATGTCCTTTTTCAAACGAGGTTTAAAGAGAGCATTAATATCACGATAGCCAGCGGCTTCACGGAGCCCCTGGCATTGCAGAAGTCTATGAGCGACAGTTACCACTTACCATCAGGTGGGCTGTTGGCTAGTCTGCCACTGTAGACAATAAAAAAAAAACTGAGTTTGCGGGTACATTAAATAACTTATTAGCGATGTATGAAAAAAAAGGATAATTTCGACTGTCTTGGTGGTACAATGATAGTGCAACTGCTGCACAAGAGTTTGTGGGTGCGATGTACACACGCGACAGAACTTTTTGTCACTCCACATAACGATCTAAACCCAGAACCATCACTAATCCAACTACCTACTTTATTAAATTCAAAAGTATCAAAATACACCCAGTGTTCTCAGTAGGAAAACGTTTAAAAAGGTCCAGCGTGTGGGCGGCCCGGCTGACCAGCTCCATATATGGACCGCTGAATAATCTCGCACTCATTAGTTTATTCACCACAATGTGACTAAACCCTCTATAACCCGTTTGTACCGCATCTGGTTATTTACGCAACATTAGTACAAAGAAAATACTTTGATTATGATATGTCATGCATAATATGATCAGAAACTCACTCTAAACTCTCTGTAGTTACTCGACTGGCGCCTTCTGTATTGCAAACTTAGGGCAAGATTCACAGACCGCACTTTGACTTTACAAAGTAAAGTCTAAACTTTGTACCAAAAATATGTTTGAATATGAAGTTGAAAGTAATCTTCGGCAATACAAAGCTTACTTTGGGAAGGTGCCTTTGCTGTAAAGTAAAGTCACGATTGTGAATCTGGGCCTAAGATACATATTTTTGGTACAAAGTAGATCTTTGCATCAAAGTAAAGTCAAAGTGCGGTCTGTGAATCTTGCCCTTACTTCCCGCAGCGCGGTTTCACCCACTTTAAGTTACATCTTGGTTATTGCTCCGCGCCCGTCGCCAGTACCATGATGTTACATAGTCTATAACTTTCCTCTAGAACTGGGCTATCATACGCAAAAATAAATTTACCAATCCGCCTCGTAGGTACAGCTCGTACTTCCAAAGATTAGAGCGTCGAGCGTTCAAACAAACAACTCTACCGCTTTATAAATTTGTACTAGCTCTCCGCGGTGCGGTTTCACCCGCGTGTTTGCTTACTGCTCTGCTCCCGTCACCAGTAGCGTGATATTATATAGCCTATAATTTTCCGCAAGAACTGGACTATCATACGCAAAAAGAATTATTCAAATCCGACTTGTTCAACCAAACAAACAAAATCTTCCGCCTTATTTATAAAGATAGCTCACCATAAGCGATTATTACCGTAGCCTATTGACATCTTGTTTCTGTACTCAAAGTGTCTATTGCTAACAAAACACAACTAGGCCATTGAAGACTGTGACAGAAACATAAAATGGAGAAAAGAAAAGAAAGGAAATCGAAGAAGTAATGGGGTCTCCAGCGCTTTCTGGCAGATTCACAACAGTATGACAAAATTAGGGGATCAGACCGGAGTAATATATTTTTAAAAAATCTGATTTCGTACACGAATCAGAACGGTATATAAAACAAAATTGAAATAGGTAAACCAAACCCTCAGGGGATCAGATACAGTGGATCCGACTGGAATAGCTCAATTGTACCACTATATGCTATTAGTGATCAACGTTGGTAAATGCAGCCCATTCATGACTCCAGCACGGATTTACGCGTATTCGTAAAGCTTAACTTAATTTTGTCTTAGAACAAAAATAACCATTCAATCTACATTATTTTATCAGCATTGTGTCAATTTCCATATTAAAGTACACAGCGGTATATAATACCCACGTTTGCGTCGTGTTTTTTGCACAAATAAATGCTTTTCTTTCTTTCTTTCTTTCTTCTATCCATATTAGGTTTTATTTAATTGAAGAGGACCATATTATATTATGCTGCTCATGTTTAAATTTCACTCAATTTCCTTCAACTTTTAAAAAACTCGCCGCCTATCATTAGGCTCTTCAAACTTTAGACCACATTTTAGAACCGCAGTACTTAACTAGTACGCCACTAATAATAGTTTTTACTATTATTAGTATAATAAGAAACAATGACCTTTATTCTTTAGACATGAAGCGGCAAGCCAGCCCGACCTGGGCGTGCAGCTGGACGTGTTCGAAGAACAGCGGGAGAGTGATGAGGCGCAGGGACCTGGAGGAATCAACCTCAACTCGCATCTCGACGTCTTCTATGCGATATTGAAACAGGTATTTTGCTTTGGTGGAGTCTCTTCTTGGAGGTCAGAGCTTAATCGCTTAAGATATTTTATGCCATGGTCTACGGTTTTTACATGTATGATTTTTATACAAATGCATTGCCTAAGAGTAGGAATTTGCTGTAGTTATCGCACTTTTACAAATTGATGACGGCAGAAAAGTGACATTTAATGATCTGAGAACACTGCTATGTTTTAGTATTCCCTTAGTCTCCATCGACCTGATAGACAGCAGGATAGCAGGTCAATATTTTAATTTTTTAATGTTTTATCTTATTTTATAATGATTATTATAAAATTATATTTTCTTATATCATTCGAATGTCTATTATTGTACATACTCGTCGACGTCCGTAGTAAGGGAAGTATGAGACTTTTATAAAATATAAGTTCTGCAACTAAAAACTTATAAACCTAATACCTTCTCTAGGTGGCAGACACTCCTCAAGAGATCCCATTCCTGAGCATCCTGCAGCACCTCCTGAGAATAGACCCTAAGGAGCCTGTCAGCGACATCGTGTGGGACACAGCAGAGACCTTGGTCCATCGCGCTACGTTGCTCGAGAGCAGGGAAGATGCTGCCAAGCTGCTTAGGGCTCCTAGTGTTCAGGTATGCAGAAGATAACGAAAGTTTATCAAAAATAGGACTCATAATAAAGACCTTTATTGCACAAATAATACTACTTTTGGTAGTTTCTTTGTCAATACTGTAGTCCATAATCCGTAGAGGATGGTTCGGAATCTCATACAAGACCAATAATTTGTGTGATCCACAAGAAAATTGCCTCGTCTTAAAAAATGTATATGTGTATTAATTTACTTACTAACGGCCTGGTTCTTTTACTTACAAAATTACACAAAATTAGTGCCCTACTAGATCGTGAAAACACTTATCATACAGCGAAGTACTGATCGCCATGCTTGTTCAATCCACTTTAAGCAAGCGTGCTGAACAGTACTCTGCTCATACTCTGTATGAACAGTGGGCAAAAAATGCGCTGGACAATCTTACTACTGTGTATAAAATCGTCCTGTCACTCTTGTTAAAGGCTAAGGTCGGCTGCACATGTCAACACAGAGACTCATCAGCGGGTGGTAGGAAGCAGAGCTTGCAGCGAGCCTTGTCACCACCACCTCCACCGCCACCGCCGGCCATGATGGCACCACCTGCGGGTAAGATGTTTATATCATTCAGCTTGTAGACAAGCATAATATTGATATGTGATTAGGTATCAAAGCCTATGGACGTGACAGTATTCTATGTATTGTACTACGGCAATAGTTATAAAAGCTTCGGTAACGCAGTGGTTGTGAGTTCAATTCCCACACGTGACAATAATTTATGTTATTCATAAATGTTTATTTCTAGTCTGAATATACCAATTTAATAAACACTTGATTCAATAAATTTGTCTGTCAAATTATCTTATTTTATAATCATGTTTTTTTTTAATATAAATCCATTTTAATTACAATGAAATACACACCATAAATGAAGGGAATAAGGTCGCTAACCTTAAAATACATTTCTAACCTACTTCTCTTATTCTAGGTATCCCCCCACCGCCAGCTCCAATGCTCCCTCCTCCGCCGTGTGGTCCTCCCCCTCCCCCTGTCCCTCCTCCACCCTCAGCTCCTTGTCCCTCTCCTCCTGTCCCTGTAATAGACGTCAAACTGCCGCAGCAGGAGACACCCATACCCAAGACTAAAATGAAGACCATCAATTGGAATAAGATTCCTAACAATAAGGTGAGGCGTGCTAGTTCTTATATGGCTAGTTTTATCGTTTCGCGTTTTGGCAGCGCCGTTGGACCGCACGCGTTCGAAAATGTATCAGGTAGTAATCTGAACGGCGCTGCTCAAGCGCGTAACTATGAAACGCTTAGTACTACCTCATACATCTCCAAACGTGCGCGCTCTAACAGCCGAAAGGCGAAACGATAAAACCAGCCTAAATTGACCTTCTTCATAGTCGTTTATAGATTTCAAAGACGCAAGAAACATAGTCAGCTACGAGGCACGCATCTCTGCATTCTGATAGCACCATACCAAAATAAATATAAAAATATTGTTCTTGCATTCGTAGAATGTCTTCTCTTTCTACTGCTCCTAATTCACTGTTTTTAAAACTATAAAATATTAAACAGAAAAAGCACGATAGGTGTGTTGCTATGACGAAAATCTAAAGCAATAAAATAATAAAAGCTAAGAATGAATTTTGCTACAATTCTAATTCAAATTACATTACAGGTCATTGGTCAAAACAATATCTGGTCACTAGTAGCTTCCAGCCACAAACACTCACCAAAAGCTGAACTGGACTGGAGCGAAATTGAAGGACTCTTCTGTCAACAGGTACATTTGTATAAAATGAAACAATATAACTAACAAAATGATATTTATATTTAATGGTTAGTGTAGGCTACCTATATATCTGTAAGAAAATAAATAACAAAACACACAAAGCTCTTATTTCTATATAGAACGATACTGAAGTTTCGCACCAAATACTATTATTTAGAAACTTAGGAACTTGTTTTAGAAATTTCTTTATCAATGCTTGTGTACCGTGGATTTTTTGCGGTAACACATAAAAAATATCGCACAAAAAATAAGCATTATATGAAACTAAAGGTAAGTTTGTGACTATTCTTGTAATAGCAGAGCATTTCGACCCTTAATATTTAGTGGCATTTATTTATAAAAAATACTGTTTTTCAGTAGACAATTGTTTGACTGATAGAAACACCAATATAGCTGATGGAGAGGAAATAATAAACTTCTGAAAAATCTTTACAGATTCAGCCAACAGGCTCAGCAGGATCATCACCTCGTCTAGGCCGAAGCCCTATTTGCGACAGTTCTGGAGAAAGGAAACCTAGGAAGGAGTCGTCAGAGATCACATTATTGGACGGCAAGAGGAGCCTTAACGTTAACATATTCTTGAAGCAATTCCGAAGGTGGATATAACTATTTATTTTTCCAACATTTTTTGTTTATGATATGTTTGGATTCAAAGACTAAGTTTTTTAGGCAGGGTTTGAACAAGCATCTCATAAAGCTGCTATAGAGGCTAAGGCTATTAGACCAGCAATACGACACAATGGCTTTTGGTATTGTGTTCATTACTCTTGGTCCCGACTTGGAACGACATGTCCTGACTTATCATTAGGTAGAGTGGAGTCACTTTGGTAGGATGATATTAAAATAAGTAAACAGAGGTTTGTTAAAAAGAGACGATGATACCGCTACTTTACGCATAATTGCGGTCAGTTCATTGCATGAAAGGCGGCATCGAGATCTGTGGGTCACTACCTCATATCGAAGTATTATTTTTATATTACTTTGTGTTATGTCTTTTTCTTTTGTACCATTAAAAACAAGGATAGAAACAAAGTAAGATTGCTGAAGAAGAACATATAGTTTTTCATCGTTAAAAATGTCTAAGACTTCTACTCCAACATAAACAAAAATCTTCTAAAACTTGCTGTGCCCATCTGTTTTAGCAACCATGATAGCTTCCGATTTTTACCTATTTATTATACTATTTTCAGCTCCAACGAAGACATAATCCAGTTAATTCGCGAGGGTTGCCACGACGACATCGGCACAGAGAAGTTGCGCGGTCTGCTTAAGATTCTACCTGAGATAGACGAGTGCGAGATGCTCAAGGCCTTCTCTGGTGACGTCACTAAGTTGGGAACTGCTGAAAAATTCCTGCTTCAACTTATACAACTGCCTAAGTGAGTATGCGATTATTAACTTTTGTACCTTCTTTTAATGTGTTTTTTTGATTAAAAATCAGATTGATTTGTGTAGTTAGAAATATTACATATAGCAAAGTTTATATTTGTCAGAAGTTAATAAATTTCTTGACACTAAGAAATTTGGTAGAATAATTTTTTGAAATGCCTTAAACAACCTGGGGGACTATTAAATCATTTAAACAATATTTTACCAATTCAAAGATTGCCTGAAAAAAACTAGAAGTTTGACAATTTTACAAAATAATAATGTTGTATTATATCTCTGCTTGTTGCAGTTACAAGCTCCGTATCGAATGCATGTTGCTGAAGGAGGAATGGGCTTCGACGTCAGGATACTTGGAGAGCGCCATCAACGCCATACTGGTGGCTGGAGATGATCTCATGTCTTCTAGAGCGCTACAGGTAAAATTTTAACATAATAATAATATATAATTATCTCGCCGGTTTATTGTAACAGTCGTAATATTATCACCATATCTGAACTAATCTAGCGTAACAGTTTGTACGGAATCCTCGGTGCGCGAGACCGGTTAGCACTTGACCGATTTTTTTAAAGCGCGCGCTTGTTTATATGTGTGCATGCATGCGTGAGTGTGCGTGCGTGCGTGCGTGCGGGCGTGCGTGCGTGCATGTGTGCATGCTAGTCATCTCTTAAAGCACCCAAGGAATGGGATGGGGGATGGTTCTATACTGGAGAATGTAGAGATCTCGTTTAAGCTAATTAACTAATGTTGTGTTCTCAGGAGGTGCTGTACTTGGCGCTGATTGCGGGCAACTTCCTAAACGCAGGCGGGTACGCGGGCGGCGCCGCGGGAGTGCGTCTAGCGTCGCTGGGCAAGCTGGCCGACATACGCGCCAACAAGCCGGGGGTCACGCTCGTACACTACGTCGCGCTGGTATGTATGTTAACGGTACTAGATCCACACTGGTTTCAGCATGAATGGGCCGAAACAACCTGAGAAGTACTAAGATTTCCACGAGCATCCGTATATAATATTCTATATTATATCTTTCATAATACACTAGGTCTCTTCAAATATGGAAATCACGGGGGAACGCTTTTGCTCAGCAGTGCGTACATAATCTATAACCTTCTTCACAAAATAGGCTTTAATTAATAGCTCAATTTTTTGTGTCAAAGTTTTTTTGTCTGGCTCCTGACTGAATTTGAGAGTTTTTTTAAAGTGCCCAAAAAAAATGAATTTACTTTCTTACTACAGCAAGCAGAACGTAAGAACAAAGAACTGATCCACTTCGCTGACGACACGCGCGTGCTAGAAGAAGCCGCTAAGGCCAGCGTGGAGCAGCTACACAACGAAATCAAGACGCTCGCGAACAGGATCGCCGTGCTCAAGAAGGAGATACAACTGCCTACCTCGCAGCAGGACATCAAGGAACAAATGGGGGAGTTCTTACAGGTCAGATCAAACATACCTCGTTTCCTTTACACACATCGGTTTACCGGTTCCTGTAATTTACTTTTTGGCATCTATTTGGTACGTGTATGTGCGTCTTACGTCTCTTACGTCGAAATGGTCCAGTGGATAAGGCACGCAACGCTTCGTAAACACGAGGTAGTGGGTTCGAATCCGGGCAAGTACTAATGTGATTTTTCAAATCATATGTATTTTCTGAGTTTATCTTGAACATTTCTTACTAACGGTGAAGGAAATCATCGTGAGGAAACCTAGACTTAAATGTCTGAAATCAAGCAAGCGTGGTGATTAATGCTGATACCTTCTCTATATGAGAAGAGGCCTTTGCCCTGCAGTGGGACAGTAAACAGGCTGGTATTATTATTAGTATTATTATGTGCGTCTTGGGCGACCCCTACTAATTTTCTCAAGCGTTTCCGCTTCAATATCTTTTGATATTCTGCTTCGGTCTATTCTTTTTCCATGTCCAAACCCTCTTAACTTACTCCTTTAAATTAGTTATTATATACAGGTCAGATGTTATAAAACTAGAGAACCTAGAAGAAGAGAGGTCTCAATATTATGCACCGGTGCTTAATTTAACACCTCGGTCTCTTCAATTTCTTAACTGAACTCAACTTCTTCGTCTTTTGGATCTCATTCTCTTGCTTCACTATCGGCAATGGTATAATTAGATTTCCGGAACATTATTTTTGCAATACTAGAGAACACAGCCCTGTCTAAACTACGCCCATAACAGTACGATATTATGCGCAATAATATTGTTCTTTGCCACCATCATTTTGAGAAAATTTTTAAATAAAAATTAAATATTTAGTTTATTTTACTTAAATTTTAACTAGGTGACTCAGATACTCTACAAAACTAACTAACTACTAGCAATACTACACATAATACATATACAGAGTGTATACGACGGTTTGACATTAAATGAAAAGGCAGGTGTTACTAGCCCATATAATGATTTCTAATTAATCACAAAAGTAATTTGAAGAAAAACAAAAATTTTAAATTTTCTAACAAAATAAATAATATTTTAATAGTAACGAAGTAATACACCATTTTATTATGACAAGTTCACTGAACTTGTAATGAACGGCAACGTTTATCCTTCGACGTGGACTATGACTTAAGTCAGTGACCGTTTGACGTACTTACATAGTGTTAATTTAGAATTAAAGAAATTAAAAAATTTGTCCTGTGTCTAAACTATTGAAGATATTTAGTAGATTTTTTTTTGTCTCGCTTTATAATGTCACATACTATACGTAATTGCATTTAATGTCATACCGTCGTATACACTCTGTATATTACTAGCTGTTGCCCGCAGCGCCGCCTTTGTGAATGTCGGATATCGCAATTTACTAATCATGAAATATATTTATTTTTATACTTGGACGATTTTGCCATACAAACTTTCATATCCTATTTCAATTCATGTAAGTCATTTTTCGATATTCATATAATAGGCCTATGTTGTTTCTCAAGGTCTAATCTATCTCTATACCAAATTTCATCAAAATCGGTTTAGCGGTTTAGACGTGAAAGCGTAACAGATAGACAGACAGACAGTGTTACTTTCGCATTTATAAATTAGTTTGGAGTATGGATTATTTTATTTTATTTTATTTTATTTTTATTTATAAGGTTTACCAGTAGTTATTACACCAAAACATTCACTAAATACAAAACAAAGTATTATCTCAAACTAAGTGCACAACTTAGGTAGGTAAACACCACATGCATATACTACTACTATATTATGTAATAACTCAACCAGTTTGGCCAGTGATGTTTCATATTATGTGTTGGTATGCTGCAGGTGGCAGAACAAGAAGTGTCAGCTCTAAATAAAGATATGGAAGAAGTGGAGAGCATCAGGAAACAATTAGCCGAGTTCTTTTGTGAGGATCCAGTGTCTTTCAAGTTAGAAGAGTGTTTCAAGGTATGTAGACATTTATAAAGTGTCTTATATTTAGTAATCTTAAGGCGTTTGTCCACCACTGCCAGCGATGAGCGAGTAAAGCTAGAAACTAATTGGCGAGGAGCGTGTGCATTTTCTATAATTTTGTATCAGTTTTATTTTATTTATCTAAATTATATCTTACTTTAGAGAACATCTTCTAGATATTTCATTGATTGTCTTGGTAGTGTAGTATGCGATTACAGTGCATAAGGTAGTGTATAACAACGCTTTGTGTAATTCACAAAATGATCTCTAGACTGGATATACTATTGTGTCCGTTAACTAAACTCGTACCCATGAGTCTCCAGCGATAGGTTTATGACGATAAAATTTAATTCTCAGAATAAATACCTACTAAGTCTGTGGTAAATAGGGTACATGTTTATATGGAAAATGAGTTGCGTTTAAACTTGGTAAGACACACATTAGGTTCTAATAGAACTGGTATATATGACACATTCCAGCTATTCGCTTGGTTCCTGTGCAAGTTCCGCGCAGCCGTCGCTGATAACGCTCGCCGCCGAGCTCACGAGGAGCAGGCGGCCGCCCGGAGACGAGCCAGGGACCTCGCTGCGCAGAGAGGGAAGACTGGTCAGTACACACTTACTTTTCTTTACTTGAATGTTTTAAAAATATACAAAATTTACAGAATATCTTTATAAATTACCGCCTGTCTTATTCTTATCTGATAGTCTGTGCGTCATGCTCGTGAACGGGTGCTACCTAGGATGACTGGTCAATCTTGGCATGGCATACATTTAATACTTAATGCAGTATTACCTTGTCCTTCAATATGACTGGGAAATGCATTCACTTTTTTTACTTTTTTTTTTTTTAATTTTAATTAAAATACGTACTCAAATTACCATACTAGATGAAACAAAATAATTGAAATCCTCTATTTTCGTTTCTTTTCTTTTATTTAAAATTTTAGTTATTAAATTAATTGGTTGTTTTGTAATAATTAATTTGTATGGTTCTTTGGGTGCGTTGATGTGTTAAAATTGTTAAAGCGATTGAAAAGAGTGGCGTGAGTTTGTTGCCAGTTTTTCTCACAGCTCTACCTTGTCAGCAAACTGGCTGTAGGTTAATTAGCTGACTTCATGTAATTTTGACTTTTCATAAGCATCATACTTTATGATCAAAATGAAATAAATACTTTGACTTTGACTTTGATCTTTAAGTAAAATCCATTCAATAGTTTTAGAATGAGTACTCGCGTGAAACTTTTCCGATTATTATATTAGTAATATCAGCCTACCAAAGTAAATCCACTTTACTTGATGGTAAGCTGACAGTGAGAAAAAGTAGTGGTGGTTAATATTCCGAAAGGCAATATCTCAAAAGATCAAAATTGAAAGAAAGCACGAGTTCTAGGTTTTAATTGAATAACTCAAATATGTAGTACTGAACCGATTGGTTGAAACTCTGAATTCCACTATGAAAAGGTGGCGTTTTACGTTTACTACTGAGCAAACAGTTTTATAATATCAGCCTGTTTATTGTTCCACTGCAGAGCAAAGGTTCTTTATATAGAGAAGGCATGACCATTAATCACCATGCTTGTTCAAGACGGATTAGCAATTTCAGACTTTTAAGTCCAGGTTTCCTCACGATGTTTTCCTTCACTGTCGTACAGTTTTATTGATACCATTTGCTTTATTTTTACCACACCCAATTTCCCTCCTTTCCTTTTTCACCAGTCTGGCAATAAAAAAAAACTTGCTACAGGTAACGGCAGCAGCGTCTGCAGCACACCTGTGTCAGAGTGTGAGTCATTGATGGAGTCGCTCCTACTGGACATCAGGAACGGACTCGGCAGACGGTCGCTGAGGAAACCTCACGATCCCTCGCCTTCACCAGGTCAGATTTATTCTTAATTAGCAGTACTTTAAACATTTTAAACTATACATAGGTTAACGATTTACGTCCGTGAATACCTCATAGCTCCGGTTGAAAACCAGCGTCAGACACTAGCGGTCTGGTATATTGCTGAACTGGGCCTATTTGGCGCAGCCGTGAGACACACAATAATGAAACATATTGTCTATCTGCTGTTGTTATTAAATATTTTTATTTGTGTTTGTGTTGACCTTCTAAGAATTGGTTATGTCTGTGTCAAATAAATGTAACGCGGGTGAAACTGCCTCGCGAAAGCAAATTTTTAATAATTTATTTGATACATTTTGTTTCCAGACGTGACTCCAACAGGCAGCTTACGTCGCAGGAGTAGGGCAAGTCCTGGTGATGATGAGGAAGGATTATTGGAGTTCCTGCGACACTCATCACCGGCTGCCAACGACCTTAGGGAGAGAAGTGCTTGGGGAAGTCTTGGTATGTGCATTTGACTGACATGTTTTTGTGTTTAAAAGAGCGCAAGTTAAGATAGAACATGTTTAACCTTATCTTTTAACATAAAAAGCGGAATAGTTTGTTTGCTTGAACGTGCTAATCTATGGAACTACCGGGCAGATTAAAATAATAAAATTCCTTTTGCGTTTGATTGGTAACCCAATTTTCGGTAATAAATATATGTACCTAGGTAGTGTAACATCACGCTTCGATCTACAGAAAGGAACAGTTAAGATGTGAACTTGAAGTTAAGTTTTAATGTGACTTACCTACTGATAACAGCTAGTTCTCTCAATGAAGATGGAAATATTAAACTATGGCTTTTTTTTCTACTGAGCGTGTGATTTACTTTGTATCTATTTGTATGCATTAAATAAATTCGGTTACTAATTAAAATTTGTAAAGATTGTTGTTATAGTGTTTTTCAAAAAGACAATTCGCGCGCTAGGGAACAAGCCCTGTGTCGCGGGGGACTTCACAAATATACACTTAACGAACACAAAGTATACCTAGACTCGGAACAAATATCTATGGATCACACAAAGTTTTATCCCGTGTGGGGATCGAACCCACAACATCGTGCACAACAGTCGCTTGCGCTCCCACTGCACCACGGAGGCAGTCAAAGAGCCTTTATAGACATATTGTACATATACAGAGTGTATACGACGGTTTGATATGAAATGAAAAGGCAGCTGTTACTAGTCTGTATAATGATTTCAAATTAATCACAAAAATGATTTGACGAAAAACAAAAATTTAAAATTATCTAACAAAATAAATAATATTTTAGTAGTAACAAAGCAATGCACCATTTATTATGACAAATTCACTGACTTGTAATGAGCGGCAACGTTTATCCTTCGACGTGGATTATGACCGTTTGACGTACTTACAGAGTGTTTAGAATTAAAGAAATTAAAAAAGTAGTCCTGTGTCTAAACTATTGCAGATATTTAGTTGATTCTTTTTGTCTCGCTTTATAATGTCACATACTATACGTAATTGTATTTAATAACATAGCGTCGTATACACTCTGTATTTTTATATAATTACGTGTCGTTAAACAGATCGTTCATGGTCGCGTCGCGGCGCTCCCCGCGCTCGCCTCGAGCTCCCCGAGGCGGCGCGCGAGCGGCCCGCGTCCCCGCGCCCCCCCCCGCCCGCTACCTCCGCGCCCGCAGCTGCGCCCGCAGTACTGCCGCTACATGAACCTGAAGTGCAACCTGCTAAACCTAAGTATGTTCAAGTTTTTTTATTTAATCATAGTGGCGGACACCATACCAGCAAGTTCAGAGGATGGCGCCCCTATTGGATATATTTTATTTTCTATCTCTGTCTAATTTTACATGCGATTTTTAAATTTGTAAAAATGAGTTTTGTGAAATTTGTTACGGGATACAAAATAGTAGATTTACCAGTTTCGGGACTCCTGAATGCTATAGCTTAAAGTTCGCAAAGACTTTTGGCTGTTAATTTTAGTTATCAGGGATCATAGCGAAGAGCGAGGTGACAAACTCGACTGTCGACGAGGTGCTGTGGGAGCGCTTGCGACTTCTGTGCACGAGGTTGTGGGTTCGATTCCCACACGGGACAAAACTTTGTGTGATGGGTGTACTTTGAGTCCTTTAATTGTATGTTTGTAAAGTCTCCGCGACACAGGCTTGTTCCCTAATGCTTTACTTTTTGTAGTTATAATCTCACTTGCCTCATATACAATAAAATATAGGATTGCAGACATTTTTCATTCCTTTTACTCTGTGCATATATTGTTAATCTATATTAAGTACATGGTTTATCTTCGTCTGTTATAGGGAGTGGCGACAAAAGATCGAGTCGTGGCTCCGCGCGAACAGTCAGGAGGAAGCCGCCCGCCCGCGCGCTCGCAACACGCGACTACATGACAAGCGAGCCTTGGAAAACGACTCCGGTCAGTTGTGTTACTAGTTTTATATCGGGAAGGGAAAGTATACATTATAGATATGATGTGTGATGAAAAAGGATAAAATGATGTGTCGAAAAGGAAGGATTTTAGTGGGACGACTGTTTAGGAAACGAAAATGTTGATCAGTTCATGATTACCTACTTCACGTGTGTTTCTTCATTTCTATTATCAAAATAAGATAGTGGTATTATTGTGGTGCCCTCCAAACTCCTACAATAAATATAGATTATAACGAATCTCTTAAATCTATGATGTATTACTAGCAGCGCCTCACGGCTTTGGCCGCGCCTAAATCTGTTTTGTTTCCTCTATTTTCGGTTAAAATCGGTTTAACCGTTTATGTGCTGAATGCTTACAAAAAACATACATACACACAAATTTTCGCATTTAAAATATTATTAGGATTCCATTATCGACCATAATATTGTATGTTGTATACAGAGAGCGTGCGCGCCGCTGGGGCTAGCGGGAGTAGCGCGGCCGGTGCGGGCGGCGCGGGCCTGGAGCCGCTGCCCGAGGGCCGCGCCGAGTGGCGCCGCGTGCTGCACGACAGCGACGTTGTCAAGGCGCTCGAGACTGTGGAAGGTGATCACATGCTCACTCGCACACACACACACACACACACACACTAACTCCAAACACGCACACGCACCTACATATAAATTACCAAGCCACATTAATAAATACAACAAGTACTAAAAACTTATGAAATTACTTTTAAAAACAGTAATGATTAAATAAATTTATCAATTTTGTAATTCGTCTTTAATTCGCTCTTCGCAGATGTACAACCGCAAAAGAAAGACACCAAAGTGCCTTGGAGGAAAACGGAGGAGAACGAAGAGATGCGAAGACTACGGAGACAACGGTCGCGGCAGCAGATCGAAGCTCAACCTACCACCGAGAATCAAAAGAGACTGCCCGATATACAAGTGACCACAGAAAAAGGACAAAGAGTCACTAGGTTAGACAAGTCAGACAAAGTAGAAATAGATTCCGATAATATAGAAACTCCCCCAGTCCAGAGAAAGTTCACTTCAACCTTCAACCCTCCACCGGAAAGAGAACCTTGTAGAAAATTCCAACCGTCTCTACCCACCAGGTCAAGTTTAACTGACAAAGCGTCCACAGAAATGAAAGATTTGTGTCAAGAAATCTTAGGTGATGGCCAGTTTGATAGATTCTCAGCTGCCAGAAGAACTCGAAGATATAAAAAGACACCGGATTCCAGTTCCCCCGAAGAAGACAAGAAATCAGAACCTGCTCCTGAACTTGTCGCTGAAACCCAAGTCATTAGACCTTCGAAATTAGATGTACAAGCTTCGTACAAGGTTGAAACACCTCAAGAAGTGGCTAAACCCATCGAAGCTACAAAAGACGACAAGGAGAACAGGCTGAAGCGCTGGCAGGACAGGCTAAAGAACCAAAGCACAGAGAAACCGACCAAAGATACGAAGCCTTACCTTCGCATGAGAAGGCAGACTTCCATAAATCAAGAAGACGTACAAAAGGCCATTAGAGAACTGAAGTCGCCAGCTGATACACCAACAGGCGTATGGTCTAGAGATGTATACAGGAAATCCGCAAATACGAAAGATAAGGTCCCAGAAAGGACAACATCTCCTAGAATGTCGAAAGTTAAAAGTGAGCATGAGTTGAACGATGAAGGTTTTGAAGAAACGCAAAGTTTGAATTCCGAAAGCGCTTCTCAGGGTGCTTCATCAGGTTGTAACGTGGAGTGTGAGTCGCCGGTCCCCAAAATTTCCAAATCCCCCGTAGTCCCAAAGAAGATATCTACCAAAGAGACGAGGACACCGCCTCGAACACCTTTAGACCCGAAGCGTGTGATACCCAAGCGAGCTAGCTCCTTAAGAGTTGAACGGTCTACCTCCCGAGCATCACTACGAAGTTCCCGCAGCTCTTTGAACAGTTCTGCATCAGTTGCAACTGTGAAGCGAGCACCACCATCCCCAGTCAAGCCTACTCCGAAACCAGTCCCTAAACCAGTCTCCAGGATGCCTGCATCCAGGTCTTCGTCTAGCGGCAGCTCTGTAGGCACGTCCAGGCCACCGCTAAAGAACCTCAGCACTAAGACGACGTCAGGTTTCATGAGACCTACCGCGGCTTCTAAAAGTAAGGTTGGTCTGACTGCTCAGCAAGTCTTAAGGGCGAGCGTCAAGTAGATATTCTTACTTAACTGTCGACAACTTATCAAATGTTTTGTTTACTGTTTTATAGTTTGTCCATAGTATTTTGTTGTAAGGTGCTAATTTAAATTTTTTAAAGACAAAAGCCAGGACCAAAATATGTACCGTTTAATTTAACCAGTGAAAAATACAAAAAAATATAGTTTCTGAAGATTACTTTTCTATTGATGAGATAAGTTATTTATAAGTGAGAAACCAGTGCCTTGATTTCCAACCAGACTTGTTAGTTATTAAAATAAAATATAAATATTATTGTATAAATAAACAGATAATTATTGGAAACTTCAGATGTCTTAGGCGCTAGAATCTCAACAATTAATCAATCTGAAGTTTTCAATGACTGATTATTTTATTTTAAGTTTAATTAGATCTGTTTACAAAGATTATTATGATTATACGTAAACCCGTACGTAATTATTATTATAATTATTATATTTTTTATTTAATTTAATAAAAGTAAAAATTCAATGAATGTGCCACGAGTTAGTACGGGTATTTTATTTAAATTACCATTGTTATTAAATATACTCTCAGGTTATTTTGTTGCAATTTTTGAATATTTATTATTTATTATTGTTAAATATTTTTCGTTGAAACTAGTGTAGTTTTAGCTATCCTTAATCTACTTATTCAGTCGTAGTAAGTGTAAAAGAGATAGCATTCGTTCGGCAACGTATTTTTCAATCGAAGAAAAGTATTTTACAGTATTTTTAAACAAAGTAAAAATAAAGAAATATCCAAAAACTTCAACTAAAACGTAAGCATCGAAGTCATTAATTTTTGTATTTTATTGTTATACTAAAATATCATACAAATAGATAAGTATTTAGGTATTTTTTAATTGAAAGACGAACAGAAAGGATCTGATTTTTATAATTTAATTGAACTTGATGAAAGCACACATTGTCACAAATATAATACTTATATAATATGTAAGGCTTTAACCCAATACTTTATTGTACGGTGTTTATTTACTAAACGATATACAATAAATTTGACATACCCACGAGATAATACTTGTATTATTTTTAACCGACTTCAAAAAAAGGAGGAGGTTTCTTAATTCGACCGTATATATATACTTTTTTTTTATGTGTGTTCGCGGATAACTCCGTCGTTTATGAACCAGGATCTGATGATGACATCCCAGAGAAATCGAGGGGAACTTTCGAAATCGTACTGACGACTAGTGCATTTGTTATGTTTTTCATTAAATATTTTAAAGCACTACTATTTAGTGAAAGTTTGGAGTCGATCTGATGATGGAGCACAAAGACAGTTGAGAGAACTCTTAAACGATTTACAGCAATTACTTGTTGTTTGGACTTAATTCATTTCTAATGATGAGAACTTTGCACCCTTATGGGTTATAAGAGCCATTACAGGTGACCATAGACAGTATAGGAAATTCCTCAACAGCAGTCATGTCGGGCTTACTTCATACGGTTCAATATGCCAAAATGTTCAGTGTGTACAAAAATAATACTTAAGTAAGATTTAGGTCTAACCATCACTAAAAATTGTGAAATAAAATATTTTTTAACAAAAAGGAAACCGACTTCAAACAGGAAGGAAACTAAAAAGTAAAAAATAAATTTACATAGCACAAAGTAATTCGTATTTTCATTTATTTAATCAGAAATAATTAAATAAGTATTTTATAATTTTGAAGTTGGTGCCAAGTAAACCAATAACTAGGTAACTTATAGGTATTATCAATCTTAATTTGCTATTGTAGTATAAATATATATATATATATAACAAATCAAGAGTCATACAAATATTAATAAGAAATACAGCTTTAAACTCTGCGATATGGAATCCAGTGAATCAAATTACGAAACCTCGCTATATGTAGTCCGCTAACGCTTGGAATACTGACGGCACATTGATGGTACGTAGAAAAAAACAAATCACATGGAAAAACAAATGTGAGGGTAGATCTAGAATCTACTTCGCACACGTGACATCGCCTCATCAGTCTGTTTGTGACCACGCCGGTGTAACCTAGTCAAAACTTCAAGCAAAATAAGGTAAATACCTAATGCATGATCGCGCTAATTTCCGTTAGTACGTAATTTAAATTTTAACATGCAACTCGTAAGTTCGAAAGTAATCATAATACTAAGTATTTTGTGTGATGTGATTAAATATTGGCGCCAAGAGAATACGTCTTACGTCGCCGTCGTGCGCCGCCAGAGGTCGCCAGTGTATCGCCATTCTGCCGCTCTGATCAAAGGTTAGTGTTTTCTTTTTTCAAGTTAGAAAAACATTTTGTTAAAATTTATATGACAGTTTCAAATTATGTTATGAAATGGAAATGATAAGAGTTATTCCGGTATATGATCTTCTGGAGGTTTTTACTATATTACTAGCACTACATAATATGTAGTGCTAGTAATATAGTAAAGTAGCGCAGAAACAGTCAGGAAAATATCGACTTGAGATACACTATTTAGCAAAAAAAAAAAATGTTTCTTAATCTTTTATTCTTATAGAACTTTTAATCCGGATAATAATCACAATACAATTATCTTAAAGCTTTCAACATATAATTTTGTTCTAAGCCTTCGCCACTTCTTTATCAGATAATCCCATTGTCCACCAGCTCCATAAGCAGTTCCGTCATCCTCCTTCTGCATGCTGAACTTGACGTGTGAACTGGTTGTACGCCTGAGCCTAGTGGTGCGCTCTCCTATAATGTCAAATTTATTTTATTGAAGGACCTAAAAGCATTATTATTAACTAATTAGATCAAATTAAAACTAATTATCCATGCTTTTAGCAACCCAATGCGTACTTCACATGAGATTTAACAGGTGATTAGTAAATTTTTTGTTGATCAATATTTATGAAACTAGGTGTAATTTTTGCATTTTTTATTTATTAAAAATTATTTAAATACTTATTCACAAAAAGTTACAGATCAACTTAAATACAAACAGATTTACATCATTACAAAATATCTTGAATGAATTAATTAAGAATTAAGTGTTTTTAATGTTGTAGGGAGGCATTACATATAATACAATTTTCTTTCATATTTATTCAGTTGGATTTGCTTTAAGAAATAAGAAATAAGAACATTTATTTGCTCAGAGTACAGGTGAAACCAGGTGGCTTAATGGTAATAAAAGTACATACCGTAATCTGCCTAGAAAAGGCATGCAAATGTTACAATAGGTGAGTATTGATCTAAATTATAATTACCATCAATCTAAAATAATATTACATCATTCATCATCAATATTATTATCAATACGTACATCATTATTATTATTACATTATTGCCAACACATCATTTATATCATTTGAATATTATTACATTATATTAATACACTGTCACTACAATTATTAAATTATTATTATTACATTATTATGTTTCCTATTTATTTACATTTATTCACGTATTCATATATTCTTGTACAGAGTAAAACGATTAGATGAAAACGATTTAGTGATGTCAATATATTATTTGCCGATTTATCCAAAACTTTTTCTTAGATAAAATTGCTGCCCAAAAACATTGACTGAGGTTTTGCTGCAGACAGTTTAGGTACCTACACCTGGAGCATTTTTATCATATATGGCGATCACGATGGCAGTCTTTTAAAGGGTTGGTGTTCCTGTATTGAATGATTTGCCTGATGTCTATTTTTTTATTTATTTTCTCGATTACTACCTAGTTAAAGAATGCCACAATTTGTATTTTCCTTCATTTTATGATTTTCCTTAAGTAAATATTTTTACGAAAACCGACAAACAAACAATAAAATTGTGTTTCGTTACCTCTGGTTGATAAACATTAGGTGCTTCATCACTGTCGCAGGTCATGATAGGAATCATATCCAGGGACATACCGAGAGCAAACTCCCCGCATCGTCTGAACTCCTTTTTAACCCTAAAAAGACCATGTAATTTTTTTTTAAATTAATTTTACGGTAATTATTATTGTAATTGGTATTTAACCTCGTCCCATCTCCTCATGTATGTTAGTATAAACTACTTTGTAGGTATACCTAAGTTTCACTTGTTTAACTTTTTTAAATCAGAGAGTCTTATCTGACAAGTGACCAATGACATTGTATAGCCTGTTACTGTCCAACCTGAATGACACTATCATCATCATCATATCAATCAAAGGATGTCCACCTGGACATAGGCCTCCCTCAACTTACACTACCGTGGCCGTTCGTTTGCCACCCTCATCCATCGGTTGCCCGCCATCCTTATAAGGTCGCCTTTTGAGGGAGCTGCCGACGCTGCGTCTTTCTGTTCGTAGTCGCTACTCTAAAAACTTTCTGCCCCAACAGCCGTCAGTTCTTTCAATGACATTAGTTTGATACTAAATCTTGGGTCTCATTATCATTATCAAGCTGAATACGTCTAATGCAGGACATTAGTCGTCTTCTAGTGTTCAAATTATACTACCACTAGAGACGTCTGCCCTCGCTTCGCTCCAGTATCAAAAGTTTTATTCGGTTACACAACAACGCCTACAAAAAATATGATTGCGATATTACCTACGTCTACGAAATTTTTATTGCTATACTAAAAAATTACTTTTGCTGTCTTTTGTATTGAAAATTTACAAATACTAACATTCTGAAAATTGTTAAATAACAAATATTTGACATAATAAAATGTAGCAAGTTACCCGCTTCATTTATGGATTTGAAGGAATTATTCAAATTGGTAATGTACCTATATTTTTAAAACGTTGCAAACAAACAATCAAACAAACATACATCAAATCTTTTTTCTTTATAATATTAGTTTAAATTTACATTACAGTAAGTACTTGGGTACCTGTTTCTCTTAATGTACCTCTTACAACACTTACGGAAAAAAGGAATGATTTCATTTTGATTGAGGGACCACACGGTAAGTTCACGTAAAGGGACTTACAATTCATGTATAGCATTTCTCCCCAAACTCGTAGTAAATATGGAGTCATCATCGCTCATGAGTACCAGTCTCCTATGTAGCTCGTCGCAGTAATACTCTAGAAGGGAGGTCAGGTGTTCCGCCCTTAGGGCTCGCTCTGTGCACAGGTACAGGATGAATACCAGGTCGATCGCTGGTGACGAGTACCTGACTAGCTGGAAGTCTAGTAAATACATCTGAAAACATCCAGATGTAAAGTGGTGGGATGGTTAAAATGTCATTTAACAAACAATATATGTATAAAAAACAAATAACCAGCCTGCCTAAAACAAAGAATTTTATTTTTCTTCTTCTTTATTTTGCTCGTGCTGACGCTACATTGAAATATTATTTACTACCCTATGTCAGTCCCACAATTAATACGAATCTAATGACACCTCTTAGGTTAAAATCCATTGAGAAATTTAGGCTGGAGAGCGTGGTGCAGAAATAGACATAATATATACCCACATACATACAGACGCTCGAAAAACATTACACTCCTTAGAACACGCTAATCGCTGTAAGTACCAGTGGGATATAAATAATTCTTGCGTGTGATAGACCAGTTCTTGAGGAAGTTTATAGGCTATGTAACTTCAAGCTACTCGCGACGAGAGCAGAGCAGTAAGCAAAAACCCAGATGAAACCGGGCTGCGGGAAGCTAGTCGAAGTATAAAAAAACTCACGTCAACTATATCGCCATTCACGTATTTGAACAAGAAGTTATTAGTCCAGCAGTCTCCATGGCATATCACTGCCATGGGTTCCTTAGGAGTCACCAGCTCCACCATGGTGTGGAAGAAGCTCTCTTCGCTGCAGAACTTGCGGAACTTCTCCAGGTAGACCTCCTTGTCTTCAGACCCTGATAGCTCCTGCTCCAGCAGCGCTATTGCATTTCTGATCGCCTCCCTGTAGTAGTTTTTGTAGTAATCCTCGTTTTCTTCTACGAAGAACACTAAAATATATAGATGTGTTATTTGCTGCGATAAAAATGTTTCTGAAAGCCTAATTTAAACTTTTGCATTAAAAATGATATCTATTTAGCCATTCTTGTAGATTTTACTGTTTCATTTATTAGCAAATTATACAGGAACTGTATAAAGGCCTATTCAAACCTGAGCGGTAGGTATTCGCTACCGCCTACGGTAGTGAAAACCGAGTAGGTATGCGGTTAAACTACTAGGTATTAGATTCTAATTCTACAAACTTTTCGCTCTAGCCGCGGCACTTCATACTACATACCCTGAGCAAAATCCGCGCCGTATTTTTCTGCCTATAATAATACGAGCCTGCTTACTGTCCCACTGCAGGGCAAAGGCCTCTTCTCATATAGAGAAGGCATGAACATTAATCACCACGCTTGCTCAAGGCGGATTGGCGATTTCAGACTTATTAAAGTCCAGGTTTCCTCACGATGTTTTTCCTTCACCGTCAGTCAGAAATGTCCAAGATAAACTTAGAAAGTACGTATGATTTGAAAAATCACATTGGTACTTGCCCAGATTCGATACCACTACTTCGTGTTTACGTAGCGAGTGCCTTTTCCACTGGACCAGTTCGACTTTATTCTCTACAAATAGCGGCAACGAATACCGCATAAGTTTGAATAAGCCTAAGTAGGCATTCCTGGTCTTAGCTGTGCACAAATACTCGGTAAAAGTACTTAGGTAGGTAGTGGCTAGTGGAGGCCACTATACAAGCATGTTTTAACACGATGGCTTTTAATGTCTAACTTCTGCACACCATTGACTGCTTACCTTAAGGCACTCTCGACCTTCTGTCGAGAAATGCCTTTAACACTTGCCACTTCTATCCACAAACGGCTTTAGTAATGGATGACCCTGCTCTGACTTCTAGTGGGAACTTAATTGTTACGAATCTCGAGCTCTGAGCTGAGCTCTTATTCACCCTACATACTCCTAGATAGGTACTGTTAACGTATACCTTTCCCTCACCACCTACCTTCATTGATCCCGTCCTTATCATTCAACAATTCATAAAAAGCTTCTGGATTCTGATCCTTCATTGCCAATGACAACGCGTGAAAATGTGACAGATACTTCAGAACCAGGTAACATTGCTCAAGACTTAAGCCTTGTCTTCGGTCAGCCATCACGTACCCTTCTCTCTTTAGGTCTTTTAACACCACACAGTCATTCTGTGCAAGATAGCATTTAGGAATCGATTTTAAAGGGTTACGGAGCTTCCATTGATTCTGAAAGTTCTGGAATGCGGGCCAGATTTTGGTGTAAAAAGCCACTTCGTTGCAGAATAATTCCTCGCTTTTAAAGGTTTCTCGCCTCTGCAGGCTTTCTGGTAGACATTTATAAATGATGGTGGTTTCCCAAGGTTCCTCAGATTCGCTGGAACCATCGGCTTCAGTGCGTCTGATTCCAGTTAGGGTGATGCGGTAGACCATTGATGTATAGTTGTCACCTCGTTTGGAGCCCGGGGCGCCCTGGTGGATACAAAATTTAAATAGTTTCTAGCTTTGTATTTCATCATATCAGCCAAAAGACGTCCACTGCTGGACATAGGCCTTCCCCAATTTTCGCCACCGTAGCCGGTCGTTCGCCGCCCTCATCCATCGGTTGCTTTGCTTTGTATTTAGGTATATAATACTCGTATGTGTTTTATGTTTTTAATATGTGTTTTCACTATTGTAGGTAGGTACACTTCGTTTACCCTAACTGTCCTCTAATTTTCCTCCACCTATAGGTTTGCTGTAAGAGAATCCAATTTTGAATGAAACTCGTGTTTGATTTTTGATATTATTGTTTATCAATCAGTCTTCATTGTATTTCTGGTGTGTACAATAAAGAATAGACTGTAGCATGAATAAAATTTTCCCACAGTGTGATTGAGTTGAGTTGCTGTTAAGAATAAACTTCTTTTTATAGGTATTACAATATTACGTAAAGGCATTAAGTAAATTTTTGAGTCCTAAATTTAAATTGGTAGAAAGAAATATTATCTAAATAAAATTCTTTATTTATTTTTTAAAGATGAAAGACTTGCGCTGGTGTGGGGATTGAACCCACAACCGTTTTGCACAATCGCATTCACGCATCACCTTCCACTGCGCCAGGTGGCACTCAAAAAAAAAATCTTAATTATCACAAACAATCCACTTTCATCTACACTTACCTCAAAATGCTGTATCGTAACATCAGGATAGTCATCTTTGAGTAAACCCTGCAAAAAGTCAAGCGTGATCTCACTCATGCTGTCACTGACTGAACCACTTAGTTCCTCACTGATAGGCTGCACTATCAATTACGTTGCTAGTAACACTATAAGTTCCACTAAAATGCGGACTTTCCGTGTCTACATAACGAACGATACCTATATAAACGTACACTTCAGTACACTGTTTCATTGTTAAAGTAAGACTTATCGTTTTGGTTTGATTTATAAACATTGTTATGAGGAAAATGGGCTTGCGCTAAGTAGAACCAGTTGAAGTAATTATTTAAGTACTTGTGTGACGACACTTAGGTATTTTTTAAATTATTTATTAGTTACTTATACAGAGAAAGGATTGAAGGACGGAGTTGGAGTTAGTTGTCCTCTTTTTGTTACTGGGATAGAAGTACGTAAGACTGCCTTGTATGAGGTTACTCACTAAAAACTTAGTGTGATGCAGAAATACGAGTATTTGTTGCGTAAGTAGATGAAGAATAGAAGTAATTGATGTCTAGATAAATACCAGTTTATGGACAAGTTTAGTAATATAGAAGAGGCCTTAATCTGCAATGGGCTTATATCGGGTTTGTATGATGATGATGAACTATGAATTTGAATAACTGCATTACTAAATGCTTATTTATTGCATTAAAATTATATCAGGCGCTTTATGGAAAATCTAGCGGTCAGATATTACTTAGCTATGTATTTTGACTTATATATATTTTAAAAATGTGCAACTAAGTTAATTATAGGAAATAATACCCATACCATATCATACAATAGGTACCTACCTATATTAAGTGGTAGAATTTAATTATTTTTACCTGTAATAACCCAGTTCTTGAGGAAGGATAAAGGCTATGTAACATCACGCTACTGGCGATGGGAGCAGAGCAGTAAGCAAACACGCAAGTGAATCTGCGCTGCGGGAAGCTATTGTAAATAATATGGTCGCCCTACAACCGTGGGGCGCATAATTGAAGTGCTTGTCGGTGGGGCACGTCGTGATTGGATAATGTCTGTTGTTTTACCAGTTAACTGTACCGTCTGTACAACCAGCTGATCGACGCTTCCCATTGCGCAACGCTGTTTTCAATTCATTTGCCATTCTGTTACAGACTGTTACCTACGAATAAACCCTCCCGACACAAATTTGAAATTCCCACATAAGTAGGTCGTAAATTTTTTAAGTTAAATCGAGATTTTTCAGAAAAATTGCACATTTGGTTTTTAAAGAAAGGAATGTAAGGTTTTGACAATGTTAACAACTAGGTAGGTAAGTAAGTACCTACATTAGGTAGGTACTTGGTATTGTAAACATCAATAGGTTACTGTTACCGCTTACTATCAGGCAGGCCTGTTGTTTGTCACCATCACAGAACACTATAAGGAGGTTAGAAGTGCTATCGAACAACATTTGTACCGTAACCACTGTCGCCAGTTGCACACACATAAATGATACGTCGTATTTACAATACATACATGACTTAACGGTAATTGGTCAGGTTTGGATGATACTTATCGGACATTGGTCAAGTTTGCACGATAATTCCAACATTTAAAAATAAGCATATCGTCATAGTCTTAGGGTTGTTTTTTAAACGCGCAATCTTTGACATCTTAGTAATTATTGCCAGTTATTACTCATTGTGCAAACATCATCGGTTCGTAATCTGCTAAGATCAGTAAAATAAAAGACATTGTAGAAACTTTAATTTAATAACTTAAAGTTGTGTGCAAAATATATAATTTTAGTTTTTTGTAAATACATACCTACTTGTTATACATAAAAACAGCCAGATCAATGCAAATCGTCATGTTCTTGCACATAAATATTTGCACCTAGACGGAATCGAGACCACGACCTCTATGGGGTCGGAAACTGTGTTACGCTCAGTATGATTTAAATGTGGCAATTACTAATGGATAATTTAAAAATAATGGAATATATCACTACATAGTACAAAACAAAGTCGCTTCCCTCTGTCTGTCTGTCTGTCTGTCCATATGTATGCTTTGATCTTTAAAACTACGCAACGGATTTTGATGCGGGTTTTTTTTAAACAGATAGAGTGATTCAAAAGGAAGGTTTATATATAACATGCATAATAATTAAGTATAGTAAGTATAGTAGAGAATCACTGATAATTTTAGAGGTTTTTAATGTGATGTGGTAAATAAACACATTTCTTTTGTTTACATTGCAAACGCTGGCTGAACCCTATAAGATAGATCAAAATAATGTACTACGGTATTGTACACCTTAAAAAATTCTACATAAAGTCCGCAATGGTATATATATCCACTTCTTAGGAATAACTCACAATAACCATTTTTATCCTTTACTTTTTACGAGAAATAATGCCTTATTTACGAAACGATTTTAAGCAATACAGCATTAATTTTTATTTAATTAAGTACCTTAAATACACTGTGCATTTAATGTAGATCAAAATGGCTCTTTACAGCATGTAATTTAGATGTAATTTAAATGAATATTTTCGAAGATATATAGATTATAAATGCAGGAACACAGGGTTTGCGGCGGTACCAGCATTCTGTAGTAAATATACTACTTTCGTAATGTTTAATAAAACGTTCACAGTAATACTAAGTGAATTATAGTATCAGCCTTGCACCCGTGCGAAGCCAGAGCGGGTCGTTAGTACAGATATAAATTGCATAATTATGTACTTACCTAAATATGATATAACTGGTAATCTAGCTAGTGGCTAGATATCATGCCAATATCACGCATGACATGAATAAAAGTAGCCTGAAGAAAGCCGTATAATATAAACAACAAATCATAGGTAACGAAATATATAAATAATATGTCATAACGAAGAATGTTACCTATTTTTAATTTTAGCTCTCCTCCATATTCTCTATTGAAAATAAAAAATATGTGTAAAAATATTATTTCGATACATTCAATAGTTTTCGAGATATTGAATTTTAAAAACATGTATGCTCGGCGAGATTCCGCCGGCCAGCCCTCGCTGCTGTGACGTCATAGGTCAACACCGCCCGCATGCTCTCGTTAATGTTTGTAGTTTAGTACTGATTTAGGAGTTATAGTATAGAGCTATTTCTAATCCAAACACAAGAAAATCATGTCACAAACATGATCATCATCAATGCACCAGAAAAATTGGTTTGTAATTTTCATTTGCCTATATAAACACAAGATCTTTGTAACTCTTTATATTTATCTTCTATTTGTACAGTTTTACTCAATGTATTCGCAATCCATTTATTTAAATTTTAATATGTATAATTGGAGAGTAGAAAACTTTAATAACTTATTGTATCTGGACATATTAGCTCATAAACATGCATATTTTCTGGACACAAACAAAAATCTTTCGTGCGATTACAAAATGTTTAATAAGCGCACAGGGAAACTTAACAACTTCGGCATGCACGTTATATTTATGGACATTAATATTTTTTTGAATGATATTTTAAACATTGATTACTACGAGTATAATAATGACATAACATGTGATGACAGTAACTACAATTTATTATTAAGTGAAAATAAATCACAAACGAATGAGTTTTTTCTATTATAAGTATATAAATATATTACACCAGAATATCGCTGGTTTGATAAACAAAGCTAACGAATTTTATGTATGTTTACGAAACTTGTCTGAAAACAAAATTAGTATTGATATTATATGTGTGACGGAACATTTTATGATGTCGGGCCATGAACAATACCTTTTAATACCGAACTATACTTTAGCTACTAGTTTTTGCCGAAACGACTCTAAAAGGGGTGGTGCATGCATATTAATAAAAAATAAATTTCGATGGAAAGAAATAACGAAAATTCAAAATTTATCTGTTAGCCACATCATAGAATGTTGCGCTATAGAATTGGTTGATTATAAAATAATAATTGTGTGCATTTACAGAACACCAAAACTAGCAAATCTAAATATTTTCTTTGATCGTCTCAATGAGATTATTTTGACTACAAAAAGCAAAAGGCTCATCGTATGTGGTGATTACAACATAGATCTCTTAAAATTATCTAGTCAATCGTCTAAATTTAAAGAAATATGTTTAATTAATAATTTAAATACTGCAATTCAACAACCGACTAGATTGTCGAGTCAAACCTGTATTGATAATATATTATACAATATCCAGGGATGTAAAGCAGAAGTTATAGATTTTGCTATATCTGACCACACTGCTCAATTATTCCAATGCCCAGTAGATAGAGTGTACGAAATAGATTGGTGGTACGAGTTTAAACGCGACTACTCTGAGGAAAATATAGTAAAATTTGTTAAATATCTTAGTCAATTAAGTTTTGCAAGCGCCTACGGTTCTAGTGATGTAAACGAAGCATTTGATGAATTTCATGATCATTTTAGGCTCTTCTATAGTTTATGTTTCCCTATGAAAAAAATTAAAATGTCTAAACACAAACGTCAAAAATGGGTATCGAAAGGTATTAAAACATGTAGTAAACGTAAAAGATCTCTTTTGTGGCAATACAGAAAGCATCGCACTTTAAAAAATAAGCAGCTTTTCCAAGAATATGCAAAAAAAGTAAAGTCTATAATAAAATTAACACAAAAAGCGCAAAATACCTATGCTATAAAAAATGCAGATAATAAATGTAAAACAACATGGAAAATAATAAACAAACACAAATATAATCGTCCACCTGAACACTTTAATCATATCAATTTTCAAGAAAAAAAAAAAATTCAAGATTTCAGAGATATAGCTGTAATTTTCAATGATTATTTTATTGACCAAATTTCACCTGATGTAACCAATGACACATCTACCTACCGATGTGTCCCATACCATGGTAACTCCATTTTTATGATGCCTACGTACCCTAGAGATATCGTTCAAATAATAACATCACTTAAGACAACGCAAAGTGTAGGATATGATGGAGTTGATACGAATATTATCAAGAGAGCATCTCATATATTGGCACCTATTCTATCACATATAATTAATTTGTCGATAGAAACAGGAATATTTCCAAACGCGCTAAAAATATCAGTAATAAGGCCTATACACAAAAAAGGAGATAGAGATAACTTATGCAACTACCGCCCGATTGCACTTCTCTCTATATTCTCCAAGATCTTTGAAAAAGTTATTTATAATAGTCTTTACAATTATCTTGAAAGAAACAATCTTTTTGCCGAAGAACAGATGGGGTTTAGAAAAAACAAATCGATTAATTTAGCTTTATATATTTTTTGTGATAGGGTACTAACTAATATGGATAAGCGTGGACATACTGCAGCTCTATTTATGGACATGACAAAGGCATTCGATTATGTTAAATACGATATACTACTAGATAAATTGTATGCCTGTGGTATTAGGGGTAATGTTAACAAATTGTTAGAATCGTATCTTACTAATAGAGAGCAAAGAACTGATATCACAAAAATTTGTTCTAAAACAAATACCTTAACGGTATACTCCTCCAACCTGAGACATATTAAGTATGGGGTACCACAGGGAAGCGTGTTGGGACCACTGCTATTTTTAATATATATCAATGACATACCTACTGTGACCAATAATCCTATGACTTTATTCGCTGACGACAGCACAATCCTTTTTGACAAATATAATAAATATGACATGTGTAACAATATTAATGAGACATTGGAAAAAATTGTTAATTGGCTTAATAATAATAATTTAAAAATAAATATTGAAAAAACTAAAGCTATTATTTTTAGACAAAGACAACCAGTACAGAATATAAATATAAATTACAGAGATGAAGAAATAGAGAAAGTTGAATCAACTAAGTTTTTAGGCTTATACATAGATAGTAAAATGTCATGGAAGCAACACACTGAGTATGTGTGTAAAAAGGTAAATAGTTATTCCTATGCATTGCGGAACCTTATCAAAGTCGTCGATATGTCAGCAGCATTAATATCATACCATGGTTACGTATCGTCTACTCTTCGCTATGGTCTCATATTCTGGGGTAACGCCACGGAAATAGAGCGAGTATTTCTGGCACAAAAAAGGTGCATTAGAGCTATATGTAGTCTAAAACAATTGGACTCGTGCAAACCTCATTTCCAAGCCTTAAATATTTTAACATTACCCTGTTTATATATTTATGAGACTGTATTATTTATTAAATCTAATATTCAATTATTTGAGTATCGTACAAGAAACCGCCATTCTGACAAATTATGCATTCGAGCTTCAAATACAACACTTTTTCATAAAAGTATATTCTGCATGGCTCCTAAAATTTATAATAAGCTGCCTACAGAGCTCAGAAATGAAAACAACGTCATACTGTTAAAAAAAAGCTTACATTTCTTTCTTGCCACAAAAGCATATTACTCTGTTAAGGAATATTTAGATGACCGTACTATATAAAATGTAATGTATTATAATAATTATGTTTAAAATTGGATAATATGTTTAAACAACGACATTCGACATTATATAAATTTTTGCATGCTGAAGGGCTGAATATGGCGGAACTATTATATTGTAACAACTTATGTATACCCATATTAAGCAAATAAACGTTTTGAGTTTGAGTTTGAGTTTGAGTTTGAGTTTAAGTATTTAGTCATTCTTCGATACAGACAGAATATTATGATAAATCTATACTCTGATCTTCCATAAAACGAGTAAATATAATATAATGTATAGGTACCTAGTTAGTATATCTATCTACTTTATTTCAAAGATGATACCTATCGTTTTTGTCAATGTTTAGACATACCTACAGTAGTAGAGGACTAGCGGATAAAGAATTTGAGTTTCGAGGAAGGAGCGAAGAGGTGCGGGCTTGATCATTGGCGTATTAAAAGTAGTTTACGAGAGCCCCGTCGCAGATAAGCACATACATTTTTTGAACATGCTGATGCATTTAGAGTGGGCTTGAGCCCCTTAACTCCTCCCCCCTCGCTTGAATATATCCAAAAATGTGTCTTGTCTCCCTCGGGAACCAGACCAATTTTTGGGATGAAAGTATTCTATGTCCGTCTGCGACATCGAATTTATCTACTTATAAATTTTTATCAAAATCGGTTCACACGCACACACACACAAACTTTCGCATTTATAATATTATTAGGATGATACAAATAGAAAAAATGTGGATCATAGTATATCTACCATCATAATAGAAAATATTTACAACTTAAATAAGGCAACGATATATAGTTAGGTATTGTATGTAAGTACCTAAATATTGTAGGTACCAGTAGGTAACTTAATAATTGATTTTAAAAGCAGTTAGGTAGGTACGTTATGCGGTAAACAGGTATCTATGTAGATAAATTTTTGAACTTTTATTCCTCGCATTTGAATATTCTTGGAAAAATACTCAGCAGCCATAATGTCCATCTATTTTTAGTAAAGTATCCGATTGAATTTTTTTAAACCCTTTTTCCGTGGCAGGTATTTCATTATTTAATACACACTGACACCATTAATGAAAGTTATGAAAGGAATAGCAGAATAATGCGTGAACAAAACAGCAAAATCAAGCCTCTGTATGCGTAAGTTGCGTACTACCGGCCACAGAGCGCGATAGCGAGTTGCCCTGTGACGTCACGCTGCTGTCGTGCGCCTACTCGCGGCACTCGATATTCACGACAAACTCAAATGCCTGTAAAATCTTAACCACTTGGTATTTTTAAATGAAACAAAAACTAGTGTATTTCTATACATTTATACCTACTATACAGTAATAATATTTCAAGCGATATTCCACACCTAGTAACATTATCTATTATTAAGAGCAAACAATGATGTTTGCACACTTTTTGCACACAAAAATTATGGCTTCGTACTACCAAGATGAGCAAAATATTATATTACTGGCAATAATTTCAATGTCAAAGATGGCATGACTGACAAATTGTCGTAAAATTTGACTGCATAACGCTATGAACGCAATATATTACGCAGTCACTCATATAAAATGAGGTTCTATTTACGGCATTGTCAGCAATGTATGATGTTACATTATGTTGCGATTGTATCGTTTTCGTTTGTAAATTACATAATACTATTAAATATTTCCAAATATTTCTAGTATTTAAAGGTTTTCGGACTTATCGATGAAAAGAAATCCCTCCTCGGCTCACATTACACCCCTCACTTCTTTTGCTACAAGTTAGGACAGCGCTAGACGGCATAATTTGTTTTTTTTTTCGGAATCTGCACGAAGGCACACTACAAGAGCGACTATTTGACGTTAAAGTAAGTTTCTATCAACTTAGGAGCATTTGCTCATATCAGTGGCGCGCGTGCCCCGCCCACAAGGCACTTCTACTTACTTCACTGTTCTGAGGTCACCATATTATAAATATTTCTGTACTGTGATACTGATAAATAAGATAATCTGGACTCTCGATATCTCTTGTCCAACATTTTTATATTAATAGGGAGTTTGAACTACAATAAAGGAAAGTAAGTCGGTATAGGTACATTTTATGTTTTGAAATGTCGGTTTCAGGGGATTGCTTTATTACCCGGATGCAGAAGAAGTGCGGGAGGGTAGGCAGGTGGAGGGGACTTGTACTACCTGCCCTGAAAGAGGAGAGTTGTGGCAACCAATTGTTTATAAGATATGACTTTTTAAATTTTCAGTACAATATTTTAACACACTTTTACAGTTTCGTATGGTAACACTGACATTTTACATCAGGCGATGGGTATAGTCACCCGCTTTACCGCCAGAAGTGCATGTTCCTTATATACAATGTTAAAAATGTATAAAATGATAAAAAATTGCAGAAGAAAAAAAAACAATACCTAAAAAAACAAAGAGGCTTCTACTTCTAGGTGGATATTAAAAAAAATAACCACGAAGGGAATAGCGGGGTCTGTTCGCTCGCTACGCTCGCTCCTTAGACACTAGACACTGCCATCCCCTTCTAGCCTAATCTATCCAAGTCGGGGTGCCCCAAATACTATTCTTACAGTTCTGTTTAGGGTTTAGGATCACAAAAAATACAGCTGTCACTCAATATCAATGAAAGATATTGTAACAGATATATTGGATAGTCTATGGTTCGTTGTATATAATCACGTCAGTGATAATCACATAGAATACTACTTGTCAGAAAGAGACAGAATGCAGAGTTTCACGTTCAGTGTACTGACCTCTATTGTACTCTATTTTAGAGGTCAGTGATTAATTGTCATTTGTCTCGTTCTTACAACTGTACTAACCTAAAATATCCTAGAAAACTTTAAACATTTATTTTTATATATAACGTTTACTATAAAAATTACCATCAAAATCTTGCACCCCCTTAATCTAAGCGTTGCAAATAAATTAATAAGAAGTAATATATTAATATCTTTTCATAACAAATAATTGATACCTCATAAAAGGCAAATCAATCAGAAGCTATCGGTAATATAATATTATGAAGTAACTTCCCTCTTTAGTGATTTCGCTTAGCAAATTAGATTCGTGATAGAAGTCTCTGCCTGTCGATACTTACACAAACTCAATACAAAAAAAGAGTGTGTGTACTCATGTACGCACGTAAAAAGTTATACTTCTTTGGCGACACAATCCAAACAATTCAAAAACACCAAATATTATCACAACGCATACATACATAAATATTTGAATTGATATAAACGCCAATATATTTTTCATTTATTCTGATACGACACACAAAGATTCGCAACTAACTTCAGGGTGTAAAAGGTTCGCAACTAACTTCAGGGTGTTGCTTTTTTCTGTCGGTGTGCGCGCGCATCGTAAAAATTCACTCTCATCATTTTTCCCAATCGCGCCAAAAGAAGTATAACTTCAAAAAGCTTTAGTCCATGTTCTGAGGACTAAACCACTGAGGCCTTTTTTTAATTTTATTGTGGTAGCTATGAAACGTGAAAGACTTTCATAGCTACTATAAAAAGCAGGTAGGTACATAGTGTAATTTTTGTCCATTGTTTATGCTATATATATATATATATATATATATATATGTGCCGAAATCTAATTTTACCCTTATTTTCTTTAATAAACTTTTGAAATGACGAACATTGGGTCTTTTACGTTACGTGTGAATTAAGACATTAATTATTAAATTTTAGATTTTAGCTATTTAAAAATAAAATAAAGCTATTAGGTATAAAATAAAATAAAGTTCAATGCTTACAATAGTAATTTTACATTTTGCTTGAATCTGGATATAAAATGTACTCTGTGGATCTGGCTAGGATCACAGAGTACATTCAAACATAATCTGACGTTTGAATTTTATATGTCAATGTCAATCAAACAAATGTCAATGTCAAATGAAAAATTTGATTTTTTTGCCGAGAACAGAATTTTGGTGGTTGAAAATTAAAAAGGATTGTCTTACAAACCTCAGATAAAATAACTTTATATTGTTACTTAACGTGAGAACAGTGGTTATTAAGTAGTAATTGGCTTTTAAAATGCCTGTGGATCAAATACAATACTCCGAGAGGTACACTGATGACGTCTACGAATATAGGTGAGTATTTTGATGATAATTTTCTCGTAGTTCACCTGCAAAAACATTGTTTCTGCTATGTCTTGACTAATAACTTAAATACCTGGTTTGCCGATAAATAGTGAGAGCAAGAGGTTTTTGGACAGTTTTATTGAACAATATGTTGATGAGGTACGTCATGATTTTTCAAAGATACATTTCGCATACGATTACTTAACGACATCAGTAAAAGCTGTAGAAATTTATGCAAGTGCATTTTTGACAATTTTTATCACTATGACGTGGTAGATACTTATTTCACATTACGATTATATAACTTTCACTTCAAATTGCGTTTCTAATGTTTCCAGACATGTTATATTGCCTCCAGACATCGCCCGCTTAGTCCCCAAGTCTCATTTAATGACGGAGACGGAGTGGCGCAACCTGGGGGTTCAGCAGAGTCCCGGGTGGCTTCACTTTATGGTCCACAACCCTGAACCACATGTTCTTCTGTTCCGGAGGCCGCGGACTGATATACAAACTCCTGTTAATGGACTGGATAGTAATACTAACTCAACTGTCAAAGTATGATTTATTAGTGTTTAGGAAATTTCAATTTTGTGGAAATACTGATAGAATACTAAATGCAACTATATCATTGACATGAAGTCCAGGACTGTAGGATTTCTATCCCTGTGACTTCTCATTGTCATAAGTAGAACATACAAGCTTCATTGCTGTCCCGACTTACAGGAATCACAGCAATGAATTGTTCTATAAAAACTATTTAGTAATAGCAAGAAACTATAAACGCATTTAATATTCCATTAGTACTTACATAATTATACTATAAATGTATTATTTAAACAAAGTAGGTAGTTTTATATTATAACAATTATTATTATTTTATTGTAGACTAATGAGGTTTGGTATTATTAAGGTGCTTATTTACTTACACTTTAAATAAACATAATGTCTTTCTGAATAAATGTACTTTTAAACACAAATTCATTTTGCTGAAACTAATTACTTCTATTTTAGAAACAAAGGTCATTACTGATTGTATTACGCAACCAAATATAATTTTATGAACTGAATTTAATTTGATTAACTTCATTTTAAGCATTTGTATAATATTAAATGTAAATAAAATAGTAAGTAAATAAGCACCCAAATATCCAATCTGTACTAATATTATTAAAAAGGTAGTTTTATAACCAAATATCTCCATCCAAAAATGTAATGTTTAAATACTTATGTATTAATAGTTTGCATTTTATATACTTTTCTATTGCTTTACATACCACTACTGGTACACATAAGTCTATAAAAGACTAGAAATAAACCATGTTACTGATACTTTTTGGTGTATAATGATCATTAAATACTAAAATATGAATGACTGTAATGAAGTCTAATATATGACTATCAATAATTACTTAATAGACAATTTGCATAATGTTAATATAACTACACTAAAGGACCGCCTTCACAAGCGAGAGAATCGCTACTGATCCTCGCTTCTATCGTCGGGTCATCTTCACAAACGAACCAGCACAAGCGAAATCGTCTCGACTCGTAACGGAATCGCGGCGTTTCCGCGACTAGGCGTTGAGCAATAGTTTTCTTGAAAGAGTTCAGTTAGTTTCGCTGGGAGAACACCACGTATCGCAGCAAGCGCAACAGGCGCGCGGCGATACAGCGATGTTTCGCTCACATTCAGCCACTCGTCGTATCGTCGCGATATAATCGCCGTGTAGACACGTTCTATGAGAGTGTATAAAAATACGTGGCACAACGATAATATCCCCGCGATTCTCTCGCTCGTGAAAATGGTCTCTAATTTAGCATATATATGGGTTGATTTTGCAAATCGGTTCACCTTGCGAGAAGCGCAACTCATAAAACCAGCCTACTACCACTATGCCATTAGTAAGGTACTGGCTTCAGGAACTGCTTCTAGACCCCACTGTCCTTTGATCTACCATCAGGCAGGTTTTAGCCAATTTAGAATGGTAATATAAAAAAACTTTAAGATATTTTCTTCATTCCTCTTCATCATTATTTCAGCTCAAGGATGTCCACACCTGGACATTGACCTTCTCCAATAATCTCCACATCAAAGACATGGCACAAATCTGTTTCCAACGTCGACCACAATGTATACAGTGTCCACACATACATAACTTCACTGTCTTCCATTAATGGGGTAAGCAGGGACTATAGAACGCCATTTGCTGTGATCTAAACATACCTCCTTAATGTGTCACATTAGTTACATAATAATAATTTCCTGCGCATTTTATTTGACATGGAAGTTGTACTTTGCCACAAGTACTTGTAATTCATAAGATCTTAAACAATTATATAAGATAAATATAAACTTATCTAAAGCTACAAATTGAGCAATCTTATCACTGTCCCCATTAATTAAAAGGTATTGGTAATCATTGAAAAATATAAGACCATTGTTAACCCAGATATTTTTTTGATGATTAATTCCTTAGTAAAATGACGGCTCTTTATCTGTTAGTCAGGTGACTATATGAGAGTTTACGTTTCAATTACTATAAATCAAGGTTTCTCTAGTGACTTTAAGAGATGCTTTTTGGCTTTTCTGTGGGTCATTAAAATCAGAATGAAATATGTGATAAAGAGTCCTAGGTTTTAATAGATATTTACTTGAATCCATTGTACAACATTCAGCAACAGTGACATGCATATTTTAAAATATTAAAATTTAGTTTGAAGAAAAAATATTTGCAAAATCCAAACAATGGCATTTGTGTATTGACTGAATTTTTTTATAATATATAGTGATGAAGTGTGCCTTTTTGCTGTGCACTTAATAAAGGTCGTAAGTAGGTCTTATGTATCACAAAGGAATGTAGGACTTATGGAACGGTACATTCACGCTTGAACTAAAAAAAACATATTACCAAACACGGTAATTACAATTGGTATTATGGTATAAAGACATAAATACTATTTGGTATTTGCCGCATTTATTTTTATGCGCGAATGTACCTTTATAGTTCAGTGATTTATTGGATTCGTCGGTCACCTAACCAGGGTTTGACCAAGACAAGTGCCTTAAGGGCACTTAACCTTACTTAGGCAGCGCTAATGTGATTATTTATTATTTTATTTACCGTTTGGTAAGAGCTTGTTCCTTATAAATGTACTCACAAAATTATGAATTAATTTTAAAATGAAATATATGAATAAATGTTAGATAGGCTGTTATAATATTGGTGCAAATTTCATTGGTGTATGTTACAATAGTAGTGTGCTAAGTATTCATTGAATATAATGGTTGTTAACTAAATAAAGATTTATATGGGTCTATTTCTGTATTATTGCCTATGATAGCTGTAAGACAAGCGGTCCAATTGGTAAATATTCTCAGCCTGGCCTTAGACTGCGAAAACCCGTGGTGCTTTGTGTGAATGTGGGTTTTCGTTCTTGGCGCTTTCTAGTATTCTAATATTCAGTATTTTAATAATTTGTTTTGGCTTAATTAATTCATAGAATAGAATGGTATAGAATATTTCTTTATTTGCATAAAATATATGTACAAAGCAGGTGGAACATAGAAAATAATTAAGAGCCAATATATTTTGTCGCTAGGCAACATGCAAATTTAACAATAATATTTATCAATTAGGTATAAATGAAATAACAATAATGGATTCTTAATAATTATGTCAATTTTTTAAATTTTCTTTTTTATCAAATAACTCTTTTATTGAAACATATGTAACTCGGTTTATACTTTTAGTTATTTAATTTTGTACATTCATATACAATTTTCTATTGTTTTTTCGAATAAATGAATTCGTGTATTGCTGGTATAACCATAATAGAAGGTGTAATGGCAACACTGGATGCATTGCATTAACAGCCTTAATATATTTTTTTAATTAGGATATCATCATCAGCTTATAACATAGAACATAAATACTTTTATTTATTTAATAATAAGGTACACCATACTGCTTACCATCAGGCAGAGTGGAGTCACTTTGGTAGGCTAATATAAAAAAAAAAAAAAAAAAAAAAAAAACACCATCGACATTACATAATACATTCATAAATTAAAAACTACAATTGCATCAGCCAGTATGAAATGCCTTTCAAGGCGTATACAGCATTCATAATGAAACACAAGTAAGAAAAACAGAATTTAAAAATTTGGAATAATCTAAAATTAGAAAACATAATTATAAAACAGACTACTTAATTACAAATCATACTTACTAAATCATACTTACTAAAACATCGAAGAAGAGCGGACTGCAGCTGTCGGCTTCTTGATATCTGAGGGTGCTAGAGGCTGAGGATTATTTTGGCTACTTCACAGGAAAAATATGAAGGTAAATGAAAATACCATTATACTATGTTGAATGTTTATTTGTGTTTAACTTCTAAAAACATTATAAACACAGTAAAATATACAAATAAATGCGAAAGTAGTACATTTGATAAAGTTGCCAATATTAAAATAATAATTAAATTTTGTAAACAGAAGACTATCGTACTACAATAAACGAAAAATAAAATTATTAACAATATATTAGTATAAATTTTTAATTTCTATTTTCGTTAAAAATAATAATAAAGATTGTGCTTTTCCCTTATATACTATATTAGCGAAATTAATAAGAATTTTAAGTAACAGTCGTCGGGTGGACTGAAATTTTGTAAGATTGCCAGCACTAAAAATGTATAGTACAAAATTTCAACGCACTTACAACGAAAAAAATAAAATAAACCATGATATGGTTAGATCGGAAGTTCTTAATGTAAAGTTAGCTTCAACAGGATTATTTAACGATCGTATAAAAGTCTCTCCAATATATCCTTATCTAAAAAGATAGGCAGCATCTTACTAGTAGACACATGGTACATATCAAGATACGTTGTGATGCTACTTAAAAATCGTCGCATCCAACATAAGCCTTACCGAAAAACGTGTCATCATGCCTTTTGTAATAGTGAAAAAGTTTTTGGATACATGTTTTATTAGTTACTAAGAAGAGTCTCTAAAGTCTGACAGTTTTTTCTTACGTGCTCCGCGATTATCCGTGTGTAAAAATGTCGTCGAAAATCGCGTCAAGTTTCATTTTACGAACCACAAGACAATCGCAGCGCGCGATCACCTAATAACAAGGGAAAGGAAACTGTCACTACGTTGCATAGAAGCACTTCGATTATTTATTTTCATCCTAAAGATACACTTTTTGATAACTCGATAAACGTTTAACATACACAAACATGCATATAAATAACATGCTTGATATTATTTGGCTACTTCTAAATACTACTCGCAAATATTAACGAATCAGTTTTATCTACGACCATACTATACATATGGCATACATTTTTGGAAAATCTGAGAGTTTCTATCTATTTAACAATGTTTCCACTATAACTTAGGCCCTTCAGATATTACGAACGGTAAAACTCCAATTACTTGCATTCAATGTTGCATTTTATCAAAATATTTTAAAATGGTTAAAGCTAATTGTGATCTTTTTAAAGCGGCGAGCTTCGTCAGTGTGACCACATGTCTGAAATTGCTACCATTGTAGTAATCTCATATGTGTTCTTGTATAATCGTAGAAAAAGATTTAGTTTTTAAACATAGAAAGATTATTTGATATGGTTAACAATGTGGTCCAACCAATATTGTATTAAATAATCAAATTATTTGATTTCTGTTGCCTTAGTTTCGTTTCACGTGATTATAATACATATGCTTGTATTTTACACAGCAAAAATGATATGGAATATACAAGAAGTGATATGATATATAGAAGATTGTACTAACAAGATATGTACTTATATGATTAAAATACCAAGTATCGACAAATTTGGTACGATTTTTTTGTTAAGTATATATAAATATATAAATGCTCATTACGTGTCTTTTTCGTTGAATTCTCTCGTTCTAGCAACACTGTCGGGTTGCAGAGGGGAAAAACAAAAATAGTAGAAATTCTGTCAGGGTTGCTTACTAGAAAAATACATGGAAAATGGTAGAAAAACGACTCAATCACGATACGTACTGCAACAATGGCATGCCCTTATTTATACAATAAGCGTTGCATACGACTATCGTTGAAAAAACGCTACAATGAACTAATGTGTGATGTAATCTCCGTTAGTTCTATATAGCTTGTACCTTACAGGCCTCTACTCTTAATATCTTTCCCCGGGAAGCCCTTGGTTAGAAAACGAGTGAAATGTTACAGCTTATGTATGATAAGGTAGAGATAGCATGTGCAGTGTTAGTGATGAGTCGAAAATTAGTAGAAATACTGTACAAAATTCCATATTGCCAGGATAGAATATGTAAATTTGAAGCGTATCTTTGGTATGCTCGACAGTGTTGCTAGCTCGAATATATTTGGGAACAGCACCATCGCGTGTATTCGATGTGTTGCTACTCTTTGGAGGGTGGTGTCCCGTTAGTATACTGTGGCGGGGACGTCGATGTTTGAGTGGGCTGCTCCTCCGTCATCACTGAAACTAGTTCTTCGACCGCACGACCAAGGTCATCTGTAAGAAAAGGTTTTTAATTGATGAATTTATTAATTATACAAAATTTTCTTCGCTTGACGCAGACAAAATCCACCCTTGTCTACGCGAATGTCCATTTTATTCCCTTACTGTTGTACAGTTGCTGTTTTCCCGGTGATAGTCTAAGTATGTTGTTATCATAGAGTAACTACGAGGATGACATTCGTCAGCAAACTGACTGTAGGTTAATTGGCTGACATTTTGTTAATTTTAACGTTCATAAGTGTTAATTTAATTAACATATATGAATAAATACATTTTCATTTTTCCCGTTAATTTATCAGCAGTAGAGATCAATTTTACACTACTGCCTAAATTAATTAAACATTATAAATTTAATTTAACGTGAAATAATATTGAAAATTACCTCAAGGTATACGTCCTGTTAGGTTTGCGTAAACAGAAAAACATATTGCGTTGAATATTATAAATTAAAAAAATCAAATACATGCGATACTCAAAATCATGCACAACCTAAAAATACCAATACGAAAACAATTAACACTAGAAACAGCAATGACGGTGATATATACAATTTTCCTATTAAAGCTCGTATAAATGAAAAAAAAAATATATATTGTTAAATATTTAAAGTGCCTGTCGATTATCAAAAAAAGAACGCTTATGAAACTGCTGACAACTCTTTTTTATTAAAAACAAAAATTAAAAATTGTAGTAGGTATATAATCAAATCAATTGAACTATGAAAATGCTAGAATTAAAACGAAGCGAAACAATAAAGTTAAATATCTAACAGCAAAATAATAACACTCAAATCAAAACTTATAGCCGATAAAATCATTGGTTCTAAAAAGCTTCAAACAACGTTGATGGACACTCCGCTAACCTGCGCAGTGCATGAGAGAGTGTACGGCGTGCGGCGGCGGCGGCGGACGCTCCAGCGATTCGCGCTCGCCGCCCGCCCAACGACCTCCACCGTCTTTGTATCAAAAACGTTACTTAGACACCACTTTCTGCTTAATTTTAATTCTTCTTATCGAATGGTTAATGGTCAAAATATGTGAGGATTTGTTCAGGTCGCTTATTATTTATTAGAAGCACCCGACTTGACCTAACGATCTTAATTTTAGTTATATGTTGACCTAAGAGACGACAAACTTAGGACGGAAAAATTAATAAAATATTATTACAACTCTCAACTCGCTATTCTAGTAAATAACTACTATTTCCACAAGTATTTATTAATTTTTGTACCCTCTTATTCATACTAACAGCCCTTGTAAACAGTGTCGAAAGCCTTGACAAATTCAAATAAGTTTTGATTACTTACTGGTTTGCGACTCATGATAAAGTCCGTTGTGCATCTTGGCCGGTGAGTCGGTGGCGAGTTGTGACGCCGTCACCGACCGCGTCTGTAGGGTGCCGGTGCGCGCCGGTGGCGAACCTTGTGCCGGCTGGAACAATAAAATAGTTATTTATGAAACTATAAAATACAATGTGTGTATTTTTATTACAAATTTGTTTAAGTTTAACTGTTGACCCGTGAGGCTTAGAAAAGTTAACTTTATTTGAGAAATTGAATGATGTTATTGTATTGCAAGTGTGTATAATGGTAATTCTCTTATCGACAAAAGATCTAAATTCTTTTTTTAAATTTTAGAACATTGTGTAATATTAATATATGATCATTACATAGTGGAATACTTTTGATGTTATTTTACCTCGTCCAACAGTCTTCGAAGTCGTTGTAGCTGTGCCTCTAGCTGTCGGTTGTGCTCCTCCAGGATCTGCATACGAGCCTCCAACCGGCCCTTGTGTTGTCTTAGGAGACGGGCCTCGGCCATCATATCCTATAGGACGACAAGCATTAGTTACATCGGCAAATATGTTTCAGGCGATAATACAAGTAAATATATTGTTAAAAATGTGAACCTGGTCAACCGGAGCGTTTCTGTTCTCATTGACACCGTGTTGCTCTTCAGGAGTGGACCCTGGAGTCTGCTTTGCCTTCAGTCGCTCATACTCGGCCTGTAGACTGGCGTTCTCCTCTTCCAACTCTCTGTAATACCGCAAAAGAGTGTTTACATACATAATGTCATTACTCTACTGCGAGACTAGAAGAGTAGCTCAACTTTTGCCAGGATTTTGTAGTGGGTGCTAAGTACAGATGCCGTATTACCGACCTGATCATGGCCTCCAGCTCGTGCCTCTGCTCGCGGTGTATGATGGACACGACCTGCACGGGCGAGCGCGGCGCGTCCTCGTGCTCGGCGCCGCCGTTGAGCGAGGCGCAGTACTGCGCGATCAGCTGGTGCTCCTCGTCACTGCGACCACTTAACATGTCAACATATTGGTACCGGGACACTATGCTCTCTAAATTTTCTTAAAACTAAACCTACTTTTAGACACGGCGGGAGCCACACGGTGTCAGAATTGCGTGGGAACCGCGCGGGTCTACAACATAACACAATTTGGTGGTTCCAAACCGCACGATTTGATATCGCGCGGTACTCGCGTGTGTTCAAACATAGTACACTGAGCACACATACTAGCTGCAGCTGCAAGTTAAGTGCCGCCGGACACACCATAGAAAGATAAATTAAATACAAAGCACACCGTGTAGGTAGGTACTTTTGTTGGGCTGTGTTTGGAAACACGCTCGGGCACAAAAATTGTACGTATTCATGTCGAAAATTTCATGTTATGGCGATCGAAATTAAATCTTAAAATTACGACATAAGGTTTATATTTCTTATGCCATTTGTGCTATTTTAATTGTTTATAGTTTTGTTTAAATCGATTTTAACCCAATTAGTTACTTATAAAGAAAAATAATTATGTTAGAACTATCCAACATAATTCTCGTTGCTAAAAAGATTGAAGCTAAATTCTTACCCGTCCCCACAAAAATGGAAAAAAATTGCATTTTGCTTCAGCAAAATGCAATTTTTTTTTCAATTATTGCCATTTAGAATAGTACATAATATATTTCAATATATTATGTGCCTACCTCTTTGACGAAAGAAACTCAATATTCTTCTCTTTTATGAAGAGGTCTATTTTCAACTTTGTCAATAAACCAAAGTAATTCTTAAATGACACACACCACAAAAAATGTTTTTTTTTTTATATTAATAGTCTTTAAGCCTTCCTAAAATAAAATAAATAAAAAGTACATTACCTATCAGGAGTATCGCCAGGTTTAGCTCCCAGCTCGACCTGTGCGAGCCTGGTCGCATACAGCTCCAAGCGCGAGTGCATGTCGTCACCGCTCAACCCAGCGCCGGATCCCCCAACGTGCTGGGGTGATGGCGCTGGAGACTCTAGAGCGTCTCCTACAATATCAGAGATGATGTTAATGTCTTGAATTTGAAAATGTATTGCTGTACTAGGAGAAATTCTAGATTTTTTTTTTATTTATTACTAAAGTGACTCGCTCGTGCACTCTATAACTCTGGAAGTGCCACTCTTTCTCAGTGGAATCAGAGTCTCAAACCAAACAATACAGTATTTCATACTTTAATCGCTCAATTAAAGTCTGAAACTCTTTACCAACGCATATATGTTCTCATATAATTCTGATTGTGGGTCTTTTAAGCGGGGAATGAAAAGCAACTCATCCGCAAAAGCATCTCATAAAGCCTCGATAGTGGCGGCCATCATGCAAGCAGTTTGAGACGATGGCCACCTGGATCTCACTGCTTAAATGTTAAAGTGACTTTACCTTCAAGTACTGTCTGCACAGGTAGATATCCAACTCTTGGATGTTTTTTGAAGTATCTGGCAGATTTGAATTTATTGCGCAGCGCACGAGTGAAGTCTCGGACATCCTCGCCAGATGTAGTCTGTAATACGAAGTCGTATATATTTAGCGAAATTAGTCAACAGAATCATAGTGGTTGAACTATTATAAGAAAATGGTAAGAATATTATCCAACACAGGTCAGTAGCGTCCTAATTATTGCCAATTCATCTTATACAAACTTTCTTTCTTTATGTTGTGTGTTTTTAAGAATTTTATTACCTATAAAACAAACAAATGTTCGAGCAGTTTGAGTTTGTCGCTTAGTATTTTAACTTATAAAGGGTTTTGATAGGGTTATCTACCAATTTATGAATTCAAAGTATGCTCCACTATAAAACTTACAGTAGTACAGTATTCTTGCATAGGATGAGTCAATTTGTGGTTCTTAGCCTTGCGTCCGTTGAAGAAGCACTTCTGACACATGTCGAAGTTGAAGCATTTGAGGCAACGATATCTGAAATAAAAGGATCAAATATGAATTCTCGTATATATAATTATAGGCATATAGAATTTCTAATACGACTTTAATATTAATAACACAAGTAAATTATTGAATTGTGAATTCATGAATGTAAACTTGGTGATGATATCCCAGACTTTTGGTTCTTTTTGGAGGATCCTTAAATATTAGGCCAATTATAAATAATCTTAATTTTTTTGGAGCAGAGTTTAATGGTAACTATAGTAGGTAATGGCTAATTAAGTCTATGTAATATGGCTTTAACAATAACAGATTAAGAGATACCAGAAAAAATATTTGCGAATCCTAATACATCGTTTTTGTACTTAGTAATTTGTGGAACTAAGTTGGTACCTTGAGGAACACCTAAAAAATTCAAAGTCTAAAAATGTTATATATTAACCTGAAGCCAATAATGGGATATTCTTTGCAGATATTGCATTTAGCCTGATGCTTAGCAGTCTCTGCGGCCGCCAATCGATGTAATACAGGCAGCCAGACCATGGACTGTGGCTCTTTTTGTAGCCATTGCAAGAAGTGGAACGCTTCGATGTATTGTAGTTGACCGTCCGCATCGCGTTCTAGAGTTTTCTCTTTTGATGGTTCTTCTTTCTCTTTTTCTTTGTCTGCAAAGTAATTAGTAGGTTTGAAATTAGTATGTAAGTACCTATACAAAATTTTAGTCCATCTTATCATGTGAAAGTTATTGTTTCTAAGTTTGCTACTATCATTGGTAATGGTTAGGCGATTATAAAGAGTGTCATAGGCCCAATGAGCCCCTCGATCCTCTTCCTTTGCCTACCTTATCCCTTTCTCGGCTTAGTTGAGTTTTCATAGCATTCTTTCTGCGATGATTAGAAAACATAATCATGCCCCTAAGTAACGGTTACGAAAATGTATAAAAAAAGTAATTTTTAAAGATCTTTTGATCTACTTACCAACTTTCCTATCAAGAGTGCCAACTTTATTGCCTCCATCTTTGGTAGCAGCAGACGCTTGTTCGAAGCAGCTTCTCACTGATGGTTCAATGTTGGATCCACCAAATGCCGCCACTTCGCCTAGTTGTCGTGGTACCTAAATAAAACAATAATTTTGTTATAATGTGGTAACGATTAAAATAGAATAAAAATTCATGTAAAACGCTTTGTAAAAACAAATAAATAAAAAATACATTTATACAGGACCAAAAGCTATAAATACGTAACTACCATATTTGACGTAATAAATGATGATTTGAAAAACACTTATATAAAAAATATGATTCTCGTGATACGTGTCATCTAGACATAAAAGTAAAAAAAAGAAAGAAAGAAAGAAAAAATCGGTAATTTCTTAAGTAAATCAAATTAAAAGTAATATTTTAAAAATTGAATAATACTTACTTGTATACAATCGTGTAGTAATAATCCAAGTTTTCTTTGATCAGCCCTACACGACGGATCTGCGATTACTCGGAATAGATATCTGAAAAAAAAAATCTCATTAACACAAAGCATTATTTGACATTGACGTATAATTTAAGGTTAGGGTAGCGCCGGTTTGGATAAAAAGTAACTACCCTCTCCTAGAATATTGAGGTAAATACATAGCCTTTAATCTTCCTCAATAACTGGGCTATCAAACGCAAAAATAATTATTGAAATCTTTTGACTAGTAGTTCTAGAGATAAGTGCGCTCAAACAAAGAAACAAATTCTTCCGCTTTATATCTAAAATAAAATTTGATTTTTTGTATGTTTGTTTGTTTGCAACGATTTAACTAAACATCTACGTTATCGATTTGAAAAATTTATTCACCTTTAGAAATCAATAAATAAAGAGTGTTACATAGGCATTTTTATTATGTTTAACACATGTTCCAGTCATTTTCAGAATTATATATTTTAGGCGCCTTTGTAAGTCTGAATGATGCAATACAACACTATAACAATGATCTTTTCCATAGGCGTTTTTTTTAGACAATAAATGAAATTTTTGTTACCGAAGCGAAGCGAGGGCGGACGTCTAGTACAATATATTTATATAGATGGTGATCGCTCATACCTGTACTTCTCTTCAAGATGTCCTTTACACAGTAGCACGAGGCCGACCTTGAAGCTTAATACTCTGATCTGACCCGTCCGCTGACTGTCGTACACGTTGAGCAACCAGTTGATTGACAGGTCCAGGCATAGGGGAACGTTGACTAGGCTAGGGTTTTCCGCTGCGATAACCTAAAGTTAAAACGTATTAACAGATTATACATACATCATAAGCCTGACAACGACATACATCATAAGCCTGACAACGGCCAAATAGGCCCCTTCAAGGATTTACCAAGTGACCATTCGCTAAGTTTTAGACTTTAATTAGCCTACACAGGTAAAATTACTGTTCGTTTGTTCGCGTTACGGGCAAAAACAAGTTGCTTAATTTTTTAGACACTAGACAACATAAATGGTTAACTTTTACATAAAATATAGCAATTTTTTGAAGATAAAATAGTTAACTTTCTTTTTAGAAGCTAGCACTGTAATAACGAGAAAAACTATGAGAAAGTCGACGTACTCTAGCTTTATAAAGGGACCAATCATTGATACGGAACATACCTCATAAAGAGAAGTTAACACGGTAATCATGTCAGGTATATCGATAAGACGATCATTCTGCGCTCGCAGACCATGAGAGTCGAATGCTTCTAGCGCAGCCGGCAGCTGGAGCATGTGCACTGCAGACATAAATGTAGATTAAGACCTTGGACTTTCAGAACTAACCTATTTACTGGCGATCACACAATTTAAAAAGCCATAGTGATAAAAAGCTTCATCTACTTACTGCACAACGCCTTCTGCACGGTTCTCAACTTAAGTGCTGTTCTGTACGCGGAGAACCGAACCTCGTTCAGATCGGCCAAAGAATTCATCAGTTCGATCATTTTTGGATGGTCCCAATGCGTCGTCTCCAACTCATGGCTGCGGAGATAATACGTAAACAAATGAGGTAGAATCTAGAATTGGATGAATGGAATCCTGAGGAGTATTGATACAATTAGTATGAATGAAAGGAATGTGTGGTAATTAAAATATTTTATCTCATAGACGGTTAAATCAATAAAGCTTTGTTTGATACTACAATTAAAACTAACAGATAAGGATTATAAGAAGACTAGGTAATATTGAGTTTAAAAAACGTTAGCAATCGTTGAGCCCGTTCTTTGATTTTATATTTTCGTCAATTCAATCACATGTAAAATCTTAATACGAAAAACTTCATTGAAAAACTAGACTTTTACTATGATGATACTTAAAAGATAAAAAAGAATACAACAAATATTTAGAAAAAATTAAAATCTTATACTATATAAACTTACTTGATATAATAAGGTACGTTAGCAGGCGTGACTGCTCTCTCCCATGGTGTCTCCACGGACCCTGCAAGAAAGCCCTGAGCGGCACCAGCGCCACCATCCCTGGCGACTCCAGCTAACTGCCGCACTCGCTCCTCGCCTCCTGATACTAGTCCAGATACCCTGAAAATACAAGGTTAAGTCAGTCGTGAAAGATGAGGTTAAAATGCTTCTATTGAGATCAATCGTGAGATCTGACTGGGAGGTCTGACCAGATATTTGGTAAATAATGGATTGTGTCTGTAAGTCACGCAATGTCCTCAAGAAATAGTGCTCCTAATAATCCAGCTGCCAGTCAACCAGGCCTAAGTCACTACTCATCCGTTGATTGTTGGCCATATAGTGATATTTAGTATGCAGATAACGCGGCCATGCGTTTTCTGGTATACCCTGAGTTGCGTTTTACGATATTTACGAACAGAAATTAGTTGATCAGAGATTGTGCGTTTTTGTGTTTACATACCTGGTATTTAAGTCATCAAGTCTAGCTAAAAGGTGATCAGGTAACTGTATCTTGTCTCTAGCGAGCTGCTGAGCTTGCGCGTGCAGCTCATCGGCAAGCCGTCGTAGAGGAGGCAGTTGTGCGCGTGCGCGGGACACAGCGTCGAGCTGCGCGCGCGCATCTCTTGCGTCTCCTGGCCCTCGCCATGATGAGCGCGCAGCTTCGGCTGCCTGTACGCGACCAGCTAGCTCGTCTAGCGATGTCGTGAATGTGCGCACACGCTGTGAACAGAAATAACGCAGAAATAAGTATAAAACAAATAATATGAGTATAAAACTAGAAGATAGAATTTTATTATAATCAAGGTTATTTATTTGGATGCCTTTCGTATAAGTTCGAATTACTGCCGATATTGAATATTCAAGGTTGGCTAGAATAGGCTATATAAGAAAGAAAAACTATTCGAAAGCAAGACCTACCACGACAGATTTAAAAAAAAAAAACACTCGCAACATTTTATATTAGACAAAATATTGATAATTTATAAATGCACTCAAGCGACTTGCTTATTTTACATAATACTACAACTTTGTAACAAGCATATCTAGTAAGAAAATCATCTTTGAAAGCTATATATGTCTTAGAAAAATAAGTTAGTATAAACCCGTATACCGGTCTCTGGCAGTGACCTCGCAAGGGCGGCGAACAACCTTGCCGCACGTATAAGGTTACTACAGCCTCAACCACAACTTTCCTAGGTTACACACACAGGTTACATACCGCAGAATGTGTTAGTTTATGTTTAAACACAATGGTTCATTCACTAGAGTTCTTTGGAGTTCAAAACATACTCTCTTTTTTACTATAATAACAACCTCAAGTTATGTTAATTTTTGTGTAAAATTATGATTCGATCTGGAAGGAGAATTAAATGTGGTAAACTATAGACTATGTTTATTTAAACGTTGCAGAATCCATTAAAAAAAACAAAAACCCACTTCAAAACTATAATACACGTACAAAACAAACTTAAACAAAAACGTACAATTCCCTAATATAACTTGAACAAACCAAAACATCATCTATGTATAAGTATTTTGTTTTTGTTAACTTTTCAAAAAGCGCTGAACCAAATGCAATATTTACATAGGACCACGTCTGAAACATGACCTACCTAGCAAAGAATAATCATTAAAATCTATTTATAATAGACGACGAAATCACGTAACAAACATACAAAATAAAGTACGACCCAAATTGAGAACCTCCTTCTTTTTAAAATCAGTTAAAACAAAATAATTGTCGTGTAACAAGGGAAAAAGTGAGGCGAAGGAATCAAAAGAATTAAGATTGAGGAGTCTCTGGTATTGTCATTCACAGAACGAAATATAATAGTTTACGCCGATATTTTGTGAGATTTTCTCAATCGATTCGGCTTATTCATGCCAAACCAGTAAGGATTAACAAGCCCTATAGCAGTCTGCTAACTGAGCTAGACTATAATTCAAATATTCCAGTCATCTAACACTTTAATCAAAACTTTTTACTTTCACAAAACTATCAAAACTCATCCAGAAATACACGTTTCTCAACATTTTAAGAATAATAAACTTACAGTTTCAAAAGGTAACTTTTCTTTATAAAAGTTACCTGCTAGCAAAAATAAAACTTATTCACATAAATCATGTAGATATTTTGCACAGTTTCTGTTTTATAAGCAATATAGAACACCCGTGTCGATAAATAAGGTCGCGGCATACGTGACGAGTTTTTATACGGACGGAACGAGATGGGAAAATTCGAAAATTTCGTTTCATACAAGCAATATATATTATTAAAAATAAAATGTCCGCCTACCTAAAACAAAGTAAAAACAAAGAAACCCTTTTTCTCGTGCTGACTCCCACAATCAATACGAATCTAATGACACCTCATACATTAAAATCCATCAAGCCATTTAGGCTGTAGAGCGTTCCAAAGAAATAGACATATCACATACATACAGACATACATACGCTCGAAAAACATTACCGTGCTTGACTGCGCCACTCGGGTATAAAAGGTATGACAGAGCATATAAGACACGGAGAAACGGGCTCCGAACCGTTCACATCCCGTACGAGGTATTATCTCTTTACGTGTGCAGAGACCTTATGACAGTTTATACGAAGACGTCAGAAACCCTCGTTGACAAGTGCGTATTGTAAGGGAAGAATTTAGCTTATGCTGTAATAATTCTAGTTTTCTACGATTGTGACAATGTAAGATTTGCTTTATATTATAGCGTTCAGTAGTTTTACTTCAATATGTTATTTTTATGAATATGAACAGCGCGATGTTTACTTCACGAACAATCTTGCTGTCATCGGCGAGACATGGAGCTACAAAAACAATACGAAACTAAAGGACTAGCTTTCCGCAGCGCGGTTTCACCCGCGTCTTTGCATACTGCTCTGCTCCCGGCGCCAGTAGCGTGATGATACATAGCCCAGTTCTTGAGAAAGGTATAGGCTATGTAACATCACGCTGTTGGCGACGGGAGCAGAGCAAAGACGCGGGTGAAACCGGCCGCGGAAAGCTAGTATAATCTAACTGCAGAGGTTAAAGCTGCCCAACTGTGCAGCAGCATAAGTTATTTGTAACATTACGAATGACGAACGACATTATTGCTCAAAAACCAATTACAGCCAAAATTAAATATTGTTAGACATGGAGCAAGGTATCAGTCCGTAAAACTCTTTAATTACTTGCCAATTGACATAAAACAAATAATCTATAAACCACGAGTATTTAAAAAAAAGCTACGAGCCTACCTCTTAGTAAATTGTTTTTATTCCCTAGATGAATTTATTGCATTAAAAAATAATAAATAACGTTTTCTATATTTAATTTCATTTTATTTTATTTGACGTTAAATTTATTTTTATTTTTTGACATTTTATTTTTATTTTTGACATTGCAATAAATTCTTCATTAAGTATAATTTTATTCTGTTGTATCTAGTATGCTGATGTGTTCATGAATTTTTGTAATATTGTATTTTGATAATTTGTTTTGGCTTATTAATTCATATAATATTGTAACCCACTTTATACCTTTATACCTTTAGTTACTTATTTTTGTACATTCATACACAATTTTCTATTGTTTTTTGAATAAATGAATTGAAAATTGAAATTTGTTAAACTAGTAGGAAATTCTCTAGCTTCTAATAGTCACGAATGATTGGATTTCAAATGCTCTAGAAATTTTATAAGTCTATACAAACTTGTAAATTAATGTAATGGCCACGTTAAAAGTATCAAGGTAACTTCTTGAAATTCGTGCACTTCCTTAATTTAAAATTTAACTGATTAACAATGAAAAAAACATCGTGAAGAAAAAAAAAGTGAAATTGACAATACAGAAAGCGTGGTGATTAATGCTCATACTTTCTCTGTATAAAAAGTATATCCTGTACTAAGATAATAGACTAGCATTAAAATCTATTACAATAGACACAAAGATGAACTAAACCAGTGATAAATTAAAAAGTAACAAGTCTTAAGAACTTAATTGTCTCTTAATGAATAAGTACAGACACAATTAATTGAGTTGATAGAATAATTGTGGACGAGGCAACAAGATAAATGTCGTAGGGATAGTTTTATTTTGTGAAGTTCTTTATTATCGCGCTTTTGTTGCACACGGGTGGGTAGATGTATAATACACCCACGTGTCGCCAGATATGTATGAGGCGAACCTATTGTTGAATATTATACTCAATTTTAGGACTGACTGACTAATATGCAGTATTGATAGTAGAGTAGAAGTATAATGATAAATATTATAAAAGGCTAAATAGCTTAACGCCTTTTATCCCCGAGGGGGTAGGCAAAGGTGTTTAACCACCCACTTTTCGCCATATCATTTTTCAGAGGACAAGCCTGTAACTAATTTATCGGGCACAATTTCATATTCCAGGCTAATACTAAGAAAACCCAATATCACTTTACCCGGGGATCGAACCCGAGTCCTCTGCGTGGTAATCCGTACCCAGAACCACAGAGACAGTCATTATAAAATAAATGTTTTATTAAAATTTTCAGCTGTATATAAACAGTTTGTCAATAAAAAATATATTACCCCCGGAAAAAAAATCGGGACCTCAACGCGGCAGTTACACTAGCCGTCATGACAAACCACAGATTACAGTACCTACCTAACAGGACAAATTCGACACTCCCGAGATCTAATAGCATAGTGTGTTGGGATAGTAACAAAAGAAGCTCAGGTTCGAATCTCTCTTCGTGATTGAATTTTTTTCACATTTATCTAATCTCCTTAACTTAAAATCTTATTTTACCATTTCCTAAGAGGCCTGGTAATTTTCCCTGGAGATATTTTAAATGGATAGAATTTGAATTCACCATTTTCCTTATTTTTTGCCATTGTACGGAGTATTTGGAAATTATTGCGAGGCGTATAGCTACCTCACTTTGCATGCTATTTTAAATAAATGTATCAGATCGACCAGGGATTAAATTCATAATTAAGTCCCTTAAGACTTGGTGTACCAACATGTGTATAAAGCAATAGAGTTTATTTGTTTGTTTGAACGCGCTAATCTCTGGAAATACCAGTCGGATTTAAAAAATTCTTTTTGCGTATGATAGCCCAGTTCTCGAGGAAGGTTATGAGCTATGTAACATTACGCTACTAGCGACGGGAGCAGAGTATTAAGCAAAGACGCGGGTGAAACCGCGCAGCGGCAATTTAGTTGTTTATAAAAACAAAAAAAATCAACCGGAAAACTCAAAACGTTTAACTAAATGGTTCCCTTGTTCATTGTACTGATCTTGCCCTGATAAGCGAGCTTACCCGGCGTATCGGACATACCCGGGTAAGATGGGAAGATAAGCGCCCGCATTAAACCGGGAACAAGGGTATGTTTTGATTTATCTTTAGCTATAGCTGGAGAAAATATTATCTTTAGGTAACATTAGGTACTGATCATTAATGTGTAGTTTAGTAACAAGTCTTATAAAAGACAATCCTCAAACATATATACAAAGTTTAGTCCCGGGTGGGCATCAAACCAACAAATTCTCACAGAGTAGTCGCATTTCTGCAGAGGTTGTTAAACAAGATGGAGTTGTTTCATGAGAGCCTTCTGATCCTGATGTTGTTACTAGCGCTCATCTCAGAAGTGCCAGGAGCAGAGTTTTTAAGGTCCCGTACCCAAAGGATAAAACGGGACCCTATTACTAAGACTTCACTGTCCGACTAACTGCCGATGAGAGCGCCGGCAGCCTAATTCCCCCGTTGGTTCTCTATCTTTCCTTTTGCCTGATACCCTCTTCCTACATGGTCCACAACGGCTTGGTTGTTTGCAAAACTTAGAAGAAACAGCCATGTTCGTAGGTTAGCGGTTACCACATACCATCGTGTAAGTCGTAAGCTTGTTTGCCACCAAGGTAGTATAAAAAACTGTTTGTTGTCTGTACAGTCGATTTACGGACGATAATTTTACGTGAAAACGTCTTCCGTCACAAGTCGAACGCTTAGGCCGATCGTGCCTCTCTATCGCTTGTGGCGAGCTCTCGCTTGCACGCGGAACGTGACAGTGCGTGCGTGCAGCCGGCTTTCATCGATTTATAAGACACTAGCTGTTGTCCGCAGCCTTGCCCGCGTGAATGTTTGTTATATCGCATTTCCCATATAAACTTTCATCCTCTCTTCAAGCTATTTTTCTGCGATAAAAGATAGCCTATGTTGTTCCCCAAGGTCTCTTCTCTATGCCTCTGTACTCTATACCTCGGTTTAGCGGTTGAGGCGTGAAAGCGTAACAGACAGAGTTACTTTCGCATTTATAATATTAGTATGGATTACTACAACAAAAAAAGCACTGTGTGCAAAGCCAAATAGACTTTCTTCTTAAATAAATTCTTCGAAGGATAAGTAGTCAGATAAACCTACAGCACTCACAACACTAGTCCTCAGTTTAGTAAAATATTTGACCATTCCGCAGGGAATCGTTGATTGTTCGCAGATAGCGAGCCACGGGTTGTTTTATGTCACATCTTATCTCGGGAACTGCTTAGACGAAAACACTCAAGTCTATAACCACTTTTATTTTATGTTGTAGTCCATTTTTGTGGTCTATTTTTTCATTGGCGCTCAATGTAGATATATGTATATGATCTATGCGTGGTATGCTATGATTTCAAACAGAGAAAAAACTGTTGAAGTAAATACTTATATTTAACTCTGCACATGTAACTCGTCAATTCTTTTTGCTTTAAGCACGTAGATATCATATAGGATAGGCTATGGATAAATTATGTATCTATTGTGTATGAATAGCTGTGGGCCCTACCACAACCTTATAAATATATCTTATTATAACCATACTTTGTCTCTACCCTTGTTTTTAATGGTAAAAAAGAAAAAGACAAAACACAAAGTAACATTTACACATTAAATCGACTATCTTTGTAAAATGGTTACATAATTCTACTTTCTACTGATGTAACATTGCTGGTAAACTTGTGATATGTAAATTATTAGCTATTAGCTATTAATTATAGAACAGAACTTTATTTAGTGTATCGTAATTTTTATTATTCTTTTATTCAACTAGTAACCTTACATTCCTATATATATATATATATATATATATATATATTACTTATTTAACTTTACAAATTTCTAAATTATCCTTATACATATGGTCCCTCAGACAGCACAAATTTCCTTTGTAATTTACACTTAAGTATACAATTTTCGGCACTCATTGTTTAGAACTTTAGCATAAGAAAACAACTTTGTAACTTCTTTTTAATGACTGTATGTGCCAAAATAAATGAAAAAAAAAATAATAATAATTATAATACAGGTGGTGGTAGGCCCCGTTATTCAAGTATCTAAATAAATAAGTAATAGAATACTACAGAATGTGAGATTTTAGACGAAGTAGGGCAGGACCCAGAAAGAGTACAGTCAGAACAGAAGTCCCACGTGGAATAAATTGGACACTTACTGGAAGAAATGGCCACAAAAATCTTTCCACAAGAGAGGATATGCAGAACTAGCAGAAGGGTACACCTTTGCCTTTGGAATGATAAAAATGAATAAATAAGTTAGCTTGATAAATCTTACACAAAATGAACACTCATCAGTCTGTTTTATAACATTAAAAACAACTGAGAGCCTATAAAAGTGGCATAAATTATTTTTTTTCTGAGAATATAGTATCACAGTATAGGTCTTAAAGTTATTCTCACATATTCTATCAGTAGCCGGTGTAGAAATATTACTGTATCATGCAAATACTTACCAAACATACAATAAATTGTAATGAATAGAGGAAGTGTCTATCAATTCCATACATTTTTTTATCTGTGTCTTAATGTTCTATTAGCATTTATGCCACTTTAGGCACTCTGTGTACTTTATGTAATGGATGACAAGTGATTGAGGTGATTGCTCCTTATTTATCGTTTCCGTGTAACGTTAACCAAATAACTTAACAATGTAGATAATACTATATATTGATCTGATATATTGAGCAACTAGGCTCTTGGCACTGCAAGCGTCTATGTAGTACGGTAGTGTAGTGTAGATAGACTTGGTTTCAGCAAATGAACGCACAGAACAGACAAAAAGTTTAAAAAGGCTCATATTTGGTACTCATTACTGCGTTTGCTTGTCTTTGTCCTGTGAAGGCACTGCATGAATGGGCTGAATCGACGGAAAAAGTAGGTACTACCCTCCTACACAAACCTAAAGTAGTAGTGTTTATATCACGCTTCGTTAGATAAGTAAGAAAACTAAAAATCTAAATATCCTATCCTCTTTTTTTTCCATCATTCATTATTTGTCTCTCTGAAGTTCTCAAACTCTAACTCTTAATCATGATATTTTTGCAAATTGAGGCACCCTATAAAGCAAATTTTTTATTCTTCTTTACAACATAATTAATTAATTAACTTAATTACCTATAGAGTTAAGTGCACTGCCTGCCACACTTTGCATGCTACTTGAAATTGTAACTTACAAATAGTTGTAATAACCTGGTGATTAAAAAGAGTGGCCTGAGTTTCTTGCCAGTTTTTCTCATGGCTCTACCCTATGTCAACGATCTGGCTGTATGTTAATTGAAATGAATAAATATTTTTGACTTTGACTTTGAACAGAGGAGCCTTCATTTATTTTCAGCAAAACTTTCACTCATCCACTAAATATCCGCGAGAACTTTACTAACTATGACATGGTATCTATTGATCACATTGTGACCAATAGATACTATTGAAGTAAATCAAACACATTTTCACTTACAACAAATCATTGTAAATAACGCTCTAAGTTAGTTCACTGACCCTTAAGATCAGATAATGACCGACGCACACTAGCCATGAGTCATTCCTTCATTCATTCATTCGCGTCGTGTGCGGTGACCTTGTGCTCTATATTTCGTCTGTTTGTTTGTTTATATCTCAAGAGCTTCCGATGCTGTAAAAATAGTTTTAGTATCTGTGTTTTAGGTTGTTTAGGAGAAGTGTGGTTGGAGATAAACTGACATAGGTACTTTGTTAGTTATGTATGACTTGTGTATTTGTGTGATTCACATGTTTGTAATAATAATAATAATAATATTCTACCACGTTCACACAGCGCCATCTAGCCCCAAATTAAGCAATTATATTTGCTTGTGTTATGGGTACTAAACAACTGATAAACTACTTATATACATTTTTTTTTTGTAAATACATACATATTATAGATAAATTACACCCAGACACAGAACAAACAATCATGCTCATCACACAAAGGTTTGTCCAGGGTGGGAATCGAACCCACGACCTCCGGCTTAGCAGTCAGGGTCACTAACCACTAGACCAACAGGCCAGTCTGTAAGTATTAATAACTACCTTCTTGCGACGCAGTTTCACCAGCGTCTTTGCTTACTGCTCTGCTACCGCCACCAGTAGCGAGATGTTACTTTGCCATACGCAAAAATCATTTTTTTAAATCCAACTGATAGTTCCAGAAATTAGCGCGTACAAACAAACAAACAAACAAACTCTTCCGCTTTATATAATAAGTATTGATTAAAGTTGCACCTTAAGATGTAAAGTCTGCTGTTGCGTGGTCAGTTTGCTACTAGCAGACTACTTTTCACTACAGCCGATCCGGCTTTAAACCTAGAACCTCATACAGAGGACTTAATTTAAGTCATTACGTATTATAAAAAGTATATATATTATATTTTTTTTATACAATTTTGATGGCAAACAAGCATACAGTCTACCTGCTGTTAAGTGGTAACCGTAACCTATAGAGATGGCTGTGTTTTCCAATCCATCGCAAAAGTAATAATGCTTATAAAACACAACCAAGCCGTTACCGACCACGGAGAAAAGGATGAGGAAGGAAAAGGGTAACGGAAGAGGACCGAGGAGGTATTTGGGGTGTCGGCGCTCTCACTCATCGAGCGAAACACATTACTTACTACTTCCCCGGTCGATCCAGCCCATTCATGCTGAAACCAGCGTGGATCTACTACCTTATATATATATGAATTTGAAAGTATATACTTATCAGTTTTAAACATACAACTTAGATTTACGCGTTAACCATCATGACACTTAAATATTTAAGACTTGCTGCTGTTTTACCTTATGAGGTTACTTATCCATAATCTGAGATACGTTATAGAGACGTCAGAATCAGGTTAATTAGTTAATTTCCATACAAATTTAGATAGGTTTAGCTTTAGATGGAGTGGATAACGCAGACACAGGTTTTACTGGTCTGGTGGGCTCAGACCATACGTAGATTGTAAGGACTTTTTTTTAAATAGTCGCGAGAATTTTACATATATATAAATTCTCGCGACTATTTAAAAATCGGGCAAGTGATAACCAATGTGACGGTTACATATCATCATTTGCAAGTCGCAAAATGTGCACTAGTGTAAGTCACAGAATATTTGGAAAATAAATTTTATAGCGTGTTTAGCATATGATTCGAATGTGGTAAAGAAAAATACCAAAGAAATTTTGGACTGTAACACATAACATAATGTATGAAAGATCTTGGGTCTTACTTCGAACCTGTTGAACTTAACAACACAATGAAATGAAATTAAATGAAATATATGTTTATTCAAATAGGTTAATTAAATTAACACTTATTAACGTCAAAGTTTACAAAATGTCAGCAAATTAACCTACAGCCAGTTCGCTGATGAAGTAGAGCCATGAGAAGAACTGGCAAGAAACTCAGGCCACTCTTTTTAATCGCCAGGTTATTACAATTTTTGTAAGTTACAGTTTCAAGTAGCATGCAAAGTGACGCAGGCAATACACTTAACTCTATAGATACTTAATTACTTACAGCTTTCTATGTTGTAAAGAAAAATTAAAAAGTAAAATGTGTGCTTTACAGGCTGCCTCAATTTGCATATTGCTACAAAAGGTAAAGGCAAAATGTGAACTGTGATAAATGTTTCTATGTAGGTATTATATAAACTGTTAATTTTTGGTAAGTATAAGTATAAAGTAAGATGAACTTAATTTGCCACAGGAGTTCATAATGTACCAATATATACAATTAAGTAACCTTTTGTTACTTTGCCTGATGGTAAGCAGTCAGTAGAATCCAGAATTGATAGACACCATTCCAAAAGCCAGACTACTGGTATGGTGGTCTTCACTATGGCGGCTTAGCGAGATGCTTTTTCACGCCCCGCTTAAAGGATCCAGGATCATAATTAGATGGGAACACATGCGCTGGTAAAAAGTTCCAGGTCTTAATTGAGCGACAAAAGTATGAAGTGCTGAATGTGTTATTGTTATTAAATAAATGACTATTGACTATTATTGACTATTGACTGTTTGGTTCGAGACTCTTTAGATTCCATTGTAATGGGTGCCACTTTAGTACCTGTTCAGTGTTCGCAGTCGAGTCAAAAAGAAACCCGATAGAAACATTTGCCATAGCCATCAATTGGCATTTAGATTGATAACCGCAGTAACGTGATAAATAATCCTCACAATACCTGGTTGCACGACACCCACGATTCGACACGGGGTTTCTATCCTAAAGGGCAACCACCATAAAATTAGTAAACACAAAACAGAAATCACACTAAGTGTTAAATAGATCGTAGGTAGATACTAATAAGAGAAACATATCACGGCAAGGAATCGAACCCGCGCCAACTAGTTGCCTCACTAATTGGCATGCGTCCAGTTTCGCTGCCGCTAGTGATGGGGTAAGTTACGCTAAGTTATTTATACGGTAGTAGATCCACGCTGGTTTTAGCATGAATGAGCCAAATCGACCGAGGAAGTACTACCCTCTCATAGAAGACCGACGTAAGAGTAGTAGTATCCGTACTTCTGCATTTCGTTCGGTGAGTGACAGCGCCGGGGGCCAAATTGCTCTCTTTCCTCACCTTCCCTCATTCCCTCTATCTACCCCATTTTTAGCCGCCATAGCGGAGGCCACCATACCAGCAGTTTAAGACGTTGGCTTTTGGTATGGTGGCCATCACTTCTGATTTCCACTGACTGCTTACCATCAGGCGGGGTGAAGTCACATTGGTAGGCTAATATAAAAAAAGAAGGAACAAATAATATTACACTAGGTATAGGAAAATAATAGCTAAATTACTAAAACTGATTTTGATGTAATTTGGTGTGAAAATAGGCTTACTGTAACTGGGATAAAATTAGATATACATATATCGCTATCTATGTACAATTTGATATTATATTAATTTTGGGGGTAATTGGGTTCCAGGCGCTCCTCGGACCCAATTATACCCTCGGTCGGAGAAGAAAAAAAAAACTTTTTCTTTATCTTCTCTCGTAATTTTAGCATCGTTTCTACTTATTAATGCTTAGAAAACACAGCTATGCTTGTGTGTCAATTTTAGACTTCAAAAGTACATATAAATTTGAAAAGTCACATTGGTTATTGCTCTTTAATGAACTCACTTATGTTCATAAAAGTTTGGTGTCTGAACCACTCAGCTGCTAGGTTTTTTCAATAAAATACTTACAAGTATTAATTCGATAATAAACTCTCCCATCACTACACCTTGTATTGGGTGTATCACAAAGTAGTTACGTGGGTTGCAACAAGCCAGTTATGTACTGGAGGTAAGCAGAGTAATGCTAACTAGTTTGAGCTTTACTGTTATTTAAACTTATGTACAAATTGTCCTGTATATTCTGTGTTACTTTTAAATATAATTTTATTATGTGACCGATGAATTCAATACGGTTTTTTGTTACACAATATGATTACAAGAAGTAGCATTCCGTCAGTGCGAGTCGCGCACGAAGAGTTCCGTATCATTATCATTATTATGACAACCTCTGTGGTTCGGTGGTACTGTGTATGGATTGCCTGAGGTCGCGGTTTCGATTCACACTCAGTGCAAATATTTGTGTGCATGAACATGGCTATTTGCATTGGTTTGGGTGTTTCTGTGTATAATATGTATGTATTTACAAAAAAAAAGTATTTAAGTATGTTTATCTGCATTCTAGAACCCATATCACAAGCTATTAATATATGGTTACTTTGGGTCTAGATGGCGTTGTGTGGTTGTCGTGGTAATAATGGTAATAATATTATTATCAATAAAAACGGTAAAAATATCATGTCTGTTGTATGGGGCCCCCTTATTTTACTTATTGATGCACGCACTCAAGTAGGTCTCAACTTTGTACTTCTTTTTGCTTTCCATATTTCTTTCCTTAATCCAAAACATGAAACTAAATGGTTAGCAAGCCATTATTTATTGAATAACACAACATTTTTCTAATAAACCGATATTTACCGGCACAGGGGTAAACCCCTTGCTGTGCTCCGTCATAAGCTGATGTCGGTAGAGGCATAAAACCGGGAATAACTGAAATAACCGGCTTTCTTCGCGTAATGAAAAGATCTTTGGTGGGAAAATAGAGGAAGAACATGTTTTTATGTATGTTTATGTGAATTTGTATTTTATGAAAAGGTTCTATGCATGTTTCCTTGTAATTTTGATACCGGGTCTTTTACAGGTAATGATAAAATAACTCTAAAAGCCGCGATAATGGTAGACACTATACCAAATTTGCCATTATAGCAAGGATAGAGTCTACTGATTGCTTACCACCAAGCAAAGAGGAGCCTTCACATAAATAAATCAGGAGTTATATCTGTGGTTGTTATTTTAGTAGACAAGAATGTTCAAAGAGAAAATTTGATCTCCTCGATTTGTTCTATTTTAAACCTATTTTCTCTTTATAATAATAATATGTGGACATTATCACACACCGTCATCTAGTCCCAAGCTAAGCAGAGCTTGTGTTATGGGCACTAAATAACTGAAAGATAATGTAGGTATACCGACAGTTTTGCATCTGTGGTATTTTTGTTTACGAACATTACTACTAGTCATTAATAAAAAAACTGTTTCTTGTGTATATTAGGCCTGAGGCTACCTTACGATATGACATTCGACAAACGAGATTAACGCAAATAATAAATAAATAATAATAATAATAATAATAACGTAATGTCTTTTTAATAGGTAAGGATTTAGCTTATCCCCGACAAATATAGGTTTTCATGTAACAACAAGAAATAAAATTTATTTTAATTTTTTAGTCTCTCGAGGCCCTAAAACCTGTGCGTTTTGAGGTCGTGCAATAAAAACAGCATAAAACAGCTGAACAAAAGTGATTCACGTCCGCCATATGGCGTCAATGGGACACTAAACAATGTCAATAGAAAACCTACCATAAACTGAAGTAATAAAGTCTAGATTCTGTTAGCTATAATATAATGGGATTCCTTAAAGGTGCTTCACAAATTCTGATATGGTAACTTGAAAGGGATGCGGCTACACGTGTGAGAGAAATAGAAATATTTCTATCCCGTTCTAATGTGAGTCTCTGTCATTACTAGATCGTATGTAGATCCTTCTAAAGGGTACAATTTTCTTAGAAATACTTTGCTAAATATAGACCTGATTGTTTATCCTTTAGTTCCATTAGAATATGCACTTTAATTTTATATAGGTAGAGCGTAATTTTAATTGATATAACAGTGTTTTTTGTATAAAGGATGACTAACAAAACATTTTTCTTTGTCGGCATTGTTTTAGCATTGAGGTGATTATAGTTTTTTTACCATATTCGTGTGAAATATTGGTTTTATATAAGAATAATAGACTAGCGTAACTATATTGACAAAAAATATTGAAAGCGTGTTTTTTGAAAGATGATATTCATGAGAGAGCCAAGAAACCGCACACATCCGTTTTCGAAAAGCCACGTCGAACACAAGGTAAGGGAGGTATGAGGTTCAAGGATGAGTAATAGGTGCCTATACATTTTGTTTTAAGAAATGAAGAACAAAATAGACCTCTAATAATATCTCTCATATATCTATCATCATATCTATTATGATTATGAAGATGCCCACTGTTGGACATATACCTCTTAGGAGGGAGTTTGCTATAGTTACCACGAGTGACCGCAATACGGTGATTTTTAATACCCAGATAAGTGACAACCGGTTACCTGTATTTTCCTTGTCCTTAAGAGATGGAATGGGATCATAATGTTCTATATTAATACCTATCGTTTTTGAAGCGGGTACCTTAAAATAAGGGAACACAGGGTACGTACAGCTAAAGGTACGGTTTTAGTAGACGTTCCTTAGAGGATTGCAGATATTTATGCATTCAATTTTGTTTATTTTAACAGACATAACCGAATTAAAACATTAAAAACCGAATATTATAAAGTTATTTTTAGCAACAAGTCGTATTGGTTATGGTAATTTTATGACCCCAAATTGATTTCACAATTTCATGGTTCGAAACACACAGACGAGAAGACAGCTTACGAATTTTAAGTACCTATGTAAGCCTTTTATGTTTAACATAAGAAAGCGGTTATTTTTAACCGACTTCAAAAAGGAGGAGGTTATCAATTCGGGTCGTATGTTTTTTTTTTTTTTTTGTATGTTTGTTACCTCATATCTCGGTCATTTATGAACCGATTTGAAAAATTTTTTTTTATTTGAGAGGGTATACTCTGAAATTGGTCCCATTTTTTTATTATAAGAAATGGTTCAGTGGTTGTATGTTTGTTACAACTTAACTCCGTCATTTATAAACCAATTTGGAAAATTCTTCTTTTATTTGAAAGGGTATACTCCGAAATGGGGTCCCATGTATTTTTTATAAAGAATAATTTAATATTTTGTAACAAATCGTTTGCAAGAAGTGAAGACGTGTAAAGCAACACGTCGATGTCTTTTGCGACGAATTATCTGACATTGACATGTCCATGCTACAAGTGCGAAGTGATTTTCAAAATTCATTTTTTGTTAGAAACGAAGTAGCCCTGGATGAGTGACCATATGCATTTTTTGTATATCTGAGCGATTGCTCGGTCAGTTAAATTATGATTTTTGATGATTCTTTATTGTTGGTAGATCATCACTTTTTTGTTTTGATTTGTGGTTTCTGGGATTCAGGGTTTAGCGATCGAGAAAGTGTTGACAAGGACCTTATATTTCTATTTACAATCTTACCTCTCGTCTCTACTTTCTTTCAAACGGCGCGGCGCTGTCTCATTTGCGCAGCACGTTTAGTAGGTCTACCCATATTGAATATATTTATACACAATTAATTCCCACTAAAAGTTTAAAAATAAAATTATTTTTAGAAAAAAAATGAAAACCGACTTCAAACAACACCTACATGGTCAATCCTTAACTAAAAAGTAGAAAATAATATTTTAATTACTTCATAGCAAAGAACATTAAAGGGGAATCAACGCAATCCTTGATACCTATAATACTTTACTATTTATAGTTTTAATCAGTTATTTTGGAGTCGGTGCCAGCCAAGAAGGTTCATAATGACCTTCATAAAAATAACCTACCTACTAGCAAAAAAAACCTTCTTGATTAATCTATTAATACATGAATGAAAAATATAGATTTAATACAAGAAATCGAACGGAATCTGATAAGTGCGCATCAAATTTTTTATGTATATCTGAACACAACTATCAATGACGTCTGCGTTCACGAGTATGACCGCGTTCGGGTAGTGCACTCAGGCATATCCCCCACGCGTGCAATTACCGCCCCGTGCACTACAAAAGTTGGTTGCAAAGACAGAATTAAAGATCATTCTTGGCTGGCACCGACTCCAAAATAACTGATTAAAAACTATAAATAGTAAAGTATTATAGGTATCAAGGATTGCGTTGATTCCCCTTTAATGTTCTTTGCTATGAAGTAATTAAAATATTATTTTCTACTTTTTAGTTAAGGATTGAACATGTAGGTGTTGTTTGAAGTCGGTTTTCATTTTTTTTCTAAAAATAATTTTATATACATTTGCTGACCATAATTACTCTACTCTGCTTGATGATAAGTAGTAAGAGGTGAAGAAGTGGTGGATTCCTAAAGCCATTTTTTTTAACTGTTGGCATGGAAGCCACTATGGCGGCTGTATAGGATGTTTTGGATATGCTTAAAACAAAACAGAAAATTGGGCAAAACACACGCTCTGGTAAATTCTGGTTCATAGTATGAAAGATATATATATATATCACAAGACTTTTTTGACCATTAGACTTTTTAAATTAAATTTCAAAACGTAATAGACAAGGTGGTTTGCGAGTCGTAAGTTGCTTATTCGTAATTAGCACTCTTATAAGTTTATGCTAAGGTAACAAAATCAATAAAAAAAATCTGTAGCCTTTCATCAGGGAGGCGAGAGAAAAGAAAGATATCAGACGAATTTCTTGGATTTTATGTGCATTTACTTATCGAACGGAACGTATCAATATCGTACATAGAATATTTTTGTTTTGTCATAAAAATTTAAAGAGTACTTCATTCATTTGTTTTCTCAATCTCGAATCTCGAAAGAAATTGTCTACACAAATGGAATTGAATAGCATTCGGGTCTTCACGATACTGGCTTGCCTAATGTGAAGGCCACAGATTTGCGTATATATGCAAAATCTTCCAGCATTTGACAAAAATCTTCATATTTTGAATGTATTAGTAAATAAGTATTAAGAAATTTATTAAATGCTGACTATTTTTTTTTTTTATATATTATGCCTACCAAAGTGACTCCACTTCGCCTGATGGTAAGCAGTCAGTGGAATCCAGAAGTGGCGGCCACTGTACCAAAAGCCATCGTCTTAAACTGCTGGTATGGTGGCCTCCACTATGGCGGCTGGGAATGGGGATAGGGGAAGGGAATGAGGGAGGTGAGGAAAGAGAAAAAGGGGGAAATTGGTCCTCCGGCGCTCTCACTCACCGAACGAAACGCAGTAGTACGGATACTACTACTCTTAAGTCGATCTTCTATGAGAAGGTAGTACTTCCCTGGACGATCCGGCCCATTCATGCTGAAATCAGCGTGGATCTACTATCGTAAGTACCGTAAATATCGTTCGTTATATTCATTCGCCATAACTACAATGTCAAGACGACTATTATAACCACTCGATTAAAGTATACACAAATCTGTAAATCTAGTTATGAATAGGAGAATTATAAAGTAATAGTACCTAAGTATAATATTACTAATATTAATAGAAGATACATAACGTTGGGTTGTCGATTGCATTCTAAGATTGGTCGCCCCCACAGGCGAAGCGGGTGACACCGTGAAGATGACGACTATATTTAACTGAAGTTTAACCTATAGTTTTGATGGAGGAACAAATATTTAATGTTGATATTAAAAAAATGGGAGTTCGTGTTTAGTTTACTTCACAGATTTTTTTTAAAACAACTCTCGCGTTATAGAAGAACACTCATGTCGAGGAGAATTTAAAAATGTACAATTAACGGACACAAAGACAACGAGCATTCGGAACAAGATAAAAAAAGTTTAATTTCGGTATGTAGTTGTAGATTAAATAGCTGTCTGCAAATAAATAGTGGATTTGTAAAGTTTTATTCCTAGACATAACACAAGCTATAATATATGCTTACTTTGGGTTTAGATGGCGTTGTGTGTAGTTGTTTTGATATTATTATTATTATTATTAATTATAAGTGAAATAAATACAAACTCTATATATATACTCTTAAATCTCATACTTATCACTTTAATATAAATTTTAAGTTAATCAGGCCATATATTAATCGACGTGTTAGTTACCGCAGTTACTTTAAAACTATAGTTAACATGGTGTAGTCTGCCGCAGGTTTATCTCGAGACCTATAAGAGTCATCTGGTGCAAGTTTATCTACAATCTGCGCATCGAGTTATCGAGTTATTTCTGTAACGCCATAACTACAGCATCCTATTAAGGTTCAGGATTTATCTAATTAGGTATTAGTTTGTTCTTTTCGAAAGTTACTATTACTAGCAAAAATCCAATTAGACCATTACAAACGTAATAATAAACTAGCTGAACAGCACGGTTTAGCCCGCGCATAAAATATCTTTTGTTGTATCTCTCGGGAACCAGAACAGTTTTTCGGGATAAGAATATAATCCTATGTCTATCTCCGGCACCAAATCTATATACATACCAATTTTCATCGAAATCGGTTCGGCCGCTTAGGCGCTGAGTGATAACAAACACACACACACACACACACACACACACACACATTTACACACACATACCTTCGCATTTATAATATTTATAGGATAGACATTCTCTTGTGAAAATCGAATCCACCGCAACCCTTCAGCATACACTCTCACAGCGCCATAGGGAAAGTACATTTTTAACTTCTAGGCTCGAAAATAAGCGTGAATCACTCAAAATTTGCCCTTAGTGACAGAATCGAATCTAGAGTAGTATACATAGTAATGACATAATAGCTGTATGTGCTGCCACTGCGATACCGAGGCAGTCTTATACGTAGTTATAAACATACTTACCTTTTCCAAATAGATACCTCAAATAAGACGTTATTAAATGTAGTTTACCTGTAACAAAAACAAACATTGATTTATTGGCAATACCAAATTTAATATAATGTATCTATAAATAAAGTTCACGAGTACCTTAAGGCTATTTGCGAATATATTCGTGGTTATATTTCCGTGGAAGTTTGAAACTACATTCACGGTGAGGTCCATTATGTCAGCTAATGTCTCTCATTCTTATGTTTAACCGCGTCAAGTAGTATTAAACTCAAAGATTATTTGTAGCTATGAACTAACTTAGCCTAACCTTGCAGAACCAACTGTTCGCGCGATACTTACACCCAATTTCTGAAAGGCTGATCAACGAAAAATTAACTAATCACCTGTTAAATCTCATGTGAAGTACCTAAAAGCAGGCTAAAATCATTGATAATTAGTTTAGTTTACTAAACTAACTAAACTACCTAATTAGTTACTATTTATTTCACTAATTATTCATGCTTTTAGCAACCCAATTGGTACTTTACATGAGATATAACAGGTGATTAGTAAATTTTTCTTTGATCAGTCTTTCAGAAACTGGGGATTAATCAGAATGTTTAATTTAATTAATCGCGATAAAAAACCAGAATGACTGCGCTAACCTTCAAAGAGATATTGATAGAGTAGTCGAATGGAGCAAACAAAATCTCTTACAATTTAATAGCTCCAAGTGTGTGACAATCACCTTTTCTCGTGCACGGAACAATATCTTATATAGCTACTGTATTAATGGCTTGCCGGTGGAAAGGGTGACAGAGGTAAAAGATTTGGGAGTAAGTTTTAATACCGGGCTGACTTTCCATAATCATATCGTACATATCTGTAAAAAAGCCTACAGAAATTTAGGTTTCATGATTCGTACGGTGCGAGGGTTTACGAACGTGAAAGCTATAATAGCATTATATAATGCTTTAGTTAGGAGCCAACTTGAATGTAATGCAGTCATTTGGGCTCCACATGAGACTAAGTATAGTCTTATGCTGGAGCGTGTACAAAATAAATTTATTAGATTTTTATATATGAAGTATTATGGGGTGTACCCATTCTATCCCTTGATGTATCCTTCTTTATTTATTTTAGGTATGGTGGGATACAATCAACTAAGGGTTAGGAGGGAACTGGCACTGATTTCATATATGTTTAAAATATTAAGAGGAAAGATCTATAATCCAGTAGTTTTAGAACAGATAGGCTTGTGCGTTCCGGACAGATATTACGTGTGGCGACGGCGACAGCCGCGGCTGTTGGCGGTGCCACGTGCTCGGACCAAGCTCTTGAGTGAGGCACCTCTGACGCGGGCACTCCAAACACTTAACCTTATAGCTATAGAGACGGACCTATTTTTTTGTGCTCTGAGTGAGTTCACAAGGATAACGTTATTTGTTATTTGTTACAAGATATAGTATGTATGTATAAATTGTAATTGTCATTATGTTGCTACACTATTGCATTGGGATTAAACCTGTAATGATAGTTGTAAGTTTGATTAAATAAATAAATAAATAAATTTTGGTGTCATTGTTCTCATGTTTTTTTATTGCCTACAGTGGCAAACGACTCGACAGCCCACCTGATGGTATATGATAACTGAAGCTCCACGAAGCCACTGCCTACCGTGATATTAATGCTCTCTTCAAACCTCGTTTGAAGAGAGCATTAAAAGGACATGTCATAGCGCTAGGAAAACACCGCAGCTAGCAGTTTGTTCTAGAGCCTGTGATGTGTGACTTTTTATACATTGTAATGCCATGGCTTAATAAGACAAAACTCGAATATTCTAATGTACGCACGCTCTTAAAGTTTGCTAATCACGAGTTCTTCCTTTTTAAAATGCAAATTCTGATAATATCTATAGTGATGTGATACAAACAGGTCTTAAAATATCTAGAGAATACCCATTGATGTATGGTAAACTTGTAATAGTATTCAGCGCACGCGCCGAGTCATGAGAACGACCATAGCGCCGGGTGACACTCGTGATGATGTTCCTATCATTAACATTCTATGTTACCATAGTAAGTATATGTGTGACTAGTCCTGACTGTTTGTCTTAGCAACACACAGGAAAATAAATTTCAGATATCTATGAACAACGCTTAAAGACGCGAAATTTTGCATACCTATAAGTAGTGGGCGTCTTTTCGGCTAAGATACTAGGTATTAGGTAGATATTAATATTGCTTATATTATTATATATTTATTATATATGGATATTATTATAGGTGTTTTGGGTATTATTACGAATTTAACAGCTACAAGTAGACTTGGAAGAATCAAACTCACACATAGCGAAAGAGAAGTGGCGAAACTTTAGCCACGCTTAATTAATTAAATACGATCTTTAATATACATATTTTATTTTAAAAGACACCAGTTTTTTAAACACAATTCCAATTAATCACTGCCTAATTAACGCGACAGAAACACAATATATTTTTTAACCCTCTCACGCTCGTGTTAAATTTTAAAAATCAATCCTTCACACCTGTCATCGAAAAATTGCTTTATAAAGATGGCGGACGATCCGTCAGTGTCGCGACAAATGTCAAATTTGAATTTCGAAGAACAATGCGTGTCGGCGTCTCACGTGCGTGCGTTCGAGTCACGGCGGGAATGTTTTGACATTTCACTTATTTCTGTCGGGCGGCGACAGGAATTATGATGACATCATAATGTCATCGGATTTAGTTGACGTTTGAGTGGCGGGTTTTAGAGGTGCCAATGATTTTGAACGTTTGGGCGTGAGTTCTTAGGTTATTTATATTCTTAGGAATAAGAATAAAAATGGTTGAACCATGCAAGCAAGGCACGGCACGGTCGTGGTCTCACATAAGATCTTATAAGATAATTTATTTTTGCGTAATACAGTTATTGAGATTAGTGTAATTCCCAGTAACATTACGTAAAGATTTCGAAAGTAATTATTGCATCAGCATCATCAGCAAGGACTTGTTTTGCATATTTTAAGAGAATTACTTTGTATTGAATCCAAGGAGATGTTCTTTCACAACGGTTACAGTGACCACCTTTTGTGCTTAAAAACTTGAAACTCAAATTTAATTTCACGTAATACTTTCTTTATATACTATAAAAATACCGGTACACAAACAATTGTGTGTATTTTATGTACAAAAACATTTTTAATTTGTAATGCCGTTATAGTGCCGTATTTTGCATGTTAAACAAAGTGTTATTCATGGAATACTATAAATGGATATTATGGAACAGTGGCAAAGCAAATATATTAAAATGTCAATACCTGATAACATATCTTGAGTTGAGCCTATGTCTAGCTTGTGATAAGTTTTATGTTAGTTATAATATGGTTGCGCCGATTTATATCAATCGTGTTTAGACACGACTACGTGTCTCAGTGGTAGTAAATTTCATAAAATTTATGATAAAACTTTATTCATACTAATGTTTTATTTTCTTATAATGATATCAGGTCAAACATTTTACATGTTTGACCCGATATCATCAATATGACATTAAAATTAAAGGAGAGGGAGGGGGTCATATTTATATTTTGTAATTCAATTTTATATCTCCACCATTGGGGAAAAACTACGATGTGGTACGTTAAGTATGTACTTATGTATAATCAAATAATTTCAGTTTTTGCTGTTTACCAATTAATAAAGATTTGTGAGACAATATTGAATTGTTTGATAATGTTAGTAAATGATACTGCAGTTGGCAGCTGCGTCATTAATTTCCGAGGAATTCGGATCTCTAAACAAGCAATGATCACTTGTATACAACCATTCATACCAATTGCACCAGTGTCAGCGCTGCAGTACATAAATATTACAATTTATTTCAGAGCACAATGTAAACGTGGTCATGCTCATGACAGTTTGGTTTAAAATTATTGTTATTTGATTAAAATCTATACATCATCATTATATCAGCCGAAAGGCCACCTTAGCCGGTCGTGGGTCGTCCTCATCCATTGGTTGCCCGCTACCCTGTTAGATATTATTATAATCTTTACTATTATATAAAGCTAAAGTTTGTTTGTTTGTTTGAACGCGCTAATCTCTGTAACTACCAGTCGAATTTGATTTTTGCGTATGATAGCTCAGTTCTTGAGCAACGTTGTAGGCAACATCACGCTACTGTCGACGGGAGCAGAGCAGTAAGCAAAGACATGGGTGAAACCATGCTTTTGTGGATTCATATTCTATTTTGACTATTCAATTTCTGCATTAAAGATCCAGTATATTGTCGCGGATAACTTTAAAAACAAGATACAAAACTTATACTGCTAATACAGTATACTTATATGCACACGGACATTGTGGGCTCTGTTGTAAAATATAGAATCCTATGTACTATTGCGTTTCATTCGGTGAGTGAGCGCCGGGGGCCTAATTTCTCCCCTTTCCTTTTTTTTCACCTCCCTCGATCCTTACACCTACTCCACTACCTATACCGTAGGCAGCGGCTTCGTTGCAGGAGCAATGCTAGGGACTCTGGGTCTTCCATGAGTGACAGCTACCACGTACCATCACGTGGGCTGTTTGCTCGTCTGCCACTGTCAGTAAAAAAATATCGGAAAATGATCAACAGCGTTCACTGTTTGCTAAATATTACTTTACTTCACCCACTCGTCTGCTAAGGTAACTAAAACAGGCTCCTCCTTCTAAAAGAAGCCAATGTCCGTAGAATGAGCAAAATTTTGGGATATATACCCATAGCCTCTGTCTCTACAGGGATTCCATTTCAACATCCAGCCCAAATTTGCGAGACCCACACGCTATACTGAGATTAAAAACGAAGTGCCGAATTCTGTATCCATAGCCGTAGCGTGTAGGAAAACATTTAGAACGTAACAGAGATTTTAATCAAAACTATACAAAAGTGTAATATCAATGTTCCAGGAGCATTTTAGGGTTAATATTGAGTGTTTATTGTAAAAATGAATAATATGTGAATAAATTGTTGTTGTTTTTTTAATTTTACTGTAAATATATTTTTAATCAGAAGTTACGTGTTGATTTGTAATAATTCCAAGTATTCTTTATTGACAAAATACTTAATACGGTACCGGGAGGAGCCTATTATTTTGGACGTTAATGACGAATATGTTTAATTTATTCAAGAATTCGCATAAGTAAAAAATAACCATCAATTTAACCCAGACAATAAATCAATAGAAATTACATGAATACAGCTAAACCAAACACAGTTAAGCGTAAATGGAGGCATCGTAACTTAAATATTATAATAATAATAATAATAATAATAATAATATTTATTTGATAACAAGAAAGAAAAAAAAATACATAGCATGTTACACTTGGGTATTACATGTGCATTAGTGTTCCATTTGTGAGTAATGACCCCGATGCTAGGAAAATCCTGTGTTATAGGGGCCATCCATTCGTCCGATAAGGTTTTTCTTAATAATATTAGGATAACAATAAAACGTGTAGCAGCAGCTGTAGTGTGTGAGTAAGCGTGTGAGATGTATTGTATATTAATATGTGCTTGTAATGTGATGTGGTGTAGGTGTAGTGTGTATGATGTGTGTGATGTGGGGAAGAGGGGAAGGGAGGAAGAGTATACATGTGGCAATGTATTTGTATGTGTTGTTTAGATGTTTGAGAGTTTGTATATGCGTGATCTTAATAATTACCTATTATTACCAATTTATTCATATTTTGTATGTAGTTTTCATAAATGCTTCTGTTTCATCATAATCTAGAGTGAGAAGAAATTCCTTGGTTATCTTTCTACACATATGTGCATTTAATGTATGTATGCTTAATTTTTTATGTAGTTTGTTGTAAAGAAGGGCACTTAGGTGGGAGTAGTGACGTTTAGCAAACGTAGTTTTTGTATGTGTTGAGACACAAGGTGGTTTGGGTCTTCTTCTTACTGTCGGGCTGTTATTTACACTGTATGGGAGAATCGCGTGTTTACGCATGACTGTGCGGAAAATATATAGTTGTCGAACCGTTAATGTTTTAAAGTCCATGTATAGTTGACGCGTTGGGAATCTGAAAGATCTTTTAAGGATTACTTTTATAACCGCTCTCTGGGCTCGTTCTACTTTAATCAATTCAGTCTTTGCGGCTCCTCCCCATGCAGTGATGCAATAATTTAATACTGATTCACCTAGTGAAGAGTATACTATTTTTAGTATTTCGCTATTTGCGGATACCCTCAGTTTCTTAAATAAAAAAATAAGCTTCCGGATCCGAGCAGACACTGACTGTAAGTGTGGTTTCCAGGATAAACAGGCATCTAATTGTAGACCGAGATATCTTATTATTGGAGCTCTAGTTACATCGGGACATGAACAGGACGGGGTATGGTTGGCACATTTGTGGGCTTTGATAAATAGCGAACCTTCTTGGGGTAAGTTGGATATTCTTGAGCCGAATGTGACGAAGTTAGTTTTCGTAACATTTAGTGTGAGATTATTTTGTTCCAGCCATACCATTACTTTGCTAAGTCCTTTTTCAGCAGTATCTTTAGCTAGCTTCCAATCACGGCCATAAGATAGAATTGCCGTGTCATCTGCGTAGGCTATTATTTTTGTGGAGGGGAGACATAATTGGCAGAGTTCGTTGGCGTAGATTAGAAAGAGGAGAGGACTGAGCAAACTACCTTGTGGGACTCCGATAACTACAGGTTTAGCCTCGCTAATATACTCTCCTATCCTGACGCATTGCATCCTGCCGTTAAGGAAGCTTTTAAATAGATCGTGAGCGATACCTCGCACACCGATGGTTTCAAGTTTAGAAAGAAGTAGAGGAATAGACACGGTATCAAACGCCTTTGACAAGTCTAGGAAGATTCCTATACACTTGAGCTTATTATCAATCTTATCAACCACGAAATCAAGTAAGGATGTCACTGCGTCTTCTGTGGATAATCCAGGCCTAAAACCGAATTGATTCTGTGAGATAATTTTGTGTTTGTTCAGATAGTTATAAAGGCGTATGTACATTATTCTTTCTAGGATTTTAGAGATTGCTGGCAGAATTGAAATTGGGCGATAATTAGTAATCATTTTTTTATCACCCGCCTTGTATATTGGATGTACAATGGCTTTTTTAAGAGCATTGGGAAATGTACCTGTAGCTATGGCTAGGTTACATATACGTGTGATAAGTGGAACCAGGATGTGGCTAGCGTGTTTCAGCAATTTTGGAGAGATGCCGTCCCAGCCGGCAGCACTGTCAATACGGAGACTGTTTATAATTGATTTGACTTCTTCTTCGTCTGTAGCGAGAAGGACCATGGAATTGGCTGTGCAGTGTTGGTGGATGTTATAAGACCGGAGGGAAACCAAATTTGGTGTTATGTTGTTTGCAAGATTTATACCAACATTTGCAAAGAAAGTGTTAATTGTATTTACGGACCTTGTAGGGCAGTTTTCAATTGATAGAAGTTCTGTTGATGTCGAACGTACTTTATTGGTGTTAGTTACACTGCGGATAGTTTCCCACATTTTTTTAGGGTTGTTTTTAGCTTTTTTCTTTCTTGTTATCAAATAAATATTATTATTATTATTATTATTATTATTATAATTTATGCAAAATGTTGAGGTGAATGACCTTGCGGAACAAAATTCGCAGGTCACGGACCACAAATGACCACACATCGTTATATGCTCTACATGATACATAAAACAATAAAAATGTTACAGCTTTTTGCTCGTTTACGAGATTTCTTTTGTGTCAAAAAACAATAAAAAAATGGTATAGGTAGTAGTTGGAGTAAGCAAATAAATATAATCAACTATTTGTCTAATTAGCTGGATTTTGCTTTGATTTAGTAGAAATAACGTTATTGTAGCGAAGTGTCATTGACCACCAACCAATGAATAGTAATTAAAGTGAATAATAAATACAATTATATGACATCATCTTTGTCCTAACGTCATAAAGATAAATAAATATTTATGATTCATCAAACACGCACGAAAAATTATGGTCTAATGGTTGACCACACAGCCAAAAGTAATACGTGAAGAATGCTTGTCATCTCATTACTTAGTGATTTGGAATGTTTAACGGGAGCTTAAATTTGAGGTTTATGAGCATTCTGTCACTTAGTTAATATTGACTTTACACTAACCAACAGTATTTAAACACCACTAATCTTGTACTGTTAGAAATTCTGATAGATGTGTAAGGTAAACACAAGTTTAAGTAGAGCTCTGTTGTTATTGACCACACTTTTGTGGTCAAGCATGATATGACATGAATCATAATGTAATGATTTACACACAGTTGTTTCTTTTATACTAAATTTAGAAAACAAAGCGAGGAATTGACGGATTGTAGTTGATTGTCATCAAATGTAAATTCTGTGACCACAGTTAACAGAGTCCGAACTTTTATAACGAAAAACATCAACAGGTTTCTCATAAATCTTTGGGAATATTTCCGGGTGATATTAATCTTCTTTTAGCAAAAACGCCGCGACACTTTATATGTAATAGCGTGACATAAATAATGATGAGACCGTTTAGATTTATGAAGTGTTGGATTAATACCGTTTAAGTACCGTTTTTTGAAACGTAAAAGCTCGATATAAATCTATTTATGGTATTTAAATCAAATTTATAGGTTTTTCGGGTCAATAAAATGATATTTATTCTTATTTTGTTATTGCAATGCATTCGGCAAGGTATGAATAAATTAATAGCTTTTTAACATACTCAATTATGTTTGTAATTTTGATTGGTCATTTAAACGACCAATCAAATTAAATGACTTATGGCTACTTTCTTCAAATTTATGTATTTTATTTTTCAATGATCAACAGTACATGCAAAGTGCAGGGCGGTTCTGATAGATTGATGACATAATTCAGATCTTGGGCATTACAGCAACGCAAAGTATTGACGAAGTTTAGTAAGCCAAACATTGAAATTCTGATAATTTAATCTAATGTAATGTAATTTAATAAACACTAACCACTGATAAGATAATACTATACTTGTAAGAATAACTTTAAAATGTTCTCGTTGCATAAACCATCCATCATCCGTTAGCTTCAGATCGAATCATGCACAACGTTACAAGCAGGTTCAGCCGGTATAACTGTGGTCATAAGCTGACAAACTCAACTTGTGACCACCATCTTGTTAACAACCGTATTAAGTACGTAAATTCTTTCCACACTTACTCGTATAGTTTTTTATGCAACTTCTGTGACAAACAAGCATACGATCCAACTTATGTTAAGTGGTGACCATAATTTATGGACATGGTTATGTCCTCTATGCAAACGCGTAGGGCGAAGGGGATGAAGAAGGAAAAAGAGGTAAAGAAAGGGGACCGAGTGGGTTAATGGAGCCCGCAGCGCTCTAAAGTTTAAAAAATCTTACCGTTTCTTCTTCTTCGAGTGCTCTGATGAGCTCGTAGTACAGCATCTCAGCCTCTTGCGAGATCTGTACCTTCTCCTCGCAGCTCTTATACGAGATCTCGCAAGACAGATCCGTTTGCAGATGCATCTTCATTATATTTCACACACTTCAAATAAAATTACTACGACTTTTTATATTATATTCAATTGTGGTCACTATACATTTTGTGGTCACACTCACTTTATCTTTGGTTAACACTAGTTTTGTTTAATCTGATTTATAATAGAAAAAGGTATAATATTAGTTTGGTATCAACTATCTACTCACTATTCATTACTTATGTAAGTAATATAAACGATTCACAAATTATTTAGGATATAGGATAATTTGCTATAGAAAGTTACCTAAAAACAAAGCTAGAAATAGTCTGTTTGAAAGTTTGTATTGTGGTTTCTGATATAAACGCAACTATTAAACAAAAACATCTCCTTACCTAAAAAAAAATTTAGATAAATGCATGACGAAGGAAGATAGCACTAGAAAAAGGTGCATTTACTGAATAAAATTTGTTCCAAATATTTTAGTTTGAATCCATGAATGCAATGCAAAAGATTTCAATATAGATTCGGAACAAATTTTTGCACAATCAACCGATTAGTTCGCAAAATATTCATTTTGATCCAGTTTATAATATTAACGGTAATCAACCCGCGACTTCTTTTTTGCAGTCATTGCACTCAACCCGTCACACTTCATACATTAATCAAAGTGAATTATTTATACCAAATTAAAGTGGTTAAATAATTAACAACGTCTCGCCCCATCCTGTCCATAAGCTCGTAACTGTAGCTAAGTTCCATAAATACAATAATTCGTCACAGTGAGAGAGCTGTTATATTTCACGATAGGCACATGAGAAACTTAGAGTTTATACACTACGAGTAAAACTCCTGCCATAATATGTATGGTTGCCTTGGTGGTTCAGTTGTGCTGTGTATGGATTGCCATGCAGAAGCCTTAGGTTCGATTCACATATCAAAGTGAGATTGAGTTTTAAATCAAGACATTTTTAGTATAGTAAATGGCAGTAGACTCGCTCCTTGTTACATGGGACTGAATATAACTAGGGAAACCTGGGTGTTATAGGTCTCTGCCTACCCTTTTGGGGCAAAACGGCTTGAAGCTGTTATTTATTTTCAATATTTTTTTAAAATGATGCAATGTTATTTTAAGTTTTGTATAAAAGTGTTTATTTTTTTAAGCTCGTGTCTCCTCGAATAGTCTTTCTTCTTTATTTTGTTATAACATTTTATTATAATTAGGCACTACGAGTTTATAGATATCGTTTGTGTCGTAGTCCTATATTGTAAAATATATCAGAGCAACACATAGTGACCAGTTATTCTTAGCGTGGCGCACTAAGGATTAGCAGTAAGCCTACAGTCATCGGGGAGTTAGCGGGTACTTGCGGATTGTTGAAAAATATTGCACAAATAATGAAACAGAATGGTAGTAAACGTGATATATTATGAAAGAGCTAAGTTAATGGCAAGGAAGATTTTATAGTGCTTTTATTTCAGTTTGTTTTATATGCAAGGTAACAAACACTCACACAGCTTACCTATACATGTATGTCTGTATTCTCAAAATATTGTATAATGCTAAAAAGGTAATGATGGAGGAGACGGCAAAGAACTGAGAGAAGAACAAGACTTAGAAGAGAATTTAGGAGAACTTAAAAGTCAATATTCTGTGAGGTGTTGACCCGCCTTATTCAAAACTCAAACTCAAAGCATTTATTTAATTTTGATCATAAAGTATGATGCTTATGAAAAGTCATAATTACAAGAAGTCAGCTAATTACAAGAAACAGCAAAAAGCCAGTCCGCTGACGAGGTAGAGCTGTGAGAAGAACTGGCAAGAAACTCACGCCACCCTTTTCAATCGCCATATAATTACAGTTTTGTATGAGTTACAATTTAAACACTCAACGCAACTAAAGAACTATACAAAGTAGTTATTATAAATCAATATAATTACTAAGCTCAATCAATTAATATAATTACTAAGCTTGAGAAAGAAAAGAGAGGATTTCAATGATTTAGTTTCGTCTAGTATGGTAATTTGACTACGTATTTTAATTAAAATTGTAAATGCACCTCCTGGTCACATTGAACGACAAGGTAATACTGGATTAAGTATTAAATGTATGCCATGCCAAGATTATGATCGTATTCGTGCTCCAACCAGCAAGAATCTACTACCGTAATTACAGTTTTCATACTGTTTGTATACAAAACAAACACAAGAGATAGGTAGTAATAGTTCGAAATTTTCCCGATAGACAACATGGAGTTCTTCAAGAAAGGAGTTAAAAGGTTTTTAACAGGGTCGACAACGCGGTAGTGATGCTCCTGGTGTTGCAAGCTTCCATAGGCTACGGTAACTGCTTACCATCAGGCGGGCCGTATGCTTGTTTGTCACCTTAGTCATAGGTGGTAAGGGAAGAATTCGACCAAGTAAGTATAAATGACAGTTTTCATACTTTTCAAATAAATTAAAGTACCTAAACTTAATACATTAGTCAACAAGTCTCAACTAAGTATATCGTTATAGTGCGTGGTGCATACGTGGCAGACAGCTTTACGAAACTCGGTACAGTCTTTTTGCATACATTAGGACTGATTTAGCCGTGCATACAAACATACATACAGTCTGTGTACGTACCAAACCTTTGAAGTATCTTTGGAAAGGTAGTAAACATGCTTAAGCTTGATTTAAACGACTTTTGGAACTGAAACTTAGATTTATATGTTTTATTCAGACTTGAATAGGTTTGATATATAGGGTTATAATTAGATATAAATAGACGTCTTCCTGTTTTGTAACTGGTATGTGGTTCGGGCATTTTTAAAAGCAAAGTAAGAATAGGTTAATATTACTTAGTATGTGTTGCACTAAAATCGGGAATTATAAAAGTGGTAAGCTCCATAAGTATACATGAACTGAAATATTTGCCTATTTAAAGTCAAACTTTTAGATTATGAAACTTTATAAATTTCATAAACTATATAGCCAATATACTATAAGAATGTAGAAAATTATTTAGAGACTAGCTATAATTTTTACATACATACATACTACTTCACGCCTTTTATCTCCGTAGGGATAGGCAGAGGTGTTTAACCACCCACTATTCGCCATTTTTATTTCACCAGCCACTTCTGGATTCCACTGACTGCTTACCATCAGGCAGAGTGGAGTCACTTTGGTAGGCTAATATAAAGAAAAAATAACTATTATTATTATTGTATTTATTTGATCTTTAAAGTTCAAATATATACAATAATTAATGGTGACATAGAGAAACGCAAAAATATCCATATGTATTATAACAAGTACCTATCTAGTTATCACACTTCAATTTAAATAAATGTAAATGTACCTACACAAAAACGAATCCATGAACTCAAAATACTTTAGCAACAACGAAGCCTCCTTTCCAAGTCTAACTTGGATATTAATAACACACGGTGAAGGAAATTATCTCGAAACCTGGACTTATAATAAACTAACGCCCGCCCCCGGCTGCGCCTGAGCGAACTCCTTTCGCCCTGTCGTAAAATCTGAATTCTCAGTCGACGTCTACAGTCTATAAACTATCTTCCTGACACATTTCGGTTTTATTGCTCAATAAGTTCTCGAAATTTCGTGTTTAGGTAGTAAGTGAATGTAATTGTATATCCGCCTTGTTGCTTGTACCTTTAGTTAATTTTACATAGCTCGCAGAACTGATTGCACTTGGGGCAGGAAAGTTCTGGAATGGCGACCACGGACTCTTAGCAGCGTAGGTAGACTTCTTGCACGGTGGACTGACGTCCTTAGAAAGATTAGCAGAGGGCCTAGACAAGTGGCATTATAAATGCTAAGAGAATAGATTAATATGTATGGGATTGATGTAAACTATCGGCAATTTTGGCGTTAGCCAATCAATCCAATACGTTTTTTAATCTGTTCTATTCTTTTCTATTAGCCACTTATCTAAAGCCTCAGGATAGATAAGGAAGAGGCCTATGTCTAGCAATAGGCGTCTATCATGCTATTTGAACCCCTGCTTTTAACGTAGATGTGAATTATTTACAAAAGCTTTCAAAATAAATGAATTTACGTACAACTTAGTCATTGTCGATAAGTGACAAAGTATAAGTTTAGTATTAATTGTTAGTATAAACATTGGCAGCCCGCCAACTCTCCAGCGTGACTGCCAGTTATATTTATTGACGTTTCAAGTAGCCATCTTGAATTTTAAGTAAGTACCTATAATTAAGTTAGGAGCAGAAACTATTGCCTATTTATAGGTTTTGGGCAGCTACGAGATAACTTTTTTTCTATTTACTCGTAAACCCTGGTATCGGGTGCTGAGAAAACAGCTCATAACAGTGGGTATTTGAGGATATTGATGTCGCCTATTAGATACGACGAAAATAATGGCGATTAGACTTTTTAAGATCCGACTAGCAAATGTGTAGATGAATGGTTATCTAAGTCCAATGTCTAGTTGAATATTATAAATAAGAAAAAAAAAATTAAATAAACAGCCAAGAAAGATACATCTATATTTTGCTGTTAATTTTTTTTATGGCAATGTGAAATCTTACCAAGCAAGATAAAAAGCGCAAAAACAAAATTTGAGAAAACACTTAACAAACAATAAAATGCTAATATTTCAATACAGAACTTATTAGCGAAGGTATCAAATACTAAGTAAGACATTGTTTAGTTAACCTAAATGTCATGGCACGCCTTCCGCGATATTAGTAGCGGATTCGTTTCCTAGCGTGCAAATGTTTACATCTTACAGTTGTGAGGAAGCTTAGTACTGAAGACTTAATGCAATTATGATTATGGCAAGTTTCCAGACGAGTAGGCTAACTAATGTTGGCTAAATAAATAGTCTAGTTGTTGACGTGTTAAATATAGATCTAATTATTAAGTAGAGTGCTGTTCTGAGGGTGTGAAACGCGATGATTTGCACAAAAAATATGTGCAAATTGTTAAAATGTACATAATTAGGAAAATAGTAATTACACTAACAAAGTTTTTAAGATTATTGTGTACAAAATATGGATTTTGTATTGTGTGAAATTTATTTTATTTATTTTAAAGGGAAATATCTATCTAGTTCTAATTTGTTGGTAGTTCTTAATATTATAACATGCTTACAGACCTACTTATATTATAGTACTATCTGTTTTTTGACAAATTTGTTGAAATTGTGTGTGTGTGTATGTTTGTGTGTTTGTTACCACTCAGCGCAAACACAGTTGAACCGATTTCAATGAAAATTGATATGTAGATACGATGTCGGAGACGGACATAGGCTACTTTTCATCAGACTGGTGCCCGACGGAGACGAAAATTGCCGCGTGGGCGAAGGCGCAGGGCGCAGCTAGTACTTTATAAGTGAAGTTGCAAGTAAATGTATCGTAGGTAATTGTTGTTGGAGATACATAAACATAGAAATGATACATTTTCTACCACTATTCGTCAATAACGTCCAAGGCAAATTTAAAAAATATATAACCACAGAATTAGTCAAATAATCTTTTGCCCGATTTCGAACCTTTAACCATGGATTAAGACTAGCTGTGATAACTAGACTATTACTACACACAGGCATTACTAGCAATGGTAACAGCTTTCTTATTTATTAAGTTCATAAGTTTCGAAAACATTGAAACTCTTGAACATTAGTTGCATACCGTTCCAAAAATACACTACCCGGAATTCAAACCTCAAACAATGTCTAACAATCAGCATGTCGTTGAACGTCCAGACTTAGACTCATTTCCAGGTATGACTATTTCTAGTTCATTCTTATAAACTTGGTTATAGTTTGTATAGTTTCTAACTTACGAATAAGTTCATTGATTTGTGGCAAGTCTGAATTTGGACTAGAGTTTACCATTACTGGGAAGTTAGGATTATGAGTATTAAATTTTGGTTTAGCAAGAAATTATTAAGGATTGGGCATTTTGATGTATTCACATGCGAAGAATAGTTTAGGGTTCTCAAATAAAGAGGCGCTATTTCTAATATATAACAGCAAATTTAAATTAAAAATTTATTAAATATTATTATTATAAACTATTTAGGTACGTTTTTTTAATATTCGCAATCACCTACTTACCTAACCTACCTTGGTAGTTGACGTTAATTTTTAAAACTGTAAATATGCATGGCAAACCTGAATATACACATTTTATACTTGAACAGAAGTTGTAAGTACACTTTTAAAGCAACACACCTTAGCACTGTCTAGAGCAGTTTTGTTTTTTTCATACAAGATGCAAGATATCCACACAAAATCTGCTTTTAAAAGATACAGCTCAGCCTCTTAACGACTTTTTTATTGAGGTCGGCGTTCTCCGGCGAATAAAAAAAAGCTCTCGCACAATTAAGGGCACGGAGGGTGGCAATTTTAGGATTATTTTGCTCTGGCAACAATTTTTGAAATGGAGAACGTTAAAAAATTAATATTTATTATTGCGTTTATGGGTCGAGATGACACCGCGATGAGGACTTAATGTGTTTTTACCATTTTCAGTTACCCAAAGTGATATTAAGGTACCTATTTATTACGTTGAAAGTGTAATTTTTGAAGTATTTTTGTCGACGTAACTTTTCGTGATGTAACTAAGAAAGGTAGAGCACAGTGTGAATACTAAGGGCCAAACAGTCATACAAGGGATATTACAAGCAATAAAATAAATTTTAATACAATGCATTAAATCTGACCTATTTAAATCTAAAATTGTTATTCTTTTCACACAGACTTATGAATAAAAGTCAGTTAAAACAGAATAAGTTTCCGGGTAAACGGAGCAGAAAGTGAATTTCACTCGAAAATAGTGAAAATATCCTCGAGTTGGAGTTGTGCGCGACCCGAATACAGATGGCGTTAATGTGTTAACATTTCGTATGCGATTGGCAACACAGATTAAATTAAATGTCAAACATAATTACCATTACAAATAGTAATCTTTATTTTTTTAATTTAAATTATTTTTACATGCCTTCATGCTTTTTATCCGAAAGGGTAGGCAGAGGCGCTTAACCACTAACGTTTCGCTATTTTTTTATTTTTTTCAGGTCCCATATGTAACAGGGGACGAGCCTGTTGCTATATAAAGGGCACAATTCCAGACTCCAAGCTAATACAGAGATTTTTTATATTTTTTTTATATTAACCTACCAAAGTGACTCCACTCTGCCTGATGGTAAGCAGTTAGAAAGCCCAATATCACTTTACCCGACCTGGGGATTGAACCCGAGACCTCTGGGTGGTAAACCGTACACAGTATTACCGAACCACAGGGGCAGTCAAAATTAATCATGCATAGCAAAATCTGCTGCACTAAAGAAAAATGTCGTAACTGCCGTAAGCTAGGTACGCAAAAAGACATTAGAGGTAGGTACCTTTAAATGCATTTATACAAAATTTATGAAATATGATATATTTAAATAATAGAATAAAAATAAAAACATTCTAAAATAAATTTAAAGTGCGTAAACAAAGGATTTATGTCAGACATACAGAAATTAAAATAGAGTACAAAAGTTTGTGTCATAAGTAAAAGTAACACAGATAAAATAGTTTCAGAACAGTAGTGCTAACACTAATCATAATAAGTTAGAAAATAGTTGGGACATGCCATTGTTGTAGGTACCTACGGCATTCTTTGTAGTAAAACTGTTGGAAACCGGAGGTTGAGTCACATATAAGTTAAAATGATCATGAATTGAATTGTTTCATCCTGTCGCTGGTTCACCTATTTTGTTGATGGGTTTAGGTTTTGTAGACAAACATTTGAGTTGTGGTACATTTACCTAAAAGCCTTTGATTTAGAAATAAAAAATTTTTGAGTAAGAACGTTGTTTTTTGTCTTTTTTACGTCGTCTTGGCTATAGGCTTACAGGGAAGGCATAGAAATTCGAATTGGCTATTTTAGACTGACGATTATTTTTTTATAATTCTCACTCATCTAGCGACACGCAATATAAGTTATGCAAATTAACACATCTATATCTGTGACAGTCTGGTAATTTTCCTAAATATTTATTCTGAGAAATAAATATTCGAACACTCGAATATTTAACCATTGTTCACATTAATCAATGGTATCGGTAGATCGAGGTGTTAATGTTTGTAAAATAAGTGTATTTAAAACTTTAACTATATATATTATGTATGTATGCAGTGCTGGCTGTAGAAATACTCAGGTGCTGAATAATGACTGTTTGAAGTCAATTATGCTCTGGCACGCCCAGCTCGCGAGATCTTGGGTTTTAGATTATTTTATTGTTTTATTGGTATTACTTGAAGCTAGTATGCTGTGTTTTTAATTTTAATTAATATTTAATAATTAATTACACAATGTAAATTGTTTAAAGAAAGAAATTTATAACTTAATGTAGATCCTATATAAAAAGAGTATTATTTTCGCGAAATATTATATTCTCAAAACGTATGTATGTATAAAGATGACATATATATATAACTTGTAAGTTATTTATTACTTTGGTCACTATCAGTGAAGACAAAATATTTGAGGATATTGATTTGCTAAATTAGAACTTAGATAGGACTGCAACTACAATTGTTATTAATATTCATGAAGTTGATAGTTAAATGCCTAATAAGTATTAATATGACATTTTCAAAGATGTACCTATATTCAAAACTTTCCAGAAAGTATTTTATTTTTCAAATTATCACTATTACTTACCCTAACAAATTTCATGAAGCTATCGCAAATAACTATAAAACATGAAATTGCCCACATGATCTGAAGCAATTTGCCCACATTATATCCAAGATGGAGCCTCAGAGCGGCTATTACACACGATTACAAGCACGTTCTACCTGGTGTTATTATAAACGACACGTTTGTGTGATATTTATTATTATACATGTATTGAACGTTGCGTTATCTTGTATGTTATTCTTAAAGATCTGTTACAACATTACAAGTATTTAGTAATTAAGAAATTTTATGAAATACTAGCTGTTGCCCGCAGCTCTGCTCACGTCGATGTCGGTTATCGCATAATATATTTTTACTAATCATGAACATGTTTATAAATTGACGATTTTTTATACAAACTTTCATCCCTTATTTCCTTTAAGCCATTTTACCGCGATAAGAGAAAGTCCATGTTGCTCTTGAAGGTCTAGTATATCACTGTACATAAATTTCATCAAAATATGTTCAGTGGTTTATGCGTGAAAGTGTAACAGACAGACAAGAGTTATCCATGAAGCACTACTGTTACTGTCGGCCTAAATAAATACGAAATAAAATATTTACATATTGTGAGGGAAAGTGTATATCCGCAAAAAGCAGGGTAACGACAGTAAGTAGTTCTACGCGTGTGTTATCTACACTGGCTTATCTATAACTGCATATTCAACGGAGTCTGTTCCAAAATGGCTCGGCGATAGCTGTGGTCCATTTCTTTTTATGGAAAGATCAAGGATATTATTGTTGTTGCTGTCTTACTTGCTTAAAATATGCTGTAAAATACATTGTAGTAGTTTTTTAATGAAACAAGAACGATTTTGAATGAATTTGGTGTGATCGCGTAATAATTTGAACTGAATGAAAACATTTTTAAACAAACTTTGGCACAACAAACAAATTTTAAATCTTTGAAATATTTTCATTTCTGCCGAATATCGTCCTGTGCTGTCTATGACTAACCTTTAGTTTTCGATATAAATGAAGCATTTAATAAATTATATCTACTTTACTATGCATTAATTTTAAAACCTTCATAATTCGAGAAATGCTGTCCTGATATACCTACATATATTCCATATTTCTATTTATGCATGTGCCCTAATATCAGTGGTTAACGCAAAATATTTGGTCAGTTTTTCCCAGTGGTTTCACGAGCTGCCTAAACCAAATTGAGAAGAATAACTTTGTATAGTGTGAATTTGAAACTTGACACTTTCACACTTTGCTTGCAACTTTGTCGTTTAAAAAAAATCAAGAATGAAATTGAATTGAAATGAAATTAATTTTAAATATGACATTTCTAATGACAACGTTTTATTTAGGGTTATAAAAAATATATTTATGTAGGTATTACCTATGTTAAGCCGCATTCTAGAACCCATACCACAAGCTATTATTATGTTCTTACTTTGGGTCTAGATGTCGTTGTGTGGTTGTTGTGTTATTTATTTATTGTAGACACACCTTAGTGCTAAAGTGTATATTTAATGATTAACCGTAACAGTTTTTCATTAGCGTTATAACACCTTATTCGTCATTTATATGGGCTCGGCACAGCTATGCGATTACTTGCAAGCCGTTTAGAGCTAGATAGAGAATGTACTACAACTTCCCTTTGATTAAACAGTAATTGATGGATCTGGCATCTTTTAGACGTGGAGGTTGTATGTAGTTATAGAACGGGTAATTCTACTTAATATGATTGAGGTGGATGGGTTATAGATGTGCAATTAGATCATCTTTTAAGTAATAGTTATAGTACTTATTAATCTAAACTAATACATAAAGCGGAAGAGTTTAATCTCTAGAACTACCAAGTTGGATTTTGATAATTCTTTTTGCGTATGATAGCCCAGTTATTGGGGAAGGTTAAAGGCTATGTAACATCACGCTACTCGCGACAAGAGCAGAGCAGTAACTAAAGACGCGAGTGAAACCGCGCTGTGGGAAACAAATAAAGTTCTTGCCTATTGACATGGCCGTAACATGCCAAAAGTGTAGAAGTAGGAGCTGGATCGTATTCATTAATTTTTTACTTTATTGTACACCAGATTAGTAGGAATTTTTTAATACAAATATACAGTACAATGAGCGGCGATAACGTTAATAGAAATTTCTACCAAACTAATCATATTTCAAATCATCGAGATTTTAGTTGATTCTTCAGACAGTACGGTTCTTTGACTAAGTGCACTTGAAACTTTTAAAGTATAAGCAAACATACAATATTTGCCAGCTGGTATTACTTCGCTGCAATTTTTTAGGGCGTAAAAGTCCACTAAATTCTTATTTTATTTGTTGACTGGGTTTGTCCTTTTATCAGATCACTCGAAGATATTTTATTTTCTTTTTTAAGTTATTTTAAGTCTGAGTGTCAGCCAGTATGTCTTTGATAATGATGAACTCAAGGTTTTGGAATAATAAGTCTGAGAAAACTAAAGTTAGTACACAAGATAATTTAATGGGATATAATACTCCTTTTTGAACGCAGCCTCATTATTTCCATGGTAATTGAGATGCTTGTTAATTCTGATTGAAATTATCCTGAGTATCATAGCACCATAATTATTAACTCATTACTAGGATAATGATAACAAAGTGAAGTATTGGAATGTGAAGTTCTGCCTTAAATGCATAGAATCTCACATTAACATACTTGTCGAAGATTTACTTTGAGGAAAGCGAACGATCGTAAGCAAACACGTATGGACTGGATGAAGTTTAGGAACTATTCTCACCGTCCGTCAAAGGATTTTGGTATAGGTAGAATGACTTAATATGTTTTGAAGCATGTGTTTAGTATTTTTATAATTAGCGACAGAGGCAAACAAGGCAATAACCTATCTGATGGTAAGTGGTAGGTGTCGCTCATGGACTTCTGCAATGTCAGGGGCTCTGTGAAGCCGTTGCCTCCTGTGAAGGGAGTAGGTAGGGTAAGGAATGAGAGGTGCAAAAAATTGGGAAAAAATTGGACCTTCGGCACTATTTCTAAGCTTGTTTTTGCTGATATTATACTCTTAATACTGAAGTGGATCACAGGGCTTAATTTATTCAGCCAACATACAGATAAAGATTTTCCATGGTAAAAAACTCAGCTCCTTTTATGGTGTTAGAATCTGTCAGATGCTTTAGACTTTCAGATGTCATTCCTACGCATTGAAATATTCAAGGTTCAATACTTAAACGAGTTTGTTTTATAATAGTAGGTTTAAGGATCGTAGGTCCTTGGCTAAGGTTGCATCCACTTTGTTCGTAAGGGAGTTAGCTCATGACGTCATTTGACAACCGGTTAATAAAACCAGTCCTTAGGATAACCTAAATATGGAAATGATAATGGTTAAGGTTGCCCACTATGGGTGCGAGTTGGGTCTGGATGTGCAGGAGAATAATTTTATTTTTGGATTTAATCAGACTTGCTGATAATTCGGTTACCAGTTATCAGATTTTAATAGTTCACTTTATTTAAAATTCTTTTTAATTAAAATCAAAAGAGACTAAGTTTTCTTTCGGATTAGGAGGCTTACTAAGTACAGCAATGTTAATCATTATTAAACGCGAAAAGTATGTGTGTAATCGTCGCAAATCTAGTTCCTGAGAGTCCTATCTCTAGTAGTTTCAAGGTGCTAGCCGCGAATAGTTTTTGATCTACATTGTGTTACATATAAATATTAAACTTTAGAAATAATTCAATAGCCACAGGTTTAGAAATAAGTAACCTTTAATTACCTACCCATGCATCTACTATTTCAACCATTCATCACCATCTTTTATTATACCTAATTATTATTCTATTTGCACAATTCATTCTAAATTTTATTAATAGAGCTGCAATTTTTAGCATTCGTCTCGACGACACTTTTAATACGTAAAATTTTAAATGCTGCGATTTTTTTTGAGTTGGTAGGAATTCAACTTTGGCGCGAGCTTTGACATTTTTGTCTTGCGATCTTGTAAAATAAATGCATTGACATTCTTTCTCTAAAAATGTATCATATAATTACACTTTGACATATTATTATCATAAATGTCAATAATTAAATAAAAAATGTTAGTTATGTAACTAAACAGAAACACGACTCGCATGTCATACGAAACTCATTACAAGATAACATACATTGCAACCCAATCCTATTAGAAATCAGATCTAGACACATTACACCACACACTAGGCAACACAGACACTAAAAATAATAAATTGAAATAAAAAAAAACACTTGCACAAATATTGCACTATTTAAAAAACGAAATGTCAAATAAAATAGTTTTTGTTTTCGTTTAGAGCGCGGCGCGCGTGCGCCGTGCGGCAGCCGCCATGACACTGCGGGGCTCACGCATGCGCAATGCTCGCATTTACATATTCATTATTACTTTGCGAGGTCCTGTAAAAGCTACTGCATTTGTGATTTGAAAGCAGCCGAGATTTATTTGTTTGATTGTTAATGAAGGAAGCTTGAAGTGTAGTTTATTCATATTCAATTCATAATGTAGAACAGGAAAGAAGATGTTTGTTTCTCTTTTATGTAAATAAAGTTTTGTTGTGGAACAAGTAGTTTGTTATCGTCCTTTAGAGTCGTAAAGTTCAGTCGTGTGAAAGAGTAGCCATCACATTGGAATTGTTATAACGGGGTAAGCAATAGGCTTGTAAGTTATTATTATTTTTATTGTCTGGCCTTGTGAACTTTGACCCATATTTTCAAACTTTTCAAATGTTACAAAGTTGGTTAGCTACTTCTCAGTTTGTCACATATTTTGTTTACAAAATGCCGCATTCGAAGTACCTTTGTTTATATTACGATGGATTCCAGAAAAATTTAGACAAGAATAGTTAAAATCAATAGTAGCTTCCGATCAAAAAACTTCAAAGAGTAAGGAATTGAACAGCAAGCTGTACTAAGAGTTTAGTTTCTAAGCTTAACTTGAGACAGTATTCTGACAGAAAGGCCTGAACCCAATCGAAATAAGGATTGAATCAGAAACTTTAGCCTTTGATTTCTGATCCAATTGGTGCTTTTATGATTTTGAACCTAAGACGTCTAATGCCCATTCCTAGAAATACTGTCTGTATGGGCAGAAAATTTTGCGGCCGCCGAGGCGATGGAGGAGCCTTGACGATACTGACTTCATATGACGTTACAGTCTCTCTCTTGCTGTATAATCTTCCTCCAAATAGTATATAAAACCGCAAGTATATACTTGTGCAGTGGAGTCATCGAGAATTGGTCTATTTTTACTAAGGAGTTCCAATAAGGTTCACCATGCTTCCATTGCATGGTAGTGGCTCCATAAGCTACAACCCGGAACCGAACCGATTGCCCACGGGAGTTATTGTACGCGTTCTATTTAGCAACATCCTGTCCACACCTCGGTTCACTGACCGACAGACAGACAAATATTGCGTAATATATATAGTTCGATTATAATTGCGCTTCCATGCATTGGAATGTGAGCAGAGTTTTGAGAGCTAATTGATTTAAATGCACTCTTGTGCAATAAGAAGAGAATAGTTTATATATTGTTACTAGCGGACGTCACGCGGTTTCACCCTCGTGGGTCACGTTCCCGTAGGAGTGCGAGGATAATAAATGGTCTATATTACTCAGTGATAATTTAGCTTTCTAATGGTAAAAGAATTTTTGAAATCGGTCCAGTAGTTTTTGAATTTATTCGTTGCAAACAAATACAAATCTTTCCTTTTTATAATATTAGTGTAGATTTAATGTTTCGTTGTTTATGATTGCGGGTGTAGTTTATTAGGTGGTTGGTACGTCACTATTTTATCCCTAATCTTGGGTTCAATTCCTATCCGAAGAAGTTGTTATTTGTTGTGTTATGTGTCAGTTAAATTTGTGAAACCCTTCATGAAACAGGTCGTATGTTTGAGTTCAAGAAACATCATTTAAATGAAGTCGATATTGTCCCAACCTACTACAAATCGGAGGTTTGAGATAGGATATTTGATACTATACTTGGCAATTGACGCTTGTGCCTTGTTGCATTTGTTATGATAAAGAAAATTACTAAAACTAGAACTGAGACTTGTGAAGAGTTTCAGGCTATTCTAGAAACCGATAATTCTCAATAGCTCGTGTCTACTGATCCCTAGATACAAGCGTGAAGATCATATCCATTTGCAAAATTTTATTATCGCTTATTTCCTACAAGATTATAACTGAATGTTTTATGGTGGCTATCGAAGCTTACTGTTATATTTCCGGAGGGCATGGATATTACATCTAAACAGGTTGTAGGCGCGCCTATACCTTAGTCATATTTTCAAATAACTGTACAGTATAACTGAAGTATGACGTCACAAATCATACTTATGGTATCTTTTATTATAAACAAGTAGCTGCGACCGGCGGCTTTGTCCGCGCGAAAATTGCTATGTGTTTCATTAATGTAACTCGGGAAACAGAGCGATTTTCGGGATAAAAAGTAGCGTGTCCCGAAACCAAATCTATCTACATACCAATTTTCATCGAAATCGGTTTAGCGGTTTAAATTTATTATGGTGGTTAAGTATTCTTAAACTTTCTAAATCACCGCGCAATTTTCTTAGTTTTTCTTTCATAAGAACATTCTCCTGACAATAACAAACACAACAAAAAAAGAATTAATGAAATTGATCTAGCCGTTCACGCGTGATGCCATGACCAAGGAAAATAGGGATAAATTTTTATATATATCGATATAATATAGATAGATAAAATGACTTCGTAATGTTTTATCGCGTGTATAGTTTTGAAAACTATTAGCATGTCTTTTTCGCTGTTTTTTACGTACTGTGTGGTCTCCGGTGAAAGCATCTGTTTTTGGTTGAATCAATAAAGCCGGAAATATCACTGTTTCTGAAAAACAGTGATATTTCCGGCTTTATTGATTTCAAAAGGTGAAACGATTTTTCAAATCGGTAACGTAAATTTTAGTTAAATCGTTGGAAACAAACAAATAAACATAAGTACAAAAAATCTAATCTTTCATCTTTATAATATTAGGTTAGATTAATTAAAAGCAACCTAAACACCGCTTAGTTGCTATTGTTACATAAAACAATGCCTTCGTTTAACAACTACTGGGAGATTGTTACAATACACAACTAAGCCCCTAAACTTGAAGTATTCGAGAATTTAGAGCTTCATTCATGAGCCGACGGAGCATTTAACATTTCTAGACGAAACTATGTTATTAGTTATTACTATGATCGTGTTAGTTTATTTATCGACACACTACCGAATAGCGCTTAAAGCCGGCAGCCTGATAACCCCTTTTCCTTTTCCCTTTTTCCTTCCTTACCCCTTTTTCCTACATGGTCGGCAACAGCTTGGTTTATTTGTATATCTATGTATGTCTTTACTAATATATAAAGGGGAAGAGTTTGTTTGTTTGAACGTGCTATTCTCTGGAGTTTCCAGTCGGATTTCAAAAATTCTTAGCGTATGATAGCGCAGTTTTCGAGGAGGTTGACATGTGACATCACGCTACTGGCGACGGGAGCAAAGCAGTAAGCAACGACGCGGGTGAAACCGCGCTGCGGAAAGCTAGTCGTTAGCTAGTAGCTAAATAACTAACAAGACTACATGTAGTGCTACTATGTTTGAAGTTTTCAAGATCTCGTTGTAGCCTACTCCCCTCCTCCCTCCCCTCTCTCTATCTGTTTCTCTTCTTCTCAGAAGCTAGTTCCAAAGGTACTTTATAAACTATGATACTGTTACAGCCTGCAGGTTTGAGCAGAAAAATTAAATATATCCTCCTATAATGACGAAGCCGGGCAGTCCGCTATTTAATTATGAATTTATGAGCAGCGGGCGAAATTTAAACCTGGATAGGGTGCGAGTTTGTTCAAGAGCGACAGCTGTAGCGGTAGCGGGAGCGGGTAGAAAAATACCCGGCTAATTAAGTATAGATACTACACCTTTAACTGAACTGCATGTTTTGGTAGTAGCAATGGGCAAGACACACCGGCGCGTCCGTAACATTTAAAATGGAATCTTTCGAGTAAGCAAGGTTACGAGCTGGAAAACGCAGTATCCATATGTTGTATTGTACGTCTTTAGATCGATAATAACAAAATCCAATACTAGTTCATCCGAAGCTGGATCAGCCAGTAATTTCACGCGATTGTAATTTATATATCACACCACATATCACATCATCTACACAAAACAAGACTCAAAGTAAGCATATATTATAGCTTGTGTTATGGGTTCTGGAAATGCGGATATACAAACTAACTGTTTTTTTTTTGTAAATACATACTTAGTATACATGGAAATATTTAGTTCATGCATATACAAATATTTGTACTGAGCGGGAAACGAAACCGTGACCTCTGCGTGGCAGTCTGTACACAGTACCACCGAATCACAGAGGTCGTAAAAATGTGTATATTGTCTACCACTCTTGAACTTCACTACTAATATATAAAAGGCAGTCTATGTATACTACGGCAGCTATGAATAAGACTAGTTTTCGTTTCTATTCTCCGCTGCATCTCACCACTGTGTCCACACCCGAGCCATTGCAGCTTCTCTCAGTTTCTGGTTAATTAAGACAGTGTTTTGAGTGGCACTTAAAGCGGACTAAATAAATAACTACCCTAGATAGTATTTCGGACAGCATAGAAAATTATTCAGGTTATTTTTCCATTGTTTTGTAAAGTGGGTCGGTGGTACTTTGTACAGACTGCCATGCCACGCTGAAGTGGCAAAATTTTAAAATAACCGAACAGTGAAGTTTTGTTTTATTTTAATTATGTTGCTGTAGGTTTGGTTACACATGTTATTGCCTACATAAATACAATTTTTAAAGACAACTCCTACTAAGGAACAAGCCCTGTGTTGTGGAGGAAGTTTACAATCAAAATTTAACAGATACAAAGTACACAAAATCAGAACAAATCTTTATTGATAACATATAGTTGCCCAAAGTTTCACAAAGTCCCTTGTCAAAGATCAACTACAAAATCACGTGCAAAGTTATAACCTGTGTGTACACAAACAACAACTACATACAAAATAAACAATCAATGCGTATTTCAGTATTAATATCAACTTGTTTTAATTATAAAGCGCTATAGCCATCGGTTTAATTAGAGGTGTGTGGCGTGTTAATTAATTGTAGAGTCGATAATGAATCACAGACGGAGTCAGGCGCTCGCTACTAGACTTGTACGTATTGTAGCTAGGCACTTCTAACGATATAATCATTTGACACTGTAGTTACTGTTGGGAGTAGACTGGATTTTAGATAATTTGAAAATTTTAAAGGATTTGTGTCGTTGCATTTAGAAGTTTAAATAAATTTTATATCTTTTAGGGTACCATACCCATAGAGTAAAACGGGACCTTTCCTCTATACTACGAGTATTATAATTATAATGCCTAATAGTTTGTTTGTTTGTATGTTTGTTTAAACGCGCTAATCTCTGGAACTACCAGTTTTTTTTAATAATTCTTTTTCGTATGATAGCCCAATTACTGAGGAAAGTTATAGCCTATGTAACATCATGCTACTGGCGACAGGAGCAGAGCAGTAACCAAAGACGCGGGTGAAACTGGGCTGAGGACAGCTAGTGTAAAATAGACTAAAATAATAGTTAAGTGGAACAGAAACCACAATCTGCCATTACTACACCAGCTTAATACAGAACACTATTCTCGTATGAGCCTGACATAATGACCTCTATAATTATTATACCATCAAATAATTGCTGATAGCAGCTGATTGAGATAGTACAGCTACCATACACAGCTATTTAATTAAATACCGGCTATTATCGCTCTATACATCTTAGCAATGAGCGGTAAGGATTTACTGGAAGGACAAATGATATGAGACCGTATCATTTGCGTGTCTTTTGAAAAATTACAGGTTTATACTTGCAGACTCTTCTGTGCTAGTGCTAAGCTTCGTTTTGACAAACATTGTTAACACAGCCAATACTCAAATACTATTTAAAAAAAAATCTACTCTTTTTAATGCCAGACGTCTTAATAGCCTAATGCTTAGGATCATATCATACACCTTATGCCTAAACTTTAGGGATTGAAGTCGGGTGACATTTTCAAAGTCATATGCACTTAGTATATATAAATTTCATGGTTTTCTTGGTTGGTAGAGATACAGTGAAGGGAAATGATATAGCCTTATAATCAAGGAACAGTGCTTTGGGGGCCTACTACCACCTCTTATAGGAACATTATTTTAATCTTACTTTGTGTTTTGTCTTTTTCTTTTATACCATTAAAACGAGGATGGAGATATTATAAGACTGCTATAAGAGGTGTGGTATCGCCTCGGGACGAGACAAACATTCACAGATATAAAATTAAAAATGTAATTGCTATTTTAGTTTAAAGTGTCGGTAATTTAATAAAACAAATAGTAGGTACGAAATGTATGTCGAAACAAACAAAATTTTCTAGAACACTTTTTGGGTTTACGCAACAGACATATTTTGTAACCACCACAGCAGTATGCCAATTAATCAACATAAAATCATACGCCATGTCCGGGCATACCCTGAGGTTGTTAATTATGCACGCGTCGCTATGGCAACGGTCCCTTAAGGACGGTGCTGATGACACTGCACAGTAAAGCAAACAGGACCAACCAACGGACAAAATTGGATTTTGTTAATTTTTAGAGAATTTTAATCTGTAGGACGTGTTTTAAATACAGACTATTAAACTAAAGGTATGTGAAATAGACGAAAAATATTTTGTTAGAAATATTATTTATTGTTTGTTTTAAGCTTTAGACGTGCACATGCAATGAAAAGTATTGTAAAAATTATATTTTGATGCAATATTATGTAGGAATTTGTGAAAAATAATCGGTTTTTGATGGCGAACTCTGGTCCTCGATTCCACTTGACTGATCCCATCAGGCAATATAGTAGTCATTATTGGTGTTTACCATCAGATAGAATTGAGTAACTATCGTATTCGTATGAAAATATATAAAGATGGACTCAACTAAAATTTGTCCAGTATCTTGACAAAAAAGATTGAATAGAAACCGAGCGATAGCACTTCAAAAGCCATACATATTGAAAGGCAATTTTCTCGTCTCCGATGTAATTAGGATGATGTAATGATCAAATAAGTTTGTCGCTGCGTCAACGGCCATGCTTAGCCTGTAGTATAGCTAGTAATTAGTACTGTCTGCTGCTGGACAGTGGGTTAAATATGTGCAACATAATAGACAAAATATACGCTTACAAAATCAAAGATAACTGCTAAGACATTCAAGTTTTTCTTTTAAAAATGTCGTGTTACACTCATTTACAATATCAGTCTTTTATGTACAGAATCAAAAATTCAAACCGACTAAATTTGATTATGTTTGTTTCTGAGTTTATCCTTGTCATGACTGTTAAAATAATGCGTCGTAAAGAAACCTGGACCAGCGAAAAAGATCTAACCGATCGAAGAATCTATTAAGAAAAGTCCCAATTTAAAACTCAAAGATGTATTAAGTATATATTCTGAATAGCAAGATTTAAATTTTCTGATTGATTTATAGACTGCCCTTGTGGTTTGATAATATTGTCTACTGGACTGCTACGCAGAGGTCGCGGGTTCGATTCCCGCTTAGTGCAAATATTTGTGTGCATGAACATGTCTATTTGCATTGGTCTGGGTGTTTCTATCTATAATATGTATGTATTTACAAAAAAAAGTATTAAAGTATGTATATTCGCAGTCTAGAACTCATAACACAAGCTATAATATGCTTGCTTTGGTTCTAGATAGCGTTGTGTGTAGTTGTTGAGATATTATCTAATAACATAATTTTTTTTTTATTTTATTGTATAAATTAAAAAACTTAACCCATTTTAACTGTGTTAAGCTATAAATATTTATTTTGTAAAAACCGATCTTCTAATGGACTAGCAATTATAAATATTTATTCAACAGCGTTCTTCCGTTAGCTTTTATGTTACAAAACCCATTTGAAAAACATAAACAGATATTTTTAAGAAATTATTTATAAGTTTACTTTTCTCTATATAGTATAAAGTCGCTGTTTTTTCATGTTCTTTCTACACTAACTTCTTGTAAACCACGCAACAGAATTTGATATTTACACTATCTTTTAGAACACTTTTCTGGTAGGTTTATAAGTAAAGTACATCTATATTATTAAACAAAGCGGAAGAGTTTGTTTGTTTCTTTGAACGCGCGAATCTCTGGAACTACCAGTCAGATTTTAATAATTCTTTTTGCGTTACGTAATCCAGTACTTGAGGTTATGTAACATCACGTTACTGGCGATGAAAGATAACGCGCACAGAGCGATAACTAAAGACGCGGGTGAAACCGAGCTGCGGGAAGCTAGTTTGTATATAATATTATATAAAGGACGAGAACTTTAACGATATAATATATCATAAACGCAAAAATGTACCCACATACGAAGCAGGGAACGGATCCCTAGTAAGTCAAATAAATAGAGCAGCTATTTCTTACACTACTGCACATGTAAATCTAAAATTAATATTACAAAGAAACCATTGCAAGCCGCATGAATTTCGAAACACATTTCTAATCACAAAACCATGCATTGTCAATTCAAAGGATGGAGCAAAAAATGTGCAATTTCCATTTTGGCCGCTGTCCAAACACCGAGCGTTCCGCCCCACTGTGCAACGATTAACATATTAATGTAGAATGTTATTAGTGGTAACTGATTACCGGCTTAGTGTTTGACTGATGAGTTTGTATTTGTGGTATCGACAGACAGAGATACTGAGTGGTAATAGGTGAAATACGTTAACAAAATGGTACCTATGTATAAACGCTGAAAAATTAATACCGTACTACTATTTCTCAATATCGGCCGAGTCAGGTAGGTAGGATCAGCAGAATTCGTTCATATTTGGGTGACCGTTCCTTCTTCCTTCCCTCAGCATAATATATGCCTAATTTTCTTTGTTGTAGAAAGAGTAGTAGTGGTAGTAAGTAATTTTTTGTTAGTATAGTACTTATATAGTGCAGCTTTGATTGCTCACGAGCTTGTCCAATACATATAACTGGAGACCGCATGCACCGCAGTCGCATTTTGGGCTGGTACTGCGACGACTGCGGCGCGAGGGGTTGCACAGAACTTTATACAAAAGAATTAGAATGCGGCGTCTTGCGGCTCATGCAGTGCGGCCAGATCTGCGTTCCCCTTTACTTACGGTTTTGGTATAAGCAGCAGTGGATGTAGTATATGAACAAGTAGATGTTGTGCTTACCTGTAAACAAAAAATAAATTTTATTACATTATCTATGTGGAGGAGGTTGGACAAACAATTTACTCTATCTATTACCCTTAAACCCTCAGCTTATACCAATCAAAAAACTAGGTACACTGCCTGACAGCAAACAATTTCTTTCCTTTCTTTCGTGTCTGGCCAGGAGGAATACCACCACCTCTTATAGCAGTATTATTTTATTAGTGTTTTGTCTTTTTCTTTTGTACCATTAAAACAAGGATAGAGACAAAGTAAGATTGCTTTAAGAGGTTGTGGTAGACCTCCTGATTTCTCTCCCTGAGGAGACGTTAGAATTTTTCAGTCCTGATGTGTACCTTATTGCGCTGATAAAGTGTCAGACTTTAATTGACTTAGACAACCTCTGTGGTTCGGTGGTACTGTGTATGGACTGTCACGCAGAGGTCGCGGGTTCGATTCCTGGTCAGTGCAAATATTTGTGTGCATGAGGCATAAGGCTATTTGCATTGGTCTAGATGTTTCTATGTATAACATGTATGTATTTACAAAAAAAAAGTATACAAGTAAGTATGTTTATCCGCATTCTAGAACCCATATCACAAGCTATTAATATATGCTTACTTTGGGTCTAGATGGCGTTGTACGGTTGTTGTTGTGGACTTGTATTCAATACTTTAAATTCCATCGTAAAAAATAGTCATTCTAACCTTTTATTTATTCAAAGTTATTACTCTATCCAAACTATTCTAATTGTAACACGTCATCTAAGAGAAATCTCACAATGCCCTACATCTAACCTTATACAGAGTCCGCTCACGTCGATCCCGGCGCCGGTACTTTACTGAGGCGAATTATTTCCCGATTTGCCTGGCACTGGCAGTATACTCAGTTTACGATCATAAACTGCTATGATTCTTTGTTGAATGAAACATTGTGCATACAATGTTGATTACTGCCTATAAGTCATACCTCTTCATAACTAGAGTTGGTGGCACACTAAAGAATTTTGAAATAGATTTTCTGCTGATAGCTATGTATTCTGTCTTAGTGATCGTTGTGGTGTAAGGTATGATGCGTCGGTTTGATGACAGTAATAAATAAGTGAATTAGGAAGCCAAGCACGTATAAATGAGAACATAATAATTATGCTTTTACTAAAAGCATTAAATATGGTACTCTTAACAAAGAGCGTACTTTACGCGCGTTTGTGTTCCCTTTCAATATTGATTACGGGACTTTTTAAGGAGAAAGTGAGAAGAAGCATCTCACAAAGAAGGTAGCGGCTAAAACGCCAGCACATTGTCAAGATGACAAAGTAAAGTCATGTTGATTAGACTTATATAAAAAAAAACATGTCTCAAAACTTTCTATATCATTCTGATTTTCAATCAGGCCCTTTTCCTATGTATCTATAATATTATGTATTATTTTGTTATATGTATATAGTGAGTTCCTACTATATACATATAACAACATAATACTTCAAGATTCAAGAGTATCTACATCGGTATATTTATACATTTATTAAGTTCGCAACCTGGATGCGAAACATAGTTACGAATTTTTTTTTTTACTTTATAGCCGACCAAAGTAACTCCACCCCACCTGATGGTCAGCAGTCAGTGGAATCCAGAAGTGGCGGCCACCATACTAAAAGCCATCGTTTTAAACTGCTGGTATGGTGGTCTCCACTATGGCGGCTGGGAATGGGGTTAGGGGAAGGGAATGAGGGAGGTGAGGAAAGAGGAAAGGGGGAAATTGGGCCTCCGGGGCTCTCACTCACCGAACGAAACGCAGTAGTACGGATACTACTACTCTTAACTCAATCTTTTATGAGAGGGTAGTACTTCCCCGGACGATCCGGCCCATTCATGCTGAAATCAGCGTGGATCTACTACCGTAAAACGGTACGATGACGGTCGAAAGGGTTTTATCAGACATAGACAATCCATTTTAATACCAAATCGTCAACTATTGCTGTTGTGCTACGTATACCTCCTACCTGACCCTGAGCGGCTTCAATAATGCGTGTCTCGGCTGCGCGGGCGCCGCACGCCGCGCCGCCCTCGTATATCTGTCACTTATGCGCCTGCGCAGCGCAGTTGTACACAGTACAATGCACACCAATTGAACGTTTATCGGTCGGGGAATATCAAACAATATGCAGTGTATATGTATATACACATAAAGTAAGTTAAGGGTAAATTACAGATTTGTGTTACAGTATTAATAGAAAATAGAGAATAGATAGGTACCTACTTAATAATATTATCAACATTGGGGTTGAAAAGGTTGAAAAAGTTGATTGATATGCTTCATTTGTTTTGATAAGAATAGTATCACTACTTCTGAACGCTATTTATACTATTATATAAAGCAGCAATGTTTTTTTTGTTTGTTTGAACGCGCTAATCTCTGGAACTACCAGTCGGATTTGAAAAATTTCTTTTGCGTATGATAGCCCAATTCTTGAGAAAGATTATAGGCTATGTAACATCACGCTGCTGGCGACGGAAGCAGAGCAGTAAGCAAAGACGCGGGTGCAACCACGCTGCAAGAAGCTAGTAAACTATTAACTGCTGGGGGCAGTTATCCAGTTATCAGGTAGAGTGGAATTATATTTTTACGATTCGTTCGATGAATAAGCGTTGTTCAGTAATGAAGACCCTGGAAACCCTCGATCTCCATTCTGTATCTTCTCTTCTCTCATTCCCTTCCATACGATTGGGAATAGCTTTGTTGATTCAGATTCAAATTATTTATTTGCAACCGTCTGCTTACCACTTAATACATTTCTAACCCTTATGTATATGAAACGAGTCATCTCTCTACGGACGCCATCGATCAACAAAGTGCCTATAAGTCTACATTGTATAAGTTTTATATTATGGTCTCATCTCAACATATGCTCTGCCCCATAATATTTTACGACACCCCCATTTGGAGACATGGCACAGTCTGCCTTTATGTTTTTCTAGATTAAAAACATCTAATTTTATAGGAATTGTAGTATGTTCTACTTTGTATTAATACGAAAATACCAAGTTATAAAAAGGAAGTATGATTTCAGCTCTCCACCAATAGGAAGTATTTGTTATAATGGCTAAACAAAGCCCACCATCTCTTAAAGCAGTATTACTTTAATCTTATTTGTGTTTTGTCTTTTTCCTTTGTACCATTAAAAACAAGGATAAAGACAAAGATTGCTAGTGGTTGTGGTACTGGATGGGCTCCTGTACTCGATAACTGTTGTCTGCTGTCTTTTCTGTGATAGTTTGACCACCATTATTGGGTTGAATAGCTATAAAAAATTGCTAGTTTCCTGGTCAATGCCCCAGTATTGACAAACGTTTTTGGTTGACATTTGCTGGTAAAGTTTTTATCAACTCCCATAAACATTGGTTTTTAATAGCTAAAACAGGTTTAGATTTCGTTTATCTGTCACCTTGACATTTGTACTAGTAAGAAGGAGACAAAACCCATTTTAATTAAATAGGCTTATAATTTTTTTATGAATAAGGGGGAAACGCTAGATTTATATAAGTCGCTAGTGCTAGTTGGTTGTTCCTTGCCGACGCTTTAATAATTAATTTCAATAAATTAGCTTTGACTTCAGTTACCGCAAACAAACTTCCAGCACGAATTTCGCGCCATAGATTATGTGAAATGTCATATGCACTTTTAAAAATAAAAGTCTACCAAAAATACTGTTTTTAGTGAAAACATCGCAGGAAGCAGAAACCGCAGAACGATTTATTTTAATAACGTTTCAACGGGCAAAATACAGCGGAAAAAGTGTTGTAAGTATTTCACAAGCAAATTTCGACTTTAGACACAGGTGGTTAGAGTTACAAAAGTCAAAGTGTGAAATCGTCAAAATAATTAATTTCGTCAGTAATTAATGCAGCCGGTAAACCACAAATATTGATACAAATTTGTTTGTTATTTTTACACAATTTTAGGGGTTAATTAAATTGTAGACTGTTTAAATTTAATTGAGGTTATGTTTCTTAGGACACTTCTCGCATTGCAGCAGCCCTTTGGAGGAAGTAGGTACTTTAATGGTATTGAAAGTCTTAAGATATTTAAAGGAGCCAGCCATGGATGTATGATAGAATAGTCACACCATTTGGATAGTGTTTTGTTGATGACTTAGTAGCAAAAACATTTTGTATTCCTCTGCAAGTGCAGTAATATCTTTTTTAAGTGGTGAGCCATATTCTATTAGCACATATACTTGAGCTGAAACTGAGCTACCCCGAACAAAAAACCCAATACCACATTACCGGATTTGGGGATCTAACTCCAGCCCTCAAAAACACAGCGCAGTTGACCATCACTGCGCAACTGTGGGAGCCAGTATAAATAACCTGTGATACTTGTAAAATAAAAATGCTACACAATAAAATTCAGTAAAAAAATTTATTGCGTACATTTTATTATAGCAATATTTTTCTGTCAATTTTGCCGTTTTGCGCGTTGTCATCATAACATGGTATCAGCGGAATTGCAGGTCCTGTCACAACAGGGTGTAACAATCAAAGTAATTTCTACACCCTGTACAAAGCCCGTATATTCGAAAAATTTCCTTGCAGAGTCACGCTCGTGTTTGTTATATGGGAATAGAGTGTCCAGGTAAAAAAATTTAACAGGACATGGCCAAAATTTAAAATTTAACAGACTGCCTTCGTGGCGCAGTGGGAGTGCAAGCGACTGCTGTGCACGAGGTTTGTGGGTTCGATCCCCACACGGATCAAAACTTTGTGTGATCCACAAGTATTTATTACAAGTCTGGGCATACTTTGTGTCCGTTATCCGGTGTAGATACGGATTGCTACAGTTTCGAGTTCGATCCCCAAGTCGGGTAAAGGTATATTAAGTTTTCTGTCCAGAAACTCTGAGTGTTAGACTTAAGTCTGGAATTGTGCTTGTTAAATGGCAACAGGCTCGGCCCCAGTTACATGAAACTTAGGTGTTATCATACTTGAGCCTACCCCTTCGGAGAAAAAGGCGTGACGCTATGTTAAGTTAGAATTTAAGATTATTAATAAGATTTTTGTTTCAAGGACTATAAATTGGTGGGTTTTAATGTTGAAACCAGACGTCCGAAGATATGTACGTGTCACTAGAAAGTTTTTTCTACTAGTCTTGTCGTGGTTTATCTCTATTTGTCTACGAGGTTATCATAGTTGCGCTTGTGAGGCAACTTGTGCTGATTACGCTGATTACAGGCATATCAAACGTAACGATTATAGCAGTTTTTACTTATCGTTATAAGTGTTTTTTTTGTTTAGAAAGTATTTTATTGAAGTCATAGATTTATAAAAAACCATTGAAGTCTTCGGACTTCGGTATCAATAAAAGTAGAATTTGAAGCAAGACTTGTGAGAATACGTACTTTTTGAGATACGAGCACAGTGCATTATATATATTTAATTTATACTCGTATGATATTGCGGCACTAATTAGAAGCCTATATATCTAATTTTTTTTTTTTTTTTTTTTTATATTAGCCTACCAAAGTGACTCCACTTTGCCTGATGGTAAGCAGTAAGTGGAATCCAGAAGTGGCGGACACCATTCCAAAAGCCAAACTACTGGTATGGTGGCCTCCACTATGGCGGCTTAGTGAGATGCTTTTTCACGCCCCGCTTAAAAGACCCAGGATCAAAATTAGATGGGAACACATGCGCTGGCAAAGAGTTCCAGGCTTTAATTGAGCGACAAAAGTATGAAGTGCTGAACCGTTTGGTTCGAGACCCTTTAGATTCCACTGTGAAAGGGTGGCACTTTAGTCCCGCACGTGTCGTTCTGGATAAAAAGGGAGAGGGTGGGATTAATTCAAAGAGCTCTTCAGAACACTCTCCATGGTAAAGGCGATAGAAGACGGCCATTGAGGCGATGTCTCTTCGCAGCTGTAAAGGCTCAAGGGTCTTAGTAGCCTCCGGGCTTCCGATGTATATAGTAATTTATCAATTATAGTAGAGTCTAAATTGTCATCAACACGCTAAGAAGAAGAATATGAATCAATGAGAAAATGGTAGGTATATACTCCTCCAGTCTTCAAGGTTCAATTTACAACACCATGAACTGGCAACAGCCCGAGACATGTCCGGCTATAATCAGGGTATTGTGGTGGCACTAATCTGCGTAGGGTGACGAGCCGTGCACTCGCATACATTATATCGAGTAGCGTGTGTGTCGGCCGTACGGCTAGCCGTAACAGACTGGACTAAAAATTTTAGTATGGCGCAATTTGGTGCTATGTCATACATAGCAGTAGGTACCTATATTTTGAAATACAAAATGATCTTGCCACTAGGAAGTGTCTGTGGAATCTAGCCAAAAAGTAATTATATTGCATTCTAAGCTTATATACAGACTTGTCTTTACTCCACAGACACTTCTTTCAAGAAAGACTACATAAAATATCAGTATAACTAGTGCGAAATTGTGACTTTTGAGAATTGAGAACAACAATTGAGACTTAAGACCCTTTTCAACTGAGCAAATAGTTTGTTTATAAAAAAAATGTAACACGAAATACTTAGACAAAATAAAAGAGCCACTAGTTAAGCTAAACTAAAGTAAGTACTTATAACAAGCAAAGCCTCGTATATTTTTATTTCCGTGCACACCACTTAAAACAGCAAAACATACAATATATTCCCAAAAAAAAGTAAACGTCATCAGTTGAAATATGGCGCCGGCCACAGATAACATAGAATTGAATTTATAATGCGGCACATTCACTCCGATATGTATTATGATGTTGGGATTTAATATTATTCAAATTTTCATTTATTTGATAGGTAAATATTAGAGGTTTTGTATTTGTTTAGCTAAAATGCAAATTGTGGTCGGCATTTTGGACAGTAATGGACAGTAGTAAAAACTTTTGTTACGCTCTTATTATTTTGAGTTTTTTTTAGTTTCTTGCTAATTTTCTCACGATTCTACCCGTACCAGCGATATCAATGATGCTGAAAAATTGAGTTGTCCCATCTGATCAAATCTGATCCCATCTTGGATCCTAGCAGTAGGAAAAAAGATGATTATTTTGCCAGCAATTTGGAGTGTGTTATCAACTATCGAAAATTCGCATCCTTTATTAATATTTCGTGGAAAAATCAGTAAAACTAAATATGTTAGGTAAATACATTTCTATTTAGTTTAGTGTTTCAGTCTGAGCAAACTATTATAATTGTAATTATGACTTATGTTATGAATCCTGTTATTACGTATAGACAGAACAAATAAAAATATGACAATTTGTAACAGATTGAACCGATCGTAGTGCTAACGAGCTCAGCTCTATGAGAATCTTTTATAAGGGGATGTCACACTTTTAATTATGCTTGTCGATATCGATAAACTACTTCCAGTATCGTTAGAACTCGATCATTGTCTTGGGATGGTGAATAATGCTAATAAGATTAAAAAGGCTCTACTATTACTATTAAAACTATGATAAATAGTTATGTTTTTTCAACTTCATATGTTTCTTAATACAAGCGCCGCATGAGAGTAGCATAATAAAATTTGCTGTCAAATATGGGAAAAAAATATTTTATTAAAACTGTGCCTAAAGCTAAAAGTCAGTGTTGACAGCTATTGTGGCAAGCGTTAAAATAATTGCGTATCAATAACTTTGCCAGTTTGGCATCTTTGTAAACAAAACTGATAAGATATACGAGTAAGCGTGAAGTGAGATTGATCAAATATATGTGTAAAATACAGCTGGAGAAGTAGGCAAATATTCTAAACTCAGTAAATATCTAAAAATTCGTTGTTAATGACGTTATATGAGGATATATTGACGTAGTTGGTTGATTAACCTAAAGGTGAGATAATAGACAGATACTTAGGTACCAAGAGATAGAAATTGTAAAGGCGACGTTAATGCAATAGTATCGATATGATTTGCTGTCTCCAACACTAGCACTCATCGCAAGTGGTGGCATAACGACATCGATAACGAACCCCCGTGCATTGTTATCGACAAAATGCTAAGCAACCCGATATGCACAGGCTTAGTGGTGAGTTCGTGCAACGTGCAATAGTGTTGATACTAAAACTTGTGCTGTCTTGGTGCAAATTACGAGTACAGTATTTTGTGAGGTCTTTTGATTATTGAGTATACGTTAAATTCCTCGCAATGGATTTTAAGGAAATATAATAAACGATGCTAAATTGTTTATAGGTCAGTGGTTCTAACGATTTGTCTTACTGTTAGGACTACGGTATATCACTAAGTACCCGTGGACCTTTTGGGCTTGGGGAGGCTCTTTTAAGGTGCACCAAAATTCTGATAAGGACGAACAACTGATAAATGAGAGCAGCACGATTAGTCAAAGTCGTACTTGGGGTAGGCTTATAATCAGCAGCTGACGTCTTTTAGCAATATGATAACGATAATGATTGTAGATTACTGCCTCTATAATTCAGTGGTGCTGTGTAACAACTGCCACACAGAAGTCTCAGGTTCTATCCCTATGTCGGAAAAGCAGTATTGAGTTTTTGCTGGGAAATTCCCAGTCTAAAGTCGACTGAAACCTGGGTGTTACATCTCTGCTTACCCCTTCAAGGAAAAAGGGCGTGATGCTATCTTAAATAATGGGCAGAAATGCATGTAATTCTGCTGATATCTATATAATGCACTACATCAGTCTGTCTGTATGTGTTACGTTCAAACTTAGTTGCACTGGACGCTCGAGTAATTAAAATAGTTTCAGTGATTTATCGTTGCTCGGCGTCGAACGCTGAACGGTGCGGTCGTGAATCGTGATGACAGAGCTATGCACTACTACTTGTTCTATGTTGTTGAAGTAATTTAGTGAAGTAGGTAACAGAATATTTTTTTGACTTGTAGATCGTGTTCATAAATCCTAGTAATCAATGTCTTATACTATTTAAAAACACAAAACCCGCCTGCCTAAAACAAAGAAACCAATTTATTTCTCGTGCTGCTGACGCTACATTGAAATTTTATATACCTACTCTATGTCACTCCCACAATCAATACGAATCGAATAATGTTAAAATCCATGAAGCCATTTAGGCTGTAGAGCGTGCCAAAGAAATAGACATACATACCCACATACATACATACGCTCGAAAACATTATCCTACTTGACTTCTGTAGTAGGACAAAAATAAACTGTCCATCAATTTAACTGAAAAGGGGTGCGATAAAGACGGCTGTTCACTACCAGAATACAAAGATCTGGAAGTGGCCTTGAAAGGAATAAAAAAAATGGATTTTTTTATTTTTTTTTTATATTTATTAGCCTACCAAAGTGACTCCACCCCGCTTGATGGTAAGCAGTCAGTGGAATCCAGAAGTGGTGGCCACCATACCAAAAGCTATCGTCTTAAACTGCTGGTATGGTGGCCTCCACTATGGCGGCTGGGAATGGGGTTAGAGGAAGGGAATGAGTAAGGTGAGGAAAAAGGAAAGGGGGGAAATTGGGCCTCCAGCACTCTCACTCACCGAACGAAACGCAGTAGTAAGTATACTACTACTCTTAAGTCGATCTTCTATAATTTATTGTACAGTAGCAGAACGCCCTCCTTTTACAGCATCATTCATAACTTCCATTTCTAACTTCCAATTTCATCCTAGAAATGGTAGTAGATCCCCGCTGGTTTCAGCCTGAATGGGCCGGATCGTCCGGGGAAGTACTACCCTCTAATAGAAGATCGACGTAAGAGTAGTAGTATCCGTACTACTGCGTTTCGCTCGGTGAGTGAGAGCGCCGGAGGCCCAACTTCCCCTCTTTCCCCTTTCCTTACCTCCCTCATTCCCTTCCCCTAACCCCATTCCCAGCCGCCATAGTAGAGGCCACCATACCAGCAGTTTAAGACGATGGTATGATAGCCACCACTTCTCGATTCCACTGACTGCTTACCATCAGGCGGGGTGGAGTCACTTTGGTAGGCTAATATAAAAAAAAAAATAGTATAAGAAACTTAGTTTACCTTTTATTCTATGTTTAACAAGAGAGTTAATCCGGTATCACGGGTGCGCGGGCGCCGCATACCGATCGTATCGAACTGCGCATCCTCAGTGCATTGATGACAATTAACGCGACACACCTCGAGTTAAATATAGTGTGACGTGGAAGTAAGGAGAGTGGAAGTGGCTGAGTTGATTGAAGTTGATTGTTGGAGTGCTTTTGTTTTTTTTCTTTTCTTTTTTTTTATTGCCGACAGTGGCGGACGAGCAAACAGCCCACATGATAAGTGGTAACTGTCGCTCATGGACTACTCAGACGAACCCTTTTCTGTCGCAAAAGGATTGAGACTATTGTGCAAGTGAGTTATTCCGGATGCCCCAGAACTGATCTACCGTTGGTTATTATTATTCTTTATTCCGTTCTGATCCACTATAAATTTTGTCATTCCGGTCTGGGTTGTGAGTATAGCAGTCACAATATTAGTCAATTGAAATAATTCTTTGTGTGATCCATTAATATTTATTTGTGTCAAAACTGAGTACTTTGTACTGGGCTCTAGGGTTGATAGGGAAAATTAATTTCATCATTGCAAACTTTTGGCCTAGTTTAACGGTATATTAAAAAAAATTCACTGCTTCAAAGACCCAGGATCAAAATTGTAAGGGATCAGATGTGCTGGTAGTGTTTTGAATAAAATACTGATGACTTATTAAGACATTTTCTTACATTTCATAACGTTATTTAGTCGTTGTGGAGATTCATTTGGGTGTGTGATACCGGTCTAAAATATTAAATTACCCCATCTATTCTCGTTCTTGCGTGACCGTCTAAAAATTTGTGTCTTTTTGTCTGTGTCAAATAAACGTATTTTCTTTCTTTCTTTCTTTCTCTCTGGTGAGCGTGTAAGGGAATATGAGGGAATAATCAACATCGTTACTAATTCGCCTCAAGACTAGTAAAAGTTGTTTCATGTCTCATCTAGCACACATTAGTCACTGACTGCACGCTTTAGCAATACATACATAGTTGATAGAGTCGTTGCTATTTAGGGCAGCGATCTGGCGCCGGCCATTACTATTGTGTTGCTCTTACTTGCAACACAACAATAAGGAATAGGAAGGAAATATTGTTCGAAGATTAATGTTTTTGTTTACAGTCTAGAAAATTATTTAGGTTTGCTAATGACGAATATATTTTTACTAATTCATTTATTTATTTATTTTATTCTACTTCTTGCACAAAATACAATGTAAATGTACAAAGTCGGATTTAATGCCAGAGGCATTCTCTACCAGTCTACCTTTGGGTGATGCAGAGAGATAAGTAGGTAGGTGCATTCCGTAGCAAACAATTTATTGTGTGGTTTTTAAGGGAAAATTAAATTGGTAGGATGTTGGACGGAAGGTATAGGAAATAGTCAACATTGGCTATGGACAGAGAAGTAAGTTTGCCCAGCAGTGGGATGGTAATGCCTAACAGTAACAATATTTTATTGTGTAGAATAACTTAACCGTTGCCGATCTTGATATCGAATGAAATCGCAAAAGCTGAATAAAATGAGACTGTGATCTCCAGATCTGGTCCACTTCAGGTCACTTTCCATAGTCATTGTTTCTGACTATGGAAAGTGTACCTACCTTTTGCAAATGCAAACTAGTAAAGCTTGTCATAAAGACCAAGTAAACTACGCTCGGGCCATCTATAATTTCTTAATAACAATGTCATAGAAATAGGGCCTTTTCAATGTTCAAACGAAGAAAATTAAACGTGATCTGACATACACAGACGGAATAAACAAATCGCATTAATACAGGTCAAATCTCTACATTAAATACTATTCATTTAAACCGGATATCCGGCTCAACAGCTAATTGAATGGGGTCTTAGAAAAAGTCGTTCATTCATGTATAAAGAATTTAGTAGAGCGCCATCTGTGCCATTTATCTTGAACTAACTGGTAAAAGCTTACGATCGATCTAAAAGTTCCGTATATTATTAATAGATGGCGTTGTTTACAATGTTGACAGTTCAATTGTATGTCTGTTGGTATACATTAAAGAATAATAACAACAACTACACAGACCTATCTAGACCCAAGATAAGCGTAAGTATGTTATAATTATATAGTTTGTGTGGATTCTAGAATGTGGACAAACCCATTTTTTTGTAATAATCCATAGGTATTATTACCTATACCTACATAGAAACACTCAGACCATGAATATAGTCATGTTCACGCACACAAATATTTGAACTGCGGGTATAGAACCCGCGACCTCTGACTTGGCAGTCGACCTCTACCCCACGCTTGTCAAAAAAGTAAAAAATTAAGTAGGAAAGCCTTACCTGTACAGCATCGTCAAGGCACCTTCCCCAGGCGTCGCTTCGGTCTACCAGCGAGTTCCACTTGTCTGCGAGCTTCGCAACCTCCCGTCTGATGGACCTCGCCAGCTCACGAGCTTGTTCTTCTGCAGAACGGTAGCCGCGGGAGTCACCCTCGTTTTCACGACTCGCTGTGAAAGTTAGACAATGTTAGTTTTGTTTATTTGTTTTGCTGTAGTAAAAATGTTTCTCATAAATTTTGAAGAATACTTTACGTTACCTGTAGTCTTTCCGGGATGGTGGTAGACTAAAAGTAGAAGTTAGTAATATCCATTATATTTACATTCCTAAAACTGTAGGCAGGGCAGAGATGTACTTTTTTTATATTAGCCTACCAAAGTGACCCCACCCCGCCTGATGGTAAGCAGTCACTGGAATCCAGAAGTAATGGCCACCCATACCAAAAGCCATCAAATTCGTCTTAAACTGCTGGTATGATGGCCACAATGGCGACTGGGAATAGATAGGGGAAGGGAATGAGGCAGGTTAAGAAAGAGGAAAGGGAGAAATTGTGCCTCTGGCACTCTCACCCACCGAACGAAATGTAGTAGTACGGATACTACTACTCTTACGTCGATCTTCTATGAGAGGGTAGTACTTCTCCGGTCGATCCAGTCCATTCATGCTGAAACCAGCGTAGATCTACTATTACACATGTACACATAACATCCATGTTTACAACAGCTAATTATTGCCTATAGTACGCTTTGAGGTATTATTATATTATTATTAGAACTAATGTATTATTTTTATAGTATTATTAGAACCTATGTATAATAAAATAAAATATTTGCACAAAATAGAATCAGAGCAATAAACACTGGCAATTTGTTTAATTAAACCATTCATACAAAGGCAGACTACTTAAGAATATGTTGGAGCCCTTTAGATACTGAACTTCAAAATAACAAAACAAAATGTCAACCAATTAACCTCTCCAGTTCGCTGACGAGGTGGAACTATCAGAAGAACTAGAAAGAAATGTAGGCCACTTTTTTATCGCCAGATTGTTACAAGTTTTCATGAGTAATAATTTTGTGAAATACTCGGCAATACTCTCCCTAGTGTGAGAGAAAAATGTATAGAGATTTCACCCCTTCTATTGGATGACTTGGGCACGGTCAAGTCATTTAATTTTATATCTCTATTTATCTATAAGGTCTCCATATTTTTACAGATAAGTTTTAGTAGCAAAATCTCGTGTCCCCAATTTGATAAAGCCAGTAGTTTTTAAGCGCACTCGCTTTGTCAGTAGAGCACAAATCTAAACGAGGCACTCGGACGACGCTGTCAACCGAATGTTTTACAATTTTTTTCATCTCGTAACATTTTCTCTTACATTTTAATAATTTTATTAGCAGTAGATTTTTGTAAATAGTAAGAACTATTGGCCATATGTCTTTTACGCATGTTAGGGATAAGAAAACGCACTAACGGGACTTGGGACTACTATTAAAAATTGCTTAATTTGAAGCTCTAATAATTAACCTATTGAGATCAATATAATAAAAACGCTGTTAAGTAAAAAACAAAATATCCGCCTGCTTGAAACATACTAGAAAGTAAACCCATTTTTTTAGTGCCGACGGTACTTTACAATATTAATTACCCCTCGTCACTCCCACAATTAACAGACCAGATAATAAGTCAACACTTTCCGACACAGTAAACGGATAATAAAACATCTATTGTGTCTACAGTCGTGTCCATAAAAGGCTTAACATACATTAAGCCATTTATCTATTTAGAGCATGCCATAAAATAGACATACTTATCCACATACATAAAAAGATACATACGCTCAAAAAATATTTAGGTACCTAAATCTAATCTCACACACGCGCTTAAGAAAATTGCCGTAACCTCATTAAAAAATCTCAAATTCAATCAAAATCAGAAAGTCATAAAAACCACATTAAAGCTTGTCAGTATTTGCCAGTCCATGTTATACTAGAATGACTTCCCACTAATCGACTTAAAAGTTTACTCGACTTTTTGGCACATCACTATTCCTTGTTTTATTTTTTTCGACAGTGTTTTTGGCGAGCAATTTTCGTTCAAAGAATTTGGTTGTCTGTAAGCTTGAAATATTGGATACAAAGCAGGTTTATACGGATACTGGTTTATTTTAGTTTTTTCGTATATAACAGACGTTTGTCAAGATTTAAGGAAAAGGAAATGTACTGTATATCGATCTGTTCGTAAACTGGTAATATAGCTTTCTTTATGAGTAACGTGTGAAAGGCAGCTTGTACAAGGATTTATGATACTAGCATACATGCTTGTACATGCTTGTAGGCGTCATGATACCGATATCCGAAACCAAAAGATCTCGAACACTAGTATTATACTAGTGTTCGAGATCTTTTGGTTTCGGATATTTGAGGATCATTTTTCTTACAGCCAACGCTTTGCTTTCATTGATGCAGCGATGTCTCATTTTTCCTTCGAAGATTTTGCTGTAGGTATGTCGGGCTATTAAAGTATAGAATGTACTTATAGGTGTTAGTTCAAAGGCATGCATGTACCTACTTATATTAGGTAGTAAGTACCTATAGAAACATGAGTAACTACTTCTTAAAATAAAGTAATGCGAAAGACGTCCCATCGACACAAATCCTCCGATTAAAATGACGGTATTACTAGAAAGAAATTGAGTAAGTTGACGTCATGTTTTATATCTCACACCCCATTGGTCTGTCCGAGTTCCATTTTCAAATTTACGACTCCACCAATGGCCGTAACGGACGTACGTATACGCCCCGATACTTTATCGATATAGCTTTGATTTCGTGGAGAATTTTCTAGAAAATTTCACTTAGATTGTGAAATTAAATATTATTTTATTATGTTTTCGTTGCCAATATTGACTAATAACTGGCCTGTTGGTCTAGTGGTTAGTGACCCTGACTGCTAAGCCGGAGGTCGTGGGTTCGATTCCCACCACAATCAAATCAAATCTTTGTGTGATGAGCATGATTGTTTGTCCTGTGTCTGGGTGAAATTTATCTATAATATGTAAGTATTTACAAAAAAAAAATGTTTATAAGTAGTATATCAGTTGTTTAGTACCCATAACACAAGCAAATATAATTGCTTAATTTGGGGCTAGATGGCGCTGTGTGAATGTGGTAGAATATTATTATTATATTATTATAACAATATTTATCTGAAATGTCTCCTTCTCCTTACTCATTTGTCATTACTATATTAGGCATACGACTAAATGCCGATATGGGCTTTTTGCTCTGAGAATCACCTACGAATGGCTTAATTTTAAATTGTATTTATGTTTCCCTAATCCCTCATCAACATAATCTTATTTTCTATAAAAAACAACGACAAAATTACGAAACAAATTTATTATTTACTTTGTGCTTGCATTGTGAATAACAACAATACGTCTCAAGATATATCATTTTAACAATACACGATTATTTGGCAACACCTGTGACGAAACATCAAAGCTGCCAGCCTGCCAGTTAATCCCGCATACATCTCCATCTGGCATCTGCCAGCTAACGCTTGGATGACTTTATCTTGCTAAGTATAACGGCAGAAAATTATGAGATGCATATTAGGGATTTTTTGAATTTTGAAGATTATCCTCAAAATATGTCGATATTAAAGTGATTGAATCTTTTACTGTCTTATACAACAAAAATGACCAATTTGTGCCTTTGTTTTTGTAAGGTAAAATTAATAGCTTAACATTCGATTACTATAGGACAAAATTGGATACAGAGAAGGCATGATCTCTAATCACTAAGCTCACGGGTATCCTATACTTGAATGAGGCTTATGTTGAGCATAGGACATTGGCGCGCGTCGTTGGAATACATAGCATAGGCAATAAGCTCTACGTCGCAATGTACTTTAGAAAACAGTGAGCGCTAGAGGTCCAATTTCCTCACCTACCTCGATCCCTTTACCTACCCCCACCCTCTTCACTGTGGGCAGCGGCTTCGCAGAGACCGAGTCGTCCATGATCGACAGTTACCACTTACCATTACGTAGTCTGTTTGCCCACCTGCCACTATCAGCAATAAAAAAAAAGAAGAAAAAAGAACTCCAATTTTTGCACAGAATTACAAAGAACAGCAATCCAATGATAACATAGGCAATGGATTGCATATAACTACTATAAATTAATAGTATAGATGCATTGGCACAATGACTACCGTAGAATGTTCTCGAACACCGTTTACGACTCTAGGGAGATGATCAATTTGTCTTAGACATGGAAGCTGTATGCCTAATTGTGTTCACTAGCCACGTATATTAATCAAACTAGACGTCCGCCCTCGCTTCGCTTCAGTATCAAAAGTTTAATTCGGTCGCACAACAAACGCCTACATAAAATATGATTGCAATCATATCACACATCTTTGCGAATTATTATTGCTATATCGCAAATTTACTTTTGCTGTCTTCTGTATTGCAAATTTGCAAATATTGTAATTCTAAAAATATATTAAACACAATAAAATATAGCCTATGTTACCGGCTTTATTTATTGATTTCTAAAAGTTAAACAAGAGTCCAGTACTGGAATTGAGGCTGAAAAACATAAATTTAATTTATACCTACAATAAAAGGCAAAGGCAACATGCACCTTAAATGGGACCACGATATAGCTGGCGGTACATAGATAATGTTATCCCCCCTGCCTACTCTCCCAGGATATTTGCCCTTGCGTGTTAGGGGTGCTCCGGTGGCTGCTGTACAAGAGATTTTGAATTAGAAATTCACTATTCCTGACAGAATAATTTGTGTTTGTATACCCCACGACAGAAGGCTTGATTACTAGAGTTTAGTTACTAGTTTGTAATAAAAAACGGCGACTGTTGTGCATCATCTATTTACCTACATATTATTTTAACAGCTCTTAAATTGCGCGTACATAATAATTTAAGGATCAATATAATCAATCCAACTCTCAAACATCAAAAGCGTTTGACAACAACCGCACCACAAACAGCTATCAAAACGCACTTAACCCTCCACTGACCACTTAAAAACATAATCGTTCTATTCCACAATCAATCAGTCCGTATGCCGATTGGCAAGCCGATTGCTATCACCTTTTGAATGCAAACTATATTGATGGAGCTTGCCTGCTGGCTCGGAATTTGCAATTAGCAAGCCGGTACCATTCTAATTGCGTTCACTCGTTCATCTATTCACTCACTCATTCATTTCGTTCGTTCAGCGCTTTGTTTCTGCTGCGCTTTTGTGGAAAGATTTAAGTTTAGTGTTTGCTGAGTGATTTGCGTGTTTGTTGTTTGGTGCTTAAAGCTTTGTTTTGTTGTTTATAATAAAACTATGCCTTCCTATGTTATACCTAATATTTATATCATAATATGCATTTGTCGCTAGCTCGGGTAGGGACTACTAGGCACGAAATTTTGCGTTCGATTTTGATGCGGGACAAAACTTTATGAATTCATCAATTTATTGCAATTCTAGGTGTACGTCATACTTAAGTTTAATCAGTTTGAAATCAGTGCCCGACCTATGTACCTAAGTTAACAAGAATTTATTAAGGATAAATATATATTTTTTATTAATATATTGGTGCGTAAACGTAGAATCCACAAACAATATTATTTATACAAAAAAAATCTTTTTTTTTAAATTTGACGGTTTTTGGTTTGTTGCACATAATAATTAAATATATCATAACACAATATACTTCAAAATACAAATACGTCTATATGTTAACATAGAACATCAATATTCAGCTACGAGTTGGCTGACGTGGTGAGTGACGTCAGCGTCACTGTTCCGCATCGGCGCACACTTCGCACCTACCGTTTGACAACGATATTTGCATGTTTGATACCACACATCTCAGGGAAGGTGACGGATTAAATATAACTTGATCACATGCATTTAACATGATTTAATTCACAAAACTTATAAAAGGTTCTAAAGTGGCGATCATAAACCAGAAAATGCAACGTGAGCAGACCCCTTACAAGGTAGACCGGTGTCTAGATGAGGATGGCAGGCAACCGATGGATGAGAGCGGCTTGTAAGAAAATTAAAGGAGGTTTTTGTCTAGCTGTTGATGTCTTTCAACTAATATAAAAATGAATGTTATGTGATTTCAGCATGAATAGGCCGGATCGTCCGGGGAAGTACTACCCTCTCATAGAAGATCGACGTAAGAGTAGTAGTATCCGTACTACTGCGTTTCGCTCGGTGAGTGAGAGCGCCGGAGGCCCAATTTCCCCATTTCCTTTTCCCTCACCTCCCTCATTCCCTTCCCCTAACTCCATTCCCAGCCGCCATAGTGGAGGCCACCATACCAGCAGTTTAAGACGATGGCTTTTGGTATAGTGGCCGCCACTTCTGGCTTCCACTGACTGCTTACCATCAGGCGGGGTGGAGTCACTTTGGTAGGCTATAATATAAAAAAAAGAATAATCAAATTCAGTTCACTCAGTCGAAAGTTCTGAGGTAACAAACATAAAAAAAATACAGTGAATTGAGAAACTCCTCCTTTTTTTAAAGCCGGTTAAAAAGAGCCAGTAGCTTGTGTGTATAGAAGTGGCCCATTCTATCCGAACTTATATCTGTGCCTGTGACTTAGCATCTAGCTGTCCGCTTATATGAAACCCACATAAATAAATAATCAGACTAACCTTCAGTGTCACTAGTGTCTGATAGCGGCGGCTCGTTGGCGATGTACTGCCTGCCGCTGAGCAGGTTACTCTCAACCACTGGCCGTTTGTCTTCCAGTTGTCTTCTGAACGCGCGGTGATCATCCTAAAAATGGAACGGTTGATTGTAATATGATGGCTAGTACTGTGGTACCAACCCTAAAACCTGACGATGTTTAGGAGGTCTCTAAAAATTATTATAGGTATTCATCATCAAACATTTTAAAAGTATAGCATGTAGTAAAGTTTGTAAAAAAAATTTTTGATGTGTGTACAATGATGGTATGTGCTAACCGTAATCTGGGCCTTCTGTATTGCTGTGAGTGGTACAATGGTACTGTGTTCGGACTAAAACACTTAGAGGCTCGGGTTCCACACTCTCACTCACTTTTGTTCAGATATTTTTAAATTATTTCGGACTCTGTATTTGTGACCAATAACTATAAGGGACTCATGCCTAACCTTCGGGAAAATAGCATGATGATACATTAGCAACCAAATATTCTATTTCTACTAAATGCACGATTTTGGTTAATATAAATTCTAAACAAATCTAAAGCTAACCTAAACAAGCCTGTTAACATTAATGATTAGAGTGTCGCGTTCCCGCGCTTTTGACACAATACGGCTGATTTAGCTGACGTGAATGTAGGATTACCGGTAACCAACTATTTAATGTATACCCGCGGTATTCATTGGTTTTAGGAATCATAATATAATTTGGCTTCAAATTCTGCGTCGCAAGGGACTTCACATTTACAAACATACAATTACATCAGATTATCGAAACAATAGATAGATCACGTAAATAGTTGTCCTAGCTTGGCATCAATCCCCCAAAACTCGTTATGAGTAATACCTTAACTATTACACTTCATACGTGTAGTTGAAAATAAACAAAAACTAACAACAATAACAGCAATCGCAAACGATCTTTCTCCAGTAGAAGAAATCTTTATCTAGTATTTTCATCTAAACATAAACCAAAATGTATTGGAAACGAACCAGATATACAAGTCGTAACAGACAATTATTTGTATCCAAATGGCTCTAGCGGCCATTTTGTGGTGCGGCTGGGACCAAAATGGTGTCGTTTCGACAGTTGACGAGCGCTGGAATCACTTCACATACACATTCCTGGACTTCGCAACTTTTAGAATAGCCTAGTGCTGTATGTTTTTGTCTGTAGATTCAATTTTGTGCTACATTCAGTGGAACGACTATATGTAACGAATTACGATCACTTTATTATGATATTATTGTCCTAAATCTAGATGTCGTTTGTGTTCGTTAATTGTATTTTTGTAAAATTACCGCAGCGTAGCCATAGAGCTTAGTGTTTCTAGTGCTAGAGCGGATGTCGTATTAATAAATAAGCATAATCATCCGAGTTAATAAAGCAAATCAAGTGGGTATCGTTACGCAATCACTGCATGCACTGGCATGTTCACATTCTCTCTCTCATTACATAGAACAACAGTCGAGAGTAGATAACATTACCCGAAAGAGCCCTATAATAGAAGTTGAAAAACGTCATCATCATAAACATATCAGTCAAAAGACATCTCTGCTAGGCAAATGCCTCTCCCAAATTTCAGTGCCAGAAGTACATACCTGTTGTTTAAGCAGGGCAGGTAGATCACCCCGCGGTGGTGCGAGGGCATTCAGCTCGGTCTCTTTCCTGATTACCCACTCGGTGAGCTCTCGAAGTGAAAGCAGTAACGCTGACCAGTGCTCCGCGTTACTTTCCAGACGATTTCTATAAATAAAAAACATAGTTAACAAACTAGTTGGTATGAAGTGAACCTATATTTGAGACCCTTTTACGGATTTCAGTACTTAAAAAAAAAACAAAAAAAAACATCTTTGAAGAACAACAATGAAGATAGAGATATTTTTTTGGCAAATCATCTGCACAGGACGTCCTGTGTCTCTTTCGTGATATGAGAAAGACTGGCCTGTTTTTTTTTTAAATTCTTCTCATGATTTAATAATAATGAAATAATTGTAGGATTTATTAGACAACTTTCGATATTATGACTATTCATATTATTATAATGATCGAATTTAACCTTTTTAAACTGAATTAATACTCAAAACAACACACCACGACATTATAAAATCTAAACCCCCAATAAAATGAATCCGTATAAGCGGAAGAAAGGAAGGGGAGGAAGGGAAGAAGGGAGTTATAACTCAAAAACTTGGCGCTTGAACAAAGCCCGATGAGTACAATTGTTGAAATTTTGGCCGCGGCGCGAGACACGCTGTGCTTCCCTCGCTCACGGATAACGATAGTGTTGGCAGTGGAGGGTCAGATTCATCTTAATATAATTTGGTTTGTATATAAGGATAAGGTACTGGTACGGGTATGAAATCATACTCGTTATTTTTTATTTTATGATATGAAAAAGCTACTTGCTTAAGTTTGTACTTTGTATTACTGCTCTGCTCCCGTCACCAGTGGCGTGATGTTACATAACCCTTCTTCGAGTACTGGGCTATTATACGCGAAGAATTTTTCAAATCTGACTGGTAGTTCAAGAGATTAGCGCGTTCAAAGAAAAACTCTTTCGCTATATATAATAGTATATGTAGATAAAAGAAAACATTTATTTTCACAATATGATAATAATACTAATACTAAATAAAATGGTTTTAAAGGGTTAATTCCAAAATACTTCAAAATGTAAAAGCAAAATGGGAGCAAACAATAAGCATTTTGATTAATGATTCAGTGGAGCAACTTGGGAATTAATGTATGAGATTCTTATCGTTTTAGAACAAAAATAATGAAGTAACCCAAAATACTTTGGGAATAACCCGTTTTAAAAATACCTGGGTACTCGTATTGTAAACTAATCCTTTACATTTGGACCCTACAAGAGTCTCGATATTTCGAATATGTCCCATCACTATCTACAAATTAAGTTTATAGACAAATTCAAGGAATTGCAACGAGTTTCATGTTTATTTAATCTCAAAGCATATTCTACAAAACTTCCCCGTGTGTAATAATTTAATTATATTAAATTCGTTTAAAATGGCTTTAATAAGTCTTTAGACATTTATGTTTATTCATTTAATTTTGGATTAAGTTTATCAAACCAAATTAAAACAGAGATTTTAAAACATTATAAAGTGAGATTGAAACGTAGAACAACAGTACACTTTTCTATATTTTACATTACTTTTATTTATAGCTATTTACAGCACTTGTATCACTTACAGCTATTTTCAGCTCTTAACACTGTCACTGTCGAACAACGACTGCCTGTCTTAATTTATCGGACACATTTTCGCATCGTAACCCTACCTCAGAAAAACGGCGGTACACGTCACATCCGTTATTTAAAAGTGTTGCCAAACATAAATATCAAAATAGTACTTAGTAATATAACAATCACTATTCTTTTAATATCTTAATTGTATAAAAATAAAACTAATTGCATGAAATATGAACAACAGAGAATAAAACATTAAAACTTAGGTAGGTAGCGATTTTTTTGAGTTTGTATTTATAAGAGTTAGATACACCCCACAATGATTACCACGAAACCTAGATATATGAAGAATTACCCCCATTTAAAGAATGCTTATTTAGTTAAGTACCAGAATTTAATACCTTACAGTAAGACAAAGGCCTCTCCTCATACAGAGAAAGCAAGCAAGCATGATTGATCAACGAGAAGATACTTCAGGCAAGACTGCAATGAAAATTTCAATACATACATAAATAATGAGTATGTTGGTAACTAAATATGATATCTTCAAAATCAGTTAGGCTTCGAAATTTGAAAGAAAGGAAGAAAGAAAAGTTAGTTTAACCTAACTTTCCCCAAAAAATTGTGTTATTACTATTTATTCTGTGATTAACTGATTATACAGTCACGATATTCTTGATTAGTATGGCAAACCACTGGTTATGTTTTGTACTTGTAGTAAATTCCTTATATAAGCATTAGTGGCGAAGAGTGACGTTTTGTAAGAGGGAAGCCGGCGCAAAATTTGCTTTCCTTGAAGTACGATGTATGGTCTATTTCTACACTTTAATAGATAAATAGTCTTTGTGATTTATCTGAAAGGGAAGCCGGTAGGAATCGGGTTATATGGACTCTTCGCCACTGATAAGCATGCCAACAAAGACAGGATCATTTAATATATCTATACAAGATAAAGCTCAAAAATACATCAAAAGATAAAAATGACGTTATAACCCTAAAGTTTCGAGGGCTACAAACAGTTACCCGTCAAAGGGTGTGACCACAGATAACTCAGCTGTGTTGTGACCGCACAATACCCACCTGAGCCCAACCACAGGCAAGTTAAATAGAACGAGCATTTTAGGGTTTAGATACCGCGGAGGTGGTACCTAAGTGACATAACAATGTACCTACAAAAATACTACTGTGTACTGACCTCAAAAATGTAATTTTGTGGGAATGCATGCATGAATTAAAGCATATTATTATTATTACCCATACTTATTTTGAATGAAGCTTTCGTTGCGTTGCGTGTTACCGTTGATTGTAACACATTTAAATATTGTGACTTTGATTTTGACATGTTTTAGTTTCAAGATTTCGTAAACCATGTAGTATGTAGACTTAAATTGTACATAAAAGGGACAATAAAAAGATTTTAATGCCCCATCTTCGTTTATTCTCTAAACAGGGGTGTGTTGTTATGCAGATTGCGTTGTATAGTTACTGAGCAGACCGTATTGAAAGCGATTAGCGATTTTATTGAGAACTAAATCCTTTTAATATTATAAATGCAAAAGTTTGTGTGTATGTTTGTGTGTGTGTGTGTGTGTGTGTTACCACCCAGCGCCTAAACGGCTGAACCGATTTCGATGAAAATTAGTACCTAAGTAGATTGATTACTTTTTATTCCAAAAATCGCTCTGGTTCCCGAGTTCCATTAATTAAACGCATACCAATTTCTGCGCGGCCAAAGCCGCAGGGCGCAGCTAGTCATAACCCTACTAATATTATAAATGCGAAAGTTTGTGTGTGAGTGTTTGTTACCACTCAGCGCCTAAACGGCAAAACCAATTTTGATGAAAATTCGTATGTAGATATAGCTCAGTGCCGGAGACGGACATAGATTACTTTTTATTTCAAAAATCGCTCTGGTTACCGAGTTATATTAATTAAACACATACCAATTTTTGCGCGAGCGAAGCCGGTGGGCGCAGCTAGTATATAATAAAATTGATTTAAGAAAGTTATGGATTAAACGGTTAAATGGCTGGTGCTAAAAATATAATGAAATGCACCATCAGTCTGCATGGGCATAAGCTTACTCCAAAAGGAAGTTTGTGTCACGACGTTTGACGGCCTCAAGGCCTGTGACTTTTAGTAGATACACAGGTAGCGTTGTCTGCTATTCCCTTTTACGACACCCACTGGAAAAGAGACAAGGCAAATCTGTGCGATTAACAAAGAAAGCTTAAAACATTCAAATTTAAAATGATTCTAGCAACGTGAGGTTTGTTATAAATGGCATGGGAAATAAGCATACGTTCCACTTGAGGGTAGAGGGATGCTTGGAAGACAAAATATCATTCGCGAATTTATAAAGTCTTTTAACTCCTAGAAGAACACTATGTTTTGGTAACTAAAAACCCACAGAAAAATATACTATTGGTCTATCAAAGTGACCCTACTCTGCCTGGGTTAATATTTGTTTATTATTTAATAACATTATTAATAACTAAATCCTGAAAGATTGGACTCAACCCTTCTAACGCTCGTGTGCTACCTTTGCGCGGTATTGTAAAGTTTTTATAACTGCGCTATCACATGTAAAGTGGGCCGTAAAGTCACTTTATGTGATCGAGCTAGTGCAAACGTATTTAATGGCTAGGTATATATTTTATGAGTTTTGAAGAGATAATTTTAAATGTTACCTACATCATAAAGACTACCGCTGGGACACAATGGGGCCTATCATAATTATTTTATTCCTAATCGTAACTAGAAAGTAATGTGCCAAAAACACTAGTCGCTTTTCCTTTTATTTCTAACTTTAAATGAAGTTTGTATTTTTTTTGTTTGTTTACTAAAATATTACATGTCAAAGTCAAAGTCAAAGTCAAAGCATTTATTTCATTTAGATCATAAAGTATGATGCTTATGAAAAGTCAACATTACATTTTGTCAGCCAATCGACCTACAGCCAGTTCGCTGACGAGGTAGAGCTGTGAGAAGAACTGGCAAGAAACTCACGCCACTCTTTTCAATCGCCAGATAATTACAGTTATTTGAATGAGTTACAATTTAAACACTCAACGCAACCAAAGAACCATACAAAGTAATTATTACAAATTAACTAATTAATATAATACTATGATTAAAGAAAGAAAGAAAACGAGGATTTCAATTATTTAGTTTCGACTAGTATGGTAATTTGACTACGTATTTTAATTAAACTGGTAAATTCACCCCCTGGTCACATTGAACGACAAGGTAATACTGGATTGAATATTAAATGTATGCCATGCCAAGATTGACCAGTCATCCCAAGTAGCACCCGTTCACGAGCATGACGCACGGGCCAGCCATCATCACCCTCGCCATATTAGAGGGAAGGTGATGACCCGGCCAATACGACACCACAAGCAATGACATTTTAGTGAGCATGACAATGCAGGGCATGGGTGGTAAAAGAACCCTAATAAAATGTATTATGCCTTACGAACTCGTAATGATCATAATATGCATCCATTTCACATTAAACTTTTACTACAATAGTCAACATTATTACAATAATAGTCAATATAATTACTATAATAATAATCAATAAAATAATCATGAAAAGTGGAAAACCGCTTTTAGTAATAACGTTCATGGTAAAAAAATAATATCTAAATGTCTTCACTCTGGTGATGGTAAGTAGGAAATGGGGCATATCCTGATATTACTTACAGCATTTTACAGACTTACAGAAAAACTCATTATGTTGCATCACTAATAACATATAAATTAAAAACTTAAATTTTTAATTTTTTTAATGAAAAGGCTCGACTAGTAGAATAATGTACACATTATTCTACTAGTCGAGCCTTTTCATTTGATACCTATATTATAGGAGTTGTCGAAAAATCGGTTTTCAAACATAACTAAGAATACTCTCGACTAATTCACCTTGCAAACTAAAAAAAAACAACGATCAAAATCGATTCATTCATCCGATTGGAAGCGACGATGCCACAGACACACTCACACACAAACACGCATGCACGCACACACGCACGCACGCACGCACGCACGCACGCACGCACGCACGCACGCACACACGCACGCACGTACGCACGTACGCACGCACACACGCACACACGCACACACGCACGCAGATACGTCAAATGTATAAAACCCAGTCGTTTTTGCGTCGGGGATTAACAAAATGATTAAATAAAAAAAATAATATTCAGCAACATTATTTATTTAATTAATCAATGTAAATGTATTACTAATTAACTATACAATGTTTTATTAAAAATTGAGTTACATTTTGAGTTGATACAAATTACAAACAACTACTGATGAAAATTTATAATATAAATGATGCTTAATTTTTAAAATATGCATTGAATCAAGTAATTTTAATTAAATATGTAAATAATATGTGTTCACTAAATTATAAAATGTCATAATCCGATTAAAACGGTAATCTGTAATCACGCGGATTGGACCAAAACGAATTTAATACGAAAATCAAATTTCATCAACATCATTTTAACTAAATTAAGTTTACATCATGTCGTGATAGCCTAGTAGTATAAGAATCCGCTTCGTATAAAACTCAGTAGTAAATTCAAAACTGCGCAAGTAACAGTGTGACTATTCAGAAACAGTTTTTTTAGATATTGCTGACTTACAGGTTTACTATAGAAAGGAAACTTGGTTTTCAAAAATCTGTAATTGCGAATCTATTCTGTCTTGAGCAAGCGTGGTAATCAATGCTCATGCTTTTTATGTATTCTATTTTTTACACTATTGCGTTGAGATAAAACCTGTAAAGATAGTTGTAAGTTTGATTAAATAAATAAATAAATGTATAAGAAAGAGGTTTTCTCCTACAAGGGGATAATAACGGGTTGGTAATTCATACTAATATTGTAAATGCGAATGTAACTCTGTCTGTCCGTCTGTTACGCTTTCACGCCTAAACCACTGAACTGATTTTAGTGAAATTTGGTATACAGATAGAATATACATTCCAAAAGCTAAACTAGTGGCCTCTTCTATGGCGGCTTAGTGAAATGCTTTTTCACGTCCCGCTTAAAAGACCCAGGAACATAATTAGATGGGAACACATGAAAGTTTGTATGAAAAATCGTCAATGCTGCCGTGGTATAACTAAAATGCCGTTAACTGCCAAAGTCGAGTTTGCCAAACTCGACTTTGGCAGTTAACGGCATTTTAGTCGAGTTTGCCAAACTCGACTTTGGCAGTTAACGGCATTTTAGTTATACCACGGCAGAATGTATAAACAGAATGTTTATGAATAATAAAAATGTATTAAGCGATAACTGACATTAACGCAGGCAGAGCTGCGGGAAACAGCTAGTATTATATATGTTTATAGCTGGACAAAGCCTTCTAGCAAACATTTCACTAGGAGAATTATTATATTCAGAAAGCCAATATTCACCAGTATTTTGCTATTATTTGAGTGACGTATGTTTACCTAAAAGAGGGTACGTTCCCTTAGTATATAATCACAATGTACGTTAATAAAGTCGATCTGTCACTCCGTACGAAACGAAAGATGGAGTGGTTTCTATTCTTGTACCGAAATCAAATACAGCCTAGTACCTTTTACAATATTCATTATAGCTGGGTGTATTTAAAAGCCATGATGGATGGTGGGACATTTTTTCATGGCTTATGTACTAAATATTATTAAGCTAGAGGAAGACTGGGCACACTTCGGGACGAAAATAGAGTAAAATAGAATGGCAATAATTTTTTTTAAAACAATTTTATTGTCTTGACGATAAATATGTATAATTCATCCATTTTTAACTACATGTAGATGAAATATTCTCAATATTTAATATAATGGTGCTTTAATCTAGTACATAACACACGAGTAATCCCCAAACATGTACAAAGAGCCTCACAGGGTTACCCGCATTATTGCACACAAGACTACGAACCGTGCACTAAGCTATATTCGCCCACTTCCGAGGCTCTGGCATGCCAACTATGCCACAAGCATGTGGTAAACATAAGTGAATATTGCCTTGGAATTTTTTTAATATTCTGTTATAAATTTTGATGGTTTGGTTGGTGAAAAATCAGCGAGCATTTTAGGGTCAGTTATTGTAAATATGAGGTTAATGCTAACCCTTTATGGTCAGGTAATAATGCTTTGAACTATACAGATTGTGGGTATATAAATATAAAGCAGTTAAGGATATTTAAAAAAACATCAATTTTTTGTGCATACATCTCTTTTTGTGTTCTTTTTTGTGCACATAATATTGATAGGCCTGCCTATAATACGGGACTTATTATGATTGGTAAACTTGTATAAAGTATGATGCTTATGAAAAGTCAAAATTACATGAATTCAGCTAATTAACCTTCAGCCAGTTCGCTGACGAGGTAGAGCTGTGAGAAGAACTGGCAAAAAACTCATTTCAATCTCCAGATAATTACAGTTTTTTGTTTCAGTTAACAATATTAACACATCAACGCAACCAAAGAACCATACAAAGTAATTATTGCAAAAAATATTTTAGAGTACAATAAAACGGATTATTCCCATCTGTCCCTCTGGTTTGTCCCCCTAGGGTGACAGATGGGAAAAAAGTTTCATCTGTCCCCCTAGTTCCATCTGTCTGGGGGACAGATGAAATAACTGTTACCCCAAAAGACGTGGACATTAGTAAAGATTTTCGAGCATTTAAGAGTAAATTATTTCATCGATCCCCTTGCTTTACCTTCTCTTCTTAAATTTTAGCAATAATTAGGTTCTTTTAACATCGTTTCTGCAGTGAATAGAATACAGACATAATGTGCCATCTAAATTTTATAAAAATATACCTAATGTTTGTTGGACTTAGATTAACTCGTATTTTGATATTGAGGGATCAAAATGATTTATTAACGTGAAGTATCTATGTCGTAATGTAGTACAACGCTCATGGTTCGATTTCCCGGCGGGGAGAACTCGGGATTTATGCACGTCGTTAAGTTTGAATGAGTAATTCACTGATAGCATTGGGGCTATGAAACTGGCGATTCTTGATAGTACAAGCGGATAGCGTTTTATGTTAGGTAAAAAGTTAATTGGCACTAGAAGTGGCAGACGTAATATTAAAAGCCATTGTGTCAAACTGCCGGTATGGTTGCTTCAAATATGGAGGCTTTACAAAAAGGGAAAGAAGATGAGAGAGGAAAGTAGGACCGAGGCTTTTTTTCATTCGAGAAAACTTATACACCACATCAGTATTCTGTGAGAAATTAGTAGCGTTTAAAGAAGTGACTGTTAATTTATATATGTTTTGTTGTTGAATATTTTGTTTTGTTGAGCATAGCAGGTGATTTGTATTATAAATTTTTACTGTTTTAAGTGTAGATAAGTATATTTTTAGTGTTATTAAGTGTAACTAAAAAAATAGGAATAATCTAAACTAACATTATTTATATAGAAAAGATTTTATTTTTTTGTGTTTGTTTGCAACGATATAATTAAAAATCAAAGTTACCGATTTGAAAAATTCTTTTACCATTTTAGTAATCAATAAATAAAGCGAATTACATAGGCTAGGTATATTTTATTATGTTTAACATATTTTTGCAGTCATTTTCAGAATTTCAATATTTTAAGCGCCTTTAAAAAATACGATACGATTGCAATGATATTTTTTGTAGCCGTTTTTTGTGAGACCGAATGAAACTTTTCATACCGAAGAGAAGCTGGGGCGGACGTCTAGCATACTATATAATAATAGATATCGTTTACCAAACAATGTTTTTCCGGATTATATTAATCGCTATTTCCCTGAGCCCACATATAAAATGGCGTCCTAAATTAAGAATGACTGTTACACAGGCGAAAATTTAATTTTTTGCCGAAGGATTATTTATAGCTTTGGCGATTGGCGCTTGAAAATAAATGTACTTGTTTGCATTGCCCCACGTAATTGAATTGGTGATTTTTTTTATTTACTTATATATATGACATGAATATTTATTTTGCTTTGTTTGGCTCAGAAAGAGTTCATTTTAAATTTAGAAAAGTTTTGTGAACCACAGGTATTTCATTTTACTTTTTATTATAAGTTAAAATGTTAGTTGGATAAAACAATTTAGGATTTTCTGACAAAAAAATCCCTTGTTAATCCAGAGTCTGTATCTAAATAGTGTATATTTCGGATTGTTTTTCTACGGTCAACTATTATTACTCTATCAACAAACCTATAAATAAACTCAATATAGCCAAACTATAAATTAATAAACAAGCCTCCATAGATCAGTTCAAATACATTTCCTTCCAATATCCCGTCTATAAATTACATTATCATCGCCATCTTAATTTAGTTATCGCGATACCTTTCAGAGGTCCCTTCAGTCACAATATCAATTCCACCTCTCATAGTTTGTAAAGAAAAGAGACACCTAAAATACGCAAAGGAATTTCCGAGTAAATTTTCTGAACAAAGTGAATTCCTAATACTCCGTTAATTGACAACCCTGGCCTCGACAACCCTTTCAACGCTGGATGAAATTATTTCCATTTTTAGTTAAACTCGAAATGTTTTGAATGATAGCTATGAGATATTTCAAGTATTTAAACAAATTAAATTTGATTTAATGTTGTTGGATTATAAGAAAGTACTGTAAAAAGACTGAATTTGCGCAACTAATCTTAAGCTAAAATTTTCCGAGGCTTTTACCGCTATATAAAGATTTGAGTGATGGTTAAAAAGATTCGTTTTGAGTTTGTAGTTAAAATTGATATAGAGGCACAATACAGGTATAACAACAATTATTTACAAAGGAGGTTTGTAGAAACTTGCGTCTAGCGTCTTTCAACCAGCTGCATCAGGTGGTTTGTCCATCTTGCTAGTGAACATATTATTCAGTGCTTACCAGATCATGGTTTCAACTTTGTCGTTCCCGTTTGACACGTACCAATATAATTAAAACATTATAATCGTACGAGAATTATCTGATTTATCTATAACATTTTCAATGTTTAAGCTGTTGAATAAATAAGCAGTAGATTATATCTAGCCCACTAATGTTTATTTAGTTCTACTGATGTTTGCGTACTAATTTGACAAATATATAAATGCTTAATTAAATAATTTAACTAACAAACTTAGCAGTGTCAATAGCAAAGTAGATTAGAAATGTTATTCTGCTTTTAAATATTCTTCGAAAGTTATCTTCTCGGTACGAGAATAGCTCTCTTGGAGTAGATTTATTTGAAGAATCTACTAAGTTTTGCCATTACCCTGCCACATTATGCCTAGAATATTGCACCACTAAAATTGTTGCTCATATTTTGTGTATGTTATTCAAAATTAGACACTGTGTAATTTGCTAACGTCCGCGCTAATGTAGTAAGCAATCATTTTAGTCTTAGAACATGATTAATATAACAAACTCTTACAAGATGGCGGCTTATAAAAGACGAACTCGTTATCTATCAGCTATATTCCAAACTGTTTTTGTGTGACACAATAATACTTAACCATACTAAATAACCTTTTGTTAGAATCCTTGCCTAAAACCTCTACAATCGCTTATTAAACAAAATATTTCTTTTATATAACATATTTCACCTTACGTGGTCAGACCATGTTTTGTCCTGCCATAAATAACGGTTAACGACCCGTTTTTATCCCATCGCTTGTAAATAAGTTCAACTTTAAAGTCCCACGTGTAGGTAGACATTTTAGGGTTAACTTAAGCTTTCAACGTTTTCTGCCGCATTTTTCACGCTGTTAGGGTTTTCACATATGGCATACAAGTAGGTTAAGAGAATGCAATAAATTTGGTTTTAATAAATTAAATAATGCGCAAAAACTCGAATGGTGCCATACCCATTACGTTATTCTAATTCTTCATTATATATACCTAAAGCTTTTTATAGTCATACTAAGGTAGAATTTAAAAAAAAAAGAATATGATTAATGAAGCAAAATTTGAACCAATGATATACTTAAAAATCGTACTAAAAATATACGCTTGAATATATAACAAAGTACGCCATACCCTTTAATTTCATGACAATAAAGTTTAATAATCCTAATCAAACGACCCATGAATTAAACTTCTTATTTGATGGGTCGTTTTTAAATAACAAACTTGTGCACGACCCATTGAAACAAATCCAATACAAATTTATTTTCCATCCAAAACTTTTACATAGTAGTCATAAAACAGCATTAGTTTTCAAACTGAAAGTCTCGTTCGTATCGTAGTGACACCTCGCCAATTAATTCTTGTTACACAAAATGTGTTCGTTTTGCATTTTTAGTTCATTTTACAGTAGATTTTAGTTAGCAACTTTTATTATTAATTAATTATCGTGTTTCTGGCGTTGTTAATTTTCTCTAAGTTAGCTGTTAAAGAGTGTAACTTGAAGTTAATCAAATTTCGTTCTAGTTAGTGTTTTGACAGGCTATTGATTGTAATTTTAACTTAATTAATATTTTTTGTTAAAGGGTTATCTAGTTACACTTTGGTGAAGAGATAGTTAATTGTTTTTGTCATAAAACCAATTTATGAGTTGAAAGTTAGATCAATTCTTTGATATTGGGTTTCAAGGGCAAAACCAGACGAAATCTTCGTTTAATTGTAAACTGTTGACTGTCTCAGTAATATAGTGTGAATATGTGTGACTGTGAATGTGTGCGAAGTTGTGCGTTCCATTCCTACATGAGACAAGACTCTGTTAATTGACAAAATGTCTGTTCAAAGCCTGGGCGTACTAGTACCTTATTTCTATCAATTTGGTTCAATAGTTCCACATTTTAAGTTAAAAGATCTAGTTCACAGTATTGTTTCATCTTTTTTTTAAATTTTGGTAGTCAAATTAGTTCGTTGATTTGTAATAATTACTTTGTATGGTGCTTTGGTTGCGTTGATGGTTAACATTGTAACTCATACACAAAACTGTAATTATCTGGCGATTGAAAAGAGTAGCCTGAGTTTCTTGCCACTTCTTTTCACGGTTCTACCTCGTCAGCGAACTGGCTGTAGGTTAATTGGCTGACTTTCTGTAATTATGACGTTCATAAGCATTATACTTAATGATCAAAATAAAATAAATGCTTTAAGTTTGAGTTATAGCAACTTAATTTAACCCTAAGATCATCAGTTAATAAAATAAATAGTATCGGAACCAAACCAACGCCTTACAACTCTACCAATCAGTACATTAATAGCAATCAGCCGACCAACCAGCAACGTAATAGATTTAGCAACCACTGCCACTAGCCGGCGGCTAACGGGTTCAAATCGAGCTAGGGTTGATACACTCTGTAATTATATATGGTCAAGGTGTCGTGTTACAAGCGGACATATCATTAATAGTACATACGTTTATCTACCCTCACGACGTTTTAAGCGAGGATAGGCAGTGTGTACAACAATTACGTTTTATTTATTATACTAGTACGTTGCTTGTATTTTTGTAACATAAGAAGCCGCCTAGTATGATACTAAAACACTTACCTCCCTACTAAAATAGACTAAAATCAAACCAGGACCTGCCAAAGTATAGATGCTGGCAGGTTTATACCCATGCCCGTAGTGATTGCAGTGCATAATAGTGAATGAATGTTAGTTAAGATGGCAATTTAAACAAAATTGATCATAAACCTCTACGCTCTGAAAGGGGATCAACGAAAAAATTAACTAATCACCTGATAAATCTCATGTTAAGTACCTGAATGCTTTTTAAAACTACTTCACTATACTGTACGGTACTTCACATGACTTGACGACGTCTGTGATTCGGTGGTACTGTGTGAGGACTGCTACGCAGAGGTAGCGGGTTCGATTTCCGCTCAGTGCAAATATTTGTTTGCATGAATATGTCTATTTGTTTGTGCATTGGTCTGGGTATTTCTATATATACTATGTATGTATTTACAAAAAAATTAAGCACATATATTCGCATTTCTAGCACCCATAACACTAGCTATATTATATGCTTACTTGGGTCTAGATGGCGTTGTGTGTAGTTGGTGTGATATGTTTATTATTACATGAGATTTAACAGGTGATTAGTAAATTTTTTGGTGATCAGCCTTTCAGAAACTGGGAGTAAGAATATAAGTAACAAATATTTATATTGATACAGGTATTTGAGAAATATACACAGATATAAAAAGTAAACAAATCATTTAAATTTCTTTGCAATGTATCCGGGCACATATTTTTAAACGTCATTCGTTAATGACAGATTGCCATGTACTGAAGCGATGTCCAATGCAAACATTGCAAAACATTTTTGTATTTTATTTATTGTGTTTTGTTTAACTTGCAGTTGTTTAATACCTTTTGTTATGTGTTTTGTAAAAAAAAAATATTACCGATTGGAATACTATATTTTTTTCAAATATTTTCTTATTGTTAAGGTTATGGTAACTGTTAACCAGAAATTTATATTACCTACTAAATGTTTTACTTCATGGAAGTAAACACACTGTCAATAATATCCTCATGGAGCAGCATTGTTAGTTTAATACGGAAATAGCCCGTGCCAGTAGGTAGGTTTGACAAAGTCCATATTAATAAAATCGTTCATCATAAAACTTCAAATGCTCAAAACTAAAATTAAAAAACTACGTAACATAAAGGTAAGTGAAAAGAATCGTAGAATTTGCTCTTATATGGATCTAAAATGTTAATAAATAAATGTAAATTAACAACTTAACAACTTTAAACAACTAAACTAAAACACCACACTTAAAACGACAAACTACCAAATACAAAAGATTTTTTTCAAGTTCATTCGTGATGGGCTCAAATTTGTGAAAAATTAACAAACCTGATGGCCATGCTCTTGGCTTTGAGATGATGCCACCGCTGGTTCATCTCGTCTAGCCGCCGCTGTAGCATGACGGCGTCCTCCTGTGAGGACAGGCTGCCGAGGAGTCTGCGCCCCGTGCCCGTGAGCGACGCGTACACATCGCGATGCGTCTCGATCTCTGATTGTAAGTCCTGGAACAAAGTAATTAAATATTAGCACAAATATAGTAAAATGTAGGTTCTCTTTACTTAAAGTAGGAACTGCAAAGGCTTATTAAAATTAACTATAGAGATAGATATCTTTCAAGACATCGTTGATGAAGTAAAATATCATCAATTGAAAGAATATTTTGTAAAAAAAAAAATTTTGCGACATACTAAACCAAATAGAAATGTTGTACTAGAATTTATTGAACTGTCCTGTATATTACATTTTAAAAACAGTTACGAGTACCTATGCTTATCAAGTCTTTCCGTGTCGTCGCTAATGCTGGAAGGCAAAGTAGCATGATGTATGATTTATAGTATGCTAATTAAAAGCATGAAACGAAAAAAGAATCTTAGCAAAATCTTCTTTTGTGATTTTAATATCAAATCAAAAGAAATTTAAACAATCCTTGGCTATATTCCAACAACATATTTTCTACCTCAGTATCTGGACTGAGGTGCTTTCAAATAAAACTGAGCTAATGCAATACAATGTTTTATTCATACGACAATTTCATAAAAACTCTTATATATCATAGTCAGAAAGCGAATAGTCGAGCGTTTGTTGATATAAGTGGTCCATTTGTAGTGGCTCCAGTTGTGAAGATCCCATGACAAATGTTTGGCGACGGTTGGTTTTGTGAAGTTAAAGTAAACGGAAATGTAGTAGCAAGAATTGGTTCGAGTGTATGCTCTATTTCAATAAAGTTGTAATTACTGTTGTTACTGTTGTTACATAAGATTAATAATAAATTTAATCCTACGTTCTTAGACTAATGTGTTATCTAATAGAATATCATTTTTGACAATACTGAAATGTCAAGTTCTTTTGTAAAATGTGCTAAACTGCTTCAATAATTTTATAATAGTCAGTAGCCTCCGGTACGACCCCGGGTCGGTTAAGAACATGAGTTTTCTGTCTAGAAATTCTTAGAATTTATTTGGAGTCTAGAATAACTCAATATATATTATCCACTGCTCGATTAAACATAAATACGTAGGTGCGGTGGGTGTTATACACCTCTGCTGATCCCGTGTAAAAGACGTGATATAGTGATGTTATCTTTACAGAAAGAAGTATAAGATATGTAATAAAATCGGCCTATTTAAGTCTATATTGTAAAACAATCGCCAAAATCCAGCTAAATATGCAATACTCCAAAATAAATTAGCACCCCAACATATTTTCTTAACATGGACCGATAGTTCGGTTACTACCAGTTTAATTATTTACCGCAAGTGAAACCAGGCCGCTCATGAATAACTGATGGCCGTGTAATCTGTTACATAAACAGTCTCCCTGTTTATTTACTTAAAGGTAAACGGATTGAATGCAGCCTTTGTAGGTAATAATTAGCAGACGCCACTTTGAATTAAATTATTTATCTTGACGACTTTGTTTTCTCAAAGATTAAGGAGCATGATGTTATAAAAATTCATATTGCTCGAAATGCTAAAAGCACTTTTCAGTGTTGTTTGTTATAAGACATGATATTTCTCATTCTCTCTGTTGGTTCACGACTTGAAATAAAGCTTGATATTTTTGAGAAGGTTTTCGAAAAGATTGAATTCTTGACGCAAAGTTTAAAACATAGTTATGTCAACTATGTTTTTATTTTATTTTAAGAAATTTCTCGACAGAAAAAAAATATGTCGTTTTACATGACTTGGGAACAGAATCCGAGACTCAAATCAAATCAAATCAAATCAAATTGTTTATTTGCGTTGTACAGGTACATATAGTTGTTACATAAATGGTGCATTGGTTCACTGTACACTACTTTTTCAGGTGTGCAAATTTTATCGTGGAGAATGTAGGTGCTTCATAGTACACAAACAAACAAAATAACTATTCTATTCTATAGTCTGATTAATTACAAATAATTCTTATACATTCAATAGCAATATTCAATAATTCAATAATTCAATAGTAATACATTCTAAGCACATCATTATAATTATATTTAAAGCATTCTAGCAGTCATTCAATGGTCAATATAATTATAATTTAATCTCTAATGTCGGTAATAAAATCATTTATTGAATAATAACTTGCGTGGTAGTTCTTATACACTACCAACAGACCACTGAGACCATAACTTCATTTTCTGTTAAAGATTACGATAAATCGCATTTTATGGAATACATAATTAAGCTAAATATCATCACAGGTCGATCTGTAAGACATTTATGTATTTTCAGTTTATAATCATCAAGCTACTATCACATGACCTGCGTATATGAAGGTTTCATATGAAAAGGATAAACACTAAACAGTTTCCTCGTTAAGGCTTGACACACAAACCTCACTTATATAGGGCAAGGGAGCCAGGGGCTTCGCGCTAAAGCCTTTCATACTGTGCCTTACAGCTGCATTAGCTGTACACTAGATATACTTAAATAGCAGGTTAATAACAGTCGACCTAACTAAAAATACATTTGGACGACAATATTGATTTTGTGTTATGTAATCTGAACTTCTATTAAGTCTTATTTTAGAGATAGTTTTATTTTATATTTATCCTAACTATTTATGTTCTAAATGATTAAGTAGAAGTAACTGTACTGGTTCGTATTTTAATTATATTATCATGACAAAAACTCTCAATTATTTTTATTCAGCAAAATCGAAGTGACCTAATAGTAAAACCACTTCAACCAAAAGAGAAAAATTAAAATTAACCATTTTTTACAATCATAATAAGTTTATTCTATGTTCCACTTTTCCTGAGAGTAGACACTATATTGTTAAGCAAGCATTGTGTGAGGTAGCAATGACGAGAGGCATGATTGTGTACACAGCAAAGATTACCTGCTGGTGATGTCCTACTAGTGAGTGATGCATGTCGATATTTGTCCCTCATAATATGAAGGTCGTAAAGAAAATATAAAGTTGCTTTTAAGTAGTTTGTTCGTGTGATCCTGTCAAGAATATCGTCTCTTCCCATTTTGTGGTTAGTATCGTAAATAGGAACTAAAGGAACACCAGATGAGAAACAGCTTTCGCGGATTAAATATCATCACCTTAACAAACCGCCTGGTTTGATGACAATGGCTAACTTCTTCTTTTAGAAGAGACCTTTGATGCTGATTGATGAATATAAAGAATGTTCCGTGTATCTGCATTAATAGAATAAATTCTGGATCAAATATTCAGAATTTAAGTACTCATAAAGTAATTTATAAGATTCTGAGGCCATAAATTGCAATCGCCAGATAACAATTAAGGATGCAATGTGAAGCAGCTAAAATGTAATAAAAAGAAATGGTTTACAGATCGTCTCAATTTCTACATACACCATACCTGCATTTCTTTAACGGTAGTAGATCCACGCTGGTTTCAGCATGAATGGGTCGGTTCGACTGGGGCAGTACTACCCTCTCATAGAAGATCGACATAAGAATATTAGTTTTCATGCTAATGTGTTTCGCTCGGTGAGTGAGAGCGCCGGCAGCCCAAATATCCCCTCGGTTCTGATCCTTTTCCCTTTTCCTTCCTCATCCCCTTCTCCGTGGTCGACAACGATTTCGTTGTGTTTTCTAAGCATTATTACTTTCGTAATGCTTGAAAAACACAGCCATCTCTATAGATTACGGTTGCCACTTACCATCAGGCCATATGCTTGTTTGCCATCAAAATCGTATATTAAAAAAACAATAAAAACAAATGCTTTACAGGTCATCTCAATTTTACACCAAACCTGCATTTCTTAAATAAAATCATATACCTAACAACTCAATCGATACCACACACATCCCACCCCTACGCGACAGCCAATAATGTTGTTTGCTCCTGCTATCGGTTCCTTACCACCCATAATAATATTAAGGGTTTATTATAATATGGGTGCTCTAATACACTCAATGGTTCGCCTTTGTTATTTTGGGGTAAGTAAGTTTCAGAGGCAGTACAATCAATATGTTGTGGTCGTTCACAGTCAATTCTTTGTAAAAAGGAAAAGGGAATTAAACCATATCCATTTACTGTCCCGGAAAGTGTTCAAATATTAAAATTCTAATAATGTCTGATAAAATATATTAAAACATAATAAAATATAGCCCATATCTCGTCTCCCGTCTTATGTATAGCATTCTAAAGGTGAAAGAATTTTAAATAAATAGGTTACGTAGATTTTGAGTTAAATAATGATTTTTTTGTGTGTTGGTTTAATGTATGTTACATTAAACCAACACACAAAAAAATCATATCTTTCTCTTTATAATGGACTACTATATACTAGTACTAGACTACTATATTTTTTAATCCCCGACGCAAAAACGACGGATTTTATATTTTCAACTCCCTTTATATGGGTATCAAATGAAAGGGCTTGACTAATAGATTAATTTACACTATATAATGAATTTTTTAAATTTTCAATTTAAGTGATATAGTACCTTCAAGTATCTTTGTCTTAGTCAAGGTGGGTTGGTAGTTCTCTGGCCATGGTCTAACAAAGACTTTAAAAATGTAAAATGAAGATATAAATATGAAAAATAAATTGATTCTTCAATACTTGGAAGCGACAATGTTCAGCAGTAAACTTCTTTGGGTTGATGCATGTTTTCTTAAACATTTCAATTTTATTTCCTTAGCCGTACGAGTTTTGATGCCCCTCTAGGCTGCGGCCCCTCTGGCACTTCGAAACAATCTCCAACTTAATTCGTAACTTACACTAAGTTAGCAACTTTATATCATTCCAACAATACATTTTAAGTACAGTAACCTACTTTTTGTAAATTATAACTTGACGGATTAAGATTGCGAAAACCGTTTGTAACTTTTTAATTATTTTTTGATTGAAAATTATTATGGGTATTATTGTGATTTATTTTAATGCTGTTTTTGTTATAAATGAGTGTTTTAATTTTACAACAATATTGATTACTATGCCTTATTGGCCCCCGCAGTTGATTGTGTTAAGGTCTCGGGTTTAGTCTTATATCTAAATATAATAAAATGTTTATGCTATGCCGGGGACAAACACTTAAGCAAGTATTAAAGTTTCGTAGAAATGAAGTTGTTTAAAATCACTTGGAAAAAGAGATATGAAAAAAAAAATCAAGTTTCTAAAACTAATAGTGTTATAAATATGCCAATATGTAAGTATTCACCTGATATTAGAAAATAAGAAGATAAATAATTATGATAAGGAAACTATGTAGTTTAAAAATTACGAAGTTATCCGCGAACATACATAAAAAAAAAATTATAATATATATACAGTCGAATTGAGAAACCTCCTCCTTTTTTTTTAAGTGGGGTAAAAATAGGAGACATTAACTTAAAATTTCGTAGATTATGTAACAGCCGGATTAAGACAGTTTGCCGCAGCGGAGCGAGCAGCTATTATGAACAACTATAATAATAGCAGAGGCTTACGTATAAAAGCCTTCGCAACGCAAACAAAAAAAGCCGACAAAATGCACGAGTAATTCAATCAAATCGGTAAATGCCGATATTATCCATTCATAACGAGATCTGTGTTAACTATCCGTTACGTTCCAATATCTATCGATATAAATCATTCGTCCAAAATCCAACAAAATTCAATTAGTCAATAATTAAAAAATCAACATGCACAATGTTTGTGCTTTCATTGATTACACTCAGTAAAAGTACGATTTTTAAATCACGTTTTCTGTTTTACGATTCAATTCGGTTAACGTTAATCGGTTGTATGGTTTAACTACTTTTAACAGAATGGTGATACTGGTTTTTAATGTGTTTTTCAGTATTTGATGTTTCAGTGAATTAAATAGGTTTGTTGATGTTGTTTTTGGATTCAAACTAGGTTTTTTGCTATAGCTAATTACATAATGTAGTGGGATATTTGGCTTTGTCTCGAGATATGTAGATGATTCTCTATAAAGAAAAATGCTTTATCTAAAAAGGTTGATATTTAATTAAAATTCTACTAAACTGTCGGTGGCCCAGTGAGAACACGTATGAGCTACGACTAAGCTACGACTGCCGGGTCAAGATACTGTGAGTTCGATTACCCATAAAAAATTGTTCATAAATGTGCTCCTGCTAGGTGTTCTATATAAACGTATAGGTAATCATTATGTTTGTAATATTTTCTACAGTACAGAATCTGTTTCCAAGTGCAAGAATACTTTTTAAAGAAAAATGCACCTCAGAAGATTAATAGTCAAAGTCAAAGTCAAAGTCAAAGCATTTATTTCATTTAGATCATAAAGTATGATGCTTATGAAAAGTCAACATTACATTTTGTCAGCCAATTGACCTACAGCCAGTTCGCTGACGAGGTAGAGCTGTGAGAAGAACTGGCAAGAAACTCACGCCACTCTTTTCAATCGCCAGATAATTACAGTTATTTGAATGAGTTACAATTTAAACACTCAACGCAACCAAAGAACCATACAAAGTAATTATTACAAATTAACTAATTAATATAATACTAAGATTAAAGAAAGAAAACAAGGAATTCAATTATTTAGTTTCAACTAGTATGGTAATTTGACTACGTATTTTAATTAAACTGGTAAATGCACCCCCTGGTCACATTGAACGACAAGGTAATACTGGATTGAATATTAAATGTAAGCCATGCCAAGATTGACCAGTCATCCCAAGTAGCACCCGTTCACGAGCATGACGCACGGGCCAGCCATCATCACCCTCGCCATATTAGAGGGAAGGTGATGACCCGGCCAATACGACACCACAAGCATATAAATTAAAAAGTCCTTTTCCACAACGAAGAGAAAATATTATTCGTAAAACCTAAACAAAATATAAGATACGTTTCAAGCATATTGATTACAAAGGTTATATCAATACGGTTAATAATATAGCAAGTATGTCCCTGGAGTAGTTCAGTCAGAAAATAAATGTCTTCTTAAGGATTATTGTCGGTTCTATGAATACAATGCGATTCGTTTATTGTGAAAGAATATACCTAAAGTGAATAATTTTTCAAAATGCATTAAGTACTTTTATGTAAAAATTTTTACGATACCTATGTTGATCATTCAATCAGAATCTAATACTATGGTTATATTGGTAAACTCTTCGACAAATGAACTCGAATGAATTTTGATCACTCGTAGCCTTTTTTATTCAGCAGGGTAAAAGCCTTTTCTCACACAGAGAAGCTATGAGCATTGATCACCACCCTAGTTCGAGAAGAATTATCAATATCAAAATAAAAAAATACAGTAAATTAGCGCAAAATAAACTTCTGTAGGCCTAGTTTCCCTCCTTTCCTTTTTCCTCACTTTCCTCAATCGTTTCACCTATCCCACTCCCATCACAGTAGGCAGCGGCTTTGCAGAGTCCCTAGCATTGTAGGAGCAATGCCAGAGAGTCGTCCATGAGCAACGGTTACTTCTTACCATCATGTGGGCTACTTGCTAGTCTGCCACTGGCGGCAATAAAAAAAATGTAAATCATCTTGGTTCCAAACTGATAACCTCTGGCCTGTTGGTCTAGTGGTTAGTGACCCTGACTGCTAAGCTGGAGGTCGTGGGTTCGATTCCCACCCAGGACAAACCTTTGTGTGATGAGCATGATTGTTTGTTCTTTGTCTGGGTGTAATTTATCTATAATATGTATGTATTTACAAAAAAAAAGTGTATATAAGTAGTATATCAGTTGTTTAGTACCCATAACACAAGCAAATATAATTGCTTAATTTGGGGCTAGATGGCGTTGTGTGAAAAAAAAAAACCTCGCTTTTATAGTCACCACTAGACCGCTATCATTGTTGATGAAATCTTCCTTTCCTAAACAAAAAGCTGCCAAGGTAAAGCAGCCGCGATGTTTTAATTCAAACACTTCATTATATACTGAGGTGATCCATCTTCCCCGTCTAACCTGGCCGTCGCAGATTTATTACACGCCAGATTTATTTAATTACTTTTATTCAGCTTGTTATGGACATAGAACAGCATACAGATGTGTTGATTGAGCTGGCTTGAGTTTAATGCATATTAGATTTTATGATATACTAGCGGCCCGTTCCGACTTCGCCCGGGTCATATAATGTGTGTGGTCTATGTTACTCAGTAAAGAATAATTTCTGGGTTTGTATTTTTTGTTTGAACGCGCTAATCTCTAGAAGTTCCAGTCTGATTTGAAAAATTCTAGAGCCCAGTTCTCGAGGAAGGTAATAGGCTAAGTAACATCACGCTACTGGCGACGGGAGCAGAGCAGTTAGTAAAAACGTGGATAGCTTTCCGCGGCGCGGTTTCACCCGCGCATAATATGGTTTGTTGTATCCCTCAGGAACCAGACCAATTTTCGGGATAAAAAGTAGCCTATGTCCGTCTCCACACACACACACACTAGCGCACGCACGCACGCACGCACGGATAGGGTTATAAATGTTATGCGTGTTGCTACTCCGATGTAGGTACAATACTAGTCGGCTGTCTGTAAATATTACTGCCTCTATGCGTGTACAGGTGCGCGATAACCTGGGGGGTCGTATCGTTAAATTGATACTACTCGCACTGCCTCTGCATGACACATTATTATTGCAACTAAATCTAGTTAATATTAGTTTGCTTGTGTTTAATGTATGAAATATCTAGAGAGATTTCTAGATATAAAAGTTTAATCCATATGGTCTAGGGTAGAGCGGTCTTATCTGGGGTGTTCTGAGAGATAAGTGATGAGGGAGAGTACTTTAGTAGTATCTTATTCCGGTTTTTGTTGACTTGGAAAGAATTTACTATCTAAAAACTTGGTCAGGTTTAGTTCATTTTGGACACAATAGGAAGTACGAATGTTAAAATTTAGAAACGCAAATAATAATTCTTGTAAGTGTGTGAAGTAGACGTGAACGTGAAGTAGTAGAAGTAGTAGAAGTGGACTTGAAGTAAATCGGGGCAAAAAATAATTAAAAAATAAAACATGGTTGAAATTTTATAATTCTTTTGGGAAATGTGTTAGGTAAATATTTAAAGCAATCAATTTTATATCTCATCTCTTATAAAGTAATTTGCTGTCTTAGCTTTTTATTACTAAGTAAAGCTCGGAGGGCTTTGAGAAGGCAGTATTACCTGTCGTACCTGTGGCCACCAATTCTACTGCCAAGCGTGTTGGCACATACCTTCCTAGTTCTTCTGAAGAGATATTCTATCTATATTCTGCACAATAATGACTGCCTCTGTGGTGCAGTGGGTGCGCAAGCGACTGCTGTGCACGAGGTTGTGGGTTTGATCCTCATGCGGAACAAAACTTTGTGTGATCCACAATAATTTGTTCCGAGTCTGGGTGTACTTTGTATCGTTATTTGTGTGTTTGTAAAGGCTCCCGCGACACAGGGCTTGTTTCAAAAAAAATATCCAAAAGAATAGGTTCAGCAGTCCTTGGGACTCCTGATTGTTAAAGATCGATGTTCGTAAGAGTTCTTTACTATTAACCCTGGCTTACAGGAATCAGTGCCAGGTGCGTGGATGGGATCGTCCCTAAGTCCTGCAGTAAACATCTTCAAGAGTGACGTAAACTAAAACTTCGACATCAACTCTAAGTTAAAAAGGTAAAGTCAAAGTCAAAGTCAAAGCATTTATTTCATTTAGATCATAAAGTATGATGCTTATGAAAAGTCAACATTACATTTTGTCAGCCAATTGACCTACAGCCAGTTCGCTGACGAGGTAGAGCTGTGAGAAGAACTGGCAAGAAACTCACGCCACTCTTTTCAATCGCCAGATAATTACAGTTATTTGAATGAGTTACAATTTAAACACTCAACGCAACCAAAGAACCATACAAAGTAATTATTACAAATTAACTAATTAATATAATACTAAGATTAAAGAAAGAAAACAAGGAATTCAATTATTTAGTTTCAACTAGTATGGTAATTTGACTACGTATTTTAATTAAACTGGTAAATGCACCCCCTGGTCACATTGAACGACAAGGTAATACTGGATTGAATATTAAATGTAAGCCATGCCAAGATTGACCAGTCATCCCAAGTAGCACCCGTTCACGAGCATGACGCACGGGCCAGCCATCATCACCCTCGCCATATTAGAGGGAAGGTGATGACCCGGCCAATACGACACCACAAGCAATGACATTTTAGTGAGCATGACAATGCAGGGCATGGGTGGTAAAAGAACCCTAATAAAATGTATTATGCCTTACGAACTCGTAATGATCATGATATGCATCCACTTCACATTAAACTTTTACTACAATAGTCAACATAATTACAATAATAGTCAATATAATTACTATAATAATAATCAATATACTGTACAATAATAAAAATATCAATATACTTAATGATAATAATAGTCAATAAAGCTACAACAATAATAATCAATATAACATTAATCTTGCATTAAACGAGCAACTATACCCATGCTGCTTTATCATTTAAATAATCATTAATAGTATAATAACCCTTTAGAATAAGGCGGTTTTTAACAGCTTGTTTGAATTTTTGTAGGGGTAGATTCATAATGTCAATGGGTAATTTGTTATAGAAACGTACACCTAGACCCGCAAATGAGTTGTTTACTTTATGTAGGCGATAATATGTACCAACTAATTTATGTTTACCTCGAGTATTCACAGAGTGCATGTCACAGTTTCTGGAATACAAGTCTATATTTTTCTTGATAAACATAATATTGGCGAAGATATACTGAGACGCTACCGTCAGAATACCTATTTCTTTAAAAATCTCTCTTAGTGAAACCCTAGGGCCCAAATTGTAAATAGATCGCACTGCTCGTTTTTGAATTATAAAAATTGACTCAATATCCGCAGACTTGCCCCAGAGCAGTATACCGTATGACATCACGCTATGGAAATAGCTGAAATAGACAAGTCTAGCTGTTTCTATGTCGGTAAACTGTCTTACCTTTCTTATCGCAAAGGCTGCGGAACTGAGTTTACCAGCAAGACACGATATTTGGGTACCCCATTGAAGCTTGTTATCTAAAGTTAAACCCAAAAAAACTGTAGACTCAACAAAGCTCAAAGTTTCATTATTTAAACTTATATTAATAGCTAGGCTTTTAGTATTGGGCATAGTAAATTTAACACATTTAGTTTTCTTTGAATTAAGCAGTAGGTTATTCGCACTAAACCAGTCCAGAACTTTCACTAGTGAGCTATTCACCTTATCAATGTTAGTTTCCTTACGATCCACTTTAAATAAAAGTGATGTGTCATCAGCGAACAGTACAATGTCGCAAAAATTCTGAATATGGAATGGCAAATCATTGATATAAATCAGAAAAAGAAAAGGGCCTAAAATGGAACCCTGTGGCACGCCCATAGCTACAGGTAATCCGGTAGACCTACTTCCGTTTATATCAACATATTGTATTCTATTGCTTAAGTAAGTGGCAACTAGATTGAGTGCAGCATCCCTAATACCATAATGACTGAGTTTTCGTAGAAGCGTATTGTGTTCGACGCAATCAAAGGCTTTTGAAAGGTCACAGAAGACACCAATAGCATCCATCGAATTTTCCCAGGCACTATAAATATGCTTAATCAATGTAATACCTGCATCTATTGTAGAACGACCTTTAGTAAAGCCATATTGCTCTTTGTGTAACAATTTATTTGAGACAAAGTGACTTTCTAATTGCTGCAAAATTATTTTCTCAAACACTTTGCTAATAGCTGGCAATATGGAAATCGGTCTAAAGTTAGTTGCGTCACTTTTTGATCCATTTAACTAGGTAACTTCCAAATATTCCCAGTTATAATTTTAAACGACAAGAAGACCCTATTTGTAGTCAACAAATCTAATATTATTCATAACACGCACACACGCCGCGTCTAACAGCAGGACAAATTAAATCGTCCCACGAACTCGGGCAGAGCCGCGTGTCAACTGTAAGCGGTTGCAAATTAACCGGACACATTACGTTACAACGTTTGATTAGGATCAAAACGTGAGGGGAATTGATAATGTTTTGGCTTGTTTTGGTCTTACATTGCTCGAGCATAGGAGCTTTAAGACTAGCTTTTGGCCGAGGCTTCATCTACGCATTATATTTCCACTTGGACGTAAAACAGTCTTCTAGGCATAGAAAGGGCATAAGGCTCTTTAAGAATTGACAATTTCATTCTTTATTTTTAAACTTGTGGTCTTTTGTCTAGTATATGGAACAGCTTTGAGTTATTCCGGTCAGATCTCCAAGATCTGATCCTCTCTGGTTTTTATTGTTCTTTAATTCCGTTCTGATCTCCTACAGATTTAGTCATGCCGGTCTGATCCCCTCAGTCTTTTTGACATGTTGTAATGGTTAGAAGTTTTACCGAAGTAAAAATGTCAGTCTCAGTCTCTGTTATCTACTGGACGTTTTCAGTCTAATGAAATGTGATATGATGAGTTCAGGTTCAGGAAGTTGTCTTTTACCCTAACTCAATAACAAATATAAACTTAAAAGCATCACACAAAATATTTAGGCAATTAAACTCGCACTATTAGACGTAAAACTGGTGAAAATGAAACCATTTTAACCAACAATGAACATAGAATTATAGCACAATATTGTCATAGTGTTAAACAATTCTAATCTCGTGTTGGTTTGATTTGCGTTGATGAAGATTTAAATGATATTGTTGAACCCATGTTACAATGACGTAGATTAGCAACGGGACCCGACAGGCGGGACAGAATGGACGAATCTTTGCGCCGATTTAACATAAATTACGCCGATAATCGCATTTGTCATGCCCATGAACAGATCGGTCTGTAAATGTAATTTAAATTATGTTTGAAGTAAGATTTTCGAAAGGTTTTTGTACTTTAAACAGAATACGGTAGTCATAGCAACACTATCTAGTAATGTGAGTTCTAGGTAGCAAGTAGAGATTATCAGACCTCATAAAGAAAGCACTATTTGCCAGTAGAAGTTTTTAAGGCCCAAAAAAAGTGCGTGAGAGCAGTTTGTAAGTTAAGACTACCAGCCAGCTGTAAGGCTCATTTTAAAGAATTAAAGATTTTAACTCTCCCATCCCTTTATATTTATGAGCTCGCCATTTTCGTTAAATCACATCCAATTTTATTTCAAAACCTAAATAGCAAGAGACAGTGTAACAAAATACATATACAACCTCACACCACGGCGCTGTTCCATAAAAATGTTATTGGTATGGCCCCAAAAATATATAATAGGATACCAAATGAAATAAGAAGTGTTACTGACATTAATGTATTTAAACGAATGCTTAAAACATATTTAATAGATAAGACGTATTATTCAATAAATGATTTTATTACCGACATTAGAGATTAAATTATAATTATATTGACCATTGAATGACTGCTAGAATGCTTTAAATAGAATTATAATGATGTGCTTAGAATGTATTACTATTGAATTATTGAATTATTGAATATTGCTATTGAATGTATAAGAATTATTTGTAATTAATCAGACTATAGAATAGAATAGTTATTTTGTTTGTTTGTGTACTATGAAGCACCTACATTCTCCACGATAAAATTTGCACACCTGAAAAGGTAGTGTACAGTGAACCAATGCACCATTTATGTAACAACTATATGTACCTGTACAACGCAAATAAACAATTTGATTTGATTTGATTTGATTTGATTTCTTTCTTCTATGGCGCAAGGAATAGACAGTTATTCTCTTCTAGCACATATTTGAAATTGCCAAACTATTCTTTTAATTTGTATGACGTCATTGCAAATGCTTTCAGCTCTAGCAAAACATTCTCTGTTGAGATTTGAGGAATATTTATTAAATACTAGCGGCCCGCCCCGGCTTTGCACGAATGGACATTTTTTTAAACATTTTGGGATAAATAAAGATACTTTTGTATGGAAATATATAATAAAGGAAATTTTTTGATTTTTCTCTGCGTACATTTTTATATTATAGATAAAATTAACTAAAATGAAGTATCGTTTTCTTAAACATCACTTAACTTTGTCTACACCTGCCATTCTATATTCTCTGCTAACCCCATTAATGGGCGACTGGCGTGAAATTATGTATGTATGTCTACACCTTTTGTTACAGCAGCATATTTACCAAGTACCAGTATACTAAAACCTAGTTCACATCAACTGAGTTAGGTTAAATAACTTAGCATTGTAAAGTTTCAAGTCAGATTCACCTGACGATAGTAAATTAACCAACTGTTAGATACTGTCTCTGTTACTTAACTTAGCGTTATCTTAGACCGTCTTCAGCTTTGGTTTAGTTAGAAACGTTTATAGTACCTCTAGGTGCGGTATATACAATAGAATCTATTATTATAACATATGTTTAACCTTTAAGACCAAGGCAGAAGAAGAACCTATTATAAAGAAGTCTTACGTACTTCACTAAAATAATCAAACGATTGAGGGTGTTCCGAGGGCAGCAACGTCCTGATGAGACTGATGCTAATTCAATCGACAATCCGACAGCCAAAAGCCGAAAAACTTATTCATATTCATTGTTAAAAAAATGATCACCCGTGAACATTTACAGACTAAAATGATGAATGATGATTACTGGTGAAAATAAGGTACGACTCGTATTTTGGTCACTTACAAAAAAGAAAAAAAAAATCTGCTCAATCTTTAACAGGACATTCAGGGTAAGGTAAGAAAATAAGTGTTAATACATTTAAAGTACCATTCTGTTGTGTCTTATTAGTACCATTGTTTTAAAATACACCAAAATGATCACTACATTTTATTACTTCCCATACAAAAAGTCAGTAAAACTATTATCCAGTCTTTCCCTAGCGATAAAGCTTCCAATAGAAGAGGCTGCAAATAATTTACAAATATTCACGTTCAAAGTAACCTCAAAGTTAAGATAGCGGATGTTTTAAAAGAAATTCAATTGGTTGCTATCGGTGAGCTTTAAGAAACTTCTAGGTTCTACAAAAGCGCATCGTGTAACTAGTGAACGAATAGAGGGTTAAGGTGATGCCACACTGATGACAACAATTAAAATGAAGGTTGCAAAAAAAAAATGGTTGTTAGGAAAGCATCAGAAGACACAGGAATTAGAAACGCTGAAATATTAGTTCAAACGAATCTAAAAGACGCAGGAGTATGCATTTAGAACTATTCACGAATTTGACTGCCTTTGTAGTTTTGATTGAAATTGATTGATTGATTGATTGTAGTTCGGTGGTACTGAGTGTATCCGTATTCTAGAACCCATGACACAAGCTAAAATTTAAGCTTACTTTGGATCTAGATGGCATTGTGTGTAATTGTTGAAATATTATATTAATATTATTGTATCTGACAGCTTTGCAAATCTAATGTTTTCTGTGTAAAACTAAACAAATTCAGAACTTAATTATCACAATTTTGTAATAATTGCAGACAGTGATCAATAAGTTGAAAACAACCCAAAATCTATTTACTTTTACTTATATGCAAAAGACATTTATTTTTCTACTTAATGGTGGACAGAAATCAATGGCGAAAAACCATTATTGTCAGTAGAACAACAGTTACGCACTCTGTTCTATCAAAGATTGAGCAGGTATTCGCGTCTGCGAAACGATGATTTAAGTGTGGGTCCACCTTAATCAGTCTCCATTGGAGCGCAGCGACGGCGGGTCGTTATCGCAGGTGCCCGACCCGGGTATATCCGACTAAAGCCTGGTTACAAGCTCGCTACCAGCCACGGATTACTCGCTTCATCCGGTTCCGCACTCGTTTGCAACTTGATTTATTCACTCCCCAACTTTTTTACTAATGTATTTCTTTTATACCCGGATTATTTTAACCGGGTCTCATTTTGATTTGTGTTGTTTTGTGATAGGATTCGATTTCGATATTCGTTTTCCTGGTTGCGCTCAATTATTCTGTCCAAAACGGTTTTTTTTGGCGCGTAAATCACATCTTGAATAAATTGAGGAACGCCCTGAATTTGAATGAAGTTACCAGTTTTATGCTGATTTGGAAACTTTCGTATTTTGTTAAACGTGGAAATTAATGCGCTATTGAATTTGAAAATTAGTTAACTATGGTGATAAAATAGTAGTGTTTGGTTTAAAAGTACCTATCAAATTATAAAATAATTAAGGTTCACTAAAAGCACACTAGGCACTGTTAATGATGTATTCATCGGTAGTATTATAAATAATTATAATAGGTAATACGATCACAGATTTAAGCCCAGTTTCTGAAAAGCTGATCAACGAAAAATTTACTAATCACCTGTTAAATCTCATGTGAATTACCAGTTGGGTTGTTAATTAGTAACTAACTAGATCAAATCAAACTAATTATCCATGATTTCAGCAAGCTTTTAGCTTAGCTTTTGTACTTCGCATGAAATTTAACAGGTGATTAGTTAATTTTTCGTTGATCAGCCTTTCAGAAACTGGGTGTTAGTATAATGTTCTGGGTGCCATATAAATACCAGCACATATTTTTCATATTGAATTTGCAAAAGTCATTGCAAATATTTCAGTCTTTTTATAAAGTTCATTATCATAAGTGATTAATTGTTTACAGTAAACAATGTCCAGAGAATTGCAAACTCCGTTAAACTCCTGCGAGTAGAATAAGCAAGCATGAAATTTTCGTATACAAACTCAGCACTTTTCTTTTCATTCCCAATGTGCGAAATAATAATATAGTTTTCAATATATTCAAACAAGCCGAGTGTATGCACTTAAGCGTAAAGTATGTGCAATCCGGTAGAGACGTGCCTTGGTTCGCTCGGTTCATAGTTTAAGAGAAATTGTACGTAGTGGATGTAAAGTGAGGTGAATCTATTGTATAGCCTTCTTTGTATTGCCGAGCTTGTTGTTTAATAAGTGAGAGAGTTGTGCACTCATAAACAGGTATTCGGTGGAAAATTGTGTCGAACGAGATATAAAATAAAATTTTTAGAGTCTTGCACTAGGCTAGTAATTTACAGATACATTATCAGAGATAAGCAACAAAAATCATAGAATTTGGTTCCGTGTGCGAAAAACAATCAAATCTCTCACTCGGGTGCCTGCATTGTGCCACATATGGCGTGTCACATATCTGGGTTTCATTTCTACAAGGTATACTAGGTATTCTTTGTTTCTATAAATATATGCTTTTGAAGTCTACTACGAACAAGACTAGTGCAGAAAAAGAGACCTCGATAAATACGAGGACTGCAGAAGTCGAAGAAAAAACAACCCTGTATTTTGATATTTCTACCATTTTGTAGTGTACTATCTAGATTGATGATGATATCCTGTCTTTCCTTGCTGCCCGTATCAACAAGAACATAATTCTTGCTATGTATTAAGTGAAAATTGAGTAAACGCAGCGCCGCCCGCCGGCAGTCGCAACTTGATTGAGCTAACGCGATTAGTCGCCGTGGTTGCGCTGCGACCAATTACTCGTGTTTTGTGGACATCACTGCACTAGGGCTGTCATGTCTTGTTAATAATAATAATAATAATAAAACGTTTATTTTCCTTACACAAATGGAACTTAAATCTATATAACAAATTGAGTGAGTAAATACTACATTCATTTGTGAAGGACTGGTGCCTGAAATAGGTTCAGTGAACCTGTGCCACAGGTGACCAGCCCCCCCCCTTAGGCAATAGTAGGTACAAGGTAATGTTAAAAACTAGGTACTTAATATAGGTATAGGATGAGTTCCAGGCTAATAATAATATAACAACTAATGGGACTATTGAAAGCAGGAATGCAGAGAAGTATGTATATGACAGAGTGATGTGTGTGAGTTTTTGAGTTGGAGTTTAATGTGAGGGTGTGTCTATGCGTGTTGGTGTGAGTAATTGGATGATGTGTGACAGTGGCTATGAGTGAACAAGTCAATCACTATATTATTATGTGGCTAGCAAAAAAGCATACATGACGTGATAAAGTGGGGAGCGGCGAGTGTTTACTGTAGTGGATGGAGTAATTTTTCTGTGCTTTCGTAATTTAGTGGTTTTAGGTACTGTGTAACCGTTTGCTTGCACTTGTAATTTAAAAGTGGGTAAATATTTAGGGTAGTATTTACCTTATTGTAGAGGTAGTACCCAAGAAAGCCGTAGAAATGTTGCGAGAACGCTGTTCGCCTCGGCTGGGACGTACAGACCGTTCCCTTTCTACGTTTTCCTTCATTCCTTTTGGGATCATACCCAGTATCTGAGTGTTTCAGAAGTATGACTCTGAGGATGAAGGTTTTCCTGATGGAGAGTACGTCCCAGTCGTTATAAAGTGCGTCTGTCGGGTGTCTAAAGGGCAAGCCTTTAGGAGTACACGTTGGGCTCTCTCCACTGCCAGCATGTGAGTTTTAGTAGCCCCTCCCCAGGAGGTAATGCAATATTCTATAAGGGAGTAGGATAGAGTATGCTCTATATATAGGTATACTATGGTATACCTTCCTGATTATGTCACGGCTGGTAACTCTTCTAAGGGTTTTAAATATATATATTAATTTGCGTATCCTAGCTGTCAGGGTATCGATATGCGTTTTGAAAGTAAGCGTATGGTCCAGTGTTACTCCTAGGTATTTGATAGTATTAGTTCTTTCGATGGAAGGACAAGTGCATATACCTGTATGGAGAAGTTTTGTGCACTTATGAGCTATGAGTGAGAGTGTTTGAGGAGGAAGTTGATTTGTTCTTATAGCGAATGGAATGACTTTGGTCTTGGCTATGTTGAGTGATAGAAGATTGCTTCTCATCCACTTGTTAACCCTATCAAAGCCCATCTGTGCATTGGAAAATGCTTCCTCCCAGGTATTTCCTCGAAAATACAGAGCCGTGTCATCAGCGAAAGTGAAGATTCTTCCTTCATTGAGCTGCATCTGACAGAGGTCGTTAATATAAACGAGGAATAAAGTAGGAGAGACCTTGTTATATTATAAGTGCTGAGATTTTAGGTACCTAGTCGTGGTTCGGATCTCGGCGTAAAAAAAGTTCTTTCGGAAATGCTTTCAATTAGTTTGCTATACTATTTACTATAGTTATTCGATGTTATTTTTTTTATATTAGCTTACTAAAGTGACTCCACCCCGCCTGATGGTAAGCAGTCAGTGGAATCCAGAAGTGGTGGCCCCCATATCAAAAACCATCGTCCTAAGCTGCTGGTATGGTGGCCTCCACTATGACGGCTGGGAATGAAATAGGGGAAGGAAATGAGGGAGGTGAGAAAAGAGGGAAAATTAGGCCTTTATATGATTACAATTGAGACTATTCATTGATCTTTAGAAGTTTTCAAGCTATACCTGTATTTTCGTTATAATCTTTATACATTTCCTCACGACGTTGTATTTCTTCTTCAGGTAAACTACTAAATGCAGTGTGGTCAATTTATAAGATGGACTGACGCGCATCTAAAAAGTTAACAATCGATGTATAAGGGCGGCTTAAGACCGGCCAAGGTAGGTATACTTAGGGTAAAACTATGTCCAGCAATGGACCCCCCCAACGAGGTTCTCGCCTTGTCGTAGCGGGGGAGCTTAGTAGCCGTGGTTACCAAGGACCACGGTGAACCACGAGGAACCCCAAGGAGGCGCCGCTCCTCTGGGCTTTGCCGGTAAGCCCACGATGGAGCAGCTCTGGTGGGTTGCGGTGCTGTTTGGGCGGCACCGCAACTGGGTCGGGCTACGTTGTTGCTTCGGCGACACTGCGGCTGAGGAGTGGCGGGGCCGCGGCGAGAGAGGAGTGCCGGTATAACGGTGCGCCGCTCTCCCTACCTTCCGCGGCGTCCACCGCCAGATTGCGGACGCGGTGGGGCCGCAGGGGCAGAGGAGTGTCGGTATTGGGATGCGCCGTTCTCCCTATCCTCTGCGGCCGAGTTGGCCTGCGGGCGGCGATCGGGCAGTCGCCGCCCGAACAGCACGGGCCCGAGACGGCAGTGCGCGTGTTCCGCACGCGCCTCTCGAAGCAGGGGGGGCTAGGCCCCTAAATCGGACGGGGCCCGCTCGCGGTGAGCGGGCCATGGCCCCGACACTCTGGCCGTCTGGAGGAACACCGTGGGTTTTAGTCGGTATGCTGGCCGCGCTTTGAGTGCGGTCGGAGAGTTCGACATAACCCTCGCCTTGCCCGGGCGGGTGCGTATGCGTAATGCATTTCCCACAAAAAAAAAAAAAAAATCTCTGGAACTACCAGTCGGATTTGTTTTTTTTTGCATACAATAGCCCAGTTCTCGAGGAAGGTTTGGCTATGTAACATCACGCTACTGTCGACGGGAGCAGAGCAGTAAGCAATGACGCAGGTAAACTAGTTTTAGTATAATTTAAATATAAATATGCGCAAAAAAAAATTAAGCCAACCTGATGTATAAGTCCATCAAAATATTAATCAGGTGTATACGTCAAATAGGTCGTAAATAACACATTTATGTCGTTTACAACCTACTTTTACATAGACTCATTAATCATTACTCAAGCTCTATTTAATATTCATATTAGAGGGAGGCACCGCGGGCTGAAATTAACATTATTATAAAGATATGAAGCTGTATTAAGGGTAGATGGAGAGAAGGATAGCCGTATGTCTTCATTTTAAGTAGTCTATAATGGAAATAGGGATATTTAAATGTCTTTGATGGCCATAGTAATGATAATTATTTCTTAGGTATGCACTTTTTGAGGGCTTAAATGCCAATAGGCTTTTCTAAAATACCTACCTACTCTTCCTAAAAGTCATACCACTTACTTTAGTTTTTAATATTTTTTAAAAAATACATGAACACACACACACAAGCACATATATACACATTAATTATTACATTACCTTTTTATTTGTAATATTAATTATATTTTGTTCTGATATACAACAATCTTATCATTGTACTAAATGAGACTAGAGTCCACGACACAGAGAGTCCTTGTGTGGAGTCTAGGCCTTATATATTATTATGTAAAACTTGGGTTTATTTTTGACAATTAATTCTAATTACATCGCCACAGACTCTAAAGGTCTTTAATCCTTGTACTTTTTTTAGTTTTGGTTCTAGTTTTGATTTGTGTTCTGTAAGTAAATCTTCATATTTTAAAAATGTTTTAATATTAAACCTATATAACACTATTATTTTGACTGCACCGTTGGTCTAGTGGTTAGTGTAACTGACTGCGACGCCGGGTGTCGTGGGTTCGATTCCCGCGGAAGGCAAAATATTTGTGCGATGAACATTTGTATTTGTCTTTAGTCTGGGTGTTTCCTATGTATTATAAGTATGTATTTACAAAAAAAAAAAGTATGTATATGTATTATATTTCAGTTATCTAGTACTCATAACACAAGCTCTGCTTAGCTTGGGACTAGACGACAGTGTGTGATAGGGTCCACATATTATTATTATATTATTATTATTATTTATACTGTAGGTACTATTCATAACACAGTGTGCTATTTAGGCAATAAAGATATGGTTATAGCCAATCCGCCTTGAACAGGTGTGGCGATCAATGCTCATTTTTTATTTTTTATTTATCTACTTTAATTAAAACGGTTCATAAGTACATGTCATGACTTCTCATGTCTTCTCTGTATGAGAAGAGGTCTTTGCCCTGCAGTGGGATACTAAAAGGTTGGTTATTTTATAGCTTAGTGTACTCTGTCACCGTGATGTTTATCTAGATGAAATCTAATACCGTAATATTGCGAATTTAAATCACGTTTTCCCCAAAAATGTACAAAAAATCATATACGTGTTATTGGATATGAATACACAGACTTCACCCTATCAGATTTCCTATTAATTAACTGTATTTGATATACGCGGTACCCTTTCTACATATCGATAAGCTTATATGAGTTAACGTAAAATATAATACCTAATATACACAAATATAATTATTATAATATTAGCTTTCCGCGGCGCAGTTTTACCCGGCCGCGTCTTTGCTTACTGGTCTGCTCCCGGCGCCAATAGCATGTTACATAGCCTTCCTTGAAAACTGGGTTATCATACGCAAAAATATTTTTTTTTGATTGGTAGTTCCTGATATTAGCGCGTTCAAACAAACAAACAAACTCTTCCGCTTTATATAAAAGTATAGATTGCTTTAATACAAGACCGACGGACAATGTTAAACAGAAGGCCTATGTCCTTAGAGCATTAAACCAACAGGAGTGGACACGCGCTCTATTTCCCTTGCGCAAAAGTCTGCCACTTTCGGCGGGGGACGGGGTAACGCGAGCAACGCACACTAATTACAATGTTAACTACTAATGCATTTTTAAATCGCGTCGTTATACACGCACACAATAAAATTATTACACACTAGCTTAAACTAAACACACACAATCACATTCACACACAGGGACATCTATTAGTTTACGCTTCCTTAGCATAAAACAGTTAGAGCTTGACTCTGTCGATATTTAGTATCGATGTTTAGGATTTCATATAAGTACGCGAAAGATTTAATTATTTTCATGATTATTATGTTTGCTTATTAAAATGAGCATTATCTTATATTATATAGAACAGTTTTAGGTAATAATAATCTATTATAATTTTAAGGTTTTTTTTATATTTAAGCACTTTGAAATAGATGAAAGTAAAGTAAATAGTTCATAAACATGAATTAACTAGAAGTAATTCTGTTGATTCATGTTTATGTCAATATTACAGGAAGAATAAATCAGTGTTTCTAACTAGCACACTTTTTCGTAATTATTATCAAAAAAGCCCGTCATACGGTCGGGCTAAATTTATTTGTTAAACATTGTTCGACAACAAATCTGGTTATGCGGTCGGGCTCTCCTACTATGTTTACTAATGTTTATTCAATACTTCCGATCCCTGATAGTACGGAACCCTCGGCGCGCGAGTCCTACTGGCATTTAGCCGTTTTTTTTTTAAGTTTTTTTATCGCGATTGGGAAAAATGATGAGAGTGAATTTTTACGATGCGCGCGCACACCGACAGAAAAAAGCAACACCCTGAAGTTAGTTGCGAACCTTTTACACACTGAAGTTAGTTGCGGATCTTTGTGTGTCGTATCAGTACAAATAATCTGTGTGAATAAATAAAAAATATATTGGCGTTTATATCAATTCAAATATTTATGTATGTATGCGTTGTATTATTATTTGGTATTTTTGGATTGTTATGCCAAAGAAGTATAACTTCTTACGTGCGTACATGGGTACCCACTCTTTTTTTTTATTTTACTACTGCGCACAAGGATGTATGTTCAATAACCACCACCTGTTGAAATCTGTTCTAGTGTGGATTAAAGATTGTAATTAATTATTACGTGTCAATTTTACGTGTATTACTCCTAAGTATGTATGTATATTCAAACCAAATAATACTTTGAATTAATTGTCTGTTGCTATTAAATTTCGTTCCAACTAAGCAGAGCTTGTAATTGGAGGATTTTGTTCTGATTACATAGTAACAAGACACTGACATGAGAATGTATGAGTAAATTTTTATTAGAGAGATATTTTATCTGTTCAGATAACAAAAAAACAACAGAATATATTTCAGAAAGTCTTTATTTAAGTAGGTATAATAAAATACTGAAAAACTGTGCAATTTAAATTAACCTTATAAATCTAGTTTAACTAATCCTAGGTAATGCAATAAGAGGAGGTAGCGCACAGCGAGTTTACTTGCTAAAAACTGAGCTCTCCGCCGCTTGGGGGGTAGGGAGGAGGTAGCAGTGCTGGCAGCACAGAAGGCTTTGTCTTTTAAGCTGTTAGTCAGATACTTGTACGCTTAGGAACCCACTTATATGGTTCCTACAATATTGGACCCAAGCGACTCGAGGCGCTGCTTCTTTTGAAAATCTAAAACAAACAAAAAAAAATTAATTTAATACTGGAAAACCAATATCGATATTTGTGATTAAACTGTCTCATCTCTAATTATGTTAAAGTGTGACCAGTTTCTTAAAAATAAATACGCTTATTTTTGTAAGAAATGAGCAATTATCTTTCGGAATAAAGTGCACTAATCTTGTATATTTGGATTTATAATCTCATTTTACTTGTTCATTTAATATTATTTTGTGCATTACTTGGTAAAAAAAGATTGGTTTTAATTAAAAATAAATAAATATGGGAACGGTGACACAATAATGTACATCCAAAATGAAACTTATTAGATATGTCAACAAGGCGAGATATAAAAAAGGAAAGGTTAGTTTTTATGTTAATTCAACTTAAAATATTACCCCAGATTGGAGTATTGATGATAAGCCTGGCAACACTTGTTGATTAGCATTTTATTTGGTTAAATTGCTAATTTAATGCCTTATTTAATAATATTAGAACAAAATAATACTTACAGGTGGAATGTAATATTATCCTTTTGTAGACTTGATGTCGCTGAACGCTTTTTACACCAAAATACACTGCAATTCGGCATTTCTATTGAGACGCTATTACGCATGCACTGATAGGTGACTTATGATGCGGAACGCGCGTCAACTAGTTTTATATAACGGGTATGACCGGTGGTCTGGTACCTTTGGCAGAGGGGTACGCCTGTCAGTGGCCTCTCCGGTTGGTTTAATGCTCTAAGCCTATGTCCCAATACAAAGAAGATTTCTTTTAAAGAGTACCTTTTAATATTATAATACCAACCTATTTTTGTTCCACTGCAGGGCAAAGGCGTCTCTTGTGGTAATTTTTTTTTCAGTCCAGAGGGTCTAGACAAGTGGCATAAATGCTAATAGAAAAAAAATAGAATGGATTAAACAATGTATGGGATTGACATATTGACATTTTTGGTATATCAATGGATTTGACATAACTTAATGTCATTTTTGTGAATTTTCTTTAACATTAGCATTTATCGATCTATCTTTTGTTTTCACGGAAGATGGTTGTCATTTAATTTCATCTACATTTTTTCTATTTTATCATTGTAATATACCATTAATATCATCAACAAGAATATTCTTCTACACTTGACGCTGGCAGAAATAGCTGACACAATCGTCGGCTCTGTTGCCAAGAAAAAGTAGAAGAAGAAGAAGCATTTATGCCACTTGTCTAGGCCCTCTGTTGTAAAATTAAAAACACTATTAGTTGCTTAGAACAAACCTCACGATCCATTATTTTAAACTCATATTCGTAGTAGGAAACATCACAACACTCCCAGAGGATGCAAGTTAATTAATACCCGCGATTCCGACCCTGCCTTCGAGCCTAACCGTGTCAAGCGTACCTGTTTCACATCTAATTACAACCTAACTACAATTTTACAAACAAAAATCAACCCTAATTAAAAGCGCAAAGAGTTGCTTTTCAATTGTCTAATTAACGGGATTAAATTAGAGTTATATGAAATTAAGTCTTGGAGTAAGGACTTAAGGTTGATATTCAATTGAGGTTTTAAATTAGGTGTATGTTTAAGTGATGAAATTAATGTTTGATTACATTAGGTAAATGCCTTTTTGACGTTTGCTATATTAATGACTGACATTTTGCTATAATTATTATTTATAATCTGTGCTATGAATATTGCTGAAAGAATGAATACACTCAACCATGCTTTTTGCAAAGGTAAAGGAATTAGGGTGCTTAGGAAAATTTTCGCCGTCAGTTGGCGCCACTTGTTGGCCGCCAAATTGAAAAATGTTTGTTTTGATAGCGCTGTTAAAATGGAAGACCTTTTACCAAAATGGGGCCAAATGGTGGCAAAACATTTTCCTAAACACCTTCATTCGCGAAGGGGAGACTGCAGATGTACTTGGGCCTCCGACGCTCTCTCTGTTGCGTTTCGTTTGACTTACCAAAGTACGCAAAAATGACAATAAAATTCATCACCATCGGTCTAAAGACATTTACTACGAAACATATTAAATTTCTAAAGTTCACTATTATAGACTTAAAGGAGTATTATAAAAATACGTGTAAAACTCTTCTTAGTATTAAGTAAGTTCCAATTAGGGTACATATGTACTCGAAATATACAAAGATTTGTAAATAAATGATACACATTTTACAAAAATAATAGGTACATTACGATAACTCGACTTTATAATATGTATAACGACCTACAGTAAAAAAAAAATAAACAAAAGAACTCTGAAAAACAAAACAAAACAAAAATAATAAAAGGAAAAACAAAAACACTCACCTTTTCAAAATGTTTCACCTCCGCCAACAATACAAAGTTGATATGTATGAACCTGGCGTCTTCGCACGACCTGGCCTTCTGCCTGTACCCAGGCTTATTATAAGAGTACCTATAACCCGTATACTCCGAACTGTTAATGTCCACCTTCAACCCTCCCTTAAAACTCCAGTCACCTCCACAACCGTAACATACTCCTTTGGTAACAAATTTTTCCCAAAAATCTGTAAGGCCTTGTGTTTTCGCCCCCGCAAGGCCAATGCGGGGGCGGCCTGGCCATGTTCCCGAGCGTTCTTGTGGCCTTAGGCCTTTTAAAGGCCTTTGCAGTTTCCACTCTCCGTATGTCGTAGTATCAGCTGGCTTTTTCCATTTCCATTTGGATATCACCCGCGATGTTTTCAATCAATTTTATTTCTGTATCAGTGTGATCGATTTTCTATTCGTTTTTTGAGACGATTGATCGAATATTTTGATTGTACTGCGAGCATTTGCGGGTTAATCACTTTTTCTTAAAGCTTCTACCTTCTAATTCGTAGTGTTCGATAAGTAAGGATTCTCCAATTTCCCTTTTAAATAATTACTGGGTGCTTAAACGTAATTAGCTTTTAAGATAATTGGAGTTCGCTGCTGGGTTATTCAAATTTGAATAGGTATTCCGAAATTTTCTTTTGGATTTTTCCCAGTGTAATTTCACTGAATCAGACAACGTTTCGTAGATGTGTCAATGGCTATACGAGTATATAGAGCGAGGCGTACGCATTTCGGTAATAGCAGATTTACGGAGAAAGGTTCATTTTGAGAAAAATATTAAGTTTAATTTCCAGAAATAGCAAGAGAAGAAATATATTTAGATTATCTGAATCTAAGCTAATATTATAAAGACAAAAGATTCGATTTTTTGTATGTTTGTTTGTTTGTTCCGATTTAACTCAAGATCTACGTAAACGAATTAAAAAAATCTTTTACCTTAAAAAAGCTACAAATAGGACGGGTAACATAGACTATATTTTATTGTGTTTAACATATTTTTCAGACTTTTTCAAAATTTCAATACTTTAAGCGCCTTTGTAAATCTGAATGATGCAAATACGTCACTATTGCTATGGTATTTTCCGTAGACGTTTGTTGTGAGACCGAATTAAACTTTTGAAGCGATGCGAGGGCGGACGTCTAGTAGGAAATAACGTTGTAAATTCTCCTTTTACATATTGTACTTTCTTAAGTTAGATCTGTTATTATCTAAAAATTTGTAACATGTAAAGAATTAGGGCCGTAAGGTGTAATGCAGTCTCTAGCAATATATATCCCTTATGAAAAGATTCCAGTCTGACTGTTATGCCCTCTAAAAATATTCAAAATAACTTTTTAAAACTTCACAAGCTGATTGCCACCTTCTGTGTCACCTAACCCTTTTATGGCACAATTTTTCAAAAGTCTTTGATAAAACAGCACAAGTTTTTGACACTTGCATACTTATTAATTTGCGCTCAAAATCTGAACTTACAGCGAATGGCGTCTTTGAACAGAATCGCTAAATCATCCTCGGCCTGCCACTTTAGAGGGCCGGCATCAGAGGCCTATTAATCAAAGACTCTCCTGTGATTAATTAGGAAATCAGCAATTAGTAAGAAATCGTTGAAATTGAGAAGAAGGGGCGTAAATATTAGAGTCAAGTGTTCACAATAATGTCTTAAGGATATGCAGTTTATAAATGTGTATTTTAATGCAGCTTAGGTATTAAACAATTCCGTTTACCTAATGATAAGTTGTATACATTTTCTTGGCATTGCAGAAACAGTGAAACACAATCGAGCCGTTGCTGATCTTGACATACTTGAAGCAATATTGTTTATGTAAGTGCAGTGAAAACAGTAGTTTGAGAAAAAGAACCATCGCTTATGATAAATAATTTTTAATAAAATGCTTAACAATTTTATTAACATTACAACTTTGGTCCGTCTTTAATATTTAGTTAAGAAAACGTTGTAGTGCATGTTTTTTTACCATAAAGTCATAGTCATAATATCTAGACTTTTTGACTTGAAATTTTTTTTTTGATTTTCATGGTTGCCTACACTCAATCTTATGCATTAGAGGCAGGTGTCGTTACCATTAAGTTGCCACAAGGTATCTTAATGTTTATAGCAAATATCCAACTACAAAGGTACTCCAAAGATATAAAATTTAAAATTACAAGGCATCCATTTTTATGCGGTTATTATTATACGGTAGTAGATCCACGCTGGTTTCAGCATGAATGGGCCGGATCGTCCGGGGAAGTATTACCCTCTCATAGAAGATCGACGTAAGAGTAGTAGTATCCGTACTACTGCGTTTCGCTCGGTGAGTGAGAGCGCCGGAGGCCCAACTTCCTCCCTTTCCCCTTTCCTTACCTCCCTCATTCCCTTCCCCTAACCCCCTTTCCTAGCCGCCATAGTGGAGGCCACCATACCAGCAGTTTAAGACTATGGCTTTTGGTATGGTGGCCACCACTTCTGGATTCCACAGACTGCTTACCATCAGGCAGGGTGGAGTCACTTTGGTAGGCTAATATAAAAAAAAAAAAAAAATGCCTCATCCAATCTACTTCATTAGTTCGTAGACCTACTTTATAAGAAAATAAATTTGATTCAGTAATCTCCGTCGGCAGATTAATATCTTATTGTGGGGATTTCGGGGATAACCGTTGCTAACAAATTGTAGATCGTCTTTTAGATAAAACGTTGGGAAAAATGAAAACGATCATGTTTACGGTTTCAATATTTTTGATGGTATGGAAAGGAAACACCTTTTCAGGTGAAGTATTTATAGGACTTGTCCTAACTAAGTTTGGCGATCAGTGATACATAATTTTCAATATCTCCTCCCTTTCCTTTCTCCTCGCCTGCCTCATTTCCTTCACGGTAGGCAGCGGCTTGGCGTCCCTGGCATTGCAGAAATTCATGAGCGACAATTACCATTTACCATCAGGTGGGTTTTTGGCTCGTTTGCCACTGTCAGCAATAAAAAAACTATTCTGCTTCGACAACCTTACATTCATCAGACGGTCTGTTAACACTCTCACCAGCTTAAAAGTAACACAACAAAGAAAGAGCTATTTTGCGGTTTTTAGGGTCTCAATCTCAACGTGTTTCAATGCGAATTTACAATCTTGTTAGAGAAGCATCTGATTTAGAAAATCGAGCTCAAACTAGCCCTACCTAAACAATAGTATTAATCTGGACTTAGCCGTTTTAAGGCAAAAACCAGTTATTAAATATCGTCGGTGCGCCTGCAAAAGTCGCTATGTGATTTTTTAGGTATTTTGGTTTTTGATCATCCTTATTCCCGTTTGAGTAAGGATCAAAATGGCATCAAAAACCAAAATAAGTAAAAAATTACATAGCGGCTTTTGCAGGCGCACCGACGATATACGAAACTCTTGATATTTGAAACAAACACTAAGCTCGATGAAAATAAACCTAATTAAGAAGCTGGGTACAGCTTCTTACTTAGCTGGGTACGACTGATTATATGCATTTTTTACGAGTTTGAACTCCAGAAGCAATTAAAACACAGTCCCATTAACCTCCCATTATAACAATACGAAATGTCCAATAAATCGCCGAACAAGACATAGTCTAAGCGCTGTTACATCTTGGCGACGTTCCAGTGGCAATTACCCTGCTGGCTCCTAGACTACACTCGTTATCTATAATATTTGTACTTGCAGGGTTTGTTCGAGACTACTTCTAATTATCTTTTATTTTGTTTTGATATTTTATTTAATAACTAGCTATCCGGCGCGGTTTCACCCGCGTCTTCGCTTACTGCTCTGCTCCTGCCGCCAGTAGCGTGATGTTACATAGCCTTTAACCTTCCTCGAGAAGTAGGCTATCATACGCAAAAATATTTTTTTAATCCGACTAATAGTTCTAGTGATTCGCGCGTTCAAACATACAAACAAACAAACTCTTCCAGTTTTAGATGGACAATACCCGAGATATAAAATATATCATTTAGTAAAGACTTCTCGAGTTTCTGCCATCTCTAGCCGCTTGGTTGTGGACCATCACTATGCTGTAGATATCATTATTGCTATGCTTCATAACTTCCATCATCATTTCTTGATTTTGCCCGACTATCGAAGTCAAGGAGGGTAATTTTTTTTTCGAGCGTATGTATGTATCTATATATGTGATTATGTATGTCTATTTCTTTGGCGCGCTCTGCAGCTTATATGACTTGATGGATATTAACGTATGAGGTGTCATTAGATTCGTATTGATTGTGGGAGTGACTTGGTATATAAAATTTAAATGTAGCGTCAGCACGAGAAAAAAATGGGTATCTTTATTTTTAGTTTGTTTTAGACAGACGGGGGTTTTTGTTTTATAATAATATATATTGCTTGTTTTGTAACGGTTCACTCAAGTTTAAATATTGCATAGTTTATACTTAGTGGCATACCTCAACTGTTAACACCAAGAATGCATAGTAGGTACTTCATTTTGTCTTATAATAAAATGTTAAGAACAAATTTGAAAGCTAAAAAGATATAATCCTACAAAGCTATTATAAACTGCACAATGTTGAAGACATTCTATATAAGATACAAATCCTAAAAACATAATTCAAACTCGTCTAAACCGGTTCAATCCGGTTAGAGCCGGTGAATTCCGGAAGAGACCGGTTTCCAACGGAATTTTCGTCGACAAAGTCTTTTATCTGGTTGTGCCAATTTCCTGAATTGCGGAGACTTATTATTACTAACTCGACAAAGGTTCAGTTTTAAAGATGTCGGCCGTAATAAAGTTTTAAATGCTTTGAAATTTGCAACGTGCTCTTTAGGGTCTTCGGTTTGGAAAGAGACTGTATGTCTATAGCGAGGGATGGGTCTTATACTTATGTAGATATAATATTAAGGTAACAACTTGTGGTTTTACTTTTATCTAATAATAAATAAACCGTTAATTAAAATAAAATATATAATTTTTTAAGTTCCTATGCTCTAGATGATGCGTTTATGTATCATCCATATACACAAACTGTATCTGTATTTTATCGATATAAACATATAGACAAACAGTCCGATTAGGTAAGTCTGATTTCGAGAAAGAGGTCACTCGTCGAATCCAACTCGGCTGGGCAGCGTTCGGGAAGCGTCAACATATATTCTCGTCCGCACTACCGCAGTGTCTCAAGATGAGGGCGGCGAACGACCGGCCATGGTGGCGAAAATTGGGGAAGGCCTATGTCCATCAGTGGACGTTTTTTGGCTGATATGATGATGATGATGATGAAACATATTTGCACTGATCACTTGACATGTTATGTCAAAGATAGCAAAAAACAGTAGTTTAAATCTGTGAAATTTATAATAAATAATAGCATATTAGCAAAATGATATCAAAATTTTCTTATTAAATTAATATCAATGAATAAAATCAGTCTAACAAAATCAAGAACGTGCCAAACACCTATAACAAATTGTGAGCTCCGGACTAAGATTTATGCAAAGTTTTTTTTCATAATCAATTTTATCTTATTCAAGAATGGTGTAAATATCTGCAAAGGAAGACGAACCCAAGAGGCGTTTAGGAAATGAAGAAATCCGGTCCGAGGGAGGCTTTAATAGAATTCAGTTCCCCCTTCATCCCTTAGCGCTACGCGACATTATTTGGTGAAATTCGCCAAAAATAACTTACAATTTCTGGTAAATTAGTACGAGGTTTGGGGACTTCTTTTTGTGTGTTGCATGCTATGTATCTGTAAGAATTATATAGAATTTTTAACTTCAAACTAGCTGATCAAATAGATATAAGAATCTTTTAAATGTGTAAATGACATCAGGTAATTACTTGACTGAGGACAGTTAAATTTGTAGGTAGATAAGAGATAAGATCACAAACGAATTTGAGAAACGAGGGCCAAAACAAGGTCTACCCGAGTGAAGACGATAATAGGTCATTGTTGATTTTAATAAGAAAAATATAGTAAGTGTAAAGCCAGACGAGCGTAATTTTTGAGTTGTAAATCGCAGAATTTCGGTCGTGTAATTAAAATGTAGGTTGGCAGATAACTCATTTTGCATTGCCGTGTGTACGTAACAGGAGTTTGTATACAACCGAATGTAGTTTTACGCGACCGAAATTCTGTGACTCAAACTCAAAAAATTACGCACATCTGGCTTCACTCTTCAGTTATAAATGGAGATGCTTTTGCCTATGTTAGTAGACAATCGTTGCATGATGATAAGAAATAGTATAACAGTGGCCACACCAATAAAATATTAATCTAAACTGAAATTATAAAGAGAAAAGATTAGATTTTTTGTATGTTTGTTTGTTTGTTTGCAACGATTTAACAAAAAATCTACCCTACCGATGTAAAAAATTCTTTCACCTTTAGAAATCATGGAATTCAGCGGGTAACATAGGCTATATTTTATCATGTACATGTTATTTTCAGGCATTTACAGAAATTCAACATTTTAAGCGCCTTTGTAAAACTTAATCAATCTGAATGATGCAATACGACACAATTGCTATGATATTTTCCGTAGGAGTTTGTTGTAAGATCGAATGTAACTTTTGATGCCGTAGCGAAGCGAGGACAGACCTTTAATTTAAGATAAAGTAAAATTTAAAAGACTCAACATTACCAGGTTTACAAAGAATATATAAATCTAGAAGTTCCCATCCGTCTGCACAATCTATCCAAGTTGGAAACTTCGCGATTTATTAACAGACTCTACTTAATTAATGGCAAAAACCATTTATTACTGGCAGCGGCACGGCTAATTGTAATGGAAAGCGCGGTTGATGCTTCATTAGAAACAAGACAATACTTTTCATAGATAATTTTTAGTCATGAATGAGTTGAATGGGAATGAATGACGTCTCATGCTTCGCTTCGGTATCAAAAGTTTCATTCGGTCTCACATCAAATGCCTACTGAAAATATCATAGCAATAGTGACGTATGCATTATACAGATTTACAAACGCGCTTAAAATATTTAAATTTTAAAAATGACAAAATATATGTTAAGTATAATAAAATATAGCTTAAGTTACCCGTCCTATTTGTAGCATTCAAATCAAATCAAATCAAATTATTTATTTGCTGGTCATACAGTGGTGTTAGCAGTACATTGAATATTGTTCTCCTTGATCTACCATAATGGCATGCAAATTTTATTAATATTCAACTCATAATTTCCTATATATTTTAATATATACCTATGTACATGCATCGAAATAAATTACCTATCATTTATAACAAATATGTAGTAAGTAGTAAAAATTTAAACATTTATTCTAGGTATAAATTCAAGATTCACAAGAAACACAAGAGGTTTAGTACAATTTCATAAAAAAAAAAATTAAATCAAACAGTTAAGTATTCTAAGGTGTATAATAATTAAATTTATTTTATTAGGGTTATGTCAAATAAGAAATAAAACTGTCTAAAGGCGGAAGAATTTTTAAAAGTGTATCATACCATCATAATCATCATTAATATTCCTATATTAGTACAAATAACTCAGTTATTTTCAAACATCGGTTCCATTACTTAAATTGCTCTTTTTCTCAAGTTACGTTTAAGTTTAGATTGATGTTGGCGAATGGCTCCAAGACAATTGGCGATGCGTTTAAACTCCCATTCTAACTTGCTTCGGTAACCTCACTCTATCATAGTGGCTAGGGAACATCGTCATTTTGGTTAAGGAAACTACTTTTGAAATGGCGATATATAGAAAGTTTAGTTTTTACTGCACGAGTTCAAGGTTTTAAATGGTGACTATAACCGTGAATGCATAATAATGTGTGGTTCACATGAAAATACTACGCGACAGCATTAAAGACCGTTAAAATTCTCTCGCTTTTCTTTTTTTTTTATTGGCGACAGTGCCAGACGAGCAAACAGCCCACGTTATGGTAAGTAGTAACTACGGGACAATCCCACCCACATGCCCATCACTGTGACTCCTGTAAGCCAGGATTAACAGTGATATCCAAGAAAAAACACCGAGCTTTGACACTCGGGAGTCCCGGGGACTGCTAAACCTACTGTCTTGGACCCCGCAACGAATTTAATCAGAAGTAAGAGGAGGAGTTGGAAATAAAATGTCCACTTCCCTCCATTGCAAAGCGGGCGACAAATTTAGTCTGTATAGGATTATGACCTATTAAAAGAGAGCACCACGGACTCGTAATATTAAGGGACCTATGTGAGCTATATCTGATTCCAGTAATATTGTTCCTTCCAACCGCTTTACAACTGATGGAAAAAACTGGTACAGGTGGCGCCCCTTAGTTGAAGTATCCCAGCGCTGCTGCCATTCGCCTATAAGACTCCTATAAACTTCATTTTCTTCTTTAAATAATCTAATGATTTTCTGGCGATCGCGCGATTGTAAGAAGTCACTATTCATGCCTTCGTGAGTTGTATAATACATAGCCGCTCGTCTCTGAACCTCAAGATCAACCGGAAGAACACCTGCCAGTACTGGCAAAACCTCAGTGCTAACTGTCCTATATGCCTTACACAGAAATATTAACGCAAGACGTTGACTTTGAAGCAATTTGCGCCTTACAGCACCTATAGTTGCCCTATCAGCCCATACAGGCGCCCCATAACACAAACTTCCTAAATAAGTAGCACTATAAATTGTTTTAAGAGTATTAAAAGAAAGACCCCATGTTGTTGTTGATATTCTAGTTAAAGCGTAAAAACTATTTTTAGATTTTTCCCCAATTGTAGTGATGTGATTAACAAATGAAAAGTTTCTTTCTAATATGAATCCTAAGTAACAAACTGAATCCCTACTTTTAATGCTAATATTATTAAATTTTATTCGAGGTGGTGTTTTCAGATTTCCTTTTAAAAGAAGCTGAAAAGTTTTGTGAGGAGCGAACAATAATCGGTTACGTTTTCCCCAGTCAGAGACTAGACGTAAACATTTATTCGCTAAATCCTCTAATCCAGCCCTGGTATTAGATTGTATAAGTAACAGGCCATCGTCAGCATATCCAGTTAATGTACAGCCAGTTGGTAATGGCAATGAAAGGAAATCATCAAACCCTAAGTTCCAAAGATACGGCCCAAGCACTGATCCCTGAGGACATCCCATAGTCAGTGGCTTCGACACAGCATGGTGACCAAGTTTTAGCTTAGCTGTGCCATGCATAAAATATGTATAAATTAGCGAATATATGTTACTAAAACAACCTCGTGATTTTAATTTCATAAGTAATAACTGTCGCTCATGGACGGCTCAGAGTCCCTAGCATTGTTCCTGCAATGCCGGAGACTCTGAGAGATGCTTATCGTGAAGGGAGTGCGGTAGATGAAAATATTGAGGGATATAAGAAAAAAGGAAAGGGTAGAAATTGGGCCTTCGGCACTCTTACTCACCAAACGAAACGCAATAATACGGATTCTATTACTTTTACGTCGATTTTCTATGGAAGGGTAAACTAGCGTGGATCTACTACCTTACAATTTCTGTACCACCGTGTGTAATACATATAAAGTATAAAGTTTCAAAAAGAAATTCTTGGAAAAATAATGAAAACGTTCTCAATATCAGTTGCGTGGTTTAGAAGAAATTAGCGGAGAGACAAACAGAAGAACACAGCGACTTTGCTTTATACCGTTTATAGATAGTGGCAAATAAGTCTCACCTCATTATAAGCAATTACCGCAAGTAAGCTTGTCAAGAAACATTGCTTATGTAACTCATTTAAAAGAAAATTGTTTTTCGTAGATTTCTCTATATTCGGCCTACCTAACTACATAATGTCTGATTGACAAGTAACCCTAGAACATTAATAAGATCTTATTAACATTTCACTGATCTGGGCGCCGTTGTTGTCTTTTTTTTGTACCATTAAATATAAGGATAGTAAGTTTATAACAAGATTGCTATAAGAGGTTTTAACTAGCTAATATATAACTAACTCATTGACATCTATCCCAACCCTTCAAAGGATAACATTTTTACACCAACAGTACAACTGTCGAGAACTTAAAGCTGATTGAAGATAATGTCTGAAACACAGATTCTGATAAACCTAGTTAGTTTGCACTACTTGTATCTGATACTTTGATCTTTCGGTAGGTACGGGTATTTTCGAGGTAGGAGGTATTTTAGATATAGGTTAGTATTAATCCGGTGTTATCTGTGGGTGTTTTGTTTAAAGTTTCTAAGTTGTAGCCTTAATCAGACTATCTTAAGTGGCTATTACAGATTAGAGACCCTTACCATTGCGGCTGTTAAGTTTTAAAAGATATAAAATTAAGTCTATAAAATTTACAAGAATTTATAACAATTAAATCTCCTATGTAAACAGAAAAGATTTTAAATTTGTTTGTTATTAATAAACTCAAAAACTAACAAACCTATTTAAAAAATTCTTGAAACTATTGAAAGCTACGTTTTTAGGAAATAACATAGGCTATTTATTTTGCCGATACTTATAATCGCACCTGTGCGAATTCGGGTTATAGTATAATATTTTGAAAATAAAAATTACTTAATCATTTAGCGTACAAGACTATTATTCCGCAAGTAAAGTTCAACTTGTACAAGTTATTAGATAAACGAACTTCCTAACTAAACACAACAGCTCTGTGTTGGTACACAATTCAATCATCTCCAGTTTGGTTCCCGGGAGGTTTCATCGATCCGTTATTACGTTACCTATATACTTAGTAGCAGCGAGTCAGTACCTGCAACAAACAAAAGTAGTTATTAGTATTTGATGTTTTGTAGAAATATGATGACCATCAGATGCTTTTGTATGTCCCGTTTAAAAGACACAAGAACAAATTTGGGGTCATAACACTTTTATTAATAGTTAATCTATCGTTTCTTACTTTACCATTAAAATATAGCAGATTAATATTATAGTTATATTTTATAGCAGAGGTTAAGCATTGTATTAATTATACAGTTAATTTTTAACAACTTAACAAATTTAATTAACTATAATTGCAAATGAAACTGGTCGGAAGACAGCAAAGAAAACGATTAAGTATATGAAATAAATTTAAGCTTCCGCCTAGTTAAAGTTAATAACGATATGAATCGTAGGTAGATATCAATCTAATACCATTATCAATTATAAAAAGTTAAGATAACCGAAAATTAGATACGATTTACTAAATTAAACTTAATCAAATGAAAGCTGATTTCGAGGGAAATCATCCCAAATTGTTATTAGAGTACCTTTTAATTCTGAACTCCCAGGGGGCTGTCGGTCTTGAACCAAAAGCCTGATTTTTTATTTTATTTATCAGAAGAATATAAATCAAAACGTTTTCGCAATCTTTAATTTAGACAGCCCTGAGACGCTTAACATTTTTGTTATAAGAAAAATAAATTGGTATTTTGTTTAGCGATAAAACATTGCATGAAAAATTCAGAATGTAGGGAATGTTAAAGAAATAATATAATTACGACTAAAGCTTTGCATATTTTAAACAAGAAGTCCACACTTTAGATAGTTACGATGCACATTAAATAATTCTTTCACTACAATGAAATTGTTTTAATTTTGTTTCGCTGCCGCCGAGTTCAAAAAGGCTATTACGTTGAGCGCCTAAAGAAAAGGCAAGAGCAACTTGCTCGCGCGCGCAACATATTGTTATAATTTTAACATCAGGCGCTTAGATAAAGTTACGTTATCCATTGTAGGCGAAATATCTAAAGTTATGTAATTTTCATGTTATTTCATTAAAAGATAAAGTTAATGCAAAGTTGTTTGGTGGACTTTGAATTTGTAATTTTGTCAATAAGAAAGTTTTCTGCAAGATTGTCAACAAAAACATGCATATAAAGCGGTATAGAAAGATGGTAGCGACGTACATTTTTCAGCAATATTAAAACTATTTTACTTAATAAACACACATAAAACACACATTTTCAGCACTAGCAATATCTATATAGGTATGTTCATAAGCAGATCAATAGGAAAATGAACATTTACGACATCTAAGGAAACAGCATAAAATGGAACTAACACGTGTCCTACCACAGAATATAAACTAGGAAATGGACTAGAACGCTGTATTTACTCTAAAATCGACCGCGATCGTAAAATGGTTCATCACTGAAAGTTTTTAGAGGCACTAAACTGATGTAGGGTACAACCACGAGTTATGGATCGCAGTGAATGCGGTTACAATACTATTGCTGATGTCTTGAGATGTTCAATGTTATTAGAAATCATATAAGTTTTATGTAATACAAAAGTACCTTTTAAATCTTTCGCATAGATTAAGTTGTCGAAGAGAAACATCAAAATGTAAAAGAATACAATATAAATTAATGAGTCTTCGTGGACTCCTCCCCGGGGGGTACTGACAGGGGGTTCAAACTTATAAACTTATTATGTTATGTAGTTTAATTATTTATGGTCTTCTAACATAACCCTAGCCTAAATAGATAATTGTAAGAACCATCACTGAGAGCTAGTTACCTTTTTTTCTTACGAATTTTACTAGAAACCTAGTCATAACGCATTTCATAGAATAAACTATTTTAGCTTCAACTTGTGATTTTATATCAAGCAAAAGAGGCTGTGGCAAATTGACCCACATTTTTTCTTGGTTAATTAGAATTTAATGTCACCACTCCGACATTTTATACGAATGAGTTTAAGTTATCAAACTATTACTATTAAGTAATTCGGAAGAGTTTATTTGTTTGAACGCGCTAAAATCTGTCTCATCTCAAAAGCCTCCGATTTAATAGCCATTTAAAACTGCACCAGAAATAAAACCATTAGTTAAAATATCACGTAAGGTATAAAATTGGCTATCACCATTCCTAAACCGTTAAACAATTAAATTCTTTGATGAAATAAATTTAAACTGGAATTGAATTGTCGATAAAGTCTTTTAACTGCTCGTTTGTTTGCCAAGAAAATGGTGTCTTCAGCTGGTTAAAATAATAATAATTCGTCGAACTTGATAAATAATCTAGTGGGATGCAGTATTAACTCCAATGTTGATTATAAATATCTATACTATTTTATATAACGAAAAAGTTTGTTTGTTTGGTTGTTTGTTTCAACGCGCAAATCTCTGTAACTACCAGACGGATTTAAAAAAATCTTTTGGCGTATGATAGGCCAGTTATTGATAGATCATAGGCTTATGTAATATCACTTTACTGGCGACGGCAGAGCAGTAAGCAAAGACGTGGGTAAAACCGCGCCGCGGAAAGCTAGTAATATCATATAATTAAGCTAACAACCTTAAACTAGGAATATACCAGCGAATATGTGTGTTTTAAGCGGGGCGTAAGAAAGGAGCTCATAAAGCCGCCATAGTGCAGGCTACAATGTTAATAGTTAAAAAGATTCTGCGGCACTACTGGATTCCACTGACTGCTTACCATCAGGCAGAGTGGAGTCACTTTAGCAGCCTAATAAAAAAAATATATTTCGTGTTGTAATTTCTATTCTTCTATTCTAATCTGGATGTAGATTGTTTCTGTGTGTTCAGTTAGTGAAATAACACGCAATACAAGGATTATTTCTAAATGTCTGCGGCGTAAATCCACGACGCGTAAAAATAAATGTGCGTAAACGTGACGTATTGTGCGCAGGTTATATACTCACAGGTTAAAGATATTGTATTATTCTGTAAAGAATTTGTATTTATTATCGCATGTAATACTACAGAAAGACATTAGGACATAATATCCACGATGACTTTATTAAGTACGTAGATACTAATAAGTAGATTCTGGTGGAGTGAAACTGTTTGATAGTTCAAATAAATAAAAAAATTGATGTGATACCTGAAACTTAACCTCTTAAGGCTACAGCTATAGTACACAATTTTATTTTCATCAAAAAGAATATATCATTACATCATCCATGTAAACTAAACATAGTTTAACACAAACAAGGAAGGATATCGGTCATAAACGATATGGACCAAACTTGATGTTTGCTTAGCACTTTGCACGGATATTAACTCTAGTACATGGATTAGTTTCGGTCCCATCTTTACACAAGCGTGAGAAGGTAACTGTAGACAGGCACTTGAGCATATCCATCCTTAAGATCCTAATGATGTAACAAAAGTATAACAGTCCTGAAAATTAAGCATAAAGTCTTTTAGTAATGCCAGACAATACACGAGCTTTACTTTTTGTAAAAACAAAACAAACTTTCCAAAAATAAATTAAACAAGGCAGTGCAAAACTCAATAAGAGCTAAACGTGTGGTCTTCGTTAGAATATAAAACTATCCTATATCTGTCCATGCATGGAGGCCATTAGAGGCGATTAGCAAAATACCAAAAACAAGCAGCAACATTAGGTAAAGATCACCCAAATGCAACCACCAATACCGCTTTTAAACCTTCATTATCAAATATGGAATGGAAATACTATATTCAAAACGAACAAATATTTTAAATAGAAACTTTTAACGGCAAGTTTTAAAATGCATAATACAAAATGTAGGCAGTCATACATTGGAAGCACAGGCTAGTCGCGTCTCGACGTACGAATTGTGAATAAAACAAATCTGTCTTCTTGGCGTTTAGCTCTTATTTCCATCCACTTCCCTCCTATTTCCCACTGATAGGGCGGTGCGGGCCATAAGTCAATCGCGTTTATTCTTGTGTAAAAAAATCTTTGAATTATATAGCACGGCCACTGTTTTATTTTTTCTGTTTCCTCGCTAACTTGCTCTGGACCACGCTCCGTGATACGGCTTTCAGTATCATTCAGACATTTTTTTTGGAAACTTTGTGTTTACCATATATTGAACACTCTCGTGTAAACTCATTGGGATTCGCTAGTAAATATTTTAAATAAAAGTTAGGTTGATTAATTTCATGAAAAGTAGGGAGGGGTATATGTAATATGTATAATACAGAACTGGTCACTAATATGATTGCAAAGACACTTCAGAACTCATGATCAATTTTAATTTTATTATTATTACATAGATAATACTTTAAACGCTAATATTGCTTTGCTAGTCTGTAATGTCAATTTCAGTTGAACCGATCTTGATAATCAGGACTCGAATCGCCTCTGTACGAGAAGAGGTCTATGTCTTTTAACATTAATTAGCCAGTTTTATAGCTTCATCACTAGTGTGAGAGTACGTGTATTTCATCCGCTTCATCCTATAGTTTGCAACATACGCGGACCATTTCCCGTGTTCCGCACTGTCATTGCGAGAACACGCCACATCGTCAACGATTCAGCTTTGCTACTCCGCTGCCATTCTTTCCTCGTGTATGTATCAAAGGATTTATTTGCTGATCTCGTTTCATTTCTATGCTTCAGAACATTTTTGTATTAATAGATTTTAGCTTTCGGGTTTTGATAAAGTGTTTTGAACAAAAATGACTGACAAAGCATAGTTAGTAAATATAGGTATGAGTAGTTGCAAAATTTAAGAGTTGTTGGTGAAAATAGGAAAATACGGAACATCTATGTTCCGCATTTTCCTATTTTTGTTGCATCAGAGGTCCAAAAGTTCTATTGATACCATTGGATTTTACATGCAACTTCGTTGTACCTAAGTGTAGTGCAAAGTTAAACCTCCTAGTCGTAAATTTGCTAATAGGAGCTCAACTACAAAAAAGTCAACACTACTTGGGAAGTGTACCTGCACTTCCCAAGTAGTGTTGACCTTCATGTAGATAACCTGAAGTTGAGAAAATGCTCATTAATCACCAAGAGTAATACTAGGTAGTATAGTAACAGGTGATAAATGAGCATTTTGCTAGTTTGACAACATGCAAACTGTAATTAATGAAGCATTATACTATATTTACGACAGCAATACGGCAGAGGCCAGAGAAACAACTGTGCTCGCATCTGTTCACGAGGTTCTGATCAGCCTGAGATCTGACTGATCAAGCCTCTTCATCAGTAGCTATCTACGTATCAACAAAAACTTAAATTGTCATCTTAAAAATCATTGAAGAGACTCAGAATGGCATTAATGTAGAGATTATCGGCAAACAGCAGCATGGTATCAGTTCGCAGTAATCCTTCCTCGGTATCACATGAATATAATTCACGCTCCATCGACTCCGACGCCATGTTTTCTTAGATTCGCCATTTGTGACACAGACATACGGTTAGCAAGTTTAATAAGCTCGTTTGATAGCTCTAGGAATTTTAAAATAATAATAGACGTGGGTTTTAAGAAAATATTCCGTCGCTCTATCAAAACCTGAAACTCCGTACCAGCGCATGTTTTCTTCCAATTTTGATCCCAGGTATAAGTAATGGTGTCGGTCGCAGAACTGACGGTCGTTAGCGCAGAAAGCGTCTAGAGTGGTGACCACCACAAGGTGGACCGACGACCTTATAAGGGTGGCGGGCAACCGATGGGTGAGGGCGGCGAACGACCGGCCAAGGTGGCGAAAATTAAGGGGAGGCCTATGTCCAGCTGTAGACATATTTTGGCTGAGATTATGAATTGAGTCTATTTTAATGGAACAGTTTCTGTCTACTGCAGAACATAGATCTTTCCCAAAAGGAGATATGTGCCATAGTCACCGCGTTAGGCAGGCGGTTTAGTGTATCAGTACAATAATATTGCTACCATCTTATGGTAATCATTTACCACCTTAGTCGGCAGAAAAACGTTGACGAAATCAGTACAAAATCCACTATATATTAAAAATGAATAAAAAATGTCCCTTATAAGCTACCCTTCGCCATCGCAGTCCTTTTCTTCCGTGTGTCAGATAATGTCTCCGTCGTTGTGGGAATACGTGTGCAATAGCCCGGAATGGAAATAAGTACGGTAAGCGATTCAAGAGTGATTTGCGCCCGCAGACGACGCTAACTGTCCCACACACTCTTATTAGCTCGACATTTTCTTGCCACTTTATTTTCAGTTTGTCGTTCATTGATATACTTTTATTTCATAATAACTATTTATAGATTACCATTGCATGTAATGATAGCGATAGCTTCCTGTTATGTACTACGTTTAGGGCTTCATATCATATAGAAGTAACTTTTCTTACATACTTTTCAAATCAGTCCCTTTGGTCATCGCTAGGGAAGTTTATCGATCAGCAGAGGACGTTTTATGTCTCAAATTATGACAATACATAAGTAATTATTACGTTATCTGGCATCTAACTGATTTATACTGAGATATACTTAGAATTATATAACATTTTAAAAGCCATTAAGTATCATGTTTTATTACAATAAAATATACGAATAGTGGAAATGAATGAATTAAATTAGTGTAACATACATAATCTTATATTGATAGATGAGCGCACATTATTCGCCAACAAACTGTTGCACAATTTTACGAAATAATAATATGTGAAATGTAAAAAAAATATATATATTTAGAACAGCAATAACCATAAAATAAACAACGAAAAAAAAAGGATGCACTGAAATGCAAATTCCACCTCTTTCTAACATCATCTTTATTTTAGTCGAAAGAAATCTACTGCTTAACTGACGGTTACCAACGGTCAATAAACTAACATTGCCGATTAAGCTAAGAATGGACCAAACATTCTTCTACACAAACAACATTACAAAACAAATTCACAATACCATTAAACAATCGTGTAAGCTGACAAATCACAGGCATGTCAGCGAGGCTCGGACTAAGAGGGGTGAGCGGGGCGGTCTGATTGATGTCCACGAACCCTCGTCTTTCCCCACTGTCTCTCAAGCATAAAGAAAACTAATCTTGCCAACGTTTCGGACATGATTGGCTCATTTTTTTCTAACCACCTTTTTACAAGTTTCGTTCAATGTGTTTACTGCTGATTTTTATGAAGTAAGTTTGGTATTGTTGTTTTGATGAATAATTGAGTAAATAAGCAAATAAGGTTGTTAAATGATCTCATGTCTTTACTGTCTTTCGTTGCTGCTGTAAGTTATGGGAACGGTCATGCTCTCAATGCGTCACATCTTTTCCACTGAACACGCATTTCTAGTTACCCTCTGGTAGGAAAAGTAAATAAGTAAGTTTAAGATTATTAAAGATCAATTTTGTGACAAAACTCGACCAATAAGAAACAACACAATAGATCTTAAGTGCTCAAGCATTACGAGTCGGCAACACAAAAAAATCAAAAATATAAAATTGAAGATGCCAAAAAAGGTAGGTTTGGACTGCATAATGTTCTGTATGCTACTACTGAGGTTATGTCGGCAAAAGCGAATTGTACTACTATGTAGCTTTCGGCTCACAAAATACTTTCTTAGTATTTTTAGCAATCACTTCTAAAAACTTACACTCAAGAAGAGATAAAACGCAAAGCATTGCGCACACCCTTTAACAAGATGTAGGACATGTAACCACACGTTATAAACAAAACAGCCTCCAAATAAACCTCAGGACCAAGAGAGGGGAGGGGAGACACCTATTGGGAAGGCTGCAAAAAATTGCTGGCGTTGAGACGTGGGTACAAACAAATCGTTTCTGTTGCTTTAAGGAATTGAGGAAGTCGGGCATGTGGCATTGGCAACGTGATTTAACGTCGGATGAAGAGTAAGTATGGGTAAAATGACTGGGTTTTAATGTTTATTTGCGTGTTTTCGCTTTGGCGTAATTATCTTATATGGCTTTCGTTATGAACGCATTTCACTAGGCTGCCAGTGCTGCCACGCCAGCAATTCAAACAGATAGACCTAAAAAAAATATTTCTATTGAGATATATGTACATTACCAGCGCATATCATTTCTGTGTACAAGTTCGATTAGGTACAGATTTGGATATTTTTTGTAAAGAAATATAAATTAGCCGAAAAGCTTAAATTGAAAGCGTATGTACGTCTTGGAAAATGAAGTTAAAATACTTATCCAAAAAATATCTAGCGTGGCGCGTTTCAATAACTAATCTGAGATCACTAAACAATCTACAATGTTGTCCCCAACATTTTAAAACTTAATATTTCAACATCTTCTCGTATAAAGATCCATAAACGTCTAGAGTTGGGTACACACCGCCGCATCACGTCGCCGATATCATTCATCACGGTGAACCAATTTCCGCTTGTTGATACCCGACCTTATTCGATATTGTTGATGTATCACTTTTTGTACTAGGTGGAGGTTTTTGGACAATTTTCGGGGCTCATGCTTTTATCAAACAGCTTATTTTGTATATTTGAAAAAAGAAATTTTAAAAAGAATTTTTCTGATTATCAATGATATGTCGCCAACCGCAGTTGGAATGTCGACAACTGCCGTCACGCGTCAACGGCTGCCTCCGACTGCATTCGAACAGTGTCGACGGCTGCAGTTACTCTGCTATTGACATCATGCCGTTCGTTTATAAGAGCTCTAAGCCTAGTTTTAAATTTATTTCTTGCCATAGGAATATCCAGTATTGCAGGTAAGTACCAATATAAGCGTACAGGTAATAGACATAAAGCATTTTCGAATTAAAAAAGTGGAAAACACTCACGACAGTTGATATGAAGAGGTGAAGCATTCAACAGCCTTAACCGCTAGACTACTCATAAAGCGTGTAATTTGTAGAAAGAGCTTACTATTTCTTGCTGAAAATTCTAACTTATATTGAAAAATGGCTTCAATAGATATAGTCGAAATGTCTCTCAGAAATCGTTATATTTCATGGAACAATAACATATTCGGTCACAGTTCCGATTTCTTAGAGGAAATCGATCGTCGAATTGTCGTGTCCATTGGTGCATCTTCTAACTTATGTGGCAATTCCAACGGTACTATGTCACCAGTGGACATCGTTTTCTGAAATCGCTCGTAAAGCCGCAGACAACGATTCAAATTAGTTATTTTTTATAGTAGAACATTGCTTTTTTGCTTGCTTTGGTTTCAGGATGTATTGAACGAGGAAATGTAGGCCACACAGAATATTGGCATGAAGTATTAGTCTTTACATGTGGTTTGTTATAAGAGTGAGTACACCGGAGACCCATTTACTCTTCTGACTTTCTATCTGTGAAGTGTACGTGAATTCTTTGCGATAGATAGTGAGTTTGATTCCCACTAGGGAAAAAACTTATTGCGATTCATAAAATTAAAATGTTTGTTATAATTCTGGGTGATATTTATGTTAAATTAAATTTATTTTATTATATATAAAACTATTAAACTCAAACTCAAAGCATATATTTCATTTTGATCATAAAGTATGATGCTTATAAAAAGTCAAAATTACATGAAATCCGCTACTTACCCTATAGCCGTATTTAGAAGTTCAGAAATTCCTTTACATTCATGATAAAAATCATAAGTACTTTAAAATAATAGATAGAAAATAAATAATATAATAATAATATTTTTATAGATTTAATTAATGTTATCAATATTTGCATGATGTGGTCTCCTCTAATTGAAGGAGTACATTGAAATATATTTGTGTCCTATTTACTTTTAAGTTACAATTGTGTACATCCTTTGTTGGAGATCCTTAAATATAAATAAATAAATAAAACAAGAATTTTTGTCCTCTTTGGAATTCGATCCCACCCCTTGCACAGCACTCGCGCGTACTCTCTCAGCCCAATTTTGACAGGAAAGGTTCATATCAACGATTTATATACAATATTTCGCATGACATTTGCAAGGTTACATCAGCTATTTTCCAACCCTTTTAAACGTACTTTGAGCACAACAGACCATATATTCCGTCCCTAAGGTCCCTTGCGTCATCATTTTCAAAACACTAAATCGCTTGCCGATAAACAACATATTCAAGCAATTTTTTACCAGAGCGGTTTCGGACCCCATTATATAGGTTCTGGGGTTCATTGCGTTCCGATCTCCACTTAATCAGGCATACATGGTTTGTGGTTTACAGCTTCTGGAACAAATGGTAGCGCAACATGGTTGCGGTAACTTGCATATTTTGTATTTATTGTAGTGTTGTATGTAATCGAGTTGCTGTTTTCTGTCGAAACGTCGCCAGTGTTGTGTTTGATGACTGGATTTTCTGGCACTTAGTCATCATCATCAATCAGCGTGAATGCTAATATTTATGTTGCAGCTTACTAATTAGAACTTTAATTAGCTTGTTTTATTGCCAAAAGTAAATCATTTGCCTCATAAAAGAAAAAAAGGAATAAAAGTTCTACCAACTTGTAAATTCCAAAGTTTGATGCTTGAAACACAAATAGTACAAATATTTGACCAAGAATGCATACGAAATATTCGAAAACAAGTAAGTTTAAATTATATTTCTGTCAAAGTTGGCGATTAAAGACCTCTGGGGATTGCGGGTAGTTCGAGTTTAGAAGGAATTTACGGAGGTAATGGTGTGCGATGGGGATACTTAGGGTTGTGAGTTAATTCTATTATAGGTTCGTTAAGTAGCTTATGTCTGTTATAAATTAATGGTGTTTATATTACTTACATTACTCGTACTTATATTACTTGTACACATGCTCGTGGTTGAGTGTTTGATATCAGAAATACACTAATATGCGCTTTTAAACTTTATTTTGACATACTTTGATATGATTTATTTTAATAACTGCCTTTCCGAATTTTGATATTCTGCCCTTAAGTACTTATCACGACAAGTGCCAAAACGGTTTAATTTCTTTTAATATAGTCACTACAGAGCAACAACATCTTAAAAGATCTAAAACATGCAAACGTAAAAGGTAATTTAAATAAATACTAACAAAGGAATTGAAGTTAAGCTACCTACTTTTCTTAACATAAAACGCCGTAGTTATTTTAGATATTTATATCTAAAAGTTAAAATAATAAAACTATTTCAATAAAAGCAAATTTCTAAACGAGTAAAGTGTACACTGCGGGAGAGGATTGTGAAGGATTTGAATATAGGAATCTTCAAACAGACTACTTAAGTCAATATATTTTTATTCCAAGAGAAAATATAGGTAATATTTTTATTATAAGTAGATAAAGCTAGAATATCTTGAGCTTATTTTGATATGAGAAAGTATATAGTAGGTATTTATAATAAGGGTAAGAGCGGCTCAAGACTAGTTTAATGGTTGCTTGGGTGAGCCCTTTGTCCAGTGGTTTTCCGGTAAAAATGATGACGGTGGTAATTTATAAGCATTTGATACATTTTGGTTAAAGAAGTTTATTATCAGTAAGCTGGTTTTTGCCATCTATAGAAAATAGTGTAAAATATTGGTATGATATTCTTTCATCGAAACAAATACCAGCAATGCTGTTTTTGACACAGCCAACTGTGGTTCTTGCGTGCGCGTCCGAACACACAGTTTATTAGAAAATATTATTATTATCATCTTTACTTTCTCTAGTTTCTCGCAAATGGGTGTTTTATCTAGTATATACCAAAACCCTTTTTTAATAAATAACCTATACATCTATACCATACTTGTCAAATTAAATTAGAATGCACAACATCATCCAGATACTTGCAACCTAACCACTAGTGATTTACAATGCTCGATAACGGTGTTATCGATACATTTCTATCGCGAGTGAACCACCGGACCACCTGTGTGCCGTTATCTAACCACAACACTAAGCACACTGCAGATATCTTAGTAATATAGTGGTGTTATTCAACTATCGATAAACAGTGTTGTAATTTAAATCGATGAAACAAATACGATTAAAATGAGTAATGTTTGGCAATGTGTATTATTAATTGTAAATTGTATATTGTTTCAGAGATAAAGCGTTTGGCATAGTAATTTGAATTTTGATTTTCTTTTTTTGCTCGTATTATCCTATTCACAAAGATCTTCATTCTTATTATTATAAAGTTTCTGGTCAAGGATATGATATCATCTCATCTCTTGCAATCGACTAAAGAAACACGTAATATATACAGATGCTTTAGCATTTTCTGCGCTTTAAACATAGTTTGCAATGAACTTCAATATTTTACGCTGATGGTTATAATTTGCAAAACAACGCCACAGATATACATTTTTAGTAAACATTATTGTATTATTATTTCAGCCAACTGCTTGACGAACATCTCACCTAAACAGTTTTTGTTATAATACTTATTCTTAGCTATCAGTTTTTAGTCAGTCGTTTTAGTAAACGCTTCGCCATAACATTAGCAATATCAATAACAGTAAATATCGATATCGATATATTCTATACCTTATAAGTAACATCACTAAGCCGCACAGGTGCTTTGTAGCGATCAATTAGTCGATAAGCGCGTGCTTACGGCACTATGGCCATGAACCGGACTGCAATACAAACACTAATATATGCTAATATTTACTTATTATACATGAGATATTATTGCATGTTTGCTCTCTATGAGAAGAGACCTTTCCTGCAATGGAAAGGTCTGCAATGGATGTATAATGATAATTATTAAATGTGAGGATTGGTACATGAGAATGGTTGAAAGGAAGGTCAAAGTAAAAATTACTACAGGAGATTTCTCGTTAAAATTGCAGCAGACTAACCCCCAGTTTCTAATCTCCTAAAAAATTACCTAATCACCTGTTAAATCTTATGTGAAGTATCTAAAAGTAAATTTCTACTTCACTTTACATTTAACAGCTGATTAGTTAATTTTTCGTTGATCAGCCTTTCAGAAACTGGGGGTATTACAGTTCTTCTATTTCACGGAAGATCATAGTCATAACAACATTACCTTGGCAGTTTAGCAAAAGTTTCTTGTTAGAGCATACTGTATCGTACTCTTCTTGGTCTCGGTTTGACGAATGACCATGTATAAGAAGTCAAAATTGATTTAAAAAACACAGACAACATGTTGGTTTCCAGCTGTTTTTGGGTACTTTTTACTCAGTTCAAAAAGAAGGAGGTTCTCAATTCGAGTCGAATTTTTTTGTTTGTTTGTTACGCATTTCTCGGCCACAAGGTAGGTAGGTCATGTTTCAAATGTAATCCCATACAAATTTAATGGCAATTAGTTCAGCACTTTTTGAAATATTAACAAAAACAAAATATACATAGATGATGTTTTGGTTTATTCAAGTTACAATAGGGAATTCTTCTACTTTTAGTTTTTGTTAAAGTTCGTACTTAAAGGTATAGTTCTGAAGTCGGTTTTATTTTCCTAAAATCAATTATTTTATTACATTGTTCCGCTTGGTAAGCAGTCAATCAAACCCAGGAGTGGCGTTCCTCACTATCTCATCTTTGTAAGATATGACCTGAATAAGGCAGCATTAGTTAAGATTTCAAAGTCTCTTAATAGATATTTTCTTTAGAGAACAAAATTACACAAATTTATTTAAATATTTTACTGAAAATAAATAAAATGCGTGAGTTTTATTTTATTAATCGTATCTATCGAGCTCCATAAACGGTTAGCGCATAATCTACGTAAACCAAGCTTAGTGAGCAGTCGCATCGAGTGATCAAGTAAGTGCAAGTTGTGTAAGTACATTTAAATGTAATTGTTTAATGTGCAATATAACTGTGGTGTTTTTATGTTATTAATATTACTTGTGGTATAGCGATAGTAGTATACTACCCTTAAGGTAAGTGTTGGGTTCGATTCTTGCAATAGTTATATTTGTATGATTTGAAAATCTTTGGGTGTATCGTTAATTGTTCGTTTGATATTTGTAAATTGATTGGCGTAAAACGCAAGGTTTCAAATGCGGCTGTTGTCTTAAAAATAGGGTATAAAAAAATAGCACATTGGTATTCTTTTAACTGAAAATCTATCTATCAACTAAAGTCCACCGCTGGTTATAAGCCCCTCTCAAAGAGAAGAATTTTATATAGTTTAAGTAGGGCTTTGGTGACCGGAGCAAGTTAATATTGTACAGATAAATAAATTGGTTAGCTGGTATTAAATCTTGCAACAATCACGGACGAAGATGGACGTTTTCATAATCGAGATCGGAGATTAAAACTATTTGTCAAAAAAACATTACCATCCTTGACGTCGGCAGTCGAGTAAATATACATTTCTAACTATACAAAATAAGTTATTTTATTTGTCTTCATAGTAAAGCAAAAGTAATGAAAAATATATTTTCTTTTTTTCTTGTCTTGCGTCGAGTCAGGAAACGGAAATAAAAGTTGTGCAGGATTCCCGGGATAGGGTGGGATGCGTACTAATCCCGTGGTAATCCCGGGACTCGAAGCGAGGCTTAGTTCGTAACAGTCTTAGCAAGTTTGCGGTATATAGTTATTTGTATGTGAAAGTAAAGTTGCGTTTTCCTGTTTTAATATTCTAATTTTTTAAGAAAATGATTTTATAAGAATAGGAGAAGTAATTGGAAAAGCGTTGAAGTAGTGTAGGTTCTTGGAATAGGAACTTACGAGTATAATTTGTTTCGTTTTATCAAAGTTGGCAGCGATTGGTTATATCCATGTCGTAATAACAATAACAGACCACAGTAAGAGGTTACGAAGCACATACTTCTCTATGTGACTTAGTCATAACGCTTGATAGGTGGTTTGGTGACCGCATTAAGGTGATATTTAATACGCATTTTATTCTCTTCTAGGCTGCCGCTATATATGATATATTATGATTGCCTTATTAGCTTATTACGTCTGCGACATAATATTGCTATACCGAAAAATTTTCTTTTGTTATCTCGTGTATTAAAAATTCTGGAATCTGAAATTTCTATAAACACAATTATTTATTGATTTCTGAAGATAAAAGAATTTTCAAATCGGTAATGTATATTTTTAGTTAAATCGTTGCAAACAAATAAACATAGAAAAATTAAATATTTTCTCTATATAAAAATGTTTACTTAGATCTCAAAAAAAGGCACTTCATATAAAAATATATAAAGATGTATATATTTAGATAATATACATCTTTAGACTCTTAACCAAAATATAATATTAGGTAATATAATATAAATATTACCACAACAACCACACAACGCCCTCTAGACCCAAAATAAGCATATATTAATAGCTTGTGATATGGGTTCTAGAATGCGGATAAACATACTCATATACTTTTTTTGTAAATACATACATTTATTATACATAGAAACATTCAGACCAATGCAAATAGCCATGTTCATGCACACAAATATTTGCATTGAGCGGGAATCGAACCCGCGACCTCTGCGTGGCAGTCCATACACAGTACCACCGAACCACAGAGGTTGACATCACTATATAAAGACCTCTGTTGTTAAAGCAGTTTTCAAACCAGTCACATTACTTACTGCTCAACTCCCTATATACTCTGAATATCCTCTAATACACAGTCCATCCTCAAACACGATCCTGACAAAGGTTGGGCGGAGCACTAGTATGTTTTGGATTGAGTTAGAGCTTGTAACATTCAGTAGATCTATGCTAGGATTAAGCTTCAGTTGACATTTACATGAGCTTCTGTCATTAATTCATGAAATAACTTCAATTGATTTATTAATTATACTATAGAAGTAAAAGAAGCCGGCTTGACAAAACTGTTAATTCGACTGTAATAGGTTTGACTTCCATACAAGATCAAAGTTTGTGTCGAAATTCAGTAGCACTTTTTGGAGCAATTTTTATTTATTTACTAGCGGCCCGCTCCGGCTTTGCAAGGGTGGACATTTTTTGAAACATTTTGGGATAAATAAAGATAGTTTTGTATGGGAATAAAGAAAAGTTTTTAATTTTTTTTCAGGCAACTTTTGAATTTTTCTCTCCGTAAGAACCATCCTCGTACTTCAAGGATTATTATAAAAAAATAATTAGCGAAATCGGTTTAGCTGCTCTCGAGATTTACGCTTAGCAACACATTCAGCGATTCATTTTTATATTATAGATATATATTTTTTTTTACTGCAGGGCAAATAATTTTTATATTATCTTACAAAATTACTCTACAATAAATAATGGAAAGCAATCTGAGGAAAAATTGAAAATGAAAATGATCACCCACTCTCATCACCGACTTGGACTTCGATTAAGTACTTATAGTTTATTTCCCATCGTATGCCGATAATATTTATAAATCGCATATTGAGATGTGGGAGATAATCTTCGAAAGTTGAACCCTTGGAGACTTGTGGCAACCCTCTAAGCTCAACCCTGTTGCTGATGACAAACTTTGTGTTGTATCGAACCTCAAACGGGGATTAAGGTGTGGTACAATTTGTAAGATGCAGCGTGAATAAAGATGGAAAGAAATTTATTTAAGAATTTTCTCTGATATTTTGTTTTGTATACACCCGTATATAAAACAAATTCAAACAAACAAAACAAGTAGAGTACATTTAGAAAAATACTTGGTATTGTGTTACAATAATCTATGATTTGTAGAAGGCAATTTATAAAATGAAACCAGATGCCCTAAACAAGTTAGCTTATGTCAATCCCTATCCAATTTTTCTATCTATTCTATGAATACAATAGAAATCTATGCCACTTGTCTAGGGCCTCAGGTTAGCTAGTTTGTTATACTTACAATCTGTACAGTACCTACAGGAACCAGAAACTAGACATTGAACTGAATTTTTAAAAATAAGCTTGCTGACAGTTAATATAAATTTCCAATTTATAGTTGATATTCAATTATTACATAAAAATAAGATACGCACATTTCTTGAATTCAAGAATATTATCAATTGTCACTTATCTGAAAACGTTGTATACGGAGATTAAATCATATATTATGTAACAAAAAAACACAAAATCCTTAATCGCCACCGCTCATAAATCGCACAATACCAACCAACCAATAGCATTCGCGCAAAAGATTAAGAAGTCACCAGACGAACACGCTTCCTTACTTTGTTGCCTTAAGCCAGGGCTGCCACGGACCGACTTTGCCCAAACTTTTATTTATTACTACTTTTTGTTACAATTTTATTAGTTAACTACTGGAGCAGTAGAGTTTGACTTTTTCATTTGTTTGGATTGATTTTTGTACAACTTTGGTGTACTTATCAGATTATGTCTGTATTTAACTCTGTTCGTTAAGTAAATAGTTAAGATTAATGTACCAATAACTAAGAGATACGATAGACTTGTTTTCAAGTATGATAAGTTTAACTTTAGGATTGCTGCTTGCTGCTAATCGGATTTTTATTCAGATAACTATGAATATACAATAATTAAATAATTAGAATTCTTCGGTGGTACTTAAATATTACTTTGTGCTTTGTGTATCATGGTGGGTGGTGTGTATATTAGGTTGCAATTTAAAGTATAAAAGTTACTTTTTTAATAATGTTGTATCTTTGGTGGGAAAAGGCATAATCCGTAACACGCAGTTTTAGACATTTCTTATCTTTTGCCGATTATCATGCATTTTCTTATTATATAACTTTTCCACCTCCACTTACGGAACGATATGTAGTTTCCAAGTTCGTCTTGATAAAGATACAGATTAATTTATTATGTAAGTGTGTACAAATCAGTTATATACGGTACTGACAAGCAATGACTAACTGATGGTCAGTGGAGAGAAAGCGTAGCTTCGATTCCTACACGGGACAAAAGTTTGTGTAATTCATAAATATTTGTGATGAGTCTGAATTTTTGTCTTCCTTGTTTGCTAACTAACAGGGATCAAGCCCTGTACGAACAGGGCTTGTTCCCTATAGTAGGGGATAGCTTAAAAAAAGTTAAGGTAATCAACATGACTACACATATCAAAAATATGTTCCAACTAATTGTAAGGATGTAAGCGCTTTAGTCGAGTAAATCAGCCGCAACTGTCTCACGTAACAAAATATAAAAAGTATAAACGTATAAGCCAACACATATTGTAACAATAATAATTTTATTTCCTAAACAGCAAACCACTTGACTCACACAAATCTAGACCAAATGGTTCGGCATAACACTATTTCCCTATTTGCGACACAGAATTTATCTCGTAAATGCCAGACCATTTATTTGCGAAATAAATAAAATCATCTCACGTGCGCGTCAACCCTACGTCACGCACACACTCACACTAAGAGCAGCGATCAATCACAGCCACGAGACACACACGGATACATACATACAAATCCGCTAATCCATACTAATATTATAACGCGAAAGTAGCTCTGTCTGCTACGCTTTCACACCTAAACTACAGAACCGATTTTGATGAAATTTGGTATAGAGATAGAGTAGACTTTGGGAAACAACATAGTTTATCTTTTCTTGCGAACTCAAACTCAAAGCATTTATTACATTTTGATCATAAAGTATGATTCTTATGAAAAGTCAACATTACATGAAGTCAGCCAATTGACCTACAGCCAGTTCGCTGACGAGGTAGAGCTGTGAGAAGAACTGGCAAGAAACTCACGCCACTCTCTTTAATCGCCAGATAATTACAGTTATTTGTATGAGTTACAATTTAAACACTCAACGCAACTAAAAACCCATACAAAGTAAATATTACAAATTAACCAATTAATATAATTACTAAAATTAAAGAAAGAAAAGAGAGGATTTCAATTATTTAGTTTCATCTAGTATGGTAATTTGACTATGTATTTTGAAAAATGGCTAAAAAAAGTTGAAATGGGGAATGAAAGTTTGTATGAAATATGCGATAACCGTCATTCACGCGGGCAGAGCTGCGTGCAACAGCTAGTATAACATAAGTGTGCTTTACAAAAGTTAGGGGTGGCACTACCCTAATAATATACGGAATGAGTTTTTCTTGTAACTAGGGTCTATTTTGTGGTCTTTTATAATGGTTATGATATGTGATTTTTCTTGAGAGAAGTGGTTTTTGAGGTTATAGTCGAGGTTTAGAATGTTAAATAGAGGGAATATTGTTATTACTTTATTGGATGAATCCATTAAGTTGTAAATAAAAATAGGCAGAAAAGTAGGAGAAAAAGAAAATAGAGAGAGGACAAAAATATGTACTTTTTGCTTGTTGAAAACAATTTTAATATTTGTCATCAAATCAATTTTTATATCTGTACTTATTGAACACACATTATTGAGATTATATATTTTTTATGTTTTTTTCCCTCGTAAATACCCTCACGACTTTTTGCCGAAAATGGCAGTTCTCTTATATAAAAATAAGACTATTACTTCTTGTATTCATGAGAGTATGTATATAATAGCTTGCCGCTATACTGTTACTTTACGTTTTAGTCTAAATAAAATAATAAATAAAAATCTGTCCATTGCCTAAAAATAGAGTATGTCTTAATAGAAGAGAGAAGACATAATAAATATTGGGTAGCGCTGATTTTCAGTTACCCTTCGTGACATGTTGAGCGTAATAGTGAAATAAGTCTTTTACTCGACAAGTCGCCCAAGTATTAAGGAGTTTTTGCTAAAATTGACTTGACAGGTGAATTAGAGAAACTATAGTGGTGAAAATCGACGTAACTATCCGCCCTGAGGGAATATATATACACTTTACTAATGGGATCGTTATAGTTTAGATTAAAACTAAAAAAAAATATACATATTTACTAACACCAGCACGTACAGACTTGATGGCTGCTTCTGACAACGCAGTCATTGTGACTGCGTTCTGTGCCAGCACTATATAAAAACTTTGGTAGTCATCAAAACGCTAAGGAGAAGACCATATTTAATCAGGCCTTTATGGTAAAATTTAGCACTGACGTTACCAAAAATAGTAAAATGAAAATACTTCACTCATTACATTTTTTCTAATAACTAGCTTCGTTAGCGAGTTTCACAAAGCCTTCAACGATAATGTGTACAGATTAAGCTCAGAACACTACACTATTATAGGAAACCTATTTACTTTGAAATTTTCTGTTCACCACGATGTAAGAGCCGGCGATTAATGATCAATGATAAGCGCCATTTAGGGTAAAATTTTAGTTTGTCAGGAATGTAAGCAATCTAAAGATTGAATATAACAAAATTGGATAAATATGTTGCTATAGTTATTCTTTATAAGTTTATTTTTTTATGTTTTTGTTTGTTTGACGTTAACATAACAATTGTTTATTTATCTCGACTGTATTGAATAGGTACCGTTAAAAATTTGAAGTCACATAAGTTTTTAAAATCATATTACTTTTAAATTTATCTTGGACATTATTTGGACTTGACTTAACAAAAACATCGTGTAAACATGTCCAAGTGAAGGTCCTTGTGAAACACCTTACTCGTACAACAAGCGATAAACGTTGTTGATTCACATTTTCTTTCTTCCTCTTTAAATAAATCTAAAACATAGTGAATCAAATCGTGTACACATAGTAACGCGAGTCGAGTACCCAAGTCCATAATATTATAATTAGGTACGGACATTAAGAGCCTGGCCGTGCCTTATCTCGCCGGGATATCGCCAGGTGGGCGCTAAAAATAAATAGTTATTGCTAAAAAATAATAAGCTAAATTAAGTTTGACCGAATAATTTTGCTTTTAAATTTTATATATTTTTGCGGTAAGAAATGGTACTCTTTGGTCATAGTTAAATAATAATTATTGTCGTCCTTTCAAGCATTCGAGATTGCAGAGCCTCATTTTTGAACGTGGCACATCCCCATAATAATAATATCACAACTACACACAACGACATCTAGACCCAAAGTAAGCACATATTATAGCTTGTGTTATGAACTTATGAGTTCTAGAATGCGGAATACATACTTAAATACTTGTTTTTGTAAATACATACATATTATACAGAGAAACACCTAAACCAATGCAAATAGACATGTTCATGCACACAAATATTTGCACTGAGCAGGAATCGAATCCGCGACCTCTGGGTGACAGTCAGTACACAGTACCGCCAAACCACAAAGACAGTGAAGATTTGAAACAAATTAACAAAAATGCAGCATCACGTATTATCTTGCCTTTTTAAATTCAATACAATACGCTATTTGTCGTTTGGTTTCTCTAACAATAAATACATAATGTGTAGTCATAAATCTCGCGCATATTAAAATATCGGCGTCAGCTGGTCTGTAACCGCTCGTCGACAGTATTTCACATGCCGGGATACATTCGCCATGTTTAATGCATTTGCTGCGTGGGGATAAATTGCTGGAAGTCAAACCGGCGTTTGCGATGTAAGGATTAGTGCTACTGTTAGCGAACAGCATACAGTAACTCGCTATTAATTTGACGTAGAATATAGGCCTTGGCCAAAAAGAGACGCCATAGTCACCACAAAATGCTTATATATGCAGTTTATTCCCAAGTAAGAAGTCATTTTAATTTCTGGCAGGCATTGTACAGAAGTTGAAGTGAGACAGGCATAATACCTTCTTCAATGTTTTGCGCAGGATGGATGTTTTAAATTGATGATGCACGATATTTTCAGCTCCTTATTACCTGCTAACCATTCACCCACCTAGCTCGCTCTCACTCACACCCTATCCTTTAAACCAAAAACCAGTACTAAGTACAATATCAAACAAATTGTTAGTCTATTTGTTTAAAGTTTAACATGAAGTTTGAACTGTTTTATTTTGTTTGAAGAGAGGCTAAGATGTAATTATATATCTGAAATAGTTTAAATGCTTAACAAGTAACTAATAGGCTACACGATAGACCCTAATTAGTTGTTTAACAAAAATAGCACTTCACTTTTTCTCACAACGCCACCATAGTGAAGGCCATCTGAGCAGTTTGAACCGATGGCTTTTGGAATGGTGGCCATTACTTCAGGATTCTACCCACTGCATACCATTAGACTGAGTGAAGTCACTTTGGTGGGCTTTTATAAAAAACTTGACTTTCTCATAGCGGCAAATATATTTTATTTAAAACTGTATTCATAAAAAAACATTGGAAAAATCCCATAAAACCCATCTCAATAACTCACGTCGTCACCCCCTCCAACTACAGCTTTGAAGTTTTTCCCATCATTGTAATGTAGCTGAGCCTCAGATTCATCGAGAATGTTTGACTAAGTACCTTATTATGTGTACTGTATTATCTATTTACCTTTTTATTTATCTCTCTAACTTAAAGTACCTTATGAGTGACATTTGCTATTTTATCTAGTCAGTTCCCTGATCAAATAATTACCTTAGCCTGGTGGCTTTCTATATAAGATCTTTATTTGAAACTAGCTGTTGCCCGCAGCTCCGTGCGCGTAAATGTCGGTTACATCGCATAATATTATTTATTTAATTAAAATAAACGTAGCCTAAGTTACTCCTCATTACATCAGCTACCTGCCAATAAAAGTCCCTTCAAAATCGGTCCAGCCATTTCAGAGATTAGCCGGAACAAACAGACAGACAGACAAAAATTGTAAAAAAAAATATTTTGGTGTATGTACCGTATATATACTCATATATATGTAGTAAAAAACGATTATTTCAATATTACAGACACTCCAATTTTATTCTACGATCCATTCCATTGCATCTATGTATACATAGATGCAATGGAATGGATCGTTTAGCGCTGAATCGCTTTTACAATATGTCGATACTGTCTATATTGACAGCGCTTCAGCGCCGAACGAAAAATTTTGAATTTTGAAGAATCTTGGACTAAAGTTTGCGTAAAGCCACTGTAAGTATTGCAGAACAATATGAAAACAAGCCTTTGCCGACTTAAGGAAAAGGAGAACGAAGGATAAGAAAGAAAAGAAAGAAGACAGAGGAAGTGCTTGAGTTTCAACCCTTTAGAAAAACGATATTCAGTATGTTCACAATAGATTTCTATTAAATTCCACATTGAATTAACTACTAACTCCAAGAAACCACACTTTATAAAATAACGCATAACTCACCAAGAAAATATAAAAACATAAATTGACATGAACGATACACTTGTTACGCTCATTTGGCCAGACGTCCGGGTAATCCGGACGACAGGTTGATCCGGATGTTGCCCGGGTAAACCTTAACAACTATTTTGTAACTCCTGTCTATCGCGGTGTCCCATTTTGTCGTGTTAACCCTCCGCTAGAGTTTTTTAACCTTTTTGTTTATAAGATATTAAGTGACTGAAGGTTTTTTAAGATTTATTGTAGAAACTGACAACAATTAAATTTGATAAAACATCAAGCGGTTTTCTATAAGGGGTTGGCAGAGTTAAGTTTAACGCGCGTTTTATAAACGATATTAGGTTTCAGTCTCATGTAATATACGACTAGAGCAACCATTTTTTTTATCATCTAATAACACTAATACACACAAAATAAATGTTTGTTTGAATCAGATTAACACATATTGCATAGTCTTATAATATTGACATAATTATATTACATTGTCTTCTTTAAGAAAACAGGTCTACCTGTCTGAATGGAAGAAGAAGCATAATGAGTTCAAGAACACTTTTTTTTTTAATATCATCCTACCAAAGTGACTCCACCCCGCCTGATGGTAAGCAGTCAGTGGAATCCAGAAGTGGTGGCCACCATACCAAAAGTTATCGTCTTAAACTGCTGGTATGGTGGCCTCCACTATGGCGGCTGGGAATGGGGTTAGAGGAAGGGAATGAGGGAGGTGAGGAAAAAGGAAAGGGGGGAAATTGGGCCTCCGGCACTCTCACTCACCGAACGAAACGCAGTAGTAAGGATACTACTACTCTTAAGTCGATCTTCTATGAGAGGGTAGTACTTCCCCGGACGATCTGGCCCATTCATGCTGAAACCAGCGTGGATCAACTACCGTCAACTTTTATACAAACTTGATTTATTGTTGTATATCACTTGAATTGCAACAAATAATCGCGATATAAAAGTGTTTTTATAAACTTGATATACGTGGTATAGTGTAGTTCTACTAACGTAACTTATTATGCAAGCTGTTGCCCGCAGCTTCATCCCCGTGAATATCAGTTTTATCGCATTTCCCATACAAAATTTCATCCCCTATTTCAAGCCATTTTTCATAAAAGATAGCCTATGTTGTTCCCCAAGGTCTGTTCTAATGCTATGCCAAATTCCATAAAAATCGGTTCAGTGGTTTATGCGTGAAAGCATTTATAATATTAGAATGGATAGAGTATCCTATGTAATTAATCACTGTTGAACCCATACAATATTTATAAACAGCGACACTACACCAAGTAGGTACACAACAGGTACATTTCAGTTTGCTGTTAAACAGAAAGATAAAGCCCGCATCATGCGAAACCTTCTCTATATGAATAGGTAGTTAATTACTACCACATAAAGACTGATTTCATTATCATGTGACATACGGCAATATAATAATAGTAAATGTTTTTTTTATATATTATAGCCTACCAAAGTGACTCCACCCCGCCTGATGGTAAGCAGTCAGTGGAATCCAGAAGTGGCGGCCACTATACTAATAGCCATCGCCTTAAACTGCTGGTATAGTGGTCTCCACTATGGCGGTTGGGAATGGGGTTAGGGGAAGGGCATGAGGGAGGTGAAGAAAGAGGAAGGGGGAATATTAGGTTTTTCTGTCGAGAAATTCTCAGCATTAGCTCGGAGTCTGGAATTGTATCCGATAAATAGCAACAGACTCGCCCCTTGTTGCATGAGACCCAAAAAAAATGGCGAAACGTGAGTGGTTGAACATCTCTGCCTACCCCTTCGGAGATAAAAGGCGTGAAGCTATATCTGTATGTAGTGTATGTATGTATGTACGTATTATTATACTATTTCTTTCTTTTTAGTTTGAACTAGTTCGAGAACTTCTTTATTAAAGTAGCTAATCCTATTACCATTATAAATACGAAATTTTGTGTGTGTATGTGTGTGTGTTTGTTACCACTCAGCGCCTATACGACTGAACAAATTTCGATGAAAATTGGTATATACATAGATTCGATGCCAGAGACATAGGATATTTTTTATACCAAAAATCGGTTTGTTTCCCGAGTTACATTAACTAAACCATTTTCAACGTAGGCGGAGCCGCAAGGTGCAGCTTGTATAATAATATGATATTTAATGTCTGTCTATATGCCTATAGCCCGTACACTATTCATATATAATAAAATTCTGCCTACCTACATAAAGAGAAGGCGTGATGTCCATTATGTTACGCTATCATAAAGACAATAATAAATCTCTCTGTGTAATAAGCGTTATAATAAGTAGGCTCGCAGAACAAATATTTGTGTGAAATGAGCACAAACAGGGTTGTAAGGGTACGTACACAAACACTCATTCAACGTACGTTATTATAAATGGTGGATTAGTTAGGGGTCTTATTGTGTGGTATAAGATGGAAGATATTAGCGGGGTTTTAAATATCTTAAATTTAAATATTTTCTTTCGGTAAAGAAGTAGTAAGGTTTAGGTTTATTAAACTCTCGAAGCATCTATCTTACTGTTTGATCCTAAAGGTTCTTAGTAGATAATGTCTAAAGACAGTAAGACTAAAGCATTAATCCCGCCTTTGAATAGTGTTTGTTGCAAAAAGAAATAAAATAAAATTAATAAATACTTATATATGTTTTTGTATTTTTTATTAAACCAGATTTTCACACAAAATTTTCTTTTCTTATGTTAGTAATATCTTTAGCACGTATGCTTTTGTAGATATCACATTGATATACACACCTACTTGTCCCGTTTCGAAAAATCATTAGAGAGTCCCCAGACCACTAGACTATATTAAGATTCGATTAGATATTTTTTTTAATTTTTTGACCTAAAGTCTACATTAACCCAACAATATATATACAAAACCCGCTAAATCTTATAACTTGTACCATAATAACACCTTAACCTCAACGATGTACGGGGCTTTCTAATGAATTTAATTATATCCAACGTGTGTACATACCCGCGCGAGTACATCGACCGATTTGTTAACACAACACAAAGGATTACGGGTTAAACGGCATGTTATGATAATGGAATTCTTCCTGTGGAGCTACTCCAATTTACTTGGAATTATACGTAATATTATCTTGAATTTAAAAGTATGTTTAATGAATTCATTTTAATATAGAGGCAGGTTGGCGATATTGCTTTAAATTACAGGAAATGTGAGCAGTTTAAGAGAAAGGCTTTTGAAATGGTGGAAATGGCCTACCAAAGTGACTCCACGCTGCGTAGAGTCACTTTGGTAGGCTAAAAAAGAAGAAAAAAAAGCTCGATTCGGGATCGAAGTACTAAACAACCTACTACCAAAGTATAAGCTTATTTTACTAAAATTGACGTTTTAGCTTACTTTACTGCTCCAATTCATACAATATGTCCTTACCTGTAACAAAAATAAAACAACATTAGCTATATGAAACAACACAAGTTAAAATTACATCTTTAACTAAGGATACACAGACTCTAACTCACACATAAAAGTATAAAATTAGCACCGAACTTATTGTTCTAAGGTTACATACTCGTATTTCTTAAACCAGTTCTGTAAAAATTTTAAGTGTTTATCACAGTTCATAAGATGAGACGGGCAGAGACAGACAGACAGCGAAGCCTCAGTAAAAGGCTGCTCGTTGAACTATCGAGTTGAAATTATAAGTTCTAGGCTTTGTGCTAAGCTAAGCCTGCTAAAGCATGATATTAGTATAAATATGTTCCATGTAAGAAACATTCGCTACCATTTACGTGAAATATGAATAACTGTCAAAATGGCGCACTACTGCCTACCTCCTATTTTAAAGTGATATAGTATATTCTACCTACAAAAAGCTAACGCATAGAACACCCGGTACACAATAACCAGGTATGAGGTATGGATGTAAACGCTAGACTACAGTTTCGTTCGGCGCGGCCGTCTGTTCCCTGTCGCATTACCAACAGACAAGCTGGCTACGATAGTATCATTTATTTATTTTTACTCCCAATACAGTTTATAAAAGGGGTTTTAAATATATTGGCACTTAGGTAATTATTGACTACATAAGTTTACGTATTTCATTCATTTAAGTTTTACACTTACGTAAACAAGGGTCAAATATTAGTGCTAGTAAATCTGTATACTATTATTTATAGCGGATGAGTTTGTTTGAATGCGCTAATCTATGGAACCACCAGTCGGATTTGAATAATTCTTATGAGTATGATAGCCCAGTTTTTGAGGAAGGTTATAGGCTATGTAACATCACGCTACTGCCGACAAGAGCAGAGCAGTAACCAGAGACACGAATGAAACCACGCTGCGGGAAACTAGTCATAAATGAAGTCTCAAATACAATAGAAAATGCAGATATTTACTATGTTTGTGTATTTTAAGAAATTCCACATATCTAAGCTGTAATAGGGCATAACGTTGTCAATTTTGTGATAGTATTTAAGAAGCCAGGTGATCAGTTGATTATACACCATTGTACCGAGCCGGAGCGTCTAAATGCGAAATCATTTTCTATGAGGCAGATATCCTGTTCATGTTCGTTTTGAAAGCGAAGTTTTTAAACCCAACAACTCTTACGCCCAATCATTGAAAAATAACAATATTGTAAATTCTAAGCGTCCAACTTTTCAATATGAGCGCCATTGATAAAGTTTTGAGTTTGTTTAATGAGAACCGAGTCGAGTCAAACTTCTAATGGATTAATTGTGAATTCAGGCCTATTTAACGCTCTTAAATCTAATTATATATTGATTGTAATTATTGGGCGGTTTGGGACTGGGGGAACCTCTGAACAAATTAACAGGAAAAATCTGATATTGAAGCTCGCGTGAAATTTTATTCTTCCCGTTTTGATGGGTGACATTAAACGAGTTCTTAGTCTTGTAGTTCAAGATTACATAGTAAAAAATATTTTCACTTTTCGAAAATTCTTAAACGCGCTCCTCATGTAAAAACCTACACTAGCCAAAGTCAAATGCAAGATCATCGAAATATTGATCGTGTAAACTGTATCCCAGTCAATAAAATCACATATTTTACAACAAAAGAAACAAATACATATATCGGCACAAGTTTATGGGGCTAAACCCGTAATTTTTATACCACTGTCTCCATAAAATGACCATGAAAAATGCCGTCCAAGCCTGTGCCTCCGTGAACAAATTTATGTGGGTAAATTGAGAGTAATGACCTACTATATTGGACCGAATGCTGGAAGAGGCAAGAGTTATATAAGTATGTGATATAGGTACGTAGAGATGGTAGAAGCGAAGGTTATTTTTAATGGTCGGTTAATGTCGATTTAATTGATAAATAATAATCATTGATTTTCAGTTTATTTGTTCGCTAGTTTCAAGTTTTAGAAAAATCTATTTATTATGTCTTTTCTGGAGGTGATTGCAGTAAGCTGTGTTTATAGTGCATCTTGTTATAAAAGATGTCTACTATCACTCTTATTGAAGCTTTCTCCCTCATACGATAAGGTTGTGGAATAAGCTCCCCGTCGAGGTTTTCCCGAGAGACTACAACGTGGAGTTTTTCAAAAAAGTTGTTAAAAGGTTTTTACAGAGTCGGCAACGCGTTAGTGATACTCCTGGTGTTGCAAGCGTCCATAGGCTACGCTAACTGCTTACCATCAGGCGGGACGTATGTCCTTAGTCGTATAAAAAAGCTTATCTACTAAAAAATCACAGAATAGTACACTATATGTGACTGGCCTGTTGGTCTAGTGGTTAGTGACCCTGACCGCTAAGCCGGAGGTCGTAGGTTCGATTCCCACCCAGGACAAATCTTTGTGTGATGAGCATGATTGTTTGTTCTGTGTCTGGGTGTAATTTATCTATAATATGTATGTATTCACAAAAAAATGTATATATATGTAGTATATCAGTTGTTTAGTACCCATAACACAAGCAAATATAATTGCTATATTTGGGGCTAGATGGAGCTGTGTGAATGTGGTAAGAAAAAGTACAAATCGTAACGTAATATTTCTGCGAAATTCTCTCCGAGCACATAAGCCTGTAATACTAGTGTGTAGCAATTACAAAAATTAATACTTATGCAATCTTGCAAATGATACTCCGGGATCTGTTTATTGGATCCCGCGGGATCTGTCCGGGACTTAACACGGGATGCCCGGTCAAGTTTGGATGAGTTTGTTAGTTTTTATGTGACTTGTGTGATAAAGAGTTACATAAAGGACAATTTTACTAAATTAAGTGGTTGATTTGGTAGCGAATACGATTTTCAAGCTTGATGTGCCAGTATCTTGAAGTTTATTCCTATTATTACACTAAGTATCTCATGTTTTATTATAGAGAATGAAAAGGAATTTCATAAAGTCACTATGAGGTTCACATGCCAGTAATTTGACAAATGACTTTTAGAATGGTGTCCGCCACTTCTGGATTCCACTTACTGCTTACCATCAGGCAGAGTGGAGTCACTTTGGTAGGCTAATATAAAAAAATAAAAAAAATAAAAAATCTCTGATACTAGCAGTCAGATTTGAATAATTCTTTTTGCGTTTTATAGCCCGGTTCTTGAGGAGGTAACAGGCTATATAACAGCACGCTACTGGCGACGGAAGCAAAGCAGTAACTAAAGATGTAACTTAACGCGGGTGAAACCGCGCTGCGGGAAGTTAATAAAATAAACAGATTTTTACAATAATTTAAATCTTTAAATGAAACGTCGTCTGTTTTTGCATTGCTTATAGACGCACATAAGTACAATCAGATGGGCCGTATGCTTGTTTGCCTCCTGAGTTGTATAAAAAGGTCAAATTATGCGACTATATTTGATTTATGAGCTTAAATACATAATAAACTTTTCAATCAACCCGTTGATAAACAAAGCCCATACAAATATGTACCCACATAAATTGTTCCGCATGATTGTCAAAGTTTGCACATAGAGCGGTACCTTTAATTTTTTATTCAATAAATATAGGTAGGTTCATATACGGGCTTCAAGATTGGTCTAAATATAGAGAGGCTTTGGAAAGCATTTTACTCCCTACGTCCAGCCGTGAAACGATCGTTTGAGAAATGAAGAAATCCGCAGGTGAACCAAGGTACCCGACGTGGCTCGCAGAGTTGCTTCTCCGAAGTGCCAATGCACTGGACACATAGCTCGCAGAACTGACGGCCGCTGGGCAAAAAGGTTCTGGAGTGGCGACCACAAACCGAAAGACGCAGCGTGGGCAGATCCCTCACAAGGTGGACCGACGACATAAGATTGGCGGGCTACCGATGGGTGATGGCGGCGAACGACCGGCTAAGGTGGCGAAAATTCGGAATAAATACAGGATAGTTACGAAGACAAATGAACCAATAGCACACCTGATTGTAGAAGCTTGAACATGACAACCTCTGTGGTTTGGTGTACTGTGTACGGTCTGCCACGCAGAGGTCGCGTTTCGATTCCCGCTCAGTGCAAATATTTGTGTGCATGAACATGGCTATTTGCATTGGTCTGGGTGTTTCTATGTATAATATGTATGAATAAAAAAAATATAAGCACGTTCATCTACATTCTAGAACTCATACCACAAGCTAATATTTTATGCTTACTTTGGGTCTCGATGGCGTTGTGTGTGTATTTATTAATTTAAGCTTTCGTAGTGCCCAAGAGCCATAACAAGCTGCTAAAGCAAATGTTTGAAAGATGGTGATGAAATACTTCAAATATCTTTATTTTATTTATTTTAGTAATAGGCTAGCTGTAGGTCTTCAAAGTTTGGTAATTTACAAGATAAAGCTAGTTTTCCACTCAAAAATACCTATCAAATCAAAAATAACAAAACACTGCTATCATGCCGACCGGTCTTATAACCGTTTTGGATAAGCGAAGTAATCCTCATAATATTTCCTTAATACAGAGAAAAGGCGATACAAAATACAACCTCAAACATTTAGTAAAAGTGCTCCCTCACCGCAAACATTCAACTGTAATATAACGTTCAATTTCGAGCACTACGTTACATACTGCCTCTCTGACTGCCGAACATTCGCTTGTAAGCTTTCCGCGGCGCTGTTTCACCCGCGTCTTGGTTACTGCTCTGCTTCCGTCGCTAGTAGCGTGATGCTACATAGCCTTTAACCTTACTCGAGAACTGGGCTATCATACACAAAAAGAATTTTCAAATTCGACTAGTAGTTATGTCTAGAGATTAGCGCGTTCAAACAAACAAACAAACTCTTCCTTTTTATATAATACTTAGTATAGATTACACATTGTATCATCAAGTTTTGCACTGTAATGCTCGGTTCGCCCTCTCGCTAATGTAACGCTCGGATTTGTAACGTTACACTACAGGGTAGTGTTCGCGGTGAGGGTGCAGCTTAAGGTGAATAAATTCAAAATCAATATACACCGTCGTCTAAACTTTAGCGGTAAAACCTGTTATTGGATATGTTACTTTATTTTATTGACATCAAGGTATTGTTTTGAGTATAGTCTGACTTGGATATACGATATATAAGCAGATTGCATATTCAATATGTGATAGGAAAATTTACTGTGAGTGTATGTTTACTGACCTTATTTTGTTGGTTTGAATGTTTGTTTTAATGGACCGACTTTTTTTTACACTACTTAAGCGTTTTTATCGAAATAGCAGCTTTTAGAGTTAATATAATGCTAGCTTTTACTCGCAGCTCCACCTGCGTGAATGTCGGTTATATCGCATATTCCATACAAACTTTCATCCCCTATTTCAATCCCTATAAAGCCATTTTTTGTACCTAACCTATGTTGTTCCCTAAGGTCTATTTTATCTCTATACTAAATTTAATGAAAATCAGTTCAGTGGCTTAGGCGTGAAAGCATAACAGACAGAGAGACAGAGTAACTTTCGCATTTACCTAGTATGGATAGAGCTTGGAACCGTTGAGTATGCCTAGGTGTGTCGAAGAAAGATAATGAACTTTAAAATCCACCAAGAAACAGGCTTAAGATAATTACTAACTATAAATATTATATAAATAAATATTTACACCTAAAAATGTTTTAGTTTGTAAATGTTTACACCTATTATTTAATTTAGCATTATTTATAAATATTTTTTTTTGTGTTTAAATTATTTATTTTAATATTATATATTATTATAGGTATATTTATTTATTATTGTATCTAACTAGGTTATTATATTATGTCAGATAGCAATAATGAAAGCTTTTTCTCTGCTGACAGTGATAGCGACGGGGACTATCCGAAACTTTAGATGTACATTTTTCTGATGAATCTAAGAATTTCAATGTTGTTCACATCAATGCCCAAAGTCTCCATCTCTTTGTTGAGGTGGAACTTCATCACACTAAAATCCTTCTCGGTGTATATTATTCTCCCTCACTACGCATAGACTTTTTTTCCTCCTTTGAAAACCTGCTCGAAAATCTTATTCCCTCTTACAATCATACTATTATTATGGGTGATTTCAATACTTGTCTTCTTAAAAATGATTCCCGGTCCTCTTCTCTTACTTCCATAGTAGAATCCTGTAACCTACAAATCCTTCCTCTTAGTGCCACTCATCATTTCCCTAATTGTATTCCTTCACTTCTAGACCTTATATTGGTATCATCAAGAGAGCATGTCGCTAAGCATGGTCAATGACCAGCCGACGTGTTCTCTTATCACGATTTAGTCTACCTCTCCTACAAAATTCGTCCACCAAAGGCAAGGTCTAAAATCCTCATGCAACGCAATTTTGGTGGCATGGCACATTACTTACTGCTCAACTCCCTATATACTCTGAATATCCTCTAATACACAGTCCATCCTCAAACACGATCCTGACAAAGGTTGGGCGGAGCACTAGTATGTTTTGGATTGAGTTAGAGCTTGTAACATTCAGTAGATCTATGCTAGGATTAAGCTTCAGTTGACATTTACATGAGCTTCTGTCATTAATTCATGAAATAACTTCAATTGATTTATTAATTATACTATAGAAGTAAAAGAAGCCGGCTTGACAAAACTGTTAATTCGACTGTAATAGGTTTGACTTCCATACAAGATCAAAGTTTGTGTCGAAATTCAGTAGCACTTTTTGGAGCAATTTTTATTTATTTACTAGCGGCCCGCTCCGGCTTTGCAAGGGTGGACATTTTTTGAAACATTTTGGGATAAATAAAGATAGTTTTGTATGGGAATAAAGAAAAGTTTTTAATTTTTTTTCAGGCAACTTTTGAATTTTTCTCTCCGTAAGAACCATCCTCGTACTTCAAGGATTATTATAAAAAAATAATTAGCGAAATCGGTTTAGCTGCTCTCGAGATTTACGCTTAGCAACACATTCAGCGATTCATTTTTATATTATAGATATATATTTTTTTTTACTGCAGGGCAAATAATTTTTATATTATCTTACAAAATTACTCTACAATAAATAATGGAAAGCAATCTGAGGAAAAATTGAAAATGAAAATGATCACCCACTCTCATCACCGACTTGGACTTCGATTAAGTACTTATAGTTTATTTCCCATCGTATGCCGATAATATTTATAAATCGCATATTGAGATGTGGGAGATAATCTTCGAAAGTTGAACCCTTGGAGACTTGTGGCAACCCTCTAAGCTCAACCCTGTTGCTGATGACAAACTTTGTGTTGTATCGAACCTCAAACGGGGATTAAGGTGTGGTACAATTTGTAAGATGCAGCGTGAATAAAGATGGAAAGAAATTTATTTAAGAATTTTCTCTGATATTTTGTTTTGTATACACCCGTATATAAAACAAATTCAAACAAACAAAACAAGTAGAGTACATTTAGAAAAATACTTGGTATTGTGTTACAATAATCTATGATTTGTAGAAGGCAATTTATAAAATGAAACCAGATGCCCTAAACAAGTTAGCTTATGTCAATCCCTATCCAATTTTTCTATCTATTCTATGAATACAATAGAAATCTATGCCACTTGTCTAGGGCCTCAGGTTAGCTAGTTTGTTATACTTACAATCTGTACAGTACCTACAGGAACCAGAAACTAGACATTGAACTGAATTTTTAAAAATAAGCTTGCTGACAGTTAATATAAATTTCCAATTTATAGTTGATATTCAATTATTACATAAAAATAAGATACGCACATTTCTTGAATTCAAGAATATTATCAATTGTCACTTATCTGAAAACGTTGTATACGGAGATTAAATCATATATTATGTAACAAAAAAACACAAAATCCTTAATCGCCACCGCTCATAAATCGCACAATACCAACCAACCAATAGCATTCGCGCAAAAGATTAAGAAGTCACCAGACGAACACGCTTCCTTACTTTGTTGCCTTAAGCCAGGGCTGCCACGGACCGACTTTGCCCAAACTTTTATTTATTACTACTTTTTGTTACAATTTTATTAGTTAACTACTGGAGCAGTAGAGTTTGACTTTTTCATTTGTTTGGATTGATTTTTGTACAACTTTGGTGTACTTATCAGATTATGTCTGTATTTAACTCTGTTCGTTAAGTAAATAGTTAAGATTAATGTACCAATAACTAAGAGATACGATAGACTTGTTTTCAAGTATGATAAGTTTAACTTTAGGATTGCTGCTTGCTGCTAATCGGATTTTTATTCAGATAACTATGAATATACAATAATTAAATAATTAGAATTCTTCGGTGGTACTTAAATATTACTTTGTGCTTTGTGTATCATGGTGGGTGGTGTGTATATTAGGTTGCAATTTAAAGTATAAAAGTTACTTTTTTAATAATGTTGTATCTTTGGTGGGAAAAGGCATAATCCGTAACACGCAGTTTTAGACATTTCTTATCTTTTGCCGATTATCATGCATTTTCTTATTATATAACTTTTCCACCTCCACTTACGGAACGATATGTAGTTTCCAAGTTCGTCTTGATAAAGATACAGATTAATTTATTATGTAAGTGTGTACAAATCAGTTATATACGGTACTGACAAGCAATGACTAACTGATGGTCAGTGGAGAGAAAGCGTAGCTTCGATTCCTACACGGGACAAAAGTTTGTGTAATTCATAAATATTTGTGATGAGTCTGAATTTTTGTCTTCCTTGTTTGCTAACTAACAGGGATCAAGCCCTGTACGAACAGGGCTTGTTCCCTATAGTAGGGGATAGCTTAAAAAAAGTTAAGGTAATCAACATGACTACACATATCAAAAATATGTTCCAACTATATTGTAAGTAAATAATAAAGTATAAGCCAACACATATTGTAACAATAATAATTTTATTTCCTAAACAGCAAACCACTTGACTCACACAAATCTAGACCAAATGGTTCGGCATAACACTATTTCCCTATTTGCGACACAGAATTTATCTCGTAAATGCCAGACCATTTATTTGCGAAATAAATAAAATCATCTCACGTGCGCGTCAACCCTACGTCACGCACACACTCACACTAAGAGCAGCGATCAATCACAGCCACGAGACACACACGGATACATACATACAAATCCGCTAATCCATACTAATATTATAACGCGAAAGTAGCTCTGTCTGCTACGCTTTCACACCTAAACTACAGAACCGATTTTGATGAAATTTGGTATAGAGATAGAGTAGACTTTGGGAAACAACATAGTTTATCTTTTCTTGCGAACTCAAACTCAAAGCATTTATTACATTTTGATCATAAAGTATGATTCTTATGAAAAGTCAACATTACATGAAGTCAGCCAATTGACCTACAGCCAGTTCGCTGACGAGGTAGAGCTGTGAGAAGAACTGGCAAGAAACTCACGCCACTCTCTTTAATCGCCAGATAATTACAGTTATTTGTATGAGTTACAATTTAAACACTCAACGCAACTAAAAACCCATACAAAGTAAATATTACAAATTAACCAATTAATATAATTACTAAAATTAAAGAAAGAAAAGAGAGGATTTCAATTATTTAGTTTCATCTAGTATGGTAATTTGACTATGTATTTTGAAAAATGGCTAAAAGAAGTTGAAATGGGGAATGAAAGTTTGTATGAAATATGCGATAACCGTCATTCACGCGGGCAGAGCTGCGTGCAACAGCTAGTATAACATAAGTGTGCTTTACAAAAGTTAGGGGTGGCACTACCCTAATAATATACGGAATGAGTTTTTCTTGTAACTAGGGTCTATTTTGTGGTCTTTTATAATGGTTATGATATGTGATTTTTCTTGAGAGAAGTGGTTTTTGAGGTTATAGTCGAGGTTTAGAATGTTAAATAGAGGGAATATTGTTATTACTTTATTGGATGAATCCATTAAGTTGTAAATAAAAATAGGCAGAAAAGTAGGAGAAAAAGAAAATAGAGAGAGGACAAAAATATGTACTTTTTGCTTGTTGAAAACAATTTTAATATTTGTCATCAAATCAATTTTTATATCTGTACTTATTGAACACACATTATTGAGATTATATATTTTTTATGTTTTTTTCCCTCGTAAATACACTCACGACTTTTTGCCGAAAATGGCAGTTCTCTTATATAAAAATAAGACTATTACTTCTTGTATTCATGAGAGTATGTATATAATAGCTTGCCGCTATACTGTTACTTTACGTTTTAGTCTAAATAAAATAATAAATAAAAATCTGTCCATTGCCTAAAAATAGAGTATGTCTTAATAGAAGAGAGAAGACATAATAAATATTGGGTAGCGCTGATTTTCAGTTACCCTTCGTGACATGTTGAGCGTAATAGTGAAATAAGTCTTTTACTCGACAAGTCGCCCAAGTATTAAGGAGTTTTTGCTAAAATTGACTTGACAGGTGAATTAGAGAAACTATAGTGGTGAAAATCGACGTAACTATCCGCCCTGAGGGAATATATATACACTTTACTAATGGGATCGTTATAGTTTAGATTAAAACTAAAAAAAAATATACATATTTACTAACACCAGCACGTACAGACTTGATGGCTGCTTCTGACAACGCAGTCATTGTGACTGCGTTCTGTGCCAGCACTATATAAAAACTTTGGTAGTCATCAAAACGCTAAGGAGAAGACCATATTTAATCAGGCCTTTATGGTAAAATTTAGCACTGACGTTACCAAAAATAGTAAAATGAAAATACTTCACTCATTACATTTTTTCTAATAACTAGCTTCGTTAGCGAGTTTCACAAAGCCTTCAACGATAATGTGTACAGATTAAGCTCAGAACACTACACTATTATAGGAAACCTATTTACTTTGAAATTTTCTGTTCACCACGATGTAAGAGCCGGCGATTAATGATCAATGATAAGCGCCATTTAGGGTAAAATTTTAGTTTGTCAGGAATGTAAGCAATCTAAAGATTGAATATAACAAAATTGGATAAATATGTTGCTATAGTTATTCTTTATAAGTTTATTTTTTTATGTTTTTGTTTGTTTGACGTTAACATAACAATTGTTTATTTATCTCGACTGTATTGAATAGGTACCGTTAAAAATTTGAAGTCACATAAGTTTTTAAAATCATATTACTTTTAAATTTATCTTGGACATTATTTGGACTTGACTTAACAAAAACATCGTGTAAACATGTCCAAGTGAAGGTCCTTGTGAAACACCTTACTCGTACAACAAGCGATAAACGTTGTTGATTCACATTTTCTTTCTTCCTCTTTAAATAAATCTAAAACATAGTGAATCAAATCGTGTACACATAGTAACGCGAGTCGAGTACCCAAGTCCATAATATTATAATTAGGTACGGACATTAAGAGCCTGGCCGTGCCTTATCTCGCCGGGATATCGCCAGGTGGGCGCTAAAAATAAATAGTTATTGCTAAAAAATAATAAGCTAAATTAAGTTTGACCGAATAATTTTGCTTTTAAATTTTATATATTTTTGCGGTAAGAAATGGTACTCTTTGGTCATAGTTAAATAATAATTATTGTCGTCCTTTCAAGCATTCGAGATTGCAGAGCCTCATTTTTGAACGTGGCACATCCCCATAATAATAATATCACAACTACACACAACGACATCTAGACCCAAAGTAAGCACATATTATAGCTTGTGTTATGAACTTATGAGTTCTAGAATGCGGAATACACACTTAAATACTTGTTTTTGTAAATACATACATATTATACAGAGAAACACCTAAACCAATGCAAATAGACATGTTCATGCACACAAATATTTGCACTGAGCAGGAATCGAATCCGCGACCTCTGGGTGACAGTCAGTACACAGTACCGCCAAACCACAAAGACAGTGAAGATTTGAAACAAATTAACAAAAATGCAGCATCACGTATTATCTTGCCTTTTTAAATTCAATACAATACGCTATTTGTCGTTTGGTTTCTCTAACAATAAATACATAATGTGTAGTCATAAATCTCGCGCATATTAAAATATCGGCGTCAGCTGGTCTGTAACCGCTCGTCGACAGTATTTCACATGCCGGGATACATTCGCCATGTTTAATGCATTTGCTGCGTGGGGATAAATTGCTGGAAGTCAAACCAGCGTTTGCGATGTAAGGATTAGTGCTACTGTTAGCGAACAGCATACAGTAACTCGCTATTAATTTGACGTAGAATATAGGCCTTGGCCAAAAAGAGACGCCATAGTCACCACAAAATGCTTATATATGCAGTTTATTCCCAAGTAAGAAGTCATTTTAATTTCTGGCAGGCATTGTACAGAAGTTGAAGTGAGACAGGCATAATACCTTCTTCAATGTTTTGCGCAGGATGGATGTTTTAAATTGATGATGCACGATATTTTCAGCTCCTTATTACCTGCTAACCATTCACCCACCTAGCTCGCTCTCACTCACACCCTATCCTTTAAACCAAAAACCAGTACTAAGTACAATATCAAACAAATTGTTAGTCTATTTGTTTAAAGTTTAACATGAAGTTTGAACTGTTTTATTTTGTTTGAAGAGAGGCTAAGATGTAATTATATATCTGAAATAGTTTAAATGCTTAACAAGTAACTAATAGGCTACACGATAGACCCTAATTAGTTGTTTAACAAAAATAGCACTTCACTTTTTCTCACAACGCCACCATAGTGAAGGCCATCTGAGCAGTTTGAACCGATGGCTTTTGGAATGGTGGCCATTACTTCAGGATTCTACCCACTGCATACCATTAGACTGAGTGAAGTCACTTTGGTGGGCTTTTATAAAAAACTTGACTTTCTCATAGCGGCAAATATATTTTATTTAAAACTGTATTCATAAAAAAACATTGGAAAAATCCCATAAAACCCATCTCAATAACTCACGTCGTCACCCCCTCCAACTACAGCTTTGAAGTTTTTCCCATCATTGTAATGTAGCTGAGCCTCAGATTCATCGAGAATGTTTGACTAAGTACCTTATTATGTGTACTGTATTATCTATTTACCTTTTTATTTATCTCTCTAACTTAAAGTACCTTATGAGTGACATTTGCTATTTTATCTAGTCAGTTCCCTGATCAAATAATTACCTTAGCCTGGTGGCTTTCTATATAAGATCTTTATTTGAAACTAGCTGTTGCCCGCAGCTCCGTGCGCGTAAATGTCGGTTACATCGCATAATATTATTTATTTAATTAAAATAAACGTAGCCTAAGTTACTCCTCATTACATCAGCTACCTGCCAATAAAAGTCCCTTCAAAATCGGTCCAGCCATTTCAGAGATTAGCCGGAACAAACAGACAGACAGACAAAAATTGTAAAAAAAAATATTTTGGTGTATGTACCGTATATATACTCATATATATGTAGTAAAAAACGATTATTTCAATATTACAGACACTCCAATTTTATTCTACGATCCATTCCATTGCATCTATGTATACATAGATGCAATGGAATGGATCGTTTAGCGCTGAATCGCTTTTACAATATGTCGATACTGTCTATATTGACAGCGCTTCAGCGCCGAACGAAAAATTTTGAATTTTGAAGAATCTTGGACTAAAGTTTGCGTAAAGCCACTGTAAGTATTGCAGAACAATATGAAAACAAGCCTTTGCCGACTTAAGGAAAAGGAGAACGAAGGATAAGAAAGAAAAGAAAGAAGACAGAGGAAGTGCTTGAGTTTCAACCCTTTAGAAAAACGATATTCAGTATGTTCACAATAGATTTCTATTAAATTCCACATTGAATTAACTACTAACTCCAAGAAACCACACTTTATAAAATAACGCATAACTCACCAAGAAAATATAAAAACATAAATTGACATGAACGATACACTTGTTACGCTCATTTGGCCAGACGTCCGGGTAATCCGGACGACAGGTTGATCCGGATGTTGCCCGGGTAAACCTTAACAACTATTTTGTAACTCCTGTCTATCGCGGTGTCCCATTTTGTCGTGTTAACCCTCCGCTAGAGTTTTTTAACCTTTTTGTTTATAAGATATTAAGTGACTGAAGGTTTTTTAAGATTTATTGTAGAAACTGACAACAATTAAATTTGATAAAACATCAAGCGGTTTTCTATAAGGGGTTGGCAGAGTTAAGTTTAACGCGCGTTTTATAAACGATGTTAGGTTTCAGTCTCATGTAATATACGACTAGAGCAACCATTTTTTTTATCATCTAATAACACTAATACACACAAAATAAATGTTTGTTTGAATCAGATTAACACATATTGCATAGTCTTATAATATTGACATAATTATATTACATTGTCTTCTTTAAGAAAACAGGTCTACCTGTCTGAATGGAAGAAGAAGCATAATGAGTTCAAGAACACTTTTTTTTTTAATATCATCCTACCAAAGTGACTCCACCCCGCCTGATGGTAAGCAGTCAGTGGAATCCAGAAGTGGTGGCCACCATACCAAAAGTTATCGTCTTAAACTGCTGGTATGGTGGCCTCCACTATGGCGGCTGGGAATGGGGTTAGAGGAAGGGAATGAGGGAGGTGAGGAAAAAGGAAAGGGGGGAAATTGGGCCTCCGGCACTCTCACTCACCGAACGAAACGCAGTAGTAAGGATACTACTACTCTTAAGTCGATCTTCTATGAGAGGGTAGTACTTCCCCGGACGATCTGGCCCATTCATGCTGAAACCAGCGTGGATCAACTACCGTCAACTTTTATACAAACTTGATTTATTGTTGTATATCACTTGAATTGCAACAAATAATCGCGATATAAAAGTGTTTTTATAAACTTGATATACGTGGTATAGTGTAGTTCTACTAACGTAACTTATTATGCAAGCTGTTGCCCGCAGCTTCATCCCCGTGAATATCAGTTTTATCGCATTTCCCATACAAAATTTCATCCCCTATTTCAAGCCATTTTTCATAAAAGATAGTCTATGTTGTTCCCCAAGGTCTGTTCTAATGCTATGCCAAATTCCATAAAAATCGGTTCAGTGGTTTATGCGTGAAAGCATTTATAATATTAGAATGGATAGAGTAGCCTATGTAATTAATCACTGTTGAACCCATACAATATTTATAAACAGCGACACTACACCAAGTAGGTACACAACAGGTACATTTCAGTTTGCTGTTAAACAGAAAGATAAAGCCCGCATCATGCGAAACCTTCTCTATATGAATAGGTAGTTAATTACTACCACATAAAGACTGATTTCATTATCATGTGAAATACGGCAATATAATAATAGTAAATGTTTTTTTTTTATATTATAGGCTACCAAAGTGACTCCACCCCGCCTGATGGTAAGCAGTCAGTGGAATCCAGAAGTGGCGGCCACTATACTAATAGCCATCGTCTTAAACTGCTGGTATAGTGGTCTCCACTATGGCGGCTGGGAATGGGGTTAGGGGAAGGGCATGAGGGAGGTGAGGAAAGAGGAAGGGGGAGAATATTGGGTTTTCTGTCTTGAAATTCTCAGTATTAGCTCGGAGTCTGGAATTGTGTCCGATAAATAGCAACAGACTCGCCCCTTGTTGCATGAGACCCAAAAAAAATGGCGAAACGTGAGTGGTTGAACATCTCTGCCTACCCCTTCGGAGATAAAAGGCGTGAAGCTATATCTGTATCTAGTGTATGTATGTATGTACGTATTATTATACTATTTCTTTCTTTTTAGTTTGAACTAGTTCGAGAACTTCTTTATTAAAGTAGCTAATCCTATTAACATTATAAATGCGAAATTTTGTGTGTGTATGTGTGTGTGTATAAACACACACACATACACACACAAAGCGCCTATACGACTGAACGAATTTTGATGAAAATTGGTATATACATAGATTCAATGCCAGAGACGGACATAGGATATTTTTTATACCAAAAATCGGTCTGATTCTCGAGTTACATTAACTAAACCATTTTCAACGTAGGCGGAGCCGCAGAGTGCAGCATATATAATAATATGATATTTAATGTCTGTCTATATGCCTATAGCCCGTACACTATTCATATATAATAAAATTCTGCCTACCTACATAAAGAGAAGGCGTGATGTCCATTATGTTACGCTATCATAAAGACAATAATAAATCTCTCTGTGTAATAAGCGTTATAATAAGTAGGCTCGCAGAACAAATATTTGTGTGAAATGAGCACAAACAGGGTTGTAAGGGTACGTACACAAACACTCATTCAACGTACGTTATTATAAATGGTGGATTAGTTAGGGGTCTTATTGTGTGGTATAAGATGGAAGATATTAACTGGGTTTTAAATATCTTAAATTTAAATATTTTCTTTCGGTAAAGAAGTAGTAAGGTTTAGGTTTATTAAACTCTCGAAGCATCTATCTTACTGTTTGATCCTAAAGGTTCTTAGTAGATAATGTCTAAAGACAGTAAGACTAAAGCATTAATCCCGCCTTTGAATAGTGTTTGTTGCAAAAAGAAATAAAATAAAATTAATAAATACTTATATATGTTTTTGTATTTTTTATTAAACCAGATTTTCACACAAAATTTTCTTTTCTTATGTTAGTAATATCTTTAGCACGTATGCTTTTGTAGATATCACATTGATATACACACCTACTTGTCTCGTTTCGAAAAATCATTAGAGAGTCCCCAGACCACTAGACTATATTAAGATTCGATTAGATATTTTTTTTAATTTTTTGACCTAAAGTCTACATTAACCCAACAATATATATACAAAACCCGCTAAATCTTATAACTTGTACCATAATAACACCTTAACCTCAACGATGTACGGGGCTTTCTAATGAATTTAATTATATCCAACGTGTGTACATACCCGCGCGAGTACATCGACCGATTTGTTAACACAACACAAAGGATTACGGGTTAAACGGCATGTTATGATAATGGAATTCTTCCTGTGGAGCTACTCCAATTTACTTGGAATTATACGTAATATTATCTTGAATTTAAAAGTATGTTTAATGAATTCATTTTAATATAGAGGCAGGTTGGCGATATTGCTTTAAATTACAGGACATGTGAGCAGTTTAAGAGAAAGGCAAATTTTGAAATGGTGGAAATGGCCTACCAAAGTGATTCCACGCTGCGTGGAGTCACTTTGGTAGGCTAAAAAAGAAGAAAAAAAAAAGCTTGATTCGGGATCGAAGTACTAAACAACCTACTACCAAAGTATAAGCTTATTTTAATAAAATTGACGTTTTAGCTTACTTTACTGCTTCAATTCATACAATATGTCCTTACCTGTAACAAAAATAAAACAACATTAGCTATATGAAACAACACAAGTTAAAATTACATCTTTAACTAAGGATACACAGACTCTAACTCACACATAATAGTATAAAATTATACTTTTATGTGTATTACATACTCGTATTTCTTAAACCAGTTCTGTAAAAATTTTAAGTGTTTATCACAGTTCATAAGATGAGACGGGCAGAGACGGACAGACAGACAGCGAAGCCTCAGTAAAAGGCTGCTCGTTGAACTATCGAGTTGAAATTATAAGTTCTAGGCTTTGTGCTAAGCTAAGCCTGCTAAAGCATGATATTAGTATAAATATGTTTCATGTACGAAACATTCGCTACCATTTACGTGAAATATGAATAACTGTCAAAATGGCGCACTACTGCCTACCTCCTATTTTAAAGTGATATAGTATATTCTACCTCTATTTTCAAAATACCCTGCGCTTGCCAGAATGTAAAAAATAAAAGAAATAGCAGTAAATTAGAATAGAAGAATATATAATTATGTATTGTATGTATGTCAATAAATAAGTATTTAATAATTTGTATTTATCTTATTGTCCATGCCCCAGCTTTTATTTATATTTACTTTTCTGTATATATAAGTATATATTCGTTTCCTCTGTCCGTGTGTCACTGCGGGGGTGCCAACTGAAAACCAGCGCTGGGTGTTATCATGCCCAGCAAATGCTGAGTTGGCGACCCGTTTGATGTAAGCACGCCGACAGCATACCTAGTGCCTATTTACAATTTAATCTATGTTATGTGCCTAAATTTTTGGTTGTTTATTACTTTTTTTTTAATTATTATTGTATAATGTGCAAATTTATGTGTTGTCTGTGGCTTACGTCAAATAAATGTATTTTCTTTCTTCTTTCTTTCTTTCTTACCTACAAAAAGCTAACGCATAGAACACCCGGTACACAATAACCAGGTATGAGGTATGGATGTAAACGCTAGACTACAGTTTCGTTCGGCGCGGCCGTCTGTTCCCTGTCGCATTACCAACAGACAAGCTGGCTACGATAGTATCATTTATTTATTTTTACTCCCAATACAGTTTATAAAAGGGGTTTTAAATATATTGGCACTTAGGTAATTATTGACTACATAAGTTTGCGTATTTCATTCATTTATGTTTTACACTCACGTAAACAAGGGTCAAATATTAGTGCTAGTAAATCTGTATACTATTATTTATAGCGGATGAGTTTGTTTGAATGCGCTAATCTCTCGAACCACCAGTCGGATTTGAATAATTCTTATGAGCATGATAGCCCAGTTTTTGAGGAAGGTTATAGGCTATGTAACATCACGCTACTGGCGAAAAGAGCAGAGCAGTAACCAAAGACACGAATGAAACCGCGCTGCGGGAAGCTAGTCATGAATGAAGTCTCAAATACAATAGAAAATGCAGATATTTACTATGTTTGTGTATTTGAAGAAATTCCACATATCTAAGCTGTAATAGGGCATAACATTGTCAATTTTGAGATAGTATTTAAGAAGCCAGGTGATCAGATGATTATACACCATTGTACCGAGCGTCTAAATGCGAAATCATTTTCTATGAGGCAGATATCCTGTTCATGTTCGTTTTGAAAGCGAAGTTTTTAAACCCAACAACTCTTACGCCCAATCATTGAAAAATAACAATATTGTAAATTCTAAGCGTCCAACTTTTCAATATGAGCGCCATTGATAAAGTTTTGAGTTTGTTTAATGAGAACCGAGTCGAGTTAAACTTCTAATGGATTAATTGTGAATTCAGGCCTATTTAACGCTCTTAAATCTAATTATATATTGATTGTAATTATTGGGCGGTTTGGGACTGGGGGAACCTCTGTACAAATTAACAGGAAAAATCTGATGTTGAAGCTCGCGTGAAATTTCATTCTCCCCGTTTTGATGGGTGACATTAAACGAGTTGTTAGTCTTGTAGTTCAAGATTACATAGTAAAAAATATTTTCAATTTTCGAAAACTCTTAAACGCGCTCCTCATGTAAATTCCTACACTAGCCAAAGTCAAATGTAAGATCATCGAAATATTGATCGTGTAAACTGTATCCCAGTCAATAAAATCACATATTTTACAACAAAAGAAACAAATACATATATCGGCACAAGTTTATGGGGCTAAACCCGTAATTTTTATACCACTGTCTCCATAAAATGACCATGAAAAATGCCGTCCAAGCCTGTGCCTCCGTGAACAAATTTATGTGGGTAAATTGAGAGTAATGACCTACTATATTGGACCGAATGCTGGAAGAGGCAAGAGTTATATAAGTATGTGATATAGGTACGTAGAGATGGTAGAAGCGAAGGTTATTTTTAATGGTCGGTTAATGTTGATTTAATTGATAAATAATAATCGTTGATTTTCAGTTTATTTGTTCACTAGTTTCAAGTTTTAGATAAATCTATTTATTATGTCTTTTCTGGAGGTGATTGCAGTAAGGTCTTAACTAGTATGCAGGAAATGCTACTGCTGTGTTTATAGTGCATCTTGTTATAAAAGCTGTCTACTATCACCTTTATTAAAGCTGTCGCCCTCGTACAATAAGATTGTAGATTTCCCGCGAGACTAAAACATGTAGTTCTTCAAAACAAGAGTTAGAAGGTTTTTAACAGAGTCGGCAAGGCGTTAGTGATACTCCTGGTGTTGCAAGCGTCCATAGGCTACGCTAACTGCTTACCATCAGGCGGGACGTATGTCCTTAGTCGTATAAAAAAGCTTATCTACTAAAAAATCACAGAATAGTACACTATATGTGACTGGCCTGTTGGTCTAGTGGTTAGTGACCCTGACCGCTAAGCCGGAGGTCGTAGGTTCGATTCCCACCCAGGACAAATCTTTGTGTGATGAGCATGTTTTTTTGTTCTGTGTCTGGGTGTAATTTATCTATAATATGTATGTATTCACAAAAAAATGTATATTATATGTAGTATATCAGTTGTTTAGTACCCATAACACAAGCAAATATAATTGCTTAATTTGGGGCTAGATGGAGCTGTGTGAATGTGGTAAGAAAAAGTACAAATCGTAACGTAATATTTCTGCGAAATTCCCTCCGAGCACATAAGCCTGTAATACTAGTGTGTAGCAATTACAAAAATTAATACTTATGCAATCTCGCAAATGATACTTCGGGATCTGTTTATTGGATCCCGCGGGATCTGTTCGGGACTTAACACGGGATGGCCGGTCAAGTTTGGATGAGTTTGTTAGTTTTTATGTGACTTGTGTGATAAAGAGTTACATAAAGGACAATTTTACTAAATTAAGTGGTTGATTTGGTAGCGAATACGATTTTCAAGTTTGATGTGCCAGTATCTTGAAGTTTATTCCTATTATTACACTAAGTATCTCATGTTTTATTATAGAGAATGAAAAGGAATTTCATAAAGCCACTATGAGGTTCACATGCCAGTAATTTGACAAATGGTTTTTAGAATGGTGTCTAGTACTCCTAGACTTAACTAATTGCTTATCATAAGACAGATAGATTAATTTGATAGACTAATCTATAAAGCGGAAGAGTCTGTTTGTTTGAACGAGCTAATCTCTGATACTAGCAGTCAGATTTGAATAATTCTTTTTGCGTTTTATAGCCCGGTTCTTGAGGAGGTAACAGGCTATATAACAGCACGCTACTGGCGACGGAAGCAAAGCAGTAACTAAAGATGTAACTTAACGCGGGTGAAATCGCGCTGCGGGAAGTTAATAAAATAAACAGATTTTTACAATAATTTAAATCTTTAAATGAAACGTCGTCTGTTTTTGTATTGCTTATAGACGCACATAAGTACAATCAGATGGGCCGTATGCTTGTTTGCCTCCTGAGTTGTATAAAAAGGTCAAATTATGCGACTATATTTGATTTATGAGCTTAAATACATAATAAACTTTTCAATCAACCCGTTGATCAACAAAGCCCATACAAATATGTACCCACATAAATTGTTCCGCATGATTGTCAAAGTTTGCACATAGGGCAGTACCTTTAATTTTTTATTCAATAAATATAGGTAGGTTCATATACGGGCTTCAAGATTGGTCTGATATTGAGAGGCTTTGGAAAGCACTTTACTCCTTACGTCCAGCCGTGAAACGATCGTTTGAGAAATGAAGAAATCCGCAGGTGAACCAAGGTACCCGACGTGGCTCGCAGAGTTGCTTCTCCGAAGTGCCAATATACAGGACACATAGCTCGCAGAACTGACGGCCGTTGGGCAAAAAGATTCTGGAGTGGCGACCACAAACCGAAAGACGCAGCGTGGGCAGATCCCTCACAAGGTGGACCGACGACCTTATAAGGTTGGCGGGCCACCGATGGGTGATGGCAGCGAACGACCGGCTAAAGTGGCGAAAATTCGGAGAGGCCTATGTCCAGCAGTGGACATCTATTGACTGATATGTTGATGATGATGAGAAGGTTTTTTATTACAATGTTGCCTTGGATGACTTTTTAGCTAAATACAGGATAGTTACAAAGACAAATGAACCAATAGCACACCTGATTGTAAAAGCTTGAACATGACAACCACCGTGGATCGGTGGTACTGTGTACAGTCTGCCACGCAGAGGTCGCGGTTTCGATTCCCGCTCAGTGCAAATATTTGTGTGCATGAACTGCTATTTGCATTGGTCTGGGTGTTTCTATGTATAATATGTATGAATAAAAAAAATATAAGCACGTTCATCTACATTCTAGAACTCATACCACAAGCTAATATTTTATGCTTACTTTGGGTCTCGATGGCGTTGTGTGTGTATTTATTAATTTAAGCTTTCGTAGTGCCCAAGAGCCTTATCAAGCTGCTAAAGCAAATGTTTGAAAGATGGTGATGAAATACTTCAAATATCTTTATTTTATTTATTTTAGTAATAGGCTAGCTGTAGGTTATCAAAGTTTGGTAATTTACAAGATAAAGCTAGTTTTCCACTCAAAAATACCTATCAAATCAAAAATAACAAAACCTTGCTATCATGCCGACCGATCTTATAACCGTTTTGGATAAGCAAAGTAATCCTCATAATATTACCTTAATACAGAGAAAAGGCGAAACAAAATACAACCTCAAACATTTAGTAAAAGTGCTCCCTCACCGCAAACATTCAACTGTAATATAACGTTCAATTTCGAGCACTACGTTACATACTGCCTCTCTGACTGCCGAATATTCGTTTGTAAGCTTTCCGCGGCGCTGTTTCACCCGCGTCTATGGTTACTGCTCTGCTCCCGTCGCTAGTAGCGTGATGCTACATAGCCTTTAACCTTACTCGAGAACTGGGCTATCATACACAAAAAGAATTTTCAAATTCGACTAGTAGTTTGTCTGTATATGTGTGTTTGTCTGTGTATGTCTATAGATTAGCGCGTTCAAAAACAAACAAACTCTTCCTTTTTATATAATACTTAGTATAGATTACACATTGTATCATCAAGTTTTGCACTGTAATGCTCGGTTCGCCTCCCTCGCCAATGTAATGCTCGGATTTGTAACGTTACACTACAGGGTAGTGCTCGCGGTGAGGGTGCAGCTTAAGGTGAATAAATTCAAAATCAATATACACCGTCGTCTAAACTTTAGCGGTAAAATCTGTTATTGGATATGTTACTTTATTTTATTGACGTCAAGGTATTGTTTTGAGTATAGTCTGGCTTGGATATACGATATATAAGGAAATTGCATATTCAATATATGATAGGAAAATTTACTGTGAGTGTATGTTTACTGATCTTATTTTGTTGGTTTGAATGTTTGTTTTAATGGTTCGACATTTTGTTGTACACTGCTTATGCGTTTTTATCGAAATAGCAGCTTTTAGAGTTAATATAATGCTAGCTTTTACTCGCAGCTCTGTCTGCGTGAATGTCGGTTATATCGCATATTCCATACAAACTTTCATCCCCTATTTCAATCCCTATAAAGCCATTTTTTGTACCTAACCTATGTTGTTCCCTAAGGTCTATTTTATCTCTATACTAAATTTAATGAAAATCGGTTCAGTGGCTTAGGCGTGAAAGCATAACAGACAGACAGACAGAGTAACTTTCGCATTTACCTAGTATGGATAGAGCTTGGAACCGTTGAGTATGCCTAGGTGTGTCGAAGAAAGATAATGAACTTTAAAATCCACCAAGAAACAGGCTTAAGATAATTACTAACTGTGGTAAATTAAGTTCATCTTACTTTATACTTATACCAAAAATTAACAGTTTATATAATATCTGAAACATTTATCACAGTTCACATGTTGCCTTTACCTTTTATAGCAATATGCAAATTGAGGCAGCCTGTAAAGCACACATTTTACTTTTTAATTTTTCTTTACAACATAGAAAGCTGTAAGTAATTAAGTATCTATAGAGTTAAGTGTATTGCCTGCGTCACTTTGCATGTTACTTGAAACTGTAACTTACAAAAATTGTAATAACCTAGCGATTAAAAAGAGTGGCCTGAGTTTCTTGCCAGTTCTTCTCATGGCTCTACTTCGTCAGCGAACTGGCTGTAGTTTAATTTGCTGACATTTTGTAAACTTTGACGTTCATAAGTGTTAATTTAATTAACTTAAATGAATAAACATATATTTCATTTCATTTCATTTCATTTCATTACTTCGCTAGGATATTTTAAACCCAAAATTATTTATTTTCTAGTGTTACGGTATAAAGGTTTTCAGGAAGCCATAAAAGCCACAACTAGTTTATTCTTTTATTCTACGAATAATAATTTTGTTATTCCTAGAGTTAATTTTATGAACAGAAAAGGAAATGGCTGTGTAAATTATTATTAGTTAATGATAAATAAATAATAATGTATCTGATTTACACAGTTTATTACTTTAAATAAACAATTGGTTTACAGTTTAAAAACTGTTTATCATAGACCACCATGAATTAGATTTTATGTCGTTTAAACGGCATCATAGTAGTAGTTTGTAGTAGTAGATCCACGCTGGTTTCAGCATGAATGGGTCGGATCGACCGGGGAAGTACTACCCTCTCATAGAAGATCGACGTAAGAGTAATGGTATTCGTACTATTGCGTTCCGCTCGGTGAGTGAGAGTGCCGGAGGCCCAACTGATGCAAAGATGGCAATCCTCGCAGCATGTGTGGGACCAGCTGAGTATCCGCGGAGTCATTGTGTGGGTGGTGTGGGTCGACCCGCCGGCCAGGGAGACCCGTAGAAACGGTGGTGCCGCTGGCCGCCCGCGGCATAGTACAGGGGCCCAACTAGGCCTAACCACCCTAGGAGGCTGCCCCACCAGGTCGCGCATAATCCCGGAGTGGTTCGTCGTGCCGGTTGGTGACCGGATGGTGGGACCCGGCGACCATTTCCGAGAGGGTACGGGAGCCCTTCCGTCCGGCGGATCGGCTACCACCATGCCACACAGTTAAATGACGAAGCAATACTCGGCACCTTGTCTAGCCTTGCTGCGAGGGCAGTCATCTTTTCCACGCCCCTTCCTTCACCCTCTAACATGGCAGCACGCAAAAAAGCAGCAGGTCAAACAGCGGCATCTTCCTCCCCCACCAACCCGCTATTTGAGGTGGAGTTCACTAACATCCGTGGACTCCATTCAAACCTCAACGCCGTCCACCAACACCTCGAGACGGCACGGCCGGCTTTGCTTTTCCTAACGGAGACACAAATACGCCGCCCTGACGACACGGCATACCTGCACTACCCCGGCTATGTGCTCGAGGAGCGCTTTCGCGCTAAGGCCGGAGTATGCGCATTCGTCAGGGCGGATGTTTGCGTTCGCCGTCTGCGCTGCCTAGAGGACCCATCCTACCCCATCCTTTGGCTTCACGTTGATCTTGGTTCTCTGAGCCGGGTCTACGCGTGCCTTTACCGTTCCCACTCCGGAGATTTGGAGACAACTCGACTCTTTGACCATCTGAGTCAGGCGGCAGACTTAGCGCAGGAGCGGTTTCCGAACGCGGAACTGGTGTTTCTGGGAGACTTTAACGCCCACCACGAGACCTGGTTGGGTTCTCTCAGAACAGACCATGCGGGACGAGCCGCCCATGCATTCGCTCTCACGCATGACCTGACGCAACTGGTAATCCATCCCACCAGGATACCAGATATTCCAGGTCAAGCGCCCTCTTTGCTAGACCTACTGCTGACGAGTCACCCAGACCAATACAGTGTTTCGGTCCACGCCCCACTGGGTAATTCCGACCACTGTTTGGTCTGCGCCTCAGTGCCTCTTGTTGCTCCCCCACGACGTGCGGAGGTAAAGCGACGACTATGGCACTACTCGTCAGCAGACTGGGATGGTATGCGGGAGTACTTTGCTTCCGTCCCATGGGCATTACGCTGCTTTAAAAACAGGGATCCGTCGCAAAGTGCTACTGCTGTCGCTGGTGAAATCTTGTTAGGTATGGAATATTACATTCCATCCTCAGATGTCACCAGTGCCGGCAAAACGCGTCCCTGGTTCAACCGTGAGTGCGCCGATACTGTTAAACAAAAAGAATCGGCGTACCGCGCTTGGATCAGGGCCCGAGCACGGCGCGACCCTAGCTTGGATCGCCTAAAAGCAGCGTACAATAAAGCCACTAGGGAATGCAAGAGGGCTTACATCAGAGCGGATGCCCAGCGCATTGCACGGATTGGGCAAGAACTGATTTCGCATCCTACGGGTAGCCGTAGCTACTGGCGACTAGCCAAGGCCGTGCAATCCAACTTCTGCAAGCCTTCGCTGCCCCCCTTGAAATGTCCTGATGGATCGCTGGCCCACGAGCCGCAAGAGAAAGCAAACTTGCTTGTAAAACTCTTTGCGGCTAACTCCCGAATCGACGACCGTGACTTGCAACCGCCGACTATATCTGGCTGCGACTCCGTTATGCCTAATATCCGTATTAGGCATCGTGATGTCCGTGCGGAACTAAGGTCGCTCGATGTTCGGAAAGCCAGCGGACCGGATGGTATTCCAGCGCTGGTTCTCAAGAAATGCGCAGCGGAGTTGTCTCCTGCATTGACGCGCCTATACCGCCTATCTTATTCCTCGGGAATTGTGCCGGAAGCTTGGAGAGAGGCGAATGTTCAACCGATTACCAAAAAAGGGGATAGGTCCGAGCCAGGCAACTATCGACCCATAGCTGTCACCTCAGTTCTCTGCAAGGTGCTTGAGCGGATAATAAACGCCCAACTAGTCCGCTACCTAGAGGGTCACTCGTTAATTAGTGACCGACAATATGGCTTCAGGTCAAAACGGTCTACGGGTGACCTTCTAGCATATATCACGCACCAATGGGGTGAAGCTATGGACAGGCATGGAGAGTCCTTGGCCATCAGCCTTGACATAACCAAAGCCTTCGATAGAGTCTGGCACCGTTCGCTTCTGTCCAAGCTTCCAGCATATGGTCTGCCACCCCAGCTGTGCAACTGGATTGCCGCATTCCTGCGTGAGCGCCGCATTAGAGTCCTTTGTGACGGATCGGCCTCCGATTATTTGCAGGTCAACGCTGGGGTGCCTCAGGGGTCCGTCCTGTCGCCCACCCTGTATCTTCTGCATGTCAATGACATGTTGTCCCTTGGCAACATTCATTGCTATGCAGATGATAGTACAGTGCATGGGCGATATCTCGGACATCCTGCGGCTAAACAGACTGACATCGAGGCAAAACGCCTAGAACTTGTCGCTGAGCTCGACCAAGTATTATACCGCATTTCTAAATGGGGTTGTGAGAATTTGGTCGAGTTCAATGCCAAGAAAACACAGGTGTGCGCGTTCTCTGCAAAAAAATCTCCGTTCCTTCCCCTTCCCTCTCTTCAGAACACAGTGTTACCACTACAGGATAGCCTAAGTATCCTGGGTATGGACATCAGCCGAGATCTCAACCCCAAGAACTACATCGAGTGCGTCATTAAAACCGCCTCCTGTAAACTCGGTGTCCTGAACAGGGTGAGGCGGTACTTCACGCCCGAGCAGCTCTGTCTTCTTTATAAGACACAGGTTCGTTCCTGCGTGGAGTACTGCTCTCATCTTTGGGATGGCTCCGCACAGTACTTACTGGATGCACTCGATAGGTTGCAGCGGCGAGCAGTCCGTATCATCGGAAGCCCGGAGGCTACTAAGACCCTTGAGCCTTTACAGCTGCGAAGAGACATCGCCTCAATGGCCGTCTTCTATCGCCTTTACCATGGAGAGTGTTCTGAAGAGCTCTTTGAATTAATCCCACCCTCTCCCTTTTTATCCAGAACGACACGTGCGGGACTAAAGTGCCACCCTTTCACAGTGGAATCTAAAGGGTCTCGAACCAAACGGTTCAGCACTTCATACTTTTGTCGCTCAATTAAAGCCTGGAACTCTTTGCCAGCGCATGTGTTCCCATCTAATTTTGATCCTGGGTCTTTTAAGCGGGGCGTGAAAAAGCATCTCACTAAGCCGCCATAGTGGAGGCCACCATACCAGTAGTTTGGCTTTTGGAATGGTGTCCGCCACTTCTGGATTCCACTTACTGCTTACCATCAGGCAAAGTGGAGTCACTTTGGTAGGCTAATATTAAAAAAAAAAAAAAAAAAAAAAAAAAAAACATGTTATTATTAGGTTTTAAATAATAATCTCAGGGGATCAGATCTGGGGGATCAGACCGAAATAACTTTTATTACGAGGCTGAATATATCAGTTTTAATATGATTAGCGTTACTTATGTTAAGTTTGTATACTAACTTCTTGCATCACAACAACTGACAGTCACTGACTGCATTCTCTGCTATTTAGAAGATGTTCCATCATCAACCTAATGTCGTGCTATTAGGTTGATGATGGAACATCATAAGATAACCCAAAGGCGACATACAACAAGCATTTTTGAAAAACAAAAAGTCTGCCTGCCTAAAACAAAGTAAAAGAAAGAAACCCATTGTTTTTCTCGTGCTGACGCTACATTTAAATATTATGTAGCCTATGTCACTCCCATAATTAATACAAATGTAATGACACCTCATATGTTAAAATCCATTAAGACATTTAGGCTGTAGAGCATGCCAAAGAAATAGACATATGAAAATGAAAATGAAAATGAAAATTTATTTATTCACATAGGTCAATTAAATTAACACTTATGAACGTCAAAGTTTACAAAATGTCAGCAAATTAACCTATACCATACTTACATTCTCACATACACACATACATACGCTCGAAAAACATTACTCTCCTTGATTGCGGCAGTCGGGCAAAGAGTCCGCAGAAAGAAAAGAGATAATCCCTTGCCCAATATTTAATTATCTGTTTTTTCTGTTCCGTGATCTCGCTAATAAGTGGTAGTGGTCTATGACCTGCAATCGAAGTATAATGTGATATGTGACGTTGGCGCTACTTACTTATCCAGGTGAAACCTCGCTCAGCTCTTCTCTTATTCATTTAAAACTATGGTTAATAAACATGGCACAACATCACAATGTCAACAAACTTTATTTCCCATATGATTTATTAAACACGTGACTTATCGAAGGGTTACATTACCCAAATCAACCCTGCCACGCATGACATCACAAAGCCCTACATTGTAGTACTTTAAGTTTCGCCGTACATTATTTATTATTCTGTACTTAAACCCACCGAACGTTGCCAGAATAACTATGTATTGAAAACAAAATATTTAAATACGGATAAAATCGGCATCTTTGATACTTACGTGTGGTAGAATTTTATAACTTTCTAATAGAAAAAAATCGCTTGAATATTTCGCGTATCTACATTTTTTTACATTCGTATACTAATCTATCTACGTATCTAATACTATTGTATAAAGCGGAAGAGTTTGTTTGTTTGTTTGAGCGCGTTAATCTCTGGCACTACCAGTCGGATTTGAAAAAATCTTATTGCGTATTATAGCCCAGTTCTTGAGGAAGGTTATAGGCTATGTAACATCACGCTACTGGCGACGGGAACAGAGCAGTAAGCAAAGACGCGGATGAAACTACTAACATTATTGTTCTGCTTGTTAGTAAGTAGTAAGTGTGGTACAGGAGTTCACACCTTGCACTTTATTTGCTGTTAAAGTATGGTATCACTATGGCGTCTTTGTGAGAAACTTTTCACGTCTCGCTTAAAAGACCTAAAATCTTTTTTTTTTTTTATATTATAGCCTACCGAAGTGACTCAACCCCGCCTGATGGTAAGCAGTCAGTGGAATCCAGAAGTGGCGGCCACTATACCAAGAGCCATCGTCTTAAACTGCTGGTATAGTGGCCTCCACTATGGCGGCTGGGAATGGGGTTAGGGGAAGGGAATGAGGGAGGTGAGGAAAGAGGATAGGGGGGAAATTGGGCCTCCGGCGCTCTCACTCACCGAACGAAACGCAGTAGTACGGATACTACTACTCTTAAGTCGATCTTCTATGAGAGGGTAGTACTTCCCCGTACGATCCGGCCCATTCATGCTGAAATCAGCGTGGATCTACTACCGTAACAAATCAAAACAAAAAGGATACACATGCGATGACATGTACCTGATTTTACTTGACCGATATAAAATGAAGCGTCAAACCGTTAGTCCGAGACCCATTTAGATTGTACTGTGAAAAGGTGACACTTCAGTCCTGCACGTATCGCTCTCATGTGATAGCCAAAAGTGTTTTTAGCGGTCTAAGGTCTATACGGTCGTTAATGGATCGCTTGATCGTTCAAGGCAAACACAATAATAATAATATGGCTTAAAGAAAAGATGATACATTTGATTTTAACTGTATTACCTATTTAAAGTGTGAGACTATACCAGTCTAAAACTAAGTCAAAGCTAGTTCTGCGTACGAGTTTGCAGTAAATGTGATTGCTATATTAAGTGCGTAAGATACTATTTTAGAATGACGCAAATTAAGATTGCAGAGGTCATTAATTAATATTAAAAACAAAGTTGGAGCGAGACAATACTCGTACATCTACTTAATTATCTAAGATACCTAATTATTATAAAGAGAAAAGATTATATTTTTTGTATGTTTGTATGTTGCGATTTAACTCATAATCTACGTAACCGATTTAAAAACATAGGCTACATTTTATAAGTTTATTTTTTTTTTATATTCAAAATTTCAATATTTGATTCTCCTTTGTAAATCTGAATGATGCAATACGTCACTATTACTATGATATTTTCCGTAGACGTTTGTTGCGAGACCGAATGAAACTTTTGATAGCGAAGCGAAGCAGACGTCTAGTGTTAAATAACAGAATACAGACAAACGTGCTCCCTAAATTAGTCACGGACAATGTATATTACCAATCTATAATTTTGGTTAGGTGTGAATAGTGAGAAATACTAACGGAGTCATTAACTGACATAGTTAATGACTCTGTTAGTCGCCTTATAAGTCAACACTAAGATAAATCGTAGAGCCTTATTTAGCGGCTACCTGTATAGTTAATACATCCTGGTTTAGTACACCGATATCCCAGAAAGGGTGTAACGGATTGTAAGCACCATTGATAAATTTATAAGGCGTAGGACATACACCAACATAGAAGTAGGCCATCGATTTACAAAGGTTGTGTTTCGCAGGTTGTTTGTCTATTTAGTTAGTGAAAATCCACGTTTCTACCCGTGGTGTTCATTTGAAAACTTTAACATTCATGTTCTGTCTCTGTTTAAAATATATCTTGTACTATACTACTGTTTTTATAGCCTACTAGCTTTGCGCGGCGCGGTCTTTGCTTACTGCTCTGCTCCTGTCGCCAGTAGCGTGATGTTACATAGTCTGTAACCTTCCTCGGGAACTGGGCTATCATACGCAAAAAGAATTTTATAAATCCGACTGATAGTTCCAGAGATATGTGCGTTCAAACAAACAAACTCTTCCGCTTTGTATAATAGTATAGATGATTGTTACTACAGCTTGTCTATAAGAGCACTGGAAACACTGTACAACACAACAGAGTGAGTGTTGACAACGAAATAAGACACATTTTGTTACTATTGTAACTCTATTTACCTGTAGGTATAAGCTGGAGATAAGGACTACTATCTACCAAAGCGATAAAAGTATTTTGTAAAATATATTGTTTTTTAATGCTAATTATTTTTAAAACCAACTTTTTAGCTTTAATATGTATTATCTTAACCTAAATATGTAATTTAAGTCATATTTTAGAAATAAAATATTCTTTTGTTTTTCTTTCGTTTATAAAAATTAAGTACTTTTATTAATCTATTGTACGTCTTGTTTATTGCACAATAAACGTTTTTCTTTAATTTTTCTTTCATCCTGTCTTTAAAAATAACAATTTGCCATTTCATTTTTCGTTTATTTGTACCTTGTTTTATACCTACCTAATTATAAACAACAATAATAAATATAAAATTTGTGTAAAAAAAACACAACTCTATTTTTAATTTAAACATTGGAACTTATAACAAAAGTGTGAGGTAATATAAACAGTGAGTGTGTAAACTTGATTGGCGGAGGCGTTTATCTATTCGCTATAAACTTACATAACATAACTCTAATCACGTGTGATCTACATCAACATGACGGGCATGCTATTGTTATAGCTATTGCCAAAACTATGCTTAGAGTGTGTATTTGGCTTAATACCAGAGATATAAAGCAAATATACGCTCATTTGAAATTTAAATAATTTGAAATAAAAAAAGTAATGTTTACCCCACTTATTACATAATTATTTTTACTATGGTGAGTACTATTATTTAAATTATTTTCACATCTTTTTAAAGTCTATAAGCAAACTTATTGTTAAATTTTTCTAGCGATGCAATAGTTCATTGATTAATTTGAAAAGATTAACAAATCATTTAATAAATGATTTAGGTACTGAAATTATCTGTTATAGTTAGATGTGTAGGTATAAAACCCTTAATGTATATTAGACACAGAATATGCCAAGTTTAATTAAAAAAAAATACGTATGGTATTAAGATATACCCATGGAATATATTAAAATCAATTTCCAGGTAACTCAGACTCACACATCAAAAACATGTTGCCAAATCCTACTAATCATGACAAATACATTCGTGTTACATTACGCTCATAGTGAATCATGACCCTGTTAACCTATTTCGCAACGCATCTGACATATTTGCAGACGCGTCGTATTAATGTAGTTAACCTTCTTACCTACACTGTATCTGTCGCACTGAGGTACATTTATCATTGTCTCGAATGACTGATTAGCCGTGTGGAATCCATTTATGAATATACTATGTCAGCTATTGAGCAAATTTGATTAATTTTAGATGAAGCCTTCCATTTATTATGTTTACTTAAACTACATATGTGGGTTTAAGTTTAGTTATTGTGTGAGAAGATGATGGATTTACATGTTCATGATTTACAGGTTGTTTCATTTCCAACAAGATTTGAAGGTAAAATTCTTCTTCTTCTCCTTTCATTAAATAATCTTCTCTTTGATGATTGATGATGAAATGGCCCAGTGGTTATGGCACCCGCTTCGTAAACACGAGGAAGTGGGTTCGAATCTGGGCAAGTACCTATCAATGTGATTTTTGAAATCATATGTACTTTCTAAGTTTATCTTAGACATTTCTAACTGACGGTGAAGGAAAACATCGTGAGGAAAATGTCTGAAATTGCCAATCCGCCTTGAGCAAGCGTGGTGATTAATGCTCATGCCTTCTCTATATGAAAAGAGGCCTTTGCCCTGCAGTGGGACAGTACACACGCTGGTATTATTATTATTATTATTATTGATGATTTTAATGGTATAAATACAATGACAAAAATAGAAAATATGTGGGTTAAATTAAATGATAACCATCTTCCGTGAATAGAAAAGATTGGATCGGGGATAACGTTTTATATGATTTTCTATCGATAGATAAAACAATATTGAACATAGTGACAGTATAAATGGGAGGCGACTGCAATGAACCTTATATCAGAAACTGACGCTTTGGATGTTATAAGCTATGGACACCACCTGACGTCAAGTAGACTGCTGCCTTTTCTCTAACTTTTGAAAAAAAACATAATAATCTATAACTAATTCTACAGCTTATGTGTATTCTTCTGTTCGCCCTTTGTACTTTTAAAACTATGATGAATATAATGACGATGATGGTTTTACAAATTAATGTTTTTTTTTGGCAGATAAAGTCATTTTCAATATGAAATAATATAAAACTGCCTCTGTGGTTCGGTATGGTACTGTGTATACCAAACAGGCTTTTTCTGTTAATATTATTAGCCAGGAGTCTGGAATTGTGCCCGATATATGGCAACAGGCTCGCCCTTGTTACATAAGACCAAAAATAAAAAAGGCGAAAAAGGGTGGTTAAACACCTCTGTCTTGCCCTTCGGGGATAAAAGCTATGTATGTATGTAAATAATATAAAAAAACTTCTACATACTTTAGTGTAAGCATTTTTTATTGATCGACATTATCCATTCTATTTCTACCAATAGAACAAAATCCGCACAACTCTAAAATGCAGTTCACAAGCAATCCAAAAATACCGTTGGATCGATAATCCGTAAATAGGTAACCCGATCGTCTACCGTTACCAGAGTGGTATACCGCATCATACGAGCCTTTCCGGTACAAATGCTAGGGGTGTAAGCTATCCCTAGATCACGATCCATCGAAAGTTATCGGTTGTTATGTGATAGGTGATAGCTTGAGTGATTGATTAAACATGAATCTTGAATGGTATGTCGATTGTCTAACTTACCGTAACACAGGTATAAACCTAGCACGGAAGTAAGATTACTGTCGCGCCTCGCTAATGTCTGAAGTTGGACATAATCTCTTATATTATTTGTGTCACATAATATTGTTAAAAACATTTAGCCCCATAATAAAAGCACTTTTAATCCGCCTGTAAAACAGGATAATATATTCTAGTACAGGCGCCCTACAACTTTATTTAGTTTATAATTTATTTTGTAAGACTTACCTATAAACTTTTTGTATTTTTTTTTACTGAATTAATATTATTATTTCCTTTATTCATATTTTTTCATATTTATTACATTTTCAAATATATACTTATAAAAACCAAAAATACACATTTAAAAATATAAAAAAACAATAATAATTTAAAAATTATTATTATTATTATTATCTTAGATATGGTTGTTAATAATATTGCTAGGCGATTATAACTAGTTCAGTTTGAATTCGGTGAATCTTGCACGGATAGTATTCGTGGAAGTAAGTTTTTTGTGAAAACACTTTTTGGTTTATTACGTTTCTCGATTATGAGGCAATCTTTACCATAGTGTATTATTATGTCTAAATACAAAAGAACGTTAAAAATTGAGTTGCAACGATGTCTGTTAACGATGTTTTGCGATTCGTTTATAAATAACTAGCGGTTGCCCGCAGCTCTGCCAGCGTAAATGTCGGTTATATCTCTGTTTACATTGACGATTTTCCATACAAACTTTCATACCCTATTTCAACCCTGTCATGTCATTTTTCGCTATAAAATATTGTTGTTGTTTCCCGAGGCCTAATCTATTTCTATACAAAATTTCATCAAAATCGGTTTAATGGTTGAGGCGTGAAAGCGTAACAGACAGACAGACAGACAGAGTTACTTTCGCATTTATAATATTAGTATGAATAGTATGGTTGAATGCATTTTAGGTGTATTGGGACTCAAGGAACAGCAAATTAAATCCGGACCTAATACTAATTTTAGTTATATGGAGCATAATAACAACATTTCGCCGAAAAAGCACGAGGAGAAATTTTCGTTATAACCTATTTTAGATCGTATATACATATTTAAAAAGCGATTACTTCAGATGCAAAATTTGAGTAATGTTAAATATTGATTGTGGCTACCTACATTAAAATAAAGATTCTACAATCAAATTTATTATTTCTACAAATTCATCATAGTTAGGGCAACCATGCCTGCACTTCTAGGCGAGCCCCATAACTGACTGCTTGATAGCAGATACAATTAAGTAATATTGGAAGGAAAATATACATACAGACATACTTATAATTACAATACTGCACGCTTTTTATCCCCGAAAGGGTAAACAGAGGTGTTTAACTGCACACTTTCTCCTTTTTTTATTTTAGGTCCCATATGTATAATAGAGGTCTCATATATAGGGCACAATCCCAAACTAATACTATAAATACTGAGCTGGCTAATACTGAGAATTTTTAGACAGAAAATCCCAATATCTTTTTACTCGACCCGGGGATCGAACCCGAGACCTCTGCCTGGTAATCCGTATACAATACCACCGAACCACAGAGGCAGTTAGTAAACTATAATAAAAATAATCTTAGATAATATTTGTTTTAATGAATCAATTAATTGAAAACCCTGCCAAACGCATCGTGACATCCCTACTACTGATGTTTAAAATGCTTGCGCAAACGCAGATGTTCTACATTGTATTGTAAAGTGTAACGCTTGCAGCTGATTAGGGACACGGCAGTATTAACGGTGTACTTACTCAATTTACTTTTTAGGTGACTGTCACACCTTACAAATATTTGAACTATATTTCACAGTTACTTTAGCAAGTATGTTTTGAAATTCATAAGCATTTAGTTGATTTACTTAGGGTAATTTAATTTAATTAATAATTAAAAACATAGCTATGCACATCTGAAATGAAAGACAGTTTTTACTATCAGGTTCACTTATCTAAACTGGTACCTTTTTAGTCGCAAGAGAGCTACAATTGCAAAATTGTCGTTACAATTTCTGGTAGCATGTTACCTAATTGATGCAGGCAATTAAAGTAACATTATCGTACATTTTAGATACAATTTTGTCAGAGGTAATGTGCGCTATACTTTGTTTAATATCCAGCTTAGATACATTTCTTTAAACCAAGTAAGTACGCACGCTTTTCTATTATTAAAATACAATTCATATTAATTCATAGAAAGGAAATTATTAGTAGAAACCGCGTAATAATTAGCTTTCGCCAGCACTTAAATAGTCTATAATTAATGTACAAACATTATTGACATTTAGCTGTCACTTTTATCTAAATATTAATAAAATTTCTACAACGAAGTTTCAATTTACGTTCAATAAATAGATTTGACTTACTTAAACAAATACCTACTTGTTATCACTACACTATCATGCCAAAATATGTAGAAGAAGCCGCAACATGGATACTAACAACAAAATACAATAAATATTTCAACAAGCAATACGATCCTAGTACGACATGGCTTCCATTATCCACACGTCACTTAGGACAGTCCTGTTTACAGTTTTGTAGGGTGACAGCACTGATAAGGGTTCTGACACACCAACGCGTATGTCAAAAGTTTCCGTTGGATGTAGAATATTGATTCGTACGATATTTTTAGGGTTTTTTACTTATAATAGTGTATACAATTTATTGTTGGTAAAAGTAAAAAAATAAAGTCGTTTGGTTCTATTATTTTTATTTTATAATCTTATTAATAATATATATTATGATGTTAATATCTCAACCTCAATTGGTAACACAGCTAATTTGTGTGTTTCTATTTTGGCGACCTTGTAAGATTTAAAATACCTAGAAACAAAATTGGAAGATAAGTTCTAAGAGTCTTCACTTTGTCAGATTCTGAACCACCCATGCCTTACAATACAATTTATACCACTAACAGTAACAACTAAAACCTCCATATACCACACTGAGATAGCACAGATCTTGCAGTTAGAAAACAATTGCTGATTATTTAGAGTTCATTAGAACATTATATGGCAATGTTACCTTGTACGGGTACCTATAGTTGTTCTGTGCTCAATTAGAGGAATTCATAGATTTCTACTAATGAGCTTGGCTTTGTCTACATCATAAGGCTCTATGTTTTACGAAATTACGAAATAAATCTAAACTAATGTGCAGCCATATTAGTTTAAAATAATTAACATTAATAACTTACCAATATTAGAGTAATGTACAACGTGTAAAGGTGGATGTCCACTTACCTGTAACAATAATGTAATAAATTAAATAAATACACCTTACAGTTAATTTTGAAATAAACTAGGCCAAAATAAAATGCTTGACTACGCTACTAGACGTTATTGACCAATCTATACTATTATATAAAGCGGAAGAAATTGTTTGTTTGTTTGTAATCTTTGCAACTATCTATTGGCTTTGAATAATACTTTTTGCGTATGATAGCCCAGTTCCTGAGGATGATAACATTCCAGCTTAGGTGCCTCTAGCCGTCCCGAAATATGGTATTTGTAAAAAACTTTTTTTGGCATTCTAGCTGCAAGCTTTCAGAAAACTTTACGCAAATCCCTAACAGTGTTTGAGTTGGTGAAATACAAATAAACAAACAAACGTCTATATGAAAATAATAAATTGTGAAATTGTTGTACTTAAACTTAATTTTATATGTTTTGTAAAACTCAAATAAAAACACAAACTTACGCGTAGGTACTTGTAAATATAAAGTATTCAAAATCACCAATGATTAAGACTAAAATGAAAAATATCGATCTACATACTAGTGAAATTACTATTAATACCTTTCAATAAAAACATTTATAGACCATGAATTCCACTATAAGTTGGACATGTTTATTTATACTCAAATTAAAAACCAACGTTTACAAAAGAAAAACAAATATTTATTAGCGACTAGCGACCTGTAAAGGTAATTCTGTTACATTTTGCCTTACTTAAAATTATTCGTTATTTTTATTACTTTATATTAGTCTACCAAAGTGACTTTACTCTGCGCGATGGTAAGCAGTGGAATCCAGAAGTGGTGGACACCATTTCAAAAGCCAGACTACTGATATGGTGGCCTCCACTATGACGGCTTAGTGAGATGCTTTTTCACGCCCCGCTTAAAGGACCCAGGATCATAATTAGATGGGACCACATTATCATCATTAAACAGTTATATTAACATACAAATCATATAAACTAACCGCAATCAGGTAGCATTAATATTATGTGTACATAAAACTACATATAAAATTAACACTAATATTTAAATGCAACCAACTACATTCAGTGCATGCAATAAAATAAATTTTATAGCTTACAACAATAGGAGTATAAATAAATAAATAATACATTATCATGGTCACTGGTGTTTGTAGTACTATCAGTTTTATGGTTATGATGTAAGGGTATAAATATTTCATGAGAATAGTAGTGTGATTCGTTAGGCAGAATAATAGTTGCTGTAATAATGACGTGTCTGTTTTTTATACTTTGATCGTTGTTTGTAATTTTAAATGTTATAAAAAATAGATAAAAAAGGAACTTGTGATCACTAGTCTAAAGAGAGATCGAATCCAGGCAAGTAACAATATAATTTTTCAAATATGCATATATTTTTTTTAATGAGACATTTCTAATTTATGTTGAGAAAATCATTAAAGATCAAACTGGCTTCATTTATTATTAAATATATTATCATTATTTATATTTTATTTAACTTATAAAAACATTTAAAATTAGCAATCTGTCTTGAGAAATCATGGTGATTAATGCTTGCCTTCTATGCAACAGAAAATACTTTCACTAGTGGGAAAATAACGTAAAATATATAATAAATAATTAGCAACGATGAGATACTGAATTGCTGTAAATGAAAAACGTAGACACCATAATAAAATATATACTACACTCCATTTGAGAAGCTTTTAAGTGTGTGACAGTCAATTTGAGGCTTTTTCGCGTCATTTATAACATGTTCTAGTATTTTTTTTACCTTTTGTAGAAGGCATCTGCCATTAAATCATTCAGTTAATGTATAAAATTCCAGTCTGTCTTTCTAAATAATACAGGTATACATTTAAAATTTTCGGCGGAAAGTCTGAGTATGCATATAACCATACTAATATTATAAATGCGAAAGTAACACTGTCTGTCTGTCTGTTAGGTTTTTTTTACGACTAAACCACTTAATTGATTTTGATTAAATTTGGTATAGAGATAGAAAAGACCTTGACGAATAACTTAAACTATCGTTTATCACGAAAAAATGTCTTGTAAGTGTTGAAATAGGGGATGAAGTGTGTATGAAAAATGTTAAATGCAAGTACATAAACGTTAGCGCAGGGGCGGATCCAGAGAATGGCTTAAGCTTATAGTGTTTACAGTGGTAAAATCCCCGGGTGACGTCAAGACCCCTAAAATCCAAATCCGTTTCTGAAATCCCCCTAAACTTATACCCTGGAAGCGCCACTGGGTAAACGAGGGAGTGAAAAAGCATATATTAGCCTACCAAACTCTGCCTGATGGTTAGCAGTCAGTGGAATTCAGAAGCGGTGGTCGTCATTCCAACAGCCATCGTCTGAAACAGCTGGTATGGTGGCCTCAACTCTAAGTATAAAGTCACCATAATTGGTATCACCTTTTACGATGGTGTCAGCACTGAACGCACTGATTGCTTACCAGCTGGCAAAGTGAAGTCACTTTGGTTTTGTAAAGAAACAAGCAATATATTACTAGACTAATAAAAAACCAAAAGCCTAAAACAAAGTGAAAAAAATATCCATTTTTTTCTCTTGCTGACGGTACATTAAAATTTTATATGTTATCCTATGTCATTCCCACAATCAATACGAATTTATTGACACCTCATACGTTAAAATCCATCAAGCCACGTGTTAAAGAAATAGACATACATAAGTAGATTTTATACATAGATACACTACTTAAATACGCTCGAAAAACATATCTCTCCTTGACTTCGCCAGTCGGGCAAAAAGTTACATTAAAAGGGTCTTTATACCGGAATATTAATATTTCCTATTATTTGTTAACACCACAGCAAGGAGAAAGCCCTATACATCCCATAAAAGCATGGTGAGCGATGGTGTCCATTTCCCATCGGCGCAGAACAATAGGACACTTAACATAATTGTTCCCTTTCCCCCTCCACAAGCAAATACCCACCTTAAGGTATAGATATAGAGTGTGTTTTCGAATAGAGTTTGTTCAAAGGGGGCTCCAAAACCATGGGCCAAATATGGCCAGTGGACCACACGTGTGGCCTATTTTTACCTTTTATTAGTTTTTATGTAGTTCCATATCTGTCAGAATTATATTATTCTATACTAATTAAGAATGGCGTAACTGCAAGACAGGTGTTTTAAGAAAGTGTATCTAATGTTAGGCAATTTAGAACTGTTTTTTCTGTAGCATGGTTGTACAAATGTGACTTTTTTTATAGCAGTATTTATTGTATAGTTTAGTGTGTATAAATAAATCGTTTATAGGTGAGGATTTTATTTGTATTTAATATAGTGTCATGATTTATTGTTATTAGATACATTAAAATAAGTAGCTTCGTTTATTTTCTTTATAGGTGGGTATTGCGATTCGTGGCTTTATTCCGAAGATACATTTTGGAATATGAAACCATCTCATCATTATTCCTGGGGTATTTCTATATAATAAATGACGACAAAATGCAGTACCAGGCAAAAGGCAGCAACGGTACTGCGGTTACAGCCAGGTTTGAATTCTGAAGAATAGGGAGTAAAGAGGGTTTTCTGGAAATGTATTATAATTCACTTCAATAATGTTTTTACTGGTTTTCTTAAATTATTTTTAGGATGGTCGAACTAGGAATTCTGTTAGGTTAGTACTTGTTATTCAAGAATCAAGCCATTTGATGCATCTTTCAGTTCGGTCCATGAAAGACCAAAAACTCTTCGAATTTAAAGATTTTCTGTACTATGTTTCTGTTACTCCACGTTTCTACGATATTTTCCTTCACCTATTAGTAATGTCCAAGATATTAAGCTAAGAGGTATACCCAAGATTGCTTCACCAAGCCGTTAGCTCAGCGATTCGAGCACTAATCTATAATTTAAGTCATATTACGGTCACCCTCCAATCGGGTCAAAATTGATGTAATTTGGACCACCTGAGCTGTGATCATAGTGTTGGTTCTGCATCGATAGATCCCGTTTAATTATATCTCATAATCTTGGGAAACTTCAAGATGTAATTTTAAAGTCAAACTAACTTGTATTTTAATTTCCATTTACAAAGGATTTCTAGGAAATTCTATGGAGATGAAGAATGGCGTCGAAAAATGATGACTTTATTACCAACTAGCCCAATAATATAATCTGCCGGTTCTATTACTTCATTACATGATGTTTGTAAAACCATCTCATGAGTGAATAACAGAAAAATTATTAAAGGAGGACTGTAATAAAATACTACTAAGGACTTTTTTATGGTGTCGAAGCTTGGACGCTAACACAGGCTATGTCCAGAAAACTAAAACCGTTCGAGATGTAGGTGTACCGACGTATGCTAAAAATATTTCGGTCAGACCCCGTACAAAATAGTAGTGCTTCAGAGAATGGGAAAGGATCTTGAAGTGCTCAAAACAATAAAAGAAAGAAAGCTTACATATTTTAGTCACGTGATGCGTAACACCAAAAAGTATGCGCTCCTTCAACTTATAATGCAGTGTGAAGTGGCAGGTAGAAGGAGGCCTGGTCGCAGAAGGACATCATAGCTCAATAATCTGCGACAATGGTTTGGCAAAAGTACGCGTCGCCTGTTTAGAGCAGCGGTATTCAAAGTGGAAATTGCCATAATGATTGCCAACCTTCGTAAGGAGACGGCACACTAAGAAGAAGAAGAATTAATAAAAAGAACGAAAGAAAAAAAAGAAAGAAAACGATTTATTCTGTGTTACTGTGATTGTCAACTCAACAAGATGAAGATTTATGTATAATAGTGACAGCCTTAGCGTTGCTGACGGTTAACGTCAACCACTTTCTTTCCGTGCTCACTAATTTGCCTACCAAAATAGTTACGGCAAATACCCCATTTTTATATCTATTTTCAGTAGTAGACGTCTTTCATTTTTACGGCTTACTTATCAGATAACCCTTAAAAAGCCATGCATCATTTCACTTTAAGTTATCTACTACAATAAAACGCTTTATTATAGTTTAAATACTTGTATAGACACTTAAACTTATAGTGTTTGTGAAAACCTATAAAACACCATTTATTGGTTTTACGACAGTTTTAAAAACGTAACTTTACGGCCGTCTTAAGAAATAAGATGTCGCGGAATACGTGCTTATATGGTACTGTAATTAAAATGGCGTGCTTAGGTTTCATTGCCAGTTTGGAACTCGTAATCGTGTTTGAAAAATATATTTAGTTTTTATTTATGTAAATTCTAATAGATATTTAATGCACTTTTAAGCTAGAACTTGATCCTTTGGATTTTCTTTGTATAATCTTCTCTTGGCGTTTTTAAAGTGGTGTTAGTGTGCATTTTCAATTTTAACATTTTCGTTGCTAACTGTCATTCGAGAGGCCTACTGAAAGGACTATCATTTTCCATACATTTTGGACTCGTGTGGCGAGTTCTTGGCCACTCGTGAGTGATTCTACTGAAATAGCGAGGGGTTTCTTTGGCAACAAAAGAGTTAATCCGGAGTACTTTAAAAGGGAAACGATAAAGCACCGCGAAAGCTACAAGAATGGTGTTTTTCTATCAGATTAAAGTAACTTTAGTGTAAAAATATATAAAAAAATATGAATCGAAACGTTTTTTTTCAAAGACAACTTCGTGTATAAAAGACAAGTGTCGTTAGTATTAAACCATAACATACATAGGTAATTATCTATAATAATTAAAGCGGAAGAGTTTGTTTGTTTGTTTGGACGCGCTAATCTCAGGACTGCCAATCGGATTTGAATTAATCTTTTTGCGATTGATAGCCCAGTTCTTGAGAACGGTTATAGGCTATGTAACATCACGCTTCTTACGACAGAAGCAGAGCAGTAACCATAAATGTAACTTAACGCCGGTAAAACCGCGCCGCGGAGGGCTAGTATTAATTAATCAGCGATTTATGCCTAGTTTTAATTAAAGCTTAAATAAAATTATTCCCATCCTTAATACAAGTTATTTTTGCATATTCAGTAACTAGCTTAGTGGATTTCTTGCAAACCGTAAATGACTTTGTCGTAATAGAAAATGAAATAAAGACCACCAACTTCAACGATTAGAAATAAATCGTTTTGATAGGCTAATAGTTATATCTCTGCATCACCCAAAGGTTGACTGAAGAGAATGCCGCTGGCATTAAGTCCGCCTTTGTACATTTACATTATATTTTGTGCAAGAAGTTTTAATAGATAAATAATATATGAAAAAAACGTAAAATTCACAAGTCAATGCTTCCTAAAGTCATTGGTTGATGCAATATAACCTATTAATTACTACTCAAGCAACGATTGCCAAACAATTCGGCTATTAATCAACCTCTCATCACTTACGCTCTTATCGACTTATCACACTGACGTCACTATACTGACCCAGTTACATGTATTAAAACCTACTGCGTACGCGCATGTTTGTACTGCGGGAAGGACGTTGGGTACTTATGTTTTCTTTGCTTATGAATTTAGGTATGAAGCTGTATGATGGCGACAGATTGTTTAAGTAAACTATTGCGGCATAATTTTGAGTACAATTAGAGTAATAGATATAATATCATTATAAATCACTAGTATGCGTACTTTTGCATATTGTTCGGCGAATGAGAGCGCCGCAATAAATATTTAACCTAACCATACGATTCCATCTTTTCTATTTCCTTATAACTTTTTTCAAAATTTATTGAATTAATGACTTATATTTTTCTTTTTGGGTAAGTATGTAGGTACGTTTTATTTCTGACAATATGTTTTTGTATTAGTTTACCAAAATAACTCCACTCTGCTTTATACAAAGTAAGCAGTTATCGTGGTGAACTGTAGCCAGCAGTTACTATGGTGGCTTGTTTTGTGATATAATTTTGTCCGTATATTTCCCCCCGTTCTGTTTAGTAGTTCTGTTGGCAGAACTACTGGTAATTTTTTTCCCATTAATAGTTTTCCTATTAGTAGCCGACTGTCTCTTGCCCGCGTAGAGGTCTCGCTAAAATCGTAATACATTTTAAGTGAACAATTAAAAGAAAATCTCATTTCATCTTCAATTTTCCATGTATTTATATTTTAACTTATAAAATAATCAAGCTGTTTCTTAAGTAAGCACCGCTTACTAAGCTGCTACTTACAAGCTATACGTTAAAATAAGTTATGGACACATTAGCTGGCCAATGTCCAACGTTAACCGTTAACAGCTCTTGTTTTAATGGCACCAGCTAATGTGTTTTTGAAACGTTTTTCAAACACTGTGGTGAAACAGATGTGCGATAGCTTTGGATATTGCTAAATTAAAAAAAATATTAAAGCTGTCTCGTGGAGTATTATAAAATTTACAATTAACGTTTAATTAGAATCCACGACATCACAATATCTTGTGTGGCAGTCGCAAGCACGTCATCAACTAGGCTATTGATGCAGTGCAATAGGTGCTTTATTATTTAAAAGATTTTATGGCAACTTTAAATTTAAAATCTGAGAAAATAGACATTAATCCCCTCTGAGGAAATACTTAAACTTAAAAAAGAAACCTTTAAACAAATATTATATACCTTTATATTTATACCACTTCTGGATTCCACTGACTGCTTACCATCTGGCAGAGTGAAGTCCTTACTTTGGTAGGCTAATATAAAAAAATATTTATTATATATTAAAATATTCCTGTATCCTGTTTCTCTAAAAGTAGCTAGTTATGCCTTATTTCATTATACCTACACATCATTACATCTTTCATCGATAAACATAACTAAACACACGCAGACTCCACTATAGTATGTTATCAATAAAACCCTACAACAATAAAATCAGTCAGCAGCACACCTATGGTAATAAACACCATGTCGATGATAAACATTCAGTGATCTCATAAACAAATGATTGATAAATTATTGTTATGCACCATGGAAATTGGGTTGTGACCCATCCAAATTGTTCAAGTTTCAGTTTTTAGACTGCTTCTGTGGTTCGGTAGTACTGTGTACGAATTACCACGCAGAGGTCTCGGGTTCGATCCCCGGGTCAGGTAAAGTAATATTGAGTTTTTCTGTGACAAAATTCCCAGTATTATCCCGGAGTCTAAATTGTGCCCGTTAAAGGGCAACAAGATTGCACCCTATTACATGGGAACTAAAATAAAAAATGCCAGAAAGTGGGTGGTTAAACACCTCTGCATACCACTTCGGCGATAAAAGGCATGAAGCTATGTATGTAGAAGTTTTAGAGACCTATCATTGGTTAAAGTATAGAATATCATGACGATGTGAAACTCAGATCAAATCATGTTTTCCATCTTTGAATTAGCAGTACGTGTATTGTAAGAAATTGTCGTGTGATTTCAGTTCATAATAAAGGGTAAATACGAGCTATTTAAATAATAACATTCTTAACAAAGCTATAATTTATCGGACAGCCTAATCAAACATCATTATGAACAACATTATATCATTAAACTGTGTCTTTGCAAACAGACTCACTCAAGGTTTACATAAAAGCAAGTAGCGAGCATTCCTTCTCACTAATTGGCTGGCACTTACAAACTGAGTTATGTCTCAACTAAGCTACACATAACGACTCACGTTAAGGCTGTGTACACACTTGATAGATTCGGTTTTTGCTTGTAAATACGGTTTATGATGTCTAGTAGTATTTATAATTTTATTTAGTTGTAAGATGCAACTGAAATATTAAAACTTTCACAAGGTGGACAGGGGCTCTATCACAACCTCCTAAAGCATTCTTATTATAACCTTACTTTGTTTATAATAATATATCCTTGTTTATAATGGTACAAATTATATGACGCTCAACCGACCGGTTAAGGTGACTTTAGTAGAGGGAGGTCTAGTCCAGCAGTGGACGTCTTTTTTGACTGGACTAGTTATGAATGATAGAAAGAAAGAGAAAGAAAGAAAGAAAAATAATTTATTAGAGTACAATTTAACACATATTTACATATTCAAACAATTATACCTACATATTTTTTTTTTTACATAAAAACAAAATAAAATGATGATTCTAGTCACTTATATTAATCGATATAATAAGAGAAAGAGTTTGTTTGTTTGAACGCGTTGATCTCTAAAACTATCAGTCGGATTTAAGTCATTCTTTTTGCGTATGATACCCCAGTTCTTGAGGAATGTTATAGGCTATGTAATATTACGCTACTGGCGACGGAAGCAGAGCAGTTTCATTAAGAGATAAATTTAAAGAGATAGGTATTTTGACAGTGGCGTCTCAATATATCTTTGCTAACATTATGTTTTTCAAGAAAAATATTCACTTGTATTCAAGAAACTGTGACATGCATTCTGTGAATATTCGAGGTAAACATAAGTTAGTTGGTACATACCATCGCCTACATAAAGTAAACAACACATTCGCGGGTCTTGGTGTACGCTTTTATAATAAACTACCCATTGACGTTTCGAATCTACCCTTAGAGAAATTCAAACAAACTGTTAAAAACCGTCTTATTCAAAATTGTTATTATAATATTAATGATTATTTAAATGATAAAATAGCATGGGTATAGTTGCTCGTTTAATGCAAGATTAATGTTATATTGATTAATTATTATTATTGTAGTTATATTGACTTTGATTAACATTATATAATTATAGGAAAATTTAAAAAAAAATGTTGACTATTGCAGTAAAAGTTTGATGTGAAGTGAATGCATAGCATGATCATTATTAACTCGTAAGACATAACATTTTATTATGGTTCTTTTTACCACCCATGCCTTGTATTGTCATGCTCACTAAAATGTCATGACTTGTGGTGTCGTATTGGCCGGATCATCACCTTCCCTCTAATATGGCGAAGGTGATGATGGCTGGTCTGTGCGTCATGCTCGTGAACTGGTGCTACCTGGGATGACTGGTCAATCTTGGCATGGCATACATTTAATACTTAATTCAGTATTACCTTGTAGTTCAATATGACTGGGAAATGCATTTAATTTTTTTTAATTTTAATTAAAATACGTAGTCAAATTACCATACTAGATGAAACTAAATAATTGAAATCCTCTATTTTCGTTTCTTTTCTTTTTTCAAAAATGTTATTAAATAATTAGTTGTTTTGTAATAATTACTTTGTATGGTTCTTTGGTTGCGTTGATCTGTTAAAATTGTTAACTCTTACAAAAAAATGTAATTATCTGGCGATTAAAAAGAGTGGCGTGAGTTTCTTGCCAGTTCTTCTCACAGCTCTACCTCGTCAGCGAACTGGCTGTAGGTTAATTAGCTGACTTCATGTAATTTGACTTTTCATAAGTATCATTCTTTATGATCATAATGAAATAAATACTTTGACTTTGACTTTGACTGTAAGCAAAGACACGGATGAAACTGCGCTGCGGGAAGCTAGTACTTATTATACAGCAGGGGGATTTTTCGTATACAGCAGTATATGACCTTTCCCCCACGATTGATATGCAGGTTCTCGATTACAATTTTTACAGTTTTAATAAAAGACGCTGTGTCCGTTTTATTTTAGTTAATTTTGCTACAACATTCTTATGAAGACTTAACCGCATTTAGCTAACTACCATATTCAAGTTTGAGTAAACAAAACCTCTAGTAAATAGTAAGGGTAGAAACTATTTACTTCACAACGCCGACTAATGTACAGACATACTTTTCGCCGCAGCTCTGTGCATTTAACGCAGTTCGGACTTCTGATATTTAACTTAAATATAATACGTTATGTATCATTATTTTTGTGAAAACCTAATTGCACTAATTCAGTAAAGTGCGATCTTAACTAGTTAACAAAACGAACTTAATGAGATTAGGTATGTATGAGAAAATAAAAAAAATATCATTAAAAAAAAATATATACGGTCGAACTGAGAAACCTCCTCCTTTTTTTGAAGTCGGGTAAAAAAAAAGCCAACCTGCTAAAAACAAAGTGTAAAGAAAGTACTTTTTTTTGTGCTGACGTTTCGTTGCAATTTATTATACCCTACATCATTCTCACAATAATTAATACAAATCTATTAAGCCATTCAGGCTTTAGAACGTGCCAACGAAATAGTCATACATAAACATACATACGCTCGAAAAACATTATCCTCCTTGACTTCGGCAGTCGGACAACAATTCAGCAGTTTTCTTAAAAAAATTAAAAAGTATAATTTTTCACCTGATTCTCTCACTAAGTGGGCGTTAAAAACTTTCTAATTCACCCACTATAATCAATGAAAACATTCGTTTTTATCATAGAAAAGCTATTACTCTAGAAACATAAAAAGATGCGGTTCTGCCTGCCCACACAATTTTCTCTAAATTATATTTTGGGTGCATTAAAGAGCTAGATGCCATAAAATTGCCATCAATGCCCCATAAAGAGCTTCAGAGCAACCGGACAAAATGGACGACACTATTATATGGATTTTATCATACTTTGGGTTATTTAAAAGACCATGATTTTGTATACAATGTGTTTATAACTGTGATAATGGCAGGTATTTTATTTAGGAAAATATTTTAGCCGTAGGACATTCACTGCTGGGCAATCTTTGGTGTACTTACCTACCTATTTGTATCTTGCATTTCTATATGGCTTTAGCAGATTTTCATTGATTAGCTGTACATATTTGGAATGGTATATAATTTACTGGACGACGCTTCGCTTCGGCTTCGGTATTATGTTTCATTCGGTCTCACAACAAACTCCCTCGGTAAGTCATAGTAATATTGTCGTATTGAATTATTTATATTTACAAAGGTGCATAAAATAATGAAATTTTGAAAATGACTGAAAAAATATGGTAAACAGTAAAATATAGCTTATGTTACCTGTCTTAAGGTGAAATAATTTTAAATACACTATTTAGTGAAATAATTTTTAAGTACACTGTTTAGTTGTACTTACTATCATTAATATTTGTAATTTTAACCTACTTTGACATAATGATATTGACATTTAATGCATTTAAAGGATAGACATATTTATCTGTAATTTTAACATAATCTAATTTAATTTTTGTATTTTTATTTATAATGAAATTAATTGGCATTTGACATTTTGTATTTCAATTATTAAAATTTGTATGCCTGCAATATATAGGCACGGCATGTTAATACCATTGTTCTAACATAAAGAAAGAAAGAAAGAAAAGCTTTTATTGTGTTATAATTTATAAAAGACGACGTATACATAGATACCTACCTACCTATAAAAAATAAAAATTTCATATTTTTTTTTTTAAAACATACTTCTTATCATTAAACAATTTTTTAAAATAATCATGACCAATAAGTCCAACAAATAATTTCTAATATGAATTAAAATAGCAGTGGTAACGTGGTAACAATAAAAATGATTTGTGTTTTTGAACTGTGTCAAACTTTCAAAACTTGCTTAATCTGTGCTGTCAAGTGTCAAGTGTCAAATGAGATGCTATTGATGACTCATGTTCAGACTTTAGTTCAATTTATTTGACGTGGCACCACGTGCTACATTATTCCAGAAAAAAATGCGACAAAACAAAAGTAAGTGTGTACGCCGCAGTTATACACAAATTGGTTGGACACTCAGCAAACACTGGGATAAGAATTACCAACCCAGAACTGATTTTCAGTGCATAAACAAACATAAACCATCATCTGTACACATGTTTCGAAACAAATAAATTATGTTTATCTTTAAATACTTTTTACTTTTTACTTTAATACTTTAAATAAAAACAAATACAAAAAACCAGTCTAAACTAATATTTTATAAAATATTAGTTTAGACTGAAAATTTAATTTTGAATAAACTAGGAATTAAACTCAGCGTCTCAATAAAGTATTCATGAGTACATAATGTGGTGCTACTAAGGCACTCTTTAGTTTAATTGAATAGTAAAAATGCCACGCATTCGTACCGTTTCACTGTCTGTCAGTAAGCGAGGCAAAGGAGGTATGTTTAGATCTCAGCAAATGACATTCTATAGTATCTGCTTACCCCATTAATGAGAGACAGGCGTGAAGTTATGTATGTATTTGAGTAAAAACAATCACGATATACCAACATAATACTACCTCTATTTATCAGCTATCAAAGATCGAGGGTCTCTTTTAACCAATAACTTAACTCGAACCTTTAGTCCAAACAAGGCAAGAATTATTCGAAACTAAGTAAAATGCAAATACCAGTCTCGAGATATTCCGGGTAATTGAGATTAAGTGCGGACAATTTGTCCGCGGGCGATTTATCGCCATCGTTTATAAAGCATTAATGTAAATTATAGATTTCTTCCGCTTGTATTTGTGCTTTTATTTGTCGGTAATGTTTTAGACGTCCAGGTGTAAAGAAGTATCGATTGGAAACTTTGCTACAAATTTGCTACAATCAAAAATTTTCTTTAAATATCTGTAAAGTGTTTTGATAGATTAGTAGATCCACGCTGGTTTCAGCATGAATGGGCTGGATCGACCGGAGCAGTACTGCCCTCTCATAGAAGATCGACGTAAGAATATTAGTTTCCATACTAATGTGTTTCGCTCGGTAAGTGAGAGCGCCGGCCCAGGGGATCAGACGGAAATAACTTGGCCTAAATACATCCTCGGTCCTCTTCTGTTTCCCTTTTCCTTCCTCACCCCCTTCTTTGTGGTCGGCAATGGTTTGGTTGTGTTTTATAAGCATTATTAATCTGCGATGCTTGAAAAACGGTTACCATTTACCATCAGGTGGACCGTATGCTTGTTTGCCAACAAAGTTGTATAAAAAAACGCTTATCTTAGAAAAAGCAAAATAGTACCTTTATAAAGCCTAAGGTGACTAAAATTGGGGGAGGCTTAAGTCTAGCAGTGGATGCGTTTCTGCTGTTATGATGAACCAAGTAATATTGCTATGTACTTTTGCGGTCACTTAAGAAAATGAAAATGAAAATATGTTTATTCATATAGGTTAATTAAATTAACACTTATGAACGTCAAAGTTTACAAAATGTCAGCAAATTAACCTACAGCTAGTTCGCTTACGAAGTAGAGCCATGAGAAGAACTGGCAAGAAACTTAGGCCATTCTTTTTAATCGCCAGGTTATTACAATTTTTGTAAGTTACAGTTTCAAGTAGCATGCAATACACACAGGCAATACACTTAACACTATAGATAATTAATTACTTACAGCTTTCTATGTTGTAAAGAAAAATAAAAGTAAAATGTGTGCTTTACAGGCTGCCTCAATTTGCATATTGCTACAAAAGGTAAAGGTAACATGTGAACTGTGATAAATGTTCAAGAGTTCATAATAAGGTTCTGTGGTTCATAAGCTTTCGCCAAAACAACAAAGATCACGGTATCCTGCCTTTTAAATTCCATATTAATTAAATTAACCCGTATTTATAAAGTATGTCAAATATTCCTTTATACGCCGCAACATGCAAATACAATGATTTTCTTGGTAATAATTTACATATTAAGTTATACTAGCGTCCCACCCCGGTTCCGCACGTGGTACTAATCATTAAAATTCTCGGTTTTACTATAATATGCATGTATTTTACATATTTTAAATCGTCCGGAAGAAATTCTCAGAACGATGTAGGTATATCAAAATTTGTCGTGTGGTTTAGAAAAAGTTAGCGGACAATGAACAGATGGAAATAAATTGCGATTTTTATACTATTTTCCCGACTGCGAGGTCAAGGAGGGTAATGTTTTTCGAGCGTATGTATGTATCGTAGACTAATAAAATAGTACTTTTTTATTGGTCTGAGGCAAGTATGTATGATTATGTATGTATGCATGTATGTGGGTATGTATGTCTATTTCTTTGGCACGCTCTATAGCTTTAATAGTTCGATGGATTTTAGCGTATGAGTTGTCATTTGATTCATATTGATTATGAGAGTGACATAGCGTATAAAAAATTTCAATGTAGGGTCAGCACGAGAAAAAAAGTTTATTTTTTTACTTTGTTTTAGGCAGGCGGACTTTTCGTTTTTTAATAATATATCGCACACCTAGTTAAAGAGTCACGCAACTCGAAATAATTCGAAAATGATTTATTACCACTACGGGAATCTACGTTCAAAACTGCATAATCTCCAAAGACACCTGTAGAAATAGTTCCATAAATAACATAAAGATTGCGCTATAAACTACTATTCCTGACTCGCGTGGCCCATACCCCCCGCCAACAATACCCGCGCAATACCAGTTGCAGCCTGTTAGCCAAAGGGATGGGTGCTGTCGGTGCAATTAAAGACCACATTATTTCGAATTAAGCGTGTATTCGGTTGACCGCGTATTTGAATACGTAAATTATTTTTAGTTAGACTAGTCTTCGTGGTTGAACTGGTGATAAAATAAGGCCGATTCTTTTACTATTTGGACTTAGTGGAGTGTTTGTCTACAAACGTAAGTATTTTTTTTTTACTAACTAAAATTAGCTTATTATTGTTGAATTTATTTCTTAATATTTGAATTAATCGTGTATTGTTGGTTAAATGAAAATCGCACTTATTATTGTACCTATAGCTGCTAGAGTTCATTTGAATATAGGAATATTTTGCATTGAAGTTTTATTAGTCCCAGTGATTCAAAAAATATTATTAAGAAGTATCGACTTCGAGATAAATGTGTTTTTTTGAGTTAGTGTAGTCTTTGTGGCTAAATTAACTTAGTGATATATTTTTCAGAAGGTGAAGGGTCGTGGTCAACTATTGCTAAAAAAGGCGATGGCATCTGGTTTAAGTGAATCCGACTGCAATGGTGTAGAACTGAAGCCTCAAGAGTGCACACCATTGCCTTCAATGAGCACCAAAGTGACAAAAAACCCATAGAAAATGAACCAGTGGGCAATGATAATGAGTTGGAGCCTCAGGAGAACAGACCGAATACGCCGTCACCTTCAAGAAGCCCCTCAATCATGAGAGAAATTATACCAAATGAACCAGAGGATACTAATATGGAAATAGAGCCGCAACAGAATACAACATCCCCTTCAACAAACACTAAGGTAATGGAAGATGTCTCAGCTTAGGAGAAAACTCAAAAACGCCGCAATCTACGTCAAATAGATCTCAGGTGAGACCATCCTATTATTTCACCAGTGAACAGCGAGGGTAGCGATTTTGATGACTCTGATAAGGATTCGCATTACACTTTGCCTACCGAGAACGAAACTCACCGTCCACTCTTCCCCAGTACAAGGAAAAGGTCTCGCTCTTCTTCTTCTTCTAGCTCAAGTTCTAGCTCATCACCGGATAGTTCCAGCAGTTCATCCTCGGATAGTTCAAGCAGCACCAATAGCAGTAACAAAGAAACAGGTAATAACTCTGTGACCTCAGCTGTATCGAATATTAACTACCTTTCACGCAATGTTCATCTTGAAGCTTCCACATCTCAGTCAATTATTAATCCGCCATCTGCTGCCACTGACAACTTTCAAAGATGTAAGAAAAGAGTAAGAAACCCCATAAATGTTAAAAAGGAATGCAAATGAAATGCAAAAGTCTGATTATAAGTATGATTACATAAAGTATGATTTATAGTTCATAGATCTTGATTACTATTTTATAGATTAAGTAAGTACCAAAGACAAAGTCTGATTAGTGTTATATTTTTATATTTTATATATTTATATTATATATTTATATGTTATATTTTTGATAGACGTGCCACTTTAATTTTAAGATGTAACATTGTTTAATTTAGAAGAAATTATGTTGTTTTATTATTTTCATTAATGAAGAAGAAAACTGTTTTCGTACTTATTTAAAAGATAATGCTAGTCCGAGCAATAATACTAAATAGTTGAATATAATTATCTTTAATCACAGTCATTCCTTTAATATGTTGTTAAAAGGAATTCTGTATTTTCCTAAATGTCTTTTTTGATACAACTAATGTTAAATATAACTATTTTTATCTTTTTACAAACCTATTCGTAGGTTTATAGAATTTTTATAGAGATATTTAAATGTGTTACTTTTTTGTTTCTTTGTAACCTAAATAAAGGTTTTTTTTTAAATATTTGTTTTATTTTGATAATCTTACTGAAAATAAATATAATGTAGATACAGTACTATTTATGGTTAATACTAGATACAAAAATACAGATTAATAGTACACTAATTCAAAAAAAGCCAGTAATATGAGTTCAATTCGACTTAGTAAAAATATTATACAATGATTTTGTCTTGAATATCAAGCTAACTCAAAAAACCGAAATTACAAAGTATTAGTGGAATTTAATGGAAAACCATTATCATAATAATTATCTGCGTAAAATTATATATAAGAACCGATAAGAATGTTTTTAATATACTAAATACTAATCAAATAAAACGTTTTTTTCGATTCCTGAAAAAAGTGATATTTGGAGTTGAGCTAGTCTTTAACTAGGTGTGCGATATATTGCTTGTTGAAGATTACTATCTCGGCAATTAATTATTAGAATAAACATGATTCATTAGACAAAAATGTTTTATAATAGGAGATGTAATCTCAGAATTGTGATTCATAACATTTGATTTCGTTATAGTAAGTCTATGGTATAATGAGTAATAGACAAAAAAATATATTTTAAATATTTTTCCGGTTGGCTCGTGTAATTCGTGTGTGGTATGGTAGACTATTAATAGTTCTAGGTAATGAACAGAACTGATTTATTTTGAACATATAATAATAATAATACCATGTTTATTGTCCCACTGCAGGGCAAAGGCCTCTTCTCATATAGAGAAGGCATAAGCATTAATCACCACGTGCGCTCAAGATAGATTTCAGATTTTTGAGTCCAGGTTTCCTCACGATGTTTTTCTTCAAGATAAACTTAGAAAGTAGGTACATAATGATTTGAAAAATCATATTGGTACTTGCCCGGATTCGAACCCACTACCTCGTGTTTACGACGCGGGTGCCTTATCCACTGAGTCATTTCAACTAACTTGTATAGACCTAATATACACATACAATAAACAAACACAAAAGTATATACTACTCGGAACATTTTTTTATGAATCACAGAAAGTTGTACTCAATGTAAATTTTACGAAATATACAACCTCATGCAGTACCAAACAAAAGTATTTATTTACAACAGATAACCTAATTACAGTATAATATAAGTACCTATTGTAATAATTATACAAAACATGTAATTATGTAACTGCATGGAAATCTAATAGAAGAGTTTAAAAAAATACAATACTTAAAGAATTGAAATTTCTATTTCTTCATCAGGAATGCCCATAAAACTGCCCACGCTTAATTAAGTCCCAATAATATCTCAATACAAAAGATACGAATAGTAGTGAAACAAAAGCGGCAGTACAAAGAAACTGGTCGTCCACGCCCACTGCTGGCCATTGTACTGTGCCATTGTAAACTACGAGCTTTGATTATATTGTACTTGTCAATAAATAGACTAGTTGTATTATGTTTAAATGCGTGGGTAGTTCGAGATTTTCTTTATTTATGGTACTACTAGCTGCACCCCACTGTTTTGCCCTATGTCACTCCCACAATCAATACGAATCTAATGAAATCTCATGCGTTAAAATCCATTAAGCCATTTAAGCTGCAAAGCATGCCAAAGAAATACACATACATATGTACATGCATACTTACTTACATACGTACGCTCGAAAAACATTACCCTTCTCGACTGTCAGTTGGGCAAAAAAAACAAAGAGTATCTGGGCGCTTTTTTAAAGCAACTGTGCGCTTTTTAATTCCTGACCGCTTTTTAGTAAAGTCCAGGTTCCTTCCTTGTTTGTATACCATTTTAACAAGATCGTGGGACATCACATCGAAATCATGTCCCAGTTCTATCTGTCACCAGTGTAATGTCAACATCCTGTATTGTTTCAAGTGAAACATCCTGTGATATAGGGGGATTTGATTTATTATAGTGAGACTTTGATTTGTATGCGTTGTAGTAATGAGGAAATATCTATAAATTAAATGTGTAAATTAAACGCAATAGGTTCCGTTCGAGGTTCGCGTTTAAGGTTTACACAGTCGCTGGTCTAATCCAAACTTAAAAGATGATTTTCATCCTGGGCATTTTACCGGAGATATTTTTTTATACGACTTAGGTGACAAACAAGCATACGGCTCGTTTGATGGTAAGCAGTTACCGTAGCCTATGGAAGCTTGCAACACCAGGAGCATCACTAGCGCGTTGCCGACCTTTTTAAAACCTTTTTACTCCTTTCCTGAAGAACTCCATGTTGTAATCTCTCGGGAAAACTTCGAAGGGGAGTTCATTGCACAACCTTATCTTACGAGGGAGATAGTTTCTCTGAAATCTCACTGTACGGGACCTAAGAGGTTAAGAGATTAAGAAGAGAGATGGTTAGCACTCCCCTTGACAAGAATAGATGGAAATAAGTATAGTAGGTTTTTAGAAATTTTACGAAATACTAATATAGATGCTAAATTGAGGGAAGGCGTTGCGCTGGACGCAGAAAAAAATCGTGGTTACGAAACATCCGAAAATGTACCATGATCAGTATTGCAACCGTAGAAGAACTATTTTGCTTGGCACAAGACAGAAATAAATTTTTTGAGCTGACGGCCATTTTCCAGTAATGAAGAGGCACTAGAAGAAGAAGAAGAAAACAAAATACTATACTTTTTTGAACAGATCACAGTTTGACTAAAATGTTATAGTTTTTTAAATATTTATTAGTGTAATAATGATCATCTTCATCTACAGTACATATCTACCCTCTGTTTACTCTATAATAAGCGTAGCCTAAGTCACTCCTTAATATATCAGCTACTTGCCAATAAAAGTCCTGTCAAACTCGGTCCAGCCATTTCAGAGATTAGCCGGAACAAACAGACAGACAGACAAAAATTTAAAAAAATGTTATTTTGGTGTATGTACCGTACATATATTCACATACATGTAGTAAAAAATGGTTATTTCAATATTACAAACAGACACTCCAATTTTATTATATGTATAGATAAGTTCCTTTTTTAAAATAATATACACAAAGTGCATAAATAAATCAAAGCACTAAATATATTTTCACAAAAAAAGCACGCCAATGGATTGCCCATTCGGATATTAAAATCAGAAATATTTTTACTAAAAAACGCATTTACGAAATGCGTATCCCGATCAAATGCTTTGAATACCGGTAAAGTCCGGTTCAAAGGTAAAAACCGAGGAACTAATGACCATATAGGTACGTTCCTTCTCGCTGAACGTCATTAAAAAAGCATTTTTTTTAAATTAAAATTCAGCATATTTTGCACCCTAACTAGATAGACATAAGGACTAATACACTAACAAGTAATAACGCAACGTCCCCAAATGCCTATGACGGCTACTGTTTCAAATTAACCAGATACCATTCATGCTAAAATGAACTCTATCAGTCACACAGAAAGTCGAAAGTCACTTGTTTGTGTCCAAAGGACAGCGTTATTTAAAACGGTGCCAGTCCTGTGCAAATAAGATAATAGAATTTTGAAAATTTATAGCCAAATGAAATTTAACTCTAAAGTGTCTGAAATAAGATCGGATTTAATTTGCGGGATTTTCCGGTTAAATTGGTTCTTCGTTACAGAAGGCATTTATATGATTTATATTTTTCTACAATATGATGGAAACGGTTTATTAATTTATTTTGCTAAAATATGGTTAAATATCGCTGACGTTAACACTTGTTAATTAAATTATATTTTGTAAAGGGATATTATTGTTCAGAGCCGTTATGAAATAGGTATGTTTTGTAATTAAAACGTATAATTTAATCGAAAATATTTCGAATACTGAAATTAAATAAAACTTATTATTAACCAATGTTGTTCCATGACGCTTACATACAGCTTTTCCACATATAGAGAAAGTATGAGCATCGTGCAATTTTAGATTTATAATTTAGGTTTTCTTGCGATGTGTTCCTTCTACGTATGGTTATTTAACTTTCTACGTTATCACAATACGCTGCTGTTGATATCGAAGAAAACATTACAATGACAAAATTCTTCGAGATTATTATTTATAAAGCTGTAAGACCATTGTCAGTCATGGCAACAGGATACACACTAGTCGTCGTCAGATAGCGTTCGTTAATATTACCTATAAAAAAAATTAGATCACATAAACTTTGGTAATCTACAAACTCTTAAAAACCATTGATGCATGGCATATCTATTGCGTTGCGTTATCAAAGCATTATTAAGGAAGTCATTTACAACGAAACAATACATTTTCCTTAGCCTCAAAAAAACGTAGATACGAGTAGTTGCTTACGTCGCGGTCGGGTGTTATACCACAGCGCACCAGCTTTGAAACGCACCAAATGAAGCGCATTAAAAATTATTTCTCTATATACACTGGTAGTAGTATTTTATATTTGTTAACGCACTAAACTAACTAACACTGGTGCTTTTACAAGGAGTATTTTTGTGCGTTTTAAAGTTGATGCGTTTCGAGGGAGCGCCCGCGGTCGGTACCCCAAACTAATGCATATTTAATTATGTAGTTACTGCAATCGGATTAGTCGCCGCTGAGCTAATTATGTCCTAATTACATTAGTTTCCATTACGACCATTAGCTCGTTCATGCCCTTTTCATGCTCATTTTGATTGAAAATAGAGTTGAATATAGCTTGACAGATATAATAAATTTGGGCAAAGATTCAATAAGTTCGAGTTGAAAAACGTCATTTATGTGTTATTTGAAATCAAATGGATTATGAGTTTTATAAAACAACTTAAAGTTTGTTTTAATAAAAAATAAAATCAAATCATGACATCACAAGGTACTGTCATTTAATTTTTGCTTCGTTTTTGTGAAATAAGAAGGAGAAAGAAGCAAAAAAGGATCTGAAGATACCCAATCAGTCGTAAACACAGCTCTCACTTACTAAACTCAAAACACGGATATCATTATATTAATTATTCTACATCGATATGAAACGGTACATACTTTTTAGGACGGTAAGATTAAATGACTTTTATATGAAAATAATACGCAACAAGTTAACAACATTACACAGATAAAATCGTGAACACACTACCAATACCGTTGAAGACAATACGCTCTAATTACACCCAATCACGCCATTAATCGTGCCTTTACAAATAATTACGTAATTGATCCCTTCGCGGTAAGTAATTATACGGTACATTTGGCCCACCGTTGGGCCACTGAAGCCTGAATAGCCTAGGGACACCATGAGTTGAATAATGGAAAATAATGATTACTGAAAAGAAAGTTTTTTTTTTGTATTAATTTTAAATGACATGATGCCCGAGCCATATTTGAACAGTTTTAAGTACACATTTTGTATTGTTTTGTTAAAATTGTATACTTAGTATTGTTAAACTTATACATTGTGATTTGTGAAATAGAGACACATTGTGAACTCCTGTGGTAAATTAAGTTCATCTCACTTTATACTTATACCAAAAATTAACAGTTTATATAATACCTACATAGAAACATTTATAAAAGTTCACATGTTGCCTTTACCTACCTTTTGTAGCAATAGGCAAATTGAGGCAGCCTGTAAAGCACACATTTTACTTTTTAATTTTTCTTTACAACAACATTTTTCTTACAAGCTGTAAGTAATTCATTATCTATAGAGTTAAGTGTATTGCCTGCGTCACTTTGCATGCTACTTGAAACTGTAACTTACAAAAATTGTAATAACCTGGCGATTAAAAAGAGTGGCCTGAGTTTCTTGCCAGTTCTTCTCATGGCTCTAGTTCGTCAGCAAACTAGCTGTAGGTTAAATTGCTGACATTTTGTAAACTTTGACGTTCATAAGTGTTAATTTAATTGACCTATATGAATAAACATATATTTCATTTCATTTCAAATGTTTGAAAACAATGTTTTGAAGTGAATAACTTTATGTTTAAATTTTTTAACCTTTTGAATTTGAATATGCATTGTATATTATCTAGGTTCTATCCGCGGTTTTACTTGTGTAAGAGGTCTATGTAAGTGATGTTAGGTTATTCGTCGGTCCTCCAAATTCCTGAGTAATTTTTTTTATGAATTACTTGCATTTGTATAAAAACTGAGCAGAAGCTCAGTTACACTCCTTTTGTATACTATACAAAAGGAGTGTAAATAAACAAACACTTTTTTATTATTTAGACTAAAATGCAGAAAAATATTTTATGATAAACATGTGTGGTATAACAATGACAAAAAAATTTGCAAAATTGATTCCACTATGAGATTGAAAATAAAATTTAATGAATAAAAACATTGTAAAAATATCAGTTACGTGTTATTGACATTTAACTGACAATCTTACTAATACTGCGGTTAAACCAATAACTATAGTTACGGGACAACCATAGCGTCATCAAAATTGTGCTACTGTTCACCTACGTATTGACCACATCAATGCCCATACATAATGATGGATCATATCACTAAGTGGATACATCCGTAGCTACAGAAGCTATACAATGTTTATCTTATTAAGATCCTATCTATTAATTACATCTTTATAAGCTTGCATGATTAATTTGTTTTGTGTGGTATTAAGTAGCAAGTTGAAAATACTTATAAAAGCATGCGATTAAATTATACCGTTAGTCCAAGATTGAACTGTGCCTATTGTAGATTCTATAGATAGTCACATAATGCAAAAAAAAATCTAGAAAAAAATATTAAGAGTTGGATTTGTGCTTATAAGTTAAATAAATACAACATTTTAAAAACAAAACATGAAATAAACACCTTTCTATTAAATGTAAAGTAAAATATAGAGTTAGGAATATTACGCGTTAGTTTGTCCTGCATGGCTGGACTATTGTCTCTTGCTATATTATTTTCTGAACTATAATGAAGGAATATTCGAAAGAATAATCCAATAATTTTGTGCCAATCTAACCTGTGATCAATACGTAATAAGTGGGCCTACACCATTTATGTAGATTTTGATAATTTTTTATTACGCATCTAAATACTAAATACCGTTTAACTTCAAAGTAAAGCGTATTGAATTGTCACAGGAAATGTATTACTACTGTATACACTAAAATATCGTCAGTTTTCCCGACTGGTTTCGCAGAACCCGGTCGTCGGTCGACCTTATTAATACCAACTTCTTTCATTCATTCCTTTACTCATTCGTGATTAACTGTCATTATTGAATCACAAAGAGACCGAATATAGCTGTAATAAACAAGCCGGTAGTTACGAGGTTTTTTCAGCGACCGTTTAACTTATGAGTTGATGAAAATTTCGTGCTGGACAATGACTTTTGCTTTTTGTGTGATAGGAGTAAGAAAGTGTTTGATTGGTTGAAAATGTTTTAATATTTTAATAGTTATCATTAAATTTGAGTGTTATACACAGTGTTTTTTAAAATTACATTACATTCCGTTGGCTCTCTGTAAAATAGAATAAATAAATAAAAAAATAAAAAATAAAATAGTTATTAAATGTGGTGGTGCGGCGGCACAAGTAAAAGATGGTGGGATGAGTTTGACAAAAAAAATAGTCCACTTTGACTTTAAACCAAAAATTATGGAAGTCATGGGGTTATTGCCCAGCAGTGGGATGGTATAGACTAATAGTACGTTTTAGTAATACATATAACTTTCATTTCATTTCATTTCATTTATTTATTCAGAAACAATTTACATTGTATGCGAATGTTTTACGGTTATAATTTACAATTCCTAAATATTTTCTAAAAACAATAATCTTAACTTTACACAACGACACTTAAGTTTACAAAGGAATGTAATGTACTTTCTGCTTTATAAGCGCTATAATCTTTACTTAAAACGAAGTTAAGGTAATAAACTTCCAAAATACTTCAGTTTTATTATATATAATTGCACGTTTAAGTAAATTTACATTAATAGCACGTAACTACCCGAGTACATAATAATCTATATAAGTCATAATAGTCAGAACTATTGTGCGCCTGCGCAGTGCGATGACCTTAACGCCGAGTTTTTGCGCGAAACAGGAATCTAATAGGACTTACTCCAGGACGGTTAGGGTTGCCCCTAACAATATATTTTAAGTGTGAATAAAATTAAATTGTTATAAAATCAGGCTCATTAGAAAAATATTGTTTTAGCTGCCGACAACGTTACTAAAAACATTATAACGATAATTTATAAGAACATAATAAACTTTGTACTGTTTATTATTCACAGTATATGTTTACCTATATAACATCGACTTGCAAAATAGATATTTATGTTAAAACAATAAGAATTAGCACGTGTATGTTAATTTGTAAATCAATACTTTGTTAATATAAAACCATGGATTTTACTCTATACGATAATCTATAATAATATAAAAGGCAGTCTCTGTAAAGCGTCTGTCTGTTTGAAAGAGTTATTTTCAAGAACCACCCAATAGATTTTGATGCGGTCTTCACTAATAAGTAGTGGATTTCTCAATGAAGGTTTACGTATATATAACACATCAACCAATCACCAAAAGGAGCAGAGCAGTACTTACATTAATTCAAGTAGAAAACGGGCAACAAATTTAAGTACCGATGAGAAGGGAAGCGGGGTACTAGTACAGCATGAAGGAATGTAGCTACCAAAGTATGTGTTTTATGTTTAAAGGACATTCTTACCAGGAAAGAAGTCTTCTGTTGATTTTACAACACAATACGGTTAACCAGAACAAAATACAAACTCAGAGAAAAAACACAAAATAGTACCTAAGAACTATAAGTAACTTAATTGCGCCTTACGGCTACACCCGCGTCTAAAATGTTTTGTCTTTCGGCAACCAAACTATTTTCGGGATAAAAATATCCGTCTCCGCCACCGAATCTATCTACATACAAATTTTCAGCGAAATCGGTTCAGCCGTTTAGGCGCTGAGTAGTAACAAACACATACACAGAAACCTTCGCATTTATAAATAGTAATAGGATTAAATGTTTGTGCACAAACAATAAAATAAACTGACCATAACTTCAGATAAACTACTCATAAAATATTTTTTTTTATAGACCCTGTCAACGATAACCAAAAAAACATGAACACGCTTGACCATTCACAGTTAATAAAAAACCAAAGGTTACTATTAACTCGTTATAGTAAAAACCACTGTTATTTTTTTTACTATTTTTTAATAAAGTGCTTAGTCGTTATACCTACTATTACCAGTTGATTATATTTTTTGTTAATTCATTGAAAGTTCAGTCATTTGTCATTTCGTTTCCTAAAGTGCCAAAACATGTGCTTTTACTTATATATTTGATTAAAATATCAATATAAGTGTAGATAACATTATGTTGTAAAATGACATTAAGAGCATAGAGTATTATAATTTAAACACTTTTTTACTACTATGATTGATGAGATTAAAGTCCATGCTAATAAATTATGTTGATAAATTGTTTACTACTACACCTATCTATGCGTAGCTTTAAGATCCGTAAAGGCTAGCCGGTATATTCGGAATATAGAAAACTTCCAAGTAGCATCATAGTCTGTGTGCGACGTGAATAGTTAAGTCCACCAGGCTACTTACCAATTTACCAGAATATCTAGATTTTACTAACTGATATTCCATTGGAAATCTATGCAAATATTATTGTCCTAAAATATATATTATGTATTTTTATATAAACTTATGTAATTGTGTAATTAATGACGTGACAGCCCTAAGTTTAACGTCTCGAAATACGCTTAGCGTTGCGTAGTGCGTACCATTCTACAACTACGAATTGAACCTGGAAGTTTTAATCACTACTACAGGTGATGGCCAATTTTTAATTGTTAAGAAACCAGAAAAGCTATTAGGTTTCTAAAAATTCTTAAACATTGTAAGAAGAATCAGTAGATTATTAATTATTGCAAAAAATAGAGCAAGAATAAACAGAAAGTGAAGTAATTTTCAACTGTATCCCTAAATAAATAAGTTTGTATTTACTTTAACAGCAACGAAACGTGCTCTGAATACTCAGTTACTTCTGTTGTTTCTCACGCGAGTCTTTGACAATAAAACGTACTAATTTGTACCTACTATTTACTTTTATTCGAATTGAACCGACTTGTGAGCTGATTTGATTTTAAATGGACTATTTTAAATGGTCTTAAATACTGATGTTTTGTTTTTACACAGTAGCAGTCCTGGATGATTTCGATATAAATTGGCCGGAATGTACTTCTCTTAGAATATCGTCGTAACCTAAGTAAATATTCCTACGTACTCTATGTTTTTTAGTTAGCAAAAGCCTTAGAGGCCGAATTACTTCCCAAAAAAAGAAATTTCTAGATTATCTCAGTCTACTTCACTCATGGTCTTGTCTGCGGCCAGCAAAGCCTTAGTTTCTCATTACTGCTGTCTCTAAAATGCTTAGCCAACACAGCCTTGTCCATAGTATAGATATGGTGACAGCTTAGCCTCAGCTATCAGTTACCACTGAGAACAATTATTGGATGTTCTGTGAACGAAGGTAATAAAATCTTCAATAAAGTCATAATACTAATGGCTGCCACTGTGGTTCGGTGGTACTGTGTACGAACTGCCACGCAGAGGTCGCGGGTTCGATTCCCGCTCAGTGCAAATATGTGCGCATGAACATGTCTATTTGCATTAGTCTAGGTGTTACTATGTATAATATGTATGTATTTACAAAAAAAAAGTACTTAAGTATGTATATCCGCATTCTAGAACCAATAACACAAGCTATAATATATGTTTACTTTGGGTCTAGATGGCGTTGTGTGTAGTTGTTGAAATATATATATATATATATATATATTCCAAAGAGTCGTTTCATACCGCCTTCTACTTTGGGTGCGATATTATATTAACAAGAACTTACCGCAGTGAATGTCAATATGATTCATAGTAATTATAAGAATAAATGCCTTAAAATAGCCTTAAAATATTATAAAAAGTTCACCGATTTTTAAAAGATATGTTGAGTCATGCTTATAGTTAAGAGGTATATAAAACACTTTTCCATTACACTTTTAATTAAAACTGCTTGTTAATATAAACAAGCATTAAAAGTATACATTATAGACTTTTACTTATATTTTCTACATTAAAGATAGGCTAGTTATTAAAAATTACTGCTAAGAGCTAGTTTTAATAATGTTTAATTATATTAAAACGGTTTTTATATAATGCACTTTACTCTAAAGAAAAATGTAGAAGCTTTTACATAATTATTTAGTAAATTTTAGATCACGAATTTTAACAATAATTCGAATGACTATGATTTTGTCTGACCTGCCCTCTAAATAGTTTCTTTAATCTTTAGAGGCAGAATAAAAAAAAATATATTCATAAATTTTACATTTGAACAATATTCGCCCATCTGTTACACGAACTCTCTAAAATGTTATCTAAAATACTTTTCCTAAGACGAATTAAAAGTAAAATGAAGAATTTAACCCTTTAGTGCCCGGGGCGCGGGTCGAAATGTCCCAAAAACTTTGAAACCACAAGCGCAGTTTAATTATCTCAAATATTTCAACTGAGTGAACTAGGATTTTTGTAATACTTCGTGAAATTAAAAATTATTTGATGAAACAATCATATAAATATTTTAAAGCTTTCTCCGGAAAAAATGTACGTAATGGTTCCTATAGTTTTAAAATATAACATAATTAATTTTAAATAGAGGTAGTTTAATGTTCATTTTTTCTTATTGCAAACTCAAGTCCACGAATGGTGAACATCATTTCAGATGCCGTTTTGTGAGAAATTTTCCGGGATCAAACATCACATTCACTGGTAAAGTTCCAGGTTTAATTTAAGCAACAGAGAATAAAGTACAGAGTCATATTAGGTTTGAGGCCCTTTATATTGCACTGTGAAAGACCCTTCAAATAATTTGAATTTCAATAAGTGCATTAAGATAACTATCTGTTCCAAAACATCAATAACAGTTACCATCCAATTAAAACGGTCTAAACTACCCCAACACGCGTATATTTAATAAATCGACAAGTAAAATAATGTAACCCTTACTATGCACGGGTAATTTTGACCCGACACGCACAATACCATGGGGTCAAAATGACCATAGCAATTATAAGGTTATTATGAGCATGTGGGCTTAGATAATATATTTATATTGATATTATAGTTGACGTCTGACAGGAGAAGTAATGGGTTTATGATAGTTTAATTGCTACGTAGAGATAGCGTATGTTTTATTTATGCTTAAACCCCTTAATTAACAATTTGATATTGTTAATTAACTGGTCAAAAATGCTCTTTGTATAATGAAGCTCTTAAAAACCCGACTTTAGCAATAGATTCATTGTATTTATTACGAATCAACTAAGTCACAAAGTACAAAATTATATAGATTATAAATGGTAGCATTACCAAGTAAAAGTAAACCATAAAATAACGATTTTGTCATATTCGTCAATACCAGTTTTATGAGATGTGCTGTGACATACAATTACACGGTACATAAATAATAAGAGGCTCTTAGTCTTAAATGTTTAAGGTTAGGCAATTTTAAGCAAGGATTATTTATGGATTGATGACTATAATACCTATCTCTTCAAGTTAGGTAAGTAATAGAATATAATAAAGTTTATTTCAGACCATGGAATCCATATTAATGCATGTTTATTTATCTTTTGGATGTGGCTGTTTGGAATCGTGTGTGCACACACACACACACACACACACACACAACTTTGACATTTATAATATCAATAGGATGAAATGATATTGTAACTAGACCATCACGACTCAGTATCATAGTGTCTTTATCATTCATTATTGAATCTACTAAATTAATATTCATTAAATATTATCATCACATTCATTTTTAAATTCAGAAACTCCAGAACGTGGACCTGGTTTCCTAGAATCCTCAATGTGTCCTATATTAGGTATCTGGGGTATTGCTGTCTCTCTTCCTTCTTCCTGACTATAACCTGAACATTATACAGATCAAGTTCTTACATACAATGTAACATTTCTTCCACATAATGAGTAAGTCCAGACAATGCATCACATCATAACTAGTTCTTTTGTTCTAACTCGTTCTTCATGTCATGCTGTCGTATACGGACCGCAGCGCAGTGACAGTTCCGGAGTCGGTACATTCGAGTCGAGTAAATCAATTAATCAATACGTGTTGCTGGACATCAATGTTGAGGAAGAGTCCACGAAGTTTCAATTATCTTTAAAGAAAAATTAAATCACGTCACTAGGTACCTACTCGTATTGCTAGTTGAGAATAATTTTATACTAAATTATTAAAAAAATAAAAAATATATTTTAAAATTGGGGGGAGGCCTTTGTCTAGCAGTCGACATCTTTTGGCTGATATGATGATAATACATTGAAAACTAAATAAATTTTATTCTATAATTACATAGGTCAGAAAAATACCATACCAAAATTGTATTTATTTGCCATTTAAAATGTTTATTGCCAATTCTTATTACGGCTTTACCTTTGACAGAGAACTAGCCATCATGTACCTAATAATGAATTTGACTTTGACTGTGATAGACGAATGCCGTAAACACAACAGGAGGCCCAAAACCACCATCAGTGTCTTTCTAGGATATACGAGTACCTAGTCATAATGGGATGTGGTCATTTTGAAAAGTGGTCATTGTGTGCTGGAGGGTTATTTTATTGTCACTTTGTGTTTTGTCCTTTTCTTTTGTACCATTAAAAACAAGGATAGAGACAAAGTAAGTATAATAAGATTGCTATATTAGCAGGTGGTCTTATTGAAGCAACTACACTGTACGATATCCATTCGGTAGCAACTGACTTCGAAAAATAAAAATATATTTACTGTTTTTTTGAGTATTATTATTTAAAAGCCCGTAAGCCATATAACAAGTGTAAACAAAAACCTTAGTGGTAATTACTTAAGGCGATACACGACTTTAATAAGAGTTAAATAAATCTGAAAAGTTTGTTTGTTTGAATGCTTACCTCTAAAATTATCAACCGAATTTAAAAATATATTTTAATTTAATAGACCAATTTTGCAAGGTTTTAAACTACTGATATAACGCTACGATTCACGTAAGCATAGTAACTAGAGACAAAACCGTGCTGCGTGTTACTAGTGATTTATAAAACCTCAATAATTTACTACGTGAATAATTTGAACTATGTTGGTATTACACAGTATAATTAATTTGTGAAGTAGCAAAAATTTTGACTGTAGTAGATCCACGTTGGTTTCAGCACGAATGGACCGGATCGACCGGGGAAGTACTACCCTCTCATAGAAGATCGACATAAGAGTAATATTACTCGTACTATTGCGTTTCGTTTGGTGAGAGATAGTGTCGGAGGCCCAATTTCCTCAATCCTTTTCCTCACCTTCCTCAAACCTGTCATCTACCCCACTCTTTTCACGGTAGACAGCGGTTTCGCAGAGTCCCTGGCAAGAGCAATGGTAGAGACTCTGAGTCTTCCATTAGCGACAGTTACCACTTACCATCACGTGGACTATTTGCTCGTCTGTAATAAAAATAAAAAGCGAGAGAATTTTAACGGTTTTTAATGCTCGTAGTATTTTCATGTGAACTTCACATTCGTATGCATTCATGGTTATAGTCACCATTTAAAACCGTGAACTCGCGCAGAAAAAACTAAACTTTCTAGACAAACTAACAAATAATCACCAATATCACCGATAGATGTTATTCAAGGTTCCTAGCACTGATCTTCGCTTTAACCGCTAAGTACATATTATTATGTTAATGATACAAATGTTTTTATAATGTTTTTATGTTAATAAAGTAATAACATGTCTACTTAGTTTGTTAGCTACATAATTGATAATTACATACGTAGAAATTTGATTATGTAACAAGTACAAATACTTCGATTGAGCATACTTTGTGATAACTACTATTTAAATGGTATGCCTGTGATGCTATATTACAGACATACCATATACCATAAAATTTCAAAAGTATAATTACGTACAATAGACTTATTTATGATAAACGAAAACATAAAGAAACCAGGACTATACATAACTAAACTAATATTATACAGAAAAGACTTGATTTTTTTTGTATGTTTGTTAGTTTGTTTTGATTTAACTCAATATCTACGTAGTTAACCGATAAAAAAATCTTTAAGCTTTTAAGCTACTAAACGAGTTCACTGATAAACGATGGTGATATTTACAAATGTAAAGTTGCTATCCGTTTTCCAAGTTTTCTAAATTCATTACAAAATTATCATTGGTACTTGCCCGGTATCGAACCCTGAACCCTCGTATGTAAAAGGTACTAGAATTTAACGAATGTAAATGGATTTAGACAAATTGTGCAGTACAAATTTGATTTGGCACACTAGCGATTTTCTTGATTCTTTTTGTTGGCGCATAACTTAAAATCTGTGGAACATTTCGTATTTTATAATATTCTTTTTTAAATTTATAGTAACGTGGCAGTACGATCGACCAGGGAAGTACTAACCTCACATAGAATAATTATGTAAGTAAAATATTAATTTACATGCTTTGACTTTGACTTTGACTTTGACTATTCAGTAAAGAGAAGCAGCGAGATATTTCGTCTCTGAACTGAAGAAGACTGAACCAACCAGCCGTGGGAGAGATCTTCATTCTACAGAAGAGACAGTGAATAACCCTACCTAATTAGTCTTCTGTTCTCATTCTATAAGTTTCTTTAAAGCACTGTATGGGTAACTTAAGCGATAGATATCACTTATCACCTTCAACTCTTTTTCTATCACTTGTCTGCCGCTCAGTTAAAAGTATGAAGGATGATAATAACTTCTAGAATATCGAAAACTAACAATACGGTCGCGTGTGATACAGTTCAACGCACAAAAACAATGACTTGTTTCAATACATTGAATTATACAATTAAACATGCTTCCCTGTAGTTTCTGTAAGTTTTCGCCGATTCGTTCATGTTTAATGAATATTGAACGGATAGAAATAAATATGTTTTTCAAGTGATTTGCGTACATTACTTAGTATTTACTTTCAGCCATTTTATTGTAAATTTGTCTAAATTGTTTATTTTGCTACTAAAGTAGTACCTACATTATAAGAAATCACATAGTCACGATTCCAAATATGATAATAATGATCTTTTGCACAAGTTAAGTTAAAATCTGAATTTAAAATTAATTTAACACAACAACTACACAGAACGCCATCTAGATCTAGTAAGCATATATTACAGCTGCTGATAAGGGTTCTAGAATACTGATAGACCTATCTATTTAAGTAAATACTTTTTTTTTGTAAATAAATACAATATATTACACCCAGACCAATGCAAATAGATATGTTATCAGCCAAAAATAAAATATCTATTTTACCGGTCTGCTATCACTACCTAGTTAACACTCAGGAGTATTTTAAACAATGTTTACTCAGACTAAAGAAAAATGTTCAATTGAGGTTATTGAGCAATTGACTGTTTGTAGTGAAGAATGATATAAATTTAGCAAGGTCGGGTCGACCTTTGTAGTCGACAATGACGCATTGTTACTCTTACAAAAACTTAGTAAAACTAAGTTTTATGACACAAAAGAGACTAATTTTAGAGCATTTTTGATTGCGAATCTTCACGACATCTTTGGTCTTGAGTATGGTAGTCGAGGCCATAATCTGACCTTCATAGTCTAAGATGTTCGTGTGACAATAATTATGTATGCTGTTTTAGCTAAACCGGGATTTTTGTAAAAAGAATCATCTTTAGTCTTTCTCATCATTATCAAGCCTGAATCTATTATGTACTTACTTTGTTTACATATAAAAAATGAATAATGTTTTTATTTTTCATACTTTCGTTTGATTTTTATGTTGTCTGTACAAAAATAGAAAATAAAACAATTTGACGAAATTACAATAATCTAAATTGAAATAATTTCTTTAAAAATAGAATTGTGACCAATTTACATGGAAAATCTACTTTGTGACCTAAACTTTAGTTAATATCAATATCTTTGTCAGCACATTAGTCCTCTTTTATTTTAAGTTAAACGGTAGATATTTCCTGTAATTTAAATTAATACAGACAGAGAGATGGACAATGAAGTGATTCTGTTATGGTTTGAGTTACAAAAAAAGGTAAAAAATAGTAAAAACTCAAGCCGTTTGCATTATCAGTAAAGTACATTCAACTGACACGTAGGTATTATATGTAATATAGTAAGCTCTAAATAGTACTAAAACGTAAGATAAAGTAGTGTTGTGAAAACTCGAGATAAATGATCTGGTACAACGATAACGGAGACCTGTCATTTAAGTCACGAGTACACTTTAAAGTTGACGTGCTTATAGTTACTTATAAGGTTCAAGAGAAAGGTTATGACGCTGCATGTTTATTAGTAAATATTAAAATAGAAAAAATAATTAAAAACAAAATTGAAGCTGGCTTTTGCAATGGTGGTCACCACTTCTGGATTCCACTGACTGCTTGCCATCTTTTTGCTAATATAAAAAAAAAAACAAAAAAAAGTAAGCAAAGTATATCAATTTTAGCGATAGTTAACCAACGTGTGTGATACCGTATTCCTACTGATGATTAGCGTTTCCGGAACTTCTACGCAACATCAATCATACCATCAGTCAACACCAGTCAATTACCAATCAGAGTTACATTAAAAACGCCATAAACAATGCTATAAGTACCTACTTTTCTTATATGTTTTACAAAAAAAAAATATGAACATCTCTTCCACTGAAAGTTTTTATCAATAATATTGGTGGAAGCTAATTTAAATCACACATTTGATAAAAGTAAAATTTTATTGATGGCACAATGGTACAAACCAAAAAATTTGTAGGCACAAATTGTTACAAGTGACCTTCACGTAAAAACTCACGTATTTGTTCAGATTATTGTCTAACAAAAACTAAAATACTGACTGACATAATAAATGATAAATAATATTGATTTTTCGCGAGAGGTCTACGCGCAAGAGTTGGATTGCAATTAACTAATTTATAAATTAATAATAATAATAATAATAATATTCTACCACATTCACACAGCGCCATCTAGCCCCAAATTAAGCAATTATATTTGCTTGTGTTATGGGTACTAAACAACTTATATACTACTTATATACATTTTTTTTTTGTAAATACATACATATTATAGATAAATTACACCCAGACACAGAACAAACAATCATGCTCATCACACAAAGGTTTGTCCTGGGTGGGAATCGAACCCACAACCTTCGGCTTAGCAGTCAGGGTCACTAACCACTAGACCAACAGGCCAGTCAAAATTAGTATTCAGAAGCTAATTTCAATACTACTATTCTAATATTATTGGAACAATAATAAACTTTGAAAATAAATTACAGGCATTCGATGCGAAAACGCAAGTAAAAGATATTGCCGTGTTTTTAAAGTCTATGAGATCTATGAAAAATTATAGCTTATAGAACCTCTTAGCCTATTGGAGACTCTGACATTGATTTGGTTTTGATTTTGCAATGATGATGTCAAATCTAAAATCATCAATGACTCAAATATCCGTATTCGGTTTGCTATTAGCGAAACAACGAGACAAACACCTTCCGTGTAACAACAGTACAAAGTCAGCTGATTCGTCATGATATTAAAAAAAAGGCTACGTACCTAACAACGCGGTTGAATGGCCAGCGCACGCGCAACCATTGACACATCTATGAATGACGCTTAATGCAACTTATGTAAATACACTGCAGCCGTAATACACACACAAACAAACGAAAACCCACAGATATTCACATAAAAAAATACTTGAATTTTTATTCACTGAAGACACACATCACAAACAACACAAAATTTAAAACAAAACAGTATTTAAAAAAAAAAATATTTAAAATATTTTGACAAGTGTCACGAACAGTACTGTCGCTCAGAGAAGTGATTTGTATTATTATATTGTGCGTTTGACTCGGTGTTCGTTGGTGCGACCACTATGACTGACTAACGGCCCGTCCGTCCGTCCGTCCCGCTCTACGGTTGCGTAACTAACGGGGCATAGAGTAAGTACATTTTTGTGTACAGAACGGCTGTATACGAGGTGGGATTACGTGGGCCGTTGAAACTTCTTTACAATGTTTAAGTTTAATGGATTGTGGTTTTAGAACAATACGAATGCTCTATATTATTCCTTGTATTATGTAAAGTACTGGTCTTACTGTGAAATTTTGGTCGATCTTTTTAGCGACCCGAATAAATTACATTAGTCAAATTTGCAAGAAAATGGTAGAATAATTGATTTTAGAAGACAAGCTGTTAAGTCAACACCAGTAAGAAGATTAAATTAACAGTTTTTTGTAAAACACAAAAAAAATAATCATCTATATAAAAGTTGATAAAATTACTATATTATATTATTCTCGTGTCAAGAATGAAATTAGATACTTCTCATTAATAAATATACAATGATATTGAATAAAACCTTATTATTTATTTCTATAATTTTTACACTATTAAAATCATATATCTATTATTTATAGTCTCGATTTTTAGTTGTCTATATTTTAATTTTTTATCTATATTTTTACAGTTAACTGTCAACGTATAATTAAACAATTAAATATTTTGATGCCACTTTTATGTTGCGAAATAGTCGTAATGATTGTTGGATATTTTAATTAATCATATTACAACACCAACATTAAATGGTAACTATAATGTTATGTGTGGCAACACACTCCCCTTCTATTTGTGACACGGAACAATAGAACACGTGAAAATTACTTCTCCGGCTTTTATTTCTTCTTCCCCGGCACCTACGTACCAGCACCTCATCAGCATTCACCATCACACCATTACACCGCCACACATTGGTCCTTCGCAGAGAAAACATCGGTGCTGAGGAGGCAAAGGCTAGAGGTTTGTCAAGATTTTTCCGTCCGTGTCGCAGCCATTTTGTCGGCAACGCAAGCGTGCTCTTTCTTAGCTTGGTCGTCGCAACGCAACATAATCGCCATAATTATCGATTCAACGACTCCAGCAGATATCTACAAGAAAAGAAGCCCAGCCGCAATCTGTAATTTAATTATTTCATCGATCGTCCCAGTCGTCATCGCCGGAATAACTCCTGCAGGTGTGAAGAGTACAGCTGTCAGCAATATAAGGTATTCCGCAAGAAAGAGCGAGACGGCACGCATCATAATAATTCAAGGTATCTAGGTACTCAATCACGCGCCTGAGACGCACGACCCACGCAAGCCGTGCAACAGAAAGAGAGCGAGCGAAAATCGTACGAGCGCAAAAGAGACAGCAAGTGACGCAAATAGTAAAGCAAACTTCCGGATCCCCGGAGCAAGCCGCCATCTTGTGTCATCCTCGAATTCGTTCGATCGACTCGTCCTCAATAACGGTCCACGCGCATAACATTATCAACTTAATTTAGTTGTGTTTAAGTATTTTAATATTAATTTGTGTTACCTCAACAAGTTGTGCTAGTAATTAAAAATGGAAGACGAACTGAAACGAAAAATCGCCTCACGAGGCTATGTGAAAGGTATGATCACAAGAATACTTAATTTCGTAGAACTTACTGAATTGTGTAAAATCAGTTGTGATGAGCTGATTACCAAACGTGATCGACTCATATCTGCTTTTAGTGAATATGAATCATTATGTAAAGATATTCTTTACCTCGATAATGCCGACAAAGAAAATGTTGAGCAAATGGAAAATAATTATTTTGGTATCTTAACATCATTAAACAAACAAATAAAGTCACATGAAAATGCAGGCCCCTCAGGCCTCCACACGTATTCTGATGCAACCACACATAAGACAAAGCTACCACCAATTTGCATAAAAACATTTGATGGTAGGTTTACAGAATACGTACCATTTATTAATTTGTTCGATTCATTAATTCACAATGACAGTAGCCTTGATCACATTCAAAAGTTTTATTACTTGAGATCGTTTCTAAAGGGTGAACCGTATGATCTCATAAAGAATTTAAGTTTATGCCCAGAAAGTTATAGCGAAGCTCGAAAACTATTGAGTGACCGCTACAATAATAAATATAAAATTATAAATGATCATATATGTAACATTTTAGATTTAAGTAGCATTGTTAAGTCAACAGCCAGTAGTTTAAGAGACTTTGTGTCATTCATTAGGCAACAATTAGCTGCAATTAAAAACCTTGACACCAATGTCATATACTGGGATGCAATTCTTTTATGTGTTCTCTCCCGTAAATTAGATGGAATTACTGCACGAGCTTATCAGCTAGATCGAGATCCCAGTGTACAACCTGACCTCGAACATTTTCTGCAATATATTGAGAAGCGAGCTCTGGCACTAGAAAATGCCGGCCAAAGTCCTCACTCGCAGCAACAGACAACAAGGGTAACAGCAATTGCCACTGCAGGAGCAACATGCATCTTCTGTAAGTTAAACGACCATAAATTATATAATTGTAAAAAATTTCAGCTTTTGCCAGCAAACAATAGACTGACATTTGCCAAAGAACAAAAATTGTGTGTGATTTGTTTAGGTATTCATGGTGGCAAATGTAGGTTTCACTTTCGGTGCTCGGAGTGTAAGAAGCCTCATAACACTCTGCTTCACTGCAATTCTGGTGAAATCACACCACCTGTCACCTTATCAGGTAATGTCAATAATAATGTGCTTTTGCCTACAGTTAAAATAAAGGTTATAGCAAGGAATGGCACTGAATACATTATCAAGGCTTTATTGGACAGCGGTTCACAGGTTTCTTTTATAACGGCAAACGTTGTTCAGCTATTAGGTTTAACACCTTTGCAAAGTGACACTTGTATTATTGGTATCACTAATGAAAAGAGTAATGTAAAATATAGCATTCCAATTGAAATTCATTCATTAAAATCACCATTCAAAACAATGGTAACTTGTCATGTGGTAAAGAATGTAACATGCAAATTACCTCAGAATAAATTTGATGTCTCTAGTGTCATAATACCACCCAACATTTTATTGGCAGATGACCAATTTAATGTGCCTAGTGAAATACATATGTTATTAGGAGCTAACGTGTTTTTCCAGACCTTGTTACCAAACGAGCTGAACACAAGCATCAACCTGCCATGGCAAACCGAGCAGTCATCGGCTCTGCCCCGGAGTGCTGTTCATTCATTACAGCAGCCTGGTAACACACAACTACACATCTTTAATACATACTTCGGGCACATTGTAGGAGGAAATCTACCACCCAAGGTATCTCAACAGACATGTAATAGAGTAGCATTAAAATGTGAATTAGGTCTCAATGAGACACTTGCCCAGTTTTGGACCAATGAAAAGGTTCCAGAAATATTTGCTGAGCATACATCTGAGCAAGAGCTTTGTGAACATATTTTTCACAGTTCGGTTAAGTTAGTTAACAATCAGTTTGAAGTTCCTCTGCCTTTAAAATTACCATTGTCAGATATAAATAATACTCTTGGTGAGTCATTTCATATAGCTTTAAAAAGGTTTTTTAATTTGGAAAAAAGATTGCATGCCGATCCAGATTTATTATTGCAATATAAAAGTTTCATTCATGAATATCTAGCTCTTGGTCATGGTCAATATGTTGATATAGAATTGTATGATTTGAATAAGCATGCAGTGTATTTTCTACCACACCATGCAGTTATTAATAATAATAGTAAAACCACAAAGCTTAGAACAGTCTTTGATGGTTCAATGAAAACAAACAAGAAGGTTTCTCTAAATGATTTACAACTTAATGGACCTGTTGTTCAAAAGGATTTGTTTGATATAATTTTATTATTCCGTTTAGGTAGATATACATTTACAGCAGATATCAAGCGTATGTTCCGAAACATTAAAGTAGATCCTCAATACACTACTCTTCAGAATATTTTGTGGAGAGACAATCCTGATGAGCCAGTCAAGTGTATTAGGTTAGATACGGTCACATATGGCTTAAAAAGTTCAAGTTATTTAGCAACTCGCTGTATAGATGAGCTAGCAAATAGATATGAAAAATTATACCCACTAGCATCATCTATTATCAAAAATAGTCTATATGTTGATGATATTATCTATTGTAATAATAATTTAGAAACTACCATTGCTGCCAGAGACCAACTTCGTGATTTGCTAAAGTTGGGCAGTTTCCATACTCATAAATGGTCATCAAATGATGAAAATGTGTTGAACAATATACCATTGAACGAAAGGCACTTTGACAGTTTAGAGTTACAAAGGGATAATTATAACATGAAGGCATTAGGACTTCAAATTAATGTAAAAGATGATCATTTTATTATCTCTACACCAGAACCATTTAATATAAATAAGGTTACAAAAAGGAGCATACTTAGTTATATAGGTAGATTCTATGACCCAATGGGATTTGTGAGCCCAATAGTAGTCACAGCAAAGACCATAATGCAAAAATTATGGCTACTGAAAACAGGTTGGAATGACAGCCCGCCTGCAAATATTCAGCAAGAATGGTTTCAATTTACCAACAATTTAGCTGCTATGCAGCCAATCCTATTAGATAGGAACATCAATATTTCAGAAGCAGACTCAGCAGATATAATCGGCTTTGCAGATGCTTCGAGTAAGACAGCCTACGGATGCTGCGTGTACTTGCGACTCACAAACCAATCAGGTACAACAAAATTGCATCTACTCTGTTCCAAATCACGAATCAACCCTATTCAAAAGAAAGGCATGACCGTGCCAAGACTTGAATTGAATGCAGCACTATTGCTATCAAAATTAATTTTGAGAACTCATAATACACTCAGAGTTAGAATTAATATAAGGCAAGTTTGTTTATTCAGTGACTCACAAATTGTCCTTGCATGGCTAAATACTGAGCTAACAAAACTTCAAGCTTACATATCGAACAGAGTAAATGTAATTCGTCAAAACACAGCTGGATGTAGTTGGCATTATGTCAATACAAATGACAATCCTGCTGATCTTATAAGTCGAGGAGTCAATCCGAATGAGCTGAGTAGCTGCGACATTTGGTGGAATGGCCCAAAGTTCCTGCAAAACAGTGAGTACGACTTTCTTGCTTATAGCTCGCCCACTAATTTTCCCACTGTGGAGCCTTGCTTAGCTCTTTCCAGCAACTTGGTGTACCAAAATCCAAACCTGCTTGATTATATATTCAAGCGCTTATATAATTACTCTAATATAAATAAAATAGTAAGGTTATTAGCATACATATTGCGATTTTTAAACAATATCAATAAAAATAAAGTTAAAATACACACAAACTTTTTGCAAGCTTCCGAGTTAGATCGTGCATTGATGTTAATAATTAAGCATGAACAAGACATATATTTTAAAACTGAAATTAAAGCATTAAGCAATAATAGCAACTTGAAAGGAAACCTATCTGAATTGCATCCTTTTCTTGACAGCCAAGGTCTTTTGCGCGTTGGAGGTAGACTACATTATGCTGATATCGCTTACTCACAAAAACATCCTGTCATACTGCCCAAAGGTTCTTTAATTACTGGCTTGCTTATAAGGTGTGAACATGAGAGGCTTCTACATGCGGGGCCTAAGCTTTTACTTTCGCATCTAAACCAAAGGTTTTGGATAGTCAATGGACTATTAGAAGTTAAGAAAATAACTCATAAATGTATTATATGTTTCAGACAAAAAGCCTCAGTGGCCAAACAGCTAATGGGCTCCTTGCCAGCTGCACGAGTAACAGCTACTAGCCGTCCATTTGAAAAGGTTGGCGTGGATTTTGCTGGGCCAATTGATGTAAAACTCTCTCGCGTCAGACGATCCTTAATAGGTAAAGGGTATATCTGTGTATACGTATGTTTCGCGACAAAAGCCGTTCATTTAGAACTTGCTTCAGACTTGACCACAGAAACCTTTCTTGCGTGCTTGAGGAGGTTCATCTCTAGACGAGGGTTGCCCACCGAAATTCACTGTGACAATGCTAGTACCTTTAAATGTGCAAGGAGCCAATTAGTCGAGCTCTACAAACTGCAGGCTTCTCAGGGCCACCAAATGCAGGTTCAAAGATTTACCGCCGAACGTGGAATACAATTTCAATTTATACCATGCTACTCGCCTACATTTGGAGGGCTCTGGGAGGCGGCAGTAAAGAGCACCAAGTTTCACTTAAAACGAACACTGCAAAAAACTGTTTTAACCTATGAACAACTTAATACTGTATTAATAGAAATCGAAGCAGTGCTTAATTCTCGACCGCTCTTACCTTTATCTTCAAACACTGATGATTATTGTTATTTAACACCTGGTCATTTTATTATAGGTAGTGCAATGTCAATGTATCCTGAAAATAATGTTTGTAACATTCCACAAAATAGGCTTAAGTTCTGGCATTTGTGTACTTCTTTAAAACAGTCCTTTTGGAAAGTGTGGTATCAATATTATTTAAATTTGTTACAAAATAGACCTAAATGGCGTGATAATATATGTAATGTGAAACTGGGCAATTTAGTTATTTTAAAAGAGGATAATACTCCTCCTATGTCCTGGCCCATGGCACGAATTGTTAATTTGTTTCCAGGACATGATGGCAAAATTAGGGCAGTGGAAGTTAGGACTCCAAATGGGAAAACACATTCCCGGGCCATCAATAAAATCTGTCTATTACCAATAGATTATGATGATGGTTGTTAAATATTTTTGTGACTTAATGTTTAAGTATTATGTCATATTTTGTTTGTAAAAGCATTTAATATTTAGTTTCTCTATAAGTAAGAAACAATTGTAAACTTTACATTGAAATTTGTGTGCCAATTCTGTGAGGCCGCAGCATGTTGGATATTTTAATTAATCATATTACAACACCAACATTAAATGGTAACTATAATGTTATGTGTGGCAACACACTCCCCTTCTATTTGTGACACGGAACAATAGAACACGTGAAAATTACTTCTCCGGCTTTTATTTCTTCTTCCCCGGCACCTACGTACCAGCACCTCATCAGCATTCACCATCACACCATTACACCGCCACACAATGATATATTTTATATTTCTTGCTAATTTTCTGTTAAATTAATTATGATAGTGTAACTGTTTTTTTTATTTTATGAAATAATATACTTAAGTCTGAATGATGAAATATTATTTAAATTATCGTTAGTTAAAAGTAATTCAGAATATTTTTGTGCAAAGTACCCAAATATGAATCTACTGGAAAAATTAAGTAATAATCGAAAGTATAGCACCATAAATATAGCAGAACGATATATATATTATGTAAATTCTATATGGCTTTCAATAAAAAAAATATAAATAATGATATAAACAGATACCTATACTAATAGATATATATATCTTAATCACACCATACGAAGGAGCTGAAGGAGGTATAGTTCCGACTAAATGTTAGACATAAAATAAAATTAGCATCAAATGATAATTTATAACTGTTTTCTACAACACCTAACATCTCTATTGTATTGTTTTTTCAAGCATTAACCACGTCAATAATCTTATAGCTATGACTAATATTTTTAATTGAGCCATACGTAAATAATCTTTGTTTTCATATCATTAAGTACTCCCGTCATTTTCTGTGATAGCATTGAAATATACTCTAAAGTTTAGGACAAAATCTTTATCTAATTTAACGTGTTAGAAAGCATTTAAATATCTTATAATAAATGTTTAAGGTGCTTAACAAGATAAAGGCATTTTAGTACAATCTCGACTTGCTTTATGTAATTACCGATCAAGTTTCTCAGCCTACTCAATAAAAAGCACATACGAACTCATCTCGCGTCCATTCTGGAAAACCAAAAACCAGAATCTGAGTGCCGAGAAGAAATGCCGGTTTGAAATATTTTAATGTAAGTTTGTTTTTTTAAAGAGATCAGTTAAATCACTAAATAGTATAAAGTAAAGAGTTTCTAATAGATTAATAATTGTTGAAGCGGCAAAAAAAGTAGGTACGTTTGAATCGCAGCTAATGGCCTTCTGTAGTCTCTGCTTACCTCATTAGTGGGAGACAGGCGTGAAGTTATGTATGTATGTTTCTCCCAACTTCATCTAAACCACGCAATATCGATACATTACTATCGTTGAGACAATTTGTTTTGCAAGACGTAGGTATAACATGACTTTATTGTTAAACGGCTCTACTCGTGTCAGAAATAATTATTAGGTATATAATAATTAAAATAATAACTATATTAATTTCTTCTGCAAGGTTTTCAACTAAAATTGTTGACCAAAATCAAATATCGAGTGGTTAATGGTGAACCTAGTGTGAGGGTTGTTCAGGTCGCCCATAATGTATTATAGAGACATCCCGACTTGACTCAAAGACTGTTATCAACTAGGCAATAACCGGGACCGACTTTAAATGTACCTTCCGATCGGATCGCTACATGAATAATAATATTAATATGTCGACACTATCACACACCGTCATCTAGTCCCACAAGCTAAGCCGAGCTTGTGTTATGGGTACTAGATAACTGAAATATAATACATATACATACTTTTTTTTTTTGTAAATACATACTTAGAATAGGTACATAGGAAACACCCAGACTAAAGACAAATACAAATGTTCATCACACAAATATTTGCCTTCTGCGGGATTCGAACCCACGACAGCCGGCGTCGCAGTCAGTTACACGTACCACTAGACCAACGGTGCAGTCAGAATAGTATAAATTCAAAATGTTAAAATTAAATAATCTAACAATGAAATGATATACTAAAATTATTTTTAGAAAAAAAAATGAAAACCGACTTCAAACAACACCTACAATATGTTCAATCCTTAACTAAAAAGTAGAAAATAATATTTTAATTACTTCATAGCAAAGAACAATAAAGGGGAATCAACGCAATCCTTGATACCTATAATACTTTACTATTTATAGTTTTTAATCAGTTATTTTGGAGTCGGTGCCAGCAGTGATAATCATAGTCATCTTCTAAAGAAAGAAGACGCTGAAAATGAAATGACGCAAATGGTCACTCATCCAGGGCCACTTCGTTTCTAACAAAAAATGAATTTTGAAAATCACTTCGCACTTGTAGCATGGACATGTCAATGTCAGATAATTCGTCGCAAAAGACATCGACGTGTTGCTTTACACGTCTTCACTTCTTGCAAACGTTTTGTTACAAAATATTAAATTGAAGCCAAACTACTAAATCATTCTTTATAAAAAAAACATGGGACCCCATTTCTGGGTATACCCTTCCAAATAAAAGAAGAATTTTCCAAATTGGTTTATAAATGACGGAGTTAAGTTGTAACAAACATACAACCACTGACCAATTTCAGAGTATACCCACTCAAATAAAAAAAAAAAATTCAAATCGGTTCATAAATGACCGAGATATGAGGTAACAAACATAAAAAAAAAAAAAAAAAAAACGACCCGAATTGATAACCTCCTCCTTTTTGAAGTCGGTTAAAAACATAACCTAACTAAAGAAATTAATATAATCAATTGACAAGCCCAAATTAATCTAAACATTATGCCAGTGATCTAATAAACAAGAATGCCTCCGCGAAGGCTATATGACCTTGACATAAAGGTCATGGTTTTGGCCAACGGCATGCGGTATGACCTCGACTAGGCCTAATGTTACATTAGATAGGAACTAGTATATTACCTTGTGGCATACCTGATATTGTTGAGAGTTTAAGATTGAGTTAAAGTGACATTGCTTCTATACAATGGTGCCATCATTTTATAGAATATCGCAGTAATAGTAATACTACTTGAGTAGTATAAGTATTGCTACCGTTGATCCTTGATCATAAAGTATGATGCATGAAAAGTCAACATTACATGAAGTCAGCCAATTGACCTACAGCCAGTTCGCTGACGAGGTAGAACTGTGAGAAGAACTGGCAAGAAACTCACGCCACTCTTTTCAATCGCCAGATAATCAATGCAACCAAAGAACCATACAAAGTAATTATTACAAATCAACCAATAAATTTATTTAGCAAGATTAAAAAAAAAGAAAAGAGAGTATTTCAATTATTTAGTTTCATCTAGTATGGTAATTTGACTACGTAATATAATTAAAAAAGTAAATGCATCTCCCGGTCACATTGAACGACAAGGTAATACTGGACTAAGTATAAAATGTATGCTATGCCAAGATTGGCCAGTCATCCCAAGTAGCACCCGTTCACGAGCATGACGCACAGACCAGCCATCATCATCGTAGGTATTGATACCAAAGGTGTAACTTAGCGCAGGGAAACCGCGCCGCGGTATATTAGCTGGTTTATTATATACAAAGTTATGATAAATATATTATAAACTTGCCAAGTACATTGTAAAAGTCCCATTGCTACTTGAGTAAACCAGGTTTGGAACCCTCAAAAAGGCCATCCCGGCCATCACGGCATATTTGGTACTTTACTCTGCAACTAAATACTATGCTTTGTATGCACAAACACTGTAATATTTATTCGCATCAAAGCTTAAGTATAAACAGAACTAAATATCATTTCATTAATTTTATAACACATAAACTTTAATGATTGTTTATAAATTGTTTGTGCACGTTATAATTAAAGTGTACTTACAGAAGCGGCACGAGCGTTACATTAAATATTGAAGACATACCTGAAACAAAAGTAAGCACATGAATACTATGTGTGAATGAGATAGAAGATATTAATGAAAAAAACATATTTGTAAAGCAAAAACTGGAAATTTCTTAATTGTTAATACAAATTCAGTACCTATTTTCAGTGGAATAGAAACGCGACATATAAATGCGATTAAACAATAATTGAATACTAGCTTTTGTCCACGGATTCGCTCGGACATCGTTTTTGCAACAGACATTTTATGTTATTTACATATTTATGACACGCAGGGCAAATCTGTTAAAAGCAATTCATTATAAACGAAATTTTTGGTTTTTCTATCCGGGCTGCTAAAATAGTTTGTGAAGATGGTGTACTTACTCAAGAATAAGCAACATAAAATTATCAGATAGCACAGATAATAATTCTCAGCAGGCGTATTTTTGTTATTTTATTTAAAACTCATTACAATAAAATGATTCAGTGAAAGTTTGTTCACGTAGTTCGTATAGCTCAGGTCACGGAGAGTCTTCAGATCCTCGCCACGTATCGACACCTACGTCTCTGTACTCCATCGATCGCACTTGACACTGTTTCAGATGAAAGCCACTGGGAACCGCTTGCTTGTACGATGCTGTGGGCTATAGCATCGCTAGAATATCTAGTTTTAGTTTAATTACAGGTCTAGATGCAATAATTATCTTATTTATAGAAGCGTTTGTCTTTTTAAAAAATAAGGAGACGCTGCCACATTACTACACTGTGCTAAATCTGAAACTAAGTTTTAATTTATCCGTTTATTAATATAAATACCAATATTATAAATGCCAAAGTTTGTATGGATGTATTGTTGTATGGATGTTTGTTACTCTTTCACGCAAATCTACTAACAACTGAATGGATTTCAATGAAACTTTTCAGTAATATAGTTTATACATCTGAATAAGACTTTTCATTGTGACATTAATTTAAAAAATAATTATCTAATTCATAAAAATGTTATATTTTCATGACAATAGACTGGCGAAACACTAGGCTATGACTAAGTACCAAGTTTTTTTTATTTTTATTTTTGTTTAAAACGAAATTACTAGAAATTAGACATTGTGTGTATGGCTTTGGTCAAAAAATATCATAACATTTCAAAATATGTGAACGTGAAATCATTTTTAACTGAATAATTTTATTGTACTGAATTTTACGTAATGTGCATTTTAATTGTGAAATGAGTAATTTTATTTCGCTTTTACTTTTGACGTAAACTGAGAGATGCAGTCGTAGGAATTTATAAAAAATAACTATATAATTATTTTGTGTAAATTTTAGTTTTTAACGACTCGTGGCGCAATCGTTAGCGGTTTAATAAATACCTGTATAGACATAGGGAGGTTTTAGCACCTAGCAATTATACAAACACACACATACAAAATAATAATGCACTCTATTGTGATAATTCAATCATACATAATATTATATTTCATGCTAATGCGTTTCGCTTGAGTGAGAGAGCCGACAGACCAATAACCCCCTCGGTCATTTTCCCCCTTTCCTTTTCCCTTTTCCTTCCTCATCCTCTTCTCCCAAAAAGTTCGGCAACAGCAAAAAACTAATCTACCTGTTTTTTCGTCATTAGATATTAAACGGTATTTCCTCACGCCATTAAACAAATCATACAAACAGAATGACTCGAAGTTCTCACGCGTAAGTCAACTAATTATTTGAATGTTAAGCAAACATTACACTAAACCTCTTCTAAACGCTTTCAAATCATTTAAAAATCATCGCAAACAGATATATATGACGATTGTACCTAGTCGAACTTGAGCAAGTATAGAAAAGTAAAAGTGGGCTTGTGTTCGGTCAATAGCCAAACCTGTACAACACCCACTTACTGTTGTTCCAGGAATGTGACGGCTACTCGTTTTCGAGTTTTTTAAATATTGTCTATCTGCTACTTATGTGTATCAATAATTGAAAAGAAATCACAGAAAATGAGACTTTGACTGTATTCTACGGGTTCGATTTCTATGTGAATCAATATCAAAGTCTGAATAGTTAAAAGAGTTTTTGATTTTGAGCCTATAAATTATGATAAATCTAGCTTTCCGCGACGCGGTTTCACCCGCGTATTATATGGTTTGTTGTATCCCTTAGGAATCAGACCGATTTTCGGGATAAAAGCCTATGTCTGTCTCTGGCACCTAATCTATCTACATACCAATTTTCATCGAAATTAGTTCAGCCGTTTAGGCGCTGAGTGGTAACACACACACATACACACATTTATACTAATGTTATAAATGCGAAAGTAACTCTGTCTGTCTGTCTCTTATACGCCTAAATCACTGAACCGACTTGATGAAATTTGGTATAAAGATAGATTAGACTTTGGGGAACAACATAAATCTTATATCGCGAAAAAATGAATGAAAGGAGTTGAAATAGGGGATGAAAGTTTGTATGAAAAATCGTCAATGTAAACAGAAATATAACCGACACTGACGCGAGCTGAGCAGCGGGCAACAGCTAGTTTATTAACATACTGTAGTGTAGCTTGAGCTTGTTTACTTAGGATTCCGCTGCGGTTTATTTAGAGAAATCGATGTGCCTTACACGTGCCTACTATCTTCAGTGGTTTTGTAATTATGATTATTTAATGTACCTTTAAAGAAACAGTTTTTAATAAACAAGTATCGATTTTAGAAAAACTTATGTACCTTTCAAGTTTATTTTGTAGATAATCAAAAAATAGGAATGGAAATAGTGAGAACATCTAGGTTTGGATTATAACAAATATAACATAATAGGTCTCAGAGGTCGAAGTGTCCAGGATACAGTCCCAGCCATGAAATATTTGCTGATAACTTTTGACCATGAACTCTGGTGGTGTCTAAGATACTCTCGTCGCGTAGCTGGTGATCAGCCGCGACTTTTGACACCCCTTGCGCCCAGATCGGGCGAAGGGAAATTGAAAAACTAACAAAAACAAAACGAATTTTTGAAATTCGAAAGACTAACCCCCAGTTTCTGAAAGGCTGACTGGACGAAAAATTAACTAATCGCCTGTTAGATCTCATGTGAAGTACCATTTGGGTTGCTAAAAGCATGAATAATTAGTTTCATTTAATCTAGTTAGAAACTAATTAGGTCAAATTAAACTAATTATCGAAATGAAATGAAATGAAAAGAAATGAAATGAAATGAAATGAAATGAAATGAAATGAAATGAAATGAAATGAAATGAAATGAAATGAAATGAAATGAAATATATGTTTATTCATATAGGTTAATTAAATTAACACTTATGAACGTCAAAGTTTACAAAATGTCAGCAAATTAACCTACAGCCAGTTCGCTGACGAAGTAGAGCCATGAGAAGAACTGGCAAGAAACTCAGGCCACTCTTTTTAATCGCCAGGTTATTACAATTTTTGTAAGTTACAGTTTCAAGTAGCATGCAAAGTGACGCAGGCAATACACTTAACTCTATAGATACCTAATTACTTACAGCTTTCTATGTTGTAAAGAAAAATTAAAAAGTAAAATGTGTGCTTTACAGGCTGCCTCAATTTGCATATTGCTACAAAAAGGTAAAGGCAACATGTGAAGTGTGATAAATGTTTCTATGTAGGTATTATGTAAACTGTTAATTTTTGGTATAAGTATAAAGTAAGATGAACTTAATTTAACACAGGAGTTCACAATGTACCTCTATTTCACAAATCACAATGTATAATTTTAACAATACTAAGTATACAATTTTAACAAAACAATACAAAATGTGTATGTACTTAACTGTTCAAATATGGCTCGGGCATCATGTCATTTAAAATTAATACAAAAAAAAAACATTTTATATATTATGTCAAAATGTATCAATAAATTAATGTCAAAAAATTATTTGATAAAGCATGTCATTCATATTAATCATAAAAAATGTCATTTATACAATAATTAACAAAAATATGTCCTTAAAAGTATAATGTTATTAAAATTAAGAGTAAAATTAATTTACTCCTTCGTCAAGATACTATACTTTTACCATGCTTTTAGGTACTTCACATGGGATTTAACACGTAGGTACTTCTTTAACATATAATCCTTCTTTAAAAAAGGTTTAAACAAGCTACTAAAGCTACTAACTGCACTGCGGACTATGGTTCATTAGGTCTATAATCCTATTAATATTATAAATGCAAAAGTTTGTGTGTACCTGTTTGTTCCCAGTCAGCGCCTAAACAGCTTATCCGATTTCGATAAAAATTTATATCATAGATTCGGTGCCGAAGACGGACATCATCATAAAAATAGGTACTAACAACCTACATTATTTTAGGGAAGTGTAAAATTAAATTGATTAATATTTATTTTCAGAACCACGCTGGCTAGACAATCACTTTTTTTCAATTAGAAATTGATAATAATTGACGAACTCTATTCATAAAGTACTTCCAGCTACTAGATATCAAGACAATATTCTACAAACCAGCAAATTAAATATATAAATCATGAGTCTCTGTCAGGCGTAACGGAAATTTGAAAGCGTTGATAATTCAGCCCTTATTCGGAGACATTCAAAGCGATCAGGTTTGGTACCCGGTCGTGACAATTTAGGTATGTTATTTAAAGGTATATAGATGAATGCTTTCATTACTTGGAGATAGTATATGGTAATCATTGTTAGTTATGATATAAGCTATGTAACATCACGCTTCTGGCGACAGGAGTAGAGCAGTAAGCAAAGACGCGGGCGCGGACACGCAAAGCTAGTAATAGATAACAATGAAGGTGTTTAGGAAAATTTTCGCCACCACCAGTTGGCGCCACTGTGGTAAAAGGTCTTCCATTTTGACAGCGCTATCAAATAAATATTTTACAGTGTTCAATTCGGAAATTTAAATGTTTAATTTACAAAATGAATAATTTACGTGCTTAAGGACAAAAGAAAATTGCTGAGAAGGTTTTCTAAAATAGCGCTAACGAGGTGGCAACACCGATGCGTCAAGTCTAGCTGTCAAGCGCTTTTTGAAAGATAACTTCTGATTGGCCCAATATGACAGTTGAAGTGGCGCCAGCTGGTGGCGAAAATTTCCCTAAACACCCTCATTGTCACAAAGCCGCCTGTTAAACATAGTGACAATGGCGCTTATATCACCCTTCAAAAGCCTATGTCCTGCAGCAATGAATGACACAAGAACCAATCGATGATGGAGTAGCTCAGGACATGCTGATTTTTTTCTTTTGTTGCCTACATCAGTAAGTAAAGAAGTGTCAAAGTGAAATATTTGAGGAAGGACTACCATCTCTAACTGTGGACGTGTTCTCATGATGTTTCTATAGTATTAATGCGATAAATATAGATCAATTTAACCAATCTAGGTACCATGTTAAGGTGGTTTGGACACATGGAAACGATGGATAGAAGTAGGATAACGAAAGAGATTTATGGAGAGGAAATTACTGGGAAAGTTGGTAGGAGTCGCCCTAGACGGACATACACGAACCTAATAGGTGATGAGTGATGACTGTGTTGACAAAGGGCACAATTACAAACACCCGTAACCGACGTGTGTATGAAAAGATTAATGAATGTTAAAGAGGCAAAGGTTTGTTTGGATCGCAGCAAACGGCATTTTAGTCTCTGCTTATTCCATTAATGGAAGACGGGCGTGAAGTTATGTATGTATGTATTACATCCAACAAGCCACTAAACCAGCTATCTAAAAAGTCAAATTCCAAACATTTTCAAAGTCAAGTACACCCATCATTTGATCAGCAGGTTCTTGCGACACAGCCTGCGTGGGCCGAAGATTTCTCAATAAGTTTGTTTTGGCCCACGTATTGGCCCCAATTATGGTAATATTAACCTGTTATTACGGCCCTATTTAGGTAAGAGTATAATCTGCTATATGAAAGTGTTTATGTTTATTTTGATAAAGCTACTGTAAGATCCGATTGTCACTATGTTGATAATCTTCTAAAAGAATCAGTGCGAGATTATATAAACTCTTATATTACGAGACAACTACGCCCACACCCATCACTGTGGTACCTGAGGGACTACAAGTGTCATAAATGCCAATAAAATAGAATAGATTAAACAATGTATGGGATTGACATAAGCTAACGTTAACATTGTCGTAAGTTTATGTCAATCTCATATAATATTGGCCCTCTGTAACTCAGAATTAACAGTGACAAAACTATTGCAAAGACCGTGCTTACGTAGAATATTGCTCACATTTTTGAGATATTCCAAGTAACTATTTGATGATTCTCTAATGCGAGAGATTATGGTTCTTTTTATATTCGTATAGCGATAGAATTATGGATGTTTTTAACAGGTAAGACTTCTTTGACCCGTGGGATCTCTCATGCTATATATTGTTACAATAAACTCGATACCTCAATATTTACTTTACCGTGTACCAGTAATCTAAACTTTATACTATTATATAAAGCGGGAAACTTTGTTTGTTTGTTTGAACGCGCTAGTCTATGGAACTACTAGTCGGATTTGAAAAATTCTTTTTGCGTATGATAGTTCAGTTCTTGAGGAAGAATATAACCTATGTATCATCACGCTACTGGCGACGGGAGTAGAACAGTAACCAAAGACGCAGGTGAAACCGTGCTGTAGGAAGACAGTGTATAAAATAAAGTTAATACAATGGCTGAACCTTAGACCTTAATGTTATCAATTCATAACATTAAGGTCTAAGGTATTAAGACTGCACCGTTGGTCTAGTGGTTAGTGTAACTGACTGCGACGCCGGGTGTCGTGGGTAAGATTCCCGCGGAAGGCAAATATTTGTGTGATGAACATTTGTATTTGTCTTCAGTTTGGGTGTTTTCTATGTATATTAAGTATGTATTTACAAAAAAAAAAGTACGTATATGTATTATATTTCAATTATCTAGTACCCATAACACAAGCTCTGCTTAGCTTGGGACTAGATGACGATGTGTGATAGTGTCCACATATTATTATTATTATTATTATTATCAATGAGGCAAGAGGTAGACAAGTTACTAAAACGTGGTGGTATTCGTGGTATCGAAACTGGTTTAATAACGGTATACACCCACATGAATTGGATATGAATGAAGAGGAACTGATGTTACTATGGATAGTCGTACTGAACTCGCATGTTTTGTGAGGTGAATTCGAGTCGAATGAATTTAATCTTGGATCGACAATGCTATGTATAGTCTATAATAGTATATAAATAGTAAAATATAAATAAAAAGCATGTAATAATATCAGGTTTCAGGTCAACATTACGAATAAATGTTTTCTACCGGATCTTGTCTTTTCTATATGAAAAGAGGCCTTTCCCTGTAGTGGTACATCAGGTTGATATGATAATGACGGTGAAGGAAGTCATCGTGAGGAATCCTGGACTTCTGAGGGAATCTGAAATCGCCAATCTGCCTTTTTTTTTTTTTTTTTATATTAGCCTACCAAAGTGACTCCACCCCGCCTGATGGTAAGAAGTCAGTGGAATCCAGAAGTGGTGGCCACCTTACCAAAAGCCATCGTTTTAAACTGCTGGTATGGTGGCCTCCACTATGGCGGGTCGGAATGGGGTTAGGGGAAGGGAGTGAAGGAGGTGAGGAAATAGGTAAGGGGGAAATTGGGCCTCCGGCACTCTCACTCACCGAACGAAACGCAGTAGTACGAATACTACTACTCTTAAGTCGATCTTCTATGAGAGGGTAGTACTTCCCCGGACGATCCGGCCCATTCATGCTGAAACCAGCTTGAATCTACTACCGTTTAATACTTACTGCCTTAAGCAAGCATGGCGATCAATGCTCATACCTTCTCTATATGAGAAGAGGCCTCTCCCTGCAGTGGGAGAAAAATAGGCCGATATGATGCTGAACCGGCCACGGTGGCGAAAATTGGGGAAGGCCTATGTCCAGCAGTGGACGTCTATTGGCTGATATGATGATGATGATGATGAACGGATTTTGTAAACTGAGCATGAACAAGCATCTTGCAAAGCAGAAGAAGAGGCCTCTATGCCAGTAGTTTGAACGGATGACGTCGGAGAATACTATACTTCAAAACTAATAGTAATTTCGTATCCATACAGAATATTCATTGACAGAACAAAGTTATGTAACCTAATAACTATAATGTATGCATATGTGGGCGTTTGAAGGTCGTGATTAATTATTATTAATAACATTTCTTGTTAGAAAATATCTATAGAATCTGGAGGCGTTGATTTAATAAGACATTTCAGGATATTTCGACAAAGTAACATCATACATAATAATAATAATATAGCTTTTCATCGTCACCATTTTAGCCAAAATACGTTCTATTTTGACTGGTCCTGGACTGTACTATTACTATACTAGAAAAGATGACAATCAAGTGGCTTTGATTGTCATCTTTTCTAGTGCAATCAATAACCCGATCATTGGTGAATAAGAAGGCCTGTGATAAAACTACCGCAACTGTGATTGTCAATCTGAACATCAAGCAGATTGATTATAACTCCTTGATACTTGAGGAAGACTTCTGGACACAAATATTCTTCAAGTATTGTTTGGTCAATCGCCTTCGATCTATATAAAATTCTAGGATCTTACGGACCAAAAATTTCACTTTTAACCCATCATCATAACGGTAGTAGATCCACGCTGGTTTCAGCATGAAGAGGCTGGATCGTCCGGGGAAATACTACCCTCTCATAGAAAATCGACTTAAGAGTAGTAGTATCCTTACTACTGCGTTTCGTTCGGTGAGTGAGAGTGCCGGAGGCCCAATTTCCCCCCTTTCCTCTTTCCTCACCTCCCTCATTCCCTTCCTCTAACCCCATTCCCAGCCGCCATAGTGGAGGCCACCATACCAGCAGTTTAAGACGATAGCTTTTGGTATGGTGGCCACCACTTCTGGAGTCCACTGACTGCTTACCATCAGGCGGAGTGGAGTCACTTTGGTAGGCTAATAAATATAAAAAAAATAAAAAATAAAAATCACCATTTTTATCCTAACATCGATATTTTTTAAACATAGCCAGCAGCTTTGAATATTCAACATTAAAATATAATGTGAAACGTATAGTTAACGCTTAGCCCGGCCCACTAACACATAGAGTGGCCCCAAGCAATGTAAATATGCTCGTATCTGCATCTATTTATCATTCAAACAAGATCTGTAATAACCCTTATTATATCGCGACGGGTTTTATTAATTAAGGTCTCGATTAACTATTAGTGTAACATGAAGTAAGGTGCGAACGTGACATACTTTTAGTGACACTTTAACTTTGCAACATCGTGTAATAGGAAGTGCGATGTGTTTACAGTGTTTGATGTTTACACGGAATTAAACTTTGTTATGTGCCGATTCTGGATACTTAGTTCTTTGTAACATGTTATTGCAGGTAGATCGTAAACTTATAAATCAATCGCGCACTATCCAACACCGTAAGTCCTGTATACATGAATTAACCGTACCATGACTGGCCTGTTGGTCTAGTGGTTAGTGACCCTGACTGCTAGGCCGGAGGTCGTGGGTTCGATTCCCACCCAGGACAAACCTTTGTGTGATGAGCAAGATTGTTTGTTCTGTAGAAATAAGATTGCTTTTATATATTATGTAATATCGTATATTGTGATTTACAAAATTTTCACAATGTTCCACCAAAAAAATAGAAGGAGTAAAATCAGTGAGTAAGTCAGATTGACAGTTTTACTTTTTTTTATTTCTTATCCTCTATATTCTATATTTCTTCATGTAGGTACGCTACATCACTCCCCTCCAGAGACCGTCAAGGGTGATAATAATCTGGAAATCTGACGCAGCGACCAGATCGAGTGTGATAATTTTCAGTATTATTAGAAGGTGTATTAGGGTCAACTTTGTCAGCTAATATGTATGCAGGCTTAAGACGGTCTATGGAAACAGTGACCGCTTTGCCTTTTAATAAAATTTTGAAATATTTATCTCCCTTTTCTATAACTTTATGAGGGCCTGTGTAAGCTGGTTGTAGGGATCCACGTGATGCGTCATCTCGTAGGAATACGTGATCAGTGGTCGCAAGGTCTTTGAATATAAATATTTTACCATGAGTGTGGCGAGAGGCTGGTATAGGCTGTAATTTCTGTGCAAAAGCACGAATACGGGCAATAAATTCCGTTGGGTCAGTAGTACCAACAGTACTGGGTGCGAAAAATTCTCCAGGGAGTCTAAGTGGCTCACCGTAAATTAATTCAGCTGACGACGCCTGGAGATCATTTTTAAATGCACTCCTCACACCGAGAAGTACCCACGGCAAGGTTTCGGTCCAACGTTCGCTGGAATGGCAAATAATAGAAGCTTTAAGCTGCCTATGAAAGCATTCCAAGATGTTTACATTACCAGGACAGCGGGTCTTACATAAGTGTCTCAAGATTTTGAGGTTAACTGTTGCAGATTTTAGCAGTTATCCTGATATAAAGAAGTTAAATCCGGTTAGGACGGTTGAGAAGACTATAGAAAGCAACACGTGCATATTTATCGAAAGTCCTATCCATGTTAAGATGGTTCCGATTGACGTGAACGACATTAGTGCTCACAATAATACTACTTGACATTGTACAGTGACTATGACATTGTACAGTGAAGGAACTAAGCCTATTGACTTCCAACTAAAGCAGACGTCTAAATGTTTAGAGCTTTCTAACAAGACTGCGACTGACCAGAACGACGTGTGCGTGATACAAGTGCCGTATCAACTGAAAGTTCAAGTCACAACTACTGACAATGCATCAGTCAGTTTAGCTAGAATTGAAGGCCAAGAGTTTATAATAAAAACGCAGAAAGGTGCGATACACGTCGCAGATTTGAAAGGACAGGCTATTAAAGTGGAAAGTTTAGAAGGAGAGGTGAAAGCTGATGGTCGCTTACAAGCGTCTTGTATTGATATAAAAACAGGTAATCGCTCCGGTATACATTGCCACAACATAATGTCAAATGTGCTCAACGTCACTACTCACGCGGGTCCTATTGTTGTCAAGTCTTGCTACAGTGACAAGTCTCACTTTACCACATTGATGGGCAATATACACCTAGACAGCCTCCACAGGTCTGTCTTAATTGATGTTATTCAACAAGGGAATCTTCACATCACTGGCTTTTCTGGCAACTTACAAGCTTCATTAAAAAGTGGAGATGTTTTCATGCATGCGTCACAACTCACAGACAAAACTAGTATCTTTATACATGAAAAAGGCAAAGTTGAGCTCTTGATGCCTGATATAGTAAAAAATTTGCCAGCAACCAATTTGATAGCAGATAAAATAACAGTTGATAACAAAATACTTAAACTAGGAAGGTTTATGGATGATGCACATCCAAAGAGGTTTAGATTTGAAAAAGAACCACATCATGAATTGCACATAGTTTGTAAGAATGGCTCAATTGATTTGAAGGAGACAGACAAACCGTTTAAGTATTGTCTAGGTGACTCTTTGATATTAAATATGTATTGTATTTTAGGGGATATTCGAGTTAGAACATGCAGCTTGGGTGTTTATTACATTTTTTAAAGAATAAAATACTATTTCTTTTAATTAAATGTATTTTTACATTAATATAAAAAAAAAAAAAAAAAATAAAAAAAAAAATAGAAGGAGTAAAATCAGTGAGTAAGTCAGATTGACAGTTTTACTTTTTTTTATTTCTTATCCTCTATATTCTATATTTCTTCATGTAGGTACGCTACAGTTCTGTGTCTGGGTGTAATTTATCTATAATATGTATGTATTTACAAAAAAAAATATAAGTAGTATATCAGTTGTTTAGTACCCATAACACAAGCAAATATAATTGCTTAATTTGGGGCTAGATGGCGCTGTGTGAATGTGGTAGAATGGTAGAATATATGTATTGGCAACATGCTGCTGACGTTAGTCGCCTCTTATCGCTCCCACGAGCGGAGACAGAGTGGTGTCATTTTAAACAGGATATTACACGGTCAATAAAATTATGATTGGTACAAAAGATATTGATAAGGAATACCAAGTCGCTTCAATCTAAAGTAAATGAAATATATTATTATAACCCTTAATTTTATTATACTATAAATCTGCAGCGCAGTTTCACCCGCGTTAAGTTTCATCTTTGATTAAGCCCCTGTCGTGTCTTGTAGCATGATGTCCTATAACTAACAACAAACAAACTATTCCGCTTTATATATTAGTATAGATTAGCCTACATAATTTGAATCCCCAAGTTATACAAAATTGTGCTATGGTCATAGTAGATTAGGGTCATAAAATGAGGTAACTTGCCTCTCAATTGATTGTTCGGCTGACAGCGCGAGTTGATTGATGGCGTTGTTATTATGTGAAGGCTTACATACTTAGTACAACCTCCTGGTATTAAGGTCTAGGTGTGATACTTTATTGTCAGTTGTAATTTCCTCAAAAGCTGTTTTTTTTTCGTTTTTGTGTATAGAGTAGATATAATTTAAAATTGTACTATACTAAGAAAATATTAAGTAACAGACAGCAGAGAACCTGAATTAATACGTTACTGTACGTAAATCCGCGATATATTATATTTTCGCGATAGATATATATATATATATATATATATATATATATATATATATATATATTGACTGCACCGTTGGTCTAGTGGTTAGTGTAACTGACTGCGACGCCGGGTGTCGTGGGTTCGATTCCCGCGGAAGACAAATATTTATGTGATGAACATTTGTATTTGTCTTTAGTCTGGGTGTTTCCTATGTATATTTATAAGTATGTATTTACAAAAAAAAAAAAGTATGTATATGTATTATATTTCAGTTATCTAGTACCCATAACACAAGCTCTGCTTAGCTTGGGACTAGACGATAGTGTGTGATAGTGTCCACATATTATTATTATTATAAGGGACAGGTAAATACAGAACATTATACTAGTGCTACTGCCACCGATACACTTGAGTGTCTTAATCTATCCACTTAATAGTATAGAAGTACCAACTTTTGGTGGCAAATGTGAACAGTATTTTTAACAGTGAAAAATATACTGAGGCAGAAAATTTTAGATGCAAATTTTTTTTGATCGTAATAGATTCTTTCATCAAAATAATTATAAATGGAATTGTAGATGATTAAATTACAATGGTTGCTGAAAATCCAGTGATGAACCTCTCTATTTCATATTATAAGCCTTGCAGTCACCAAACCGCCTACCAAGTATAAGGATGCGTTTACACTGACGCGGAGCTAGGCGGAGTGGAAAGGAGCGGACCGTAAATTAGCCAATCACAGTGCTCGAAATCTCCACACCACATCATTAGTAATGCTGTGATTGACCTAAAGACCCTAAAGCTTACTGCCAACTCTATGATAAGACCTATACAGCCATTGAGAAACTGCATACCAATGGCAATTTTGACAAATAAGCCGCTATTACGGGTGATGTATATCCAGCAGTGTACGCCTTAAGTCTGTGACAGAAAGTCGCAAACCACAAACTAAATCTACGTAGACTTAAAACCTAGAATGTTCCCTCCATTCGACAAAATAACGCATAATTAACATAGTACCGCTTGAGTGAGCGTCCACAGTGCTCCACAAAGCCTGTGCCCCATACAAAGAGGAGGCTCGAGCACCCTCCAGTACGGCAAGCTAACATAATCATAGCGACCTGCAATATTGATTTATATCAATATTACGTTACAGTCACCAGCTATACTTTTCACTCAGAGAATCATACATACATACATAGCTTCACGCCTTTTATCCTCGAAGGGGTAGTAAGAGGTGTTTAACACCCGCGTTTTGTCATTTTTATTTTAGGGTCCCATGTAACAGGAGGCGAGCATGTTGCCACATATCGGGCACGATTTCAGACTCCGGGCTAATACTGAGAATTTTTCAACAGAAAAACCCAATTATATAATTTACGGTAGTAGATCCACGCTGATTTCAGCATGAATGGGATCGTCCGAGGAAATACTACCCTCTCATAGAAGATCGACTTAAGAGTAGTAGTATCCGTACTGCTGCGTTTCTTTCGGTGAGTGAGAGCGCCGGAGGCCCAATTTCCCCCCTTTCCTCTTGCCTCACCTCCCTCATTCCCTTCCCCTAACCCCATTCCCAGCCGCCATAGTGGAGGCCACCATACCAGCAGTTTAAGACGATGGCTTTTGGTATAGTGGCCGCCACTTCTGGATTCCACTGACTGCTTACCATCAGGCGGGGTAGAGTCACTTTGGTAGGCTATAATATAAAAAAAAAAAGAAAAAAAATACAGAGTACCACCGAACCACAGAGGCAGTCTATTTCAATAATATTTTAATATAATATTATTAGATAGCGATAAGGTTCGACTACACAAACCTGCTACAATTTTGTTATATTTACCCAAAGATAACAAAACATACCAACAAATAGAAACATAACAATATCGAGATGTTTATCAACAAACATTATATTTATTTCGGCGCGACGACACACAATAAACAAAAAAAAATCTTTTAAGGAAAATTCGAGAAGGTTTCCAGTAACTAAAATATAAGTGTAACAGAGGACACACAAAGTGGTGTGTTTGCAAGACTTATTTTTATCAGGGCGTCAATAAATAAACTCAAAACCTTTCAGGCAGATGGGGATGCGGAAAAAATGGAAGCAAACAATGGCTGACGAGACGATAGACTTAGAGACCCTTCTGAAGTTATGACAGTCCCGGCACTTGATATCTTATCTTTGATATTGAATTGAATGTAAGGGTTGCACAATGTATTGGAAATATTTTTTTAAATAACGACAGTAATATTGTGCATGCTTTTTTGCCGGGTAGGAGCTTTAGGTGTTATGACAATCACTACTTAGTATAAAACAAAGTCGCTTCTCGCTGTCTGCTATGTATGCTTAGATCTTTAAAACTACACAACGGATGATGCGGTTTTTTAATAGATAGAGTAATTCAAGAGGAAGGTTTATATACGTGCAAAATATAGTAGGGAAACACTGGTAATTTTAGAGGTTTCTAATGTAATGCAGGGGCATAGCGGTTGCGGCGGTATATACCGGCTGGGAGCCGCCGGCCTCTAAAGAAAACATGTTTGTATTGTCTAACGACAAAAAAGCTGTGAACGTTGTTTAAAAAGACATTCTGTAGTATATTTAGTATCAGTATAATACATGCGCTAAGCCGGGGCGGGTCGCTAGTCAAGAATATTTTGGACTGATTTTAAAGAAAAAGGCATTCATTGCTTTAGTGCTTCTAGAAATAATAATAATAATAATATAATAATATTCTACCACATTCACACAGCGCCATCTAGCCCCAAATTAAGCAATTATATTTGCTTGTGTTATGGGTACTAAACAACTGATATACTACATACTACATTTTTTTTTTTTGTAAATACATACCTATTATAGATAAATTACACCCAGACACAGAACAAATAATCATGCTCATCACACAAAGATTTGTCCTGGGTGGGAATCGAACCCACGACCTCCAGCTTAGCAGTCAGGGTCACTAACCACTAGACCAACAGGCCAGTCAATCAAAAATAGCTGTGCTAATATTTATATTGTAGGTACATAGTACTCTCACAAAGTTGTATTATATTATTAGTGAGCGGTACATGTCCTTTATTAAGTTTTACTTCATACTTTACCATTAAAAGTCACCTAGATCTCAAAATCTATACAAGCGGAAGAAATTGTTTGTTTGTTTGAACGCGCTAATCTCTGAGCTACTAGTCGGATTTGAATAATACTTTTTGCGTATGATAGCCCAGTTCCTTAAGTATAGGCTATGTAACATAACGCTACTGACGACGGGAGCAGAGCAGTAAGCAAATACGCGAGTAAAAAGCGCCGCGGCAAACTAGTCTCAAAATGAAACACCAAAGTGCAATAATATAATACTTATAACTGCACTAAACGAAGTATTTTCAACAAGAGGGTGGGCATCTTGCGTACATTTGCAATTCAAGTAAAGTTTCATTCCCGGTAACAATGAGCGCCAGTAGTTGGTCGCAGTCGGGACTTTTAATGCTTTCTGTGTATAACTACGCTGCGAAATTGTTCATGTGTTTTATAGAGCTATCATTGCGCTCCAGTTTTCCTTATATTTGTTGTGAAATTGTGTGAATAGAAATCAAGGTTCGAAAGTTACAGTACCTGCGTCTTTAGACAAGCTTGTGGGATTGCAACCGGTACTGATGTTTCTTTTTTTTAACTGACAACTCCTCCAACTCGGGAACAAGCCATGTATCGCGGAGGATTTTACAAATATACATTTAATGGACACAAAGTACACCCAGCCTCGGAAAAAATACTTATTCACACAAAGTTTTGTCCCGTGAGGGGATCGAACCCACAACCTTGTGCACAGCAGTCGTTTGCGCTTCCACTGCACCACGGAATCAATGTAACAATTCGAAGTAAATTTAAAGTCATAACATAATGAGGAACGCTAAACTGTAACAAAAATATGAGGTCCCAGAGTCCCAGGTGGACAATCAAAGGTACAATTTTTCATCTAGCCAACGTACTCAATCATTACTATTAATCGATGAAGTTAAGATTAACAGCAGTGAAATCTAATAAACAGTGATCTTTAGCAATCGGGATTGCCGAAGACTGCAAAAACTATTTTAATCAGTCATCCCCAGTTTCTGAAAGACTGATCAACAAAAATTAACTAATCAGCTGTTAAATGTCAGTCCGATGATGTGTCCCACCTTCATATTATTCTATTAATATTATAAATACGAAAATTTGTGTGTGTGTATATGTGTATGTTTGTTACTACTCTGCGCATAAACGGCTAACCCGATTGAAACAGATGAAAATTGGTATGCAGATAGACTCGGTGCCGAAGACGGAGATAGGCTACTTTTTATCCCGAAAATCGGTCTGGTTCCCGAGGAGGACTAAACACATTTGTAACCGTAGGGCTCAGCTAGTAGTTTATAATAACTACCTACTACAGTTGTAGTATTGCATATGTCTATAAATATTAGAAAAGTTCATAAATCCATCAATTTCTTTGTGAACAATGAAATTAATAAAAACTGAATAGAAGTGGAAAAACTTGTTTCCCCCGAGTGCGGTCACAATCAACCTCGGTCGATCAAACTCCTGTGTCAATATGAAAAAGTATAAATAACGTATATAAAGTATACGTTATTTATACTTTTTCATATTGTTTCTAACTATTTTATTGTTATGTTATTGGATTTTGTTTTCGGCAAAATGTTATTTAGGTGCTACTGTTTTGTCAAAGGTTATTCGTATGAGATATATTCGTGTACTTATGTGGGCATTTCAATACGTGATTAAAAGGAGTTGAGAGATATAATTAAAGAACTACAATGTACTTAATACTTAATAGAAATTGTAATATTTTATTAACTTTATATAATGAACGAATAGTGGATGATATTTACAATATAGGTAAATGCCCTTTCTACATCGCCATCGATAAAAAAAACACCATTCTATACAATCAATGAGGATGTTTAGGAAATTTTTTGCCACCAGCTGGCGCCACTTTGGTAAAAGGTCTGCCATTTTGACAGCGCTATCAAAACAAATATTTTTCATATTTACTTTTAAACTTTCGCGTTGCATGATATAAATTTATAATAAGCAGACTCAGTCTGCTTGTGACCACGGCCGGTGTAACCTGGTCGAAACGTCAAGCAAAATAAGGTATGTAAATACCTAATGCATGATCGCGTTAATTCCCGTATGATTATAAATATTTTTCAGTGTTCATTTCAGCAATTTTAATAGATAATTTACGTGTATACTGTATATGGACAAAAGAAAATTGCTGAGAGAGTTTTCTAAAATGGCGCCCACGAGGAAGCAGCACCGTTGCGTTAGGTCTAGCTGTCAAGGGCTTATTGAAAGTTAATCCCTGATTGGCCCAATGTGACAGTTGAAGTGGCGCCAACTGGTGGCAAAATTTTGCCTAAACATCCTCATTCTATAAAAAACTTTATTAAAATCGCATCAAAAGACACACTATTATACCAACCCACCGTCTAGAAAATATAAAATTGACAGTCTAGACAAAACGACCGCCATTCACCGCTCTTGTAATTCGTTTAAACGGGAATCGAACTCGCATTATCGACAGAGCTTGTGAAATATGACCCACTTACGTGATTGCTAACCTGAAGGATGGGTTAGCACCCGCTCTTAATATTGCCCAAGTATTTATTTATCTACTAAGAAATAAATAGTATGTATGTTTGGTATGTAGTGTGTGTTACATATAGTTGTATGTTTAGTTTATTGGGAAATCAACTACCCGCAGCGAGGTTTGACCCGCGTCTTTGGTTACTGCTCTGCTGACATCCCGTAGCTTGTAACCTTCCTTAAGAACTGATCTATCATACCCGAAACGAATTATTCATATCCGACTGGTAGTTCTAGACGTTAGCGCGTTTAAACAAACAAACAAACTGTTCCGCTTTATATAATAGTATAAACTAGCAATCCGTTCCTGCTTCACACGGGGGTAATTTTATGCTTTTTACGATGATTTTGGCTTTACCTCGTCAGTGAACTGGCTGTGGGTTGGGGATCAGTCCGGAATAACTTGTTAATTGACTGACATTGGTATTTTAACTTTCATGTCATTAACGTGATTTTAACGAAATATTTTTTTTTATTATTATTACACAACATTATAACTCTTGAATTTTCTCAATTATTATTTTGTAATATATAAACCTGCCGAAATAAATGCTCTAAATCAATATCAAAATCTGTTGCGTGGTTTGGAAGAAGTAAGCGGAGAAATATAATATAGTAAGAAATAGGAATTTTGTACTACTAACAGTGGCTTCTATAAACAAACTTTAATCCAAGATTCCTAAAAATGCCGATTTTTCGTTCGACGCTGAAGCACTGTCAATAAGAAACATATTGACATATTGTAAAAGCGATTCAGCGCTGAACGATTCATTGCATAAAATCGGGTTTTTAAATAAAAATCGTATATAGAAGTCTTACATATATTAATTTGCTTCACAAGAGTAAAGAAAACTTCGATTTATAGCCATGTATGAGGCTTTTATGAATATTTGTCGACATGTCTGACGAATATCTGCTTCTGTACGTATTTATATTATATAAATCATATTGTTTTCGCCACAAATGAAAGGAATGAGAAATCGCTAGGCATCCTAATACATCGAATTCACCGACGACGGTAGATGTGTTCTAGGTTGACACAGTGTAGGTACCATAGTATAGGTTACCTACCAGAGGTGTAATAGAAACCACATTAAAAAATTGCTATGGCGAATTTCTATGGATTTGGTGTTAGAACTCAGATTATAATATTATTCCTATTTTAATATATCGATGGTTATTTTGATAATGATAATTATTCAATATTTAATTCAAAATATTATGACGACAGTAACAGCATTAGGTACTCAGTAATAGCATTCAACCTACGTCACTTACCCCCAGGTTTCTGAAAGGCTGATCAACGAAAAATTAACTAATCACCTGTTAAATCTCATGTGAAGTACCTAAAACCATTTAGTTCAATTGGTACTTTACCTACATGAGATTAGTTAATTTTTCATTGATCAGCCTTTCAGAAACTGAGGGTTACTCTATTAAATTTTAATTTTCAAGTTTGTACTTAATGCCGTTCTGTCTAGACTCCACAATAACTTAAACAAGTTATATTTGTTGAGTATATTGTATATTATTTAACTATATTGTACACAAAGTATAAATTGGTGAGTTGTGAAACAAGTAAGTTTGCGTCACCTGCGCAGACATGGCGACGAACGAAAGTGCGACGCGACGGACCGAAACTTTTATATTTTAAAGAAATATATAAAGCGGAAGAGTTTGTTTGTTTGTTTAAACGCGCTAATCTCTAAAACTACCAGTCGGATTTAAATATTTTTTATAGGCTATGTAACATCACGCTACTGGCGACGGGAGCAGAGCAGTAAGCAAAAACGAGTCTGAAACCGCGCAGCGGCAAGCTAGTGTAGAAATATATAGACTGGCTAAATATAGAACTTTGAAGTTTCTCTGCGCAATCTCTGACATGTTTGCAAAGAATTAAAAAGCCTGATATAGTCCATATAAGATAGTAATTTTTACAGCCGCTAAGACCTATCTATCGCTAGACACGTCATAACGTTTGTAAAATATCGCCGATGATACAACCCGTCATTTAGAATCAAAAGGGTCCTAAACCAAACCATTTAGCACTTCGTATCGTACTGTAACTTAAGTACTAGTACATGTACCTTCTGATATTTTATTTAACCCTTTCATGGACACTACTGTAGACACAATAGATGTTTTATTGACATCACGGCGTTTACTGTCCCAGAAAGTATTAAGATCTTTCGAGTGGGACATTAAAAAGTATATTCTCAAAACGATGCCATAGTGGAGACAGCCACATCCCACGATGGGTTTTGAGATGGTGTCTACCACCCCCTTACCACACCCTTACTACTGATTATTAAGCAGAATAGAGGTATATTGTTACTCTAATATACTAAATTCGAACTTCTACACACAACAACAAAAAACATTCCACTTTTAACACAAAATAAAAACCTAAAAGAACCTAATATTAATAACAACAGAGATCTTATACCAGTAATCTGCTGAGCTTACCAAGTATAACTTAATATCCTGAGACTCAGTTATTGATAGCAAACAATCTTTAATGAAACAATGAAAAAATTAAAACCAAGAGTTACTTTGCAGCAAAGGCATCCTTGAAATATTTCATAGCGTCAGGAAGGAAACAACAGAAACTTCCTCTACTAGGGCATTGGTCTTAATAAAAGCAGAAAAATCTATTTTTAAATCTATTTACATTTGCTTATACATTTAAAGAATACAGATTACTTTATTTTGACGAATACAATTTAATACGCCAGATATTGTTTAATTTAACAGTAAACCAGAAGAATACGAAATAGTATTGTATGTTGGCAAATAGCAATGGCCATTACTGCACTAATTTAAACGCCGGTGGATTTGTGGCAGGAATCTTTTCTACCTGTATTAAATCTTACATTGTCAAAGAAGAAACTTTTAACAGCAAGTATTTTAGAAGCGAAAACATCGCTATTCGCTCGCGGTCGCACCAACGCCTTCTCCTTCCCCTCTTTCCCTTATTAAAACTTGTAAAAGTTTCACTAATTCTGCCCACGGTACGCTACAGAGTTGCTCTAGTTTTAATTTTGTTCTTTTCTCTAATTAAAACTATTGTATTGAAGCCGTGGTCTGTAAACCTTCCTAATTATTTAAGCTTCGATTGTTTCAGGTTTAGGAGAAAAATAAAGAGTATTTACACGAGTTTAAAAGCTAGTTTATTGCGACTTGCTGTTGAAATTCAAATGTTTAGTATTAAGTATCTAACTGCCTAGTCGTTATAGTGGTCATCTTGCCCTCTAATAGCGTACAGCGTGTAGTGTGTTGCTGAAGACCTTATTATTTATCTTCGATGATAAGAATTACTAGGTGGACGATAAAACAAGCAATATATATAATTAAAAATACAAAAAGCCCGCCCGCCAAAAACAAATTGAAAAAAAGAACCCCGTTTTTTTTTTGTGCTGGCACTGTATTGAAATATTATGTACCCTATGTCACTCCCACAATTAATACAAATCTAATGACACCTCATATGTTAAAATACATTAAGCCATTTAGGCTGTAGAGCGTGCCAAAGAAATAAACATACATACTTACATACGCTCGACAAACATTAACCTCTTTGACTTCGGCAGTCGGGCAAAAATAATAAATGCAATGCCAAAAAAAGTTTATGTTAAGAAGAAATACACGTTATAAAATATTATTGAATATTGATAAAAAATATACTTATTCAAAATTTATACCTTTCCTTCTAAATATGGATTTTCCGTTCCAATAACAAGGTTAAGCGTAATGATGGGATGTACAAACATGTTTCCAACAAACGAGCTGGACCTTCCAGAAGACATCCTAATGAGGGTCTGCCACCTTCAGCACCAATCATTGATTCATTGCATTTTTGGAAGAAATATAGATATTTTTTGTAAATAATACTAGCTCGTTATCCAACTGCAGGTTATCTAAACTAATACATATTATAAAGAGAAATTTTTTGATTTTATTGTATACTTACTTTTTTGGTTGTTTGTTTATATGCTGCGATTTAACTCGTGATTTAAGTAACAGATTAAAAAAAAAAATAGAAAGCTACAAGACGGGTAACATAGACTATATTTTATTATGTTTAACATATTTATTCTAAAATTTCAATATTTTAAGAGCCTTTGTAAATCTGAATGATGCTTTACGGCTATGTAACATCACGCTACTGGCGACGGGAGCAGAGCAATAAGAAAAAACGCGGGTGAAACCACGCCGCGAGAAGCCAGTAAGTAATATTCATCACTACACTTTTTTTTTTATTGCTGACGGTAGCAGACAAGCAACAACTCGTGATGGTAAGTGGTAACTGTCGCTCATGGACAACCAAGAAGCCGCTGCCTACCGTGAAGGGAGTGAGGTAGGTAAAAGGATTGCGGGAGGTGAGGAAAAAGGAAAAGAGAGAAATTGGGCCTCCGGTACTTACTATCAAGAACATTTAATAAACTAATGATTAGAATTTTCAGACTTCTGGTTACCCACAAAGACTGTCTTAGGCATGTTAGGTGTAGCGTACAAAATTATGGTTTATAAACGAACCCTTTCTTATAAGTAGAAATGCAGCTCAACCCTAGTAGAGACCGCTAGCTAATATATTATAGAAAGCTTGGCACGTAGCTTCCTGTAATTAAGGAAACTATTGTCTTAGTCAGAATTATAAAAAGATGTTGCAGTTATTCTTAGTTTTGTTATAAAGTTTATAAGCCAAGATAAATGGAAATATTAATAATATGTTTTTCTTCTGTAACTGATGCTGTTATTATTCTAAGCTTTGTCTGTTATTATAAATTGCATTTATGTACATATGTATATATATTATTATTATTGGTCGCTATATAAGCCCCCCCGTCAAATAGTGACTAAGTCAAACCGTTTCCTTTGCGGCTCTTAACCTCCAATTAGATGTCATCAGGTCGATAATCAAGATGTTGATGAATTAAAAGTTAATTTCTATCACGTGATAAAGAGACAAGCTTACATTTTTTTTTTTTACGGTAGTTGATCCACGCTGATTTCAGCATGAATGGGCCGGGTCGTTCGGGGAAGTACTACCCTCTCATAGAAGATCGACTTAAGAGTAGTAGTAGTATCCGTACTACTGCGTTTCGTTCGGTGCGTGAGAGCGCCGGAGGCCCAATTTCCCCCTTTCCTCTTTCCTCACCTCCCTCATTCCCTTCCCCTATCCCCATTCCCAGCCGCCATAGTAGAGGCCACCATACCAGCAGTTTAAGACGATGGCTTTTGGTACAGTGGCCGCCACTTCTGGATTCCACTGACTGCTTACCATCAGGCGGAGTGGAGTCACTTTGGTAGGCTATAATATAAAAAAAAAAAAAAAATTACCTTTATTCATATAGATTTCGAAGCCAAATTTATTTTTCATTCTTTATTTTAGTTTTAAAGATCTTTAGTGTAAAGAATATGAATGAATACTTAACCCTTTTATGGACACTACTGTAGACACAATAGATGTTTCATTTTCATCACACAGAGGTCGCGGGTTCGATTCCCGCTCAGTGCAAATATTTGTGTGCATGAACATGTCTATTTGCATTGGTCTGGGTGTTTCTATGTATAATATGTATGTATTTACAAAAAAAAAAGTATATAAGTATGTATATCCGCATTCTAGAACCCATAACACAAGCATATAATATGCTTACTTTGGGTCTAGATGGCGTTGTGTGTAGTTGTTGAAATATTATATTATATTATTATTATCACAGCCATGTACGTTTACTGTCCCGGAAAGTGTTAACATACATAACATTTTAAACACAACAGTATTAAGGTGCAGCAACTTGTACGTTGCTTACAGTATGAGACAAACAACATTAACAAAAGTGATTCTTGTAAAAATAGAGGCGAGTCTAGGAAGTAGCGATTGTTCAGCTTTCTGCGTCTCGAGAAAGCATCTAGTACCTGTCTAGTTAATGGATTTAAAAAATATAGGTTACGACTTTGTTGTACAATTGTTGGTGGAAAGATGACAACAAAGCGATCATGTTTTAATAACGAAAATGAAAGATATTATTGTTTGTTTTTACTTAGTTCTAAAAGGAGTTGTGTTGTTTGTAGTTGGAAGCGTTTTACAAGTATAAATGGTATACTTTGTAAAATCGGTTGTAGGTTTTTTTTTGCATACAAGTTCACATTTTAACCTTAAAATAATATTCGAGAACCTCGGAAACACCATTGTTTTTATCCCCGATGGTTTTTTCTACCCTTTTCACTATGTAAGATAAACTACATGACTTCGAAGAATTTCTTCTCTGTTACAAAGACTGCTTTATCTAGGAACACTGACAAAGTGAAAAGCACTGCAGTCTTAGGTAAAGCTTTGTCAACTTATTAAATAAAGATTTTACGTAAAATATCTTCAATAGGATTGTTTCTTGTACATAATTATCTCAAGCAATACAAACATAAATTGGGTCTTAAGTGTGTCACAGAAACATGACGTTTAAAGCCAAGTAATCACCTTGAAGGCTTAGACCGTGACACTACAGATATGGCAGATGGCGTCTGCTTTTAATTTCCGAACAAGCATTGGAACTTGTTACAGTCTACAAATTAATTATTTTAATTAAGATGTTACTTGTAGTTAATTTATTTTATTGAATAGTGACAATTATTTCAGTTCAAAATACTTTGAATAATACATTTTATGGGTGTCGTAGGAGACGACTAAAAGAACACACAATTAAAATTTTGTTTAATGTTTTTTATTAATTTGAATTGTAATAACAAATGATGTGTACATTTATAATTGATATACGTATAAGAAATAGATGTAGTCTAAGTTATGAGATGATATTTGTATATGTATATTGTTAATGTACCTTATAAATAAATAAATAAATAAACACTAGATAACGGGTAGTGCATCCAGCAGCTAAGTGTAGTGACTATGGCTAATATATCTCTTAAGATAACCCTAAAAAGATATGTCCACAGAACCTACACAGATAATGATTACTGACTTTAAATACTTATTCACTTACTGAATTGCCGAGTATGGCAATTGTCACGTAATTATATTTATGTTCCGTTTTTTCTAGCCGTCTTAAAGGTTAAAAATATATTTTAGGATTTATTTGTATCCTACGCCCAGAATAAATCGTTATCATAATCTTTCTAACTTATATACTCGTACATTTAGACAAAACCATGTAACAAAATACTATATAGGTACCATACTAGTATAAACTGTAGCATATCCAAGTGTCGGGGCTATAATTTAAGTAGCCTTGTATATTAACAATATCTCGTTAAAGCATTGCCGGGTCTCAAAGACGAGGCTAAAAGCACAGGCTCTATACTAAGTACTGTGCAGACTGAATTTACGCGGTAAGTAAGATGCACATCTACCTGGTTAAAATGATACTTCTACAATAGGGTTGGCAGTATCATATCTTCTATGTTACAGTATAAGAATTTTGATACTTAAATAAGATAGATAGATAGATAGAATATTCTTTATTGCACACAACATAATACAAAACAAATGATTGAATAACACAATATTAAGTAGTGACAATGGGCGGTCTTATCACTACAAGCGATCTCTTCCAGACAACCTTTTGATGGATTTGAGGCAAATATTAATCGGCAGTGAAATTATGAGTGTCAGATAATGGTTGTAGATGAAAGGGTGGAGCAATTAAAATAGTTTGTTTATTTATGTTCAATGTTTACATAAGAAAGAAAATGTGAGGGAGATATTAAAGGAAGAGTGAAAGAGAGTAATAGGATCAATGGCGTCTTAAATTCAGTAATGGTCAGCGAAATAATACTAAGCAAAGCTCGCCTAGCCATAGCACAAGTAGTACTAGCGCTGACACTTATAATAATAATAACAATACCATAACAACCACATAACGCCATCTAGACCCAAAGTAAGCATACATTAATAGCTTGTGTTATGGGTTGTAGAATGCGGATAAAAATACTTATATACTTTTTTGTAAAGACATACATATTTATACACAGAAACACCCAGTCCACTGCAAATAGCCATGTTTATGCACATAAATATTTGCACTGAACGGGAATCGAACCCGCGACCTCTGCGTGGCAGTCCATACACAGTACCACCGAACCTCAGAGGTTGTCTGCTTATGTATGTTAGTGAATCTTGACTGAAATAGCATGAAAGCAATAAATGCAGTAGAGATGAGAGCACTGAGAAGTATGTTTGGCATTTATCTGTCAGGTAGAGTAAGAAATAGTGTGCTATGAGAAGAATGTGGATTGAATAATACATACATATTATCGTAACTAATCGGTCGCCGGCAATAGATGATAGGACGTACGAGAATTTCATTATTTAATTTACTTTCATAGTAGGTCTATGTGAATGCTAGCTACTCAAGTATTGTGTTCGTAATATACTTGATATCTCAATAAAAGCCTAGCATGCTACTGAATTTGATAAGAAAGAAATCACACACAGTACTGACACAAAAGCGAAGTCATTCACAAAATTTGGTAAAGATAAATTTTAGTAGTTCAAATTTAAACACGGAAGAATAGGAATTTATTATAATAGTATTTAAATTTTGAATATACTTTCTACTACAGTGAGTTTTCGGCAAGAGTAATTCACATAAAATATGTTTATTTATTTTATTATTGTATTGAAAGTATTTATATTGACTGATCACTATTCCCATGAACATTATGACCTATATTATGATGTCTTGTTGTATGGTCAATATTTTGATAAAAACCGAAAATTTCAACATTTATTTTGATGTCGTATAAAAGTAATACGATTGATGATGCATTCCTGCGATTTAAAACAGGAGAAATGTTTCAATATTCGTGGCAACCCTAAGTGTCGCTCGCGTGTTGCCAGCGACGCGGCAATGTAGCAACAAATGACGCACATCCACACGTCTGCTTGAGTTCGCACCAAAGAGAAATATGAATATTTTCTTATACTCAAAGCTTGCTTCAAAATGTCCAACTAACTGTTCTCTGTATATTAATGTTGCTATCATCCCTAAGTATAACAGTTAACTACTAAAAAAATGAATTTATAACGATGTAAGATTATTTAGATATACTTACATTTCCCTGTGCATAGAGATCTTATGCACAGGAGTCATTAAAGAGTTGGAGTCTTTCAGACTATGTTTTACAAAATAAAAAGTGAATTCATTCTATCGACAGTCGATGAGGAGAGACATGAATCGCCGTTCTATGATTAGTGCTATTTAAAAAATAGTGTTCTAAAGTCGTCAAGTCAGTCAGAACAGCCATAGCAATAGTGTGACTAAATTTATAAATCTGAGAAAATGTTTAGTATTCTTTTAGAAATCTGCTAAGACGACTTTCGTTGTAGGATTTTACGAGGACGAACTTGCAACTAAATCATAAAGAACATTAGTGAATGTCTTGAAAAGGAAGCGTTTTGTCTGTCAATCTTCCTCACCTCAAGGAAACCCTATGATAAATCCCATTGAGAGTTAACAGATGTTCATGTAGCATGAATATTACTGAATTAAATTTAAGTGTAATTTTCGACTATGAATTCGAAGATATTGTCTAACATTTCCATTTGTCCACAAATATAAGAGTGTAGCTTTGTAAAATTTATTAGGAAAGAAAATATACGACTAAAAATATTTTATCTGTAAATTAGAATGTCGAAATCCTACCCTCAGTAGACCAGTATAATACTGGTAAATATTATTTGTTTTTAGCAGGTATCTTTAAGAAAAATAAAACAGCTGCATTGAGTTGCCAATAATAATATTTGTAAAAATAAATTTTAGTACTTTAAAATTCCAAATATCTACATTAACCGGAATGCATGCAGAATCCCCGTCATGTACCCGCCTTAACTCTGACAGCTTCCATTATGGCCCGGCAGATGGCGCCACTGATCTATAGCAGACCATTTTAAAGTGAAAACTTTCCAACAATGTCTAATAGTTTGAAAATTCAACATTTAGTTCTTGAGAGGAATAATATATTTTGGGGTTGGAACTATTTTACTAAAGACAAACATTAGATTGAAATGTCCAATGCCATGTCAGTACTGGCAGACGAGCTAGCTTTTTTTTATATTAGCCTACCACAGTGACTTCACCCCGCCTGATGGTAAGCAGTCAGTGAAATCCAGAAGTGGTGGCCACCACACCAAAAGCCATCGTCTTAAACTGCTGGTATGATGGCCTCCACTATGGCGGCTGGGAATGGGGTTAGGGGAAGGGAATGAGGGCGGTGAGAAAAAAGGAAAAGTGAAAATTGGGCCTCCGGCGCTCTCACTCATCGAACGAAACGCGGTAGTACGGATACTACTACTCTTACGTCGATCTTCTATGAGAGGGTAGTACTTCTCTAGACGATCTGGCCCATTCATGCTGAAACCAGCGTGGATCTACTACCGTAACTATCATAAGTATGGTTAATAACCATTTGCTCATTGATTTAAGATCCATATTTAGAAGAGTTTTTGATGGTTTAGGTTAGGCCTAGTAGCAGCCGTATCAGAATAATTTTCTGTTACTACTAAGAACTTTTTTATTGCCTACAGTGGCAGACGAGCCAACAGCCTACCTGATGGTAAGTGGCAACTGTCGCTTATGGACTTCTGCAATGTCAGGGGCTCTGCGAAGCCGCTGCCTACCGAAAAAACTACTACTCGCCAGCAGAAATATACTACCTAGGCACTGTTGTTAATATTGTAGTTGTCAGTTAGATGCAGGTATTACCGAAGCTAGGTAATTCCAATTTGAGCAATGACAAAGAACTCAGGGGACCTACCACTACTTCTTATAGCAGTATTATTTTGAGTTTTGTCTTTTTCTTTTGTACCATTAAAAACAAGGATAGAAACAAAGTAATATTATAATAAGATTGCTATAAGAGATTATAGTAGGGCCCGTCCTATTTGCTCTAATATCTGTAAGTTCTGAAATCTTTTCCTTATTAAAATCATCATTAACATATCAGCCGAAAGACGTTCACTGCTGAACATAAGCCTCACCCAATTCCTGGTCGTGAGCTGTCCATATTTTATTTGTACAAAGGTTTTAAAACACCGACTATTAAACCTACAACTGAATCAGTTCTAAACGAGCAAACGTTGGAACTCGCAAGGCTAAAGTTTAAATTACATAGTAGTAGGTAGATTTGATCAGACACCTGCAGTGCAGTCTCAAGAGAGCCACGACGTGGTGCTTACTGATAAATCAGAGCCTGGAGACATTACGTCGTGTATATTATGAATGATAATTCAGATAGATAGTTGTTATCGTTACTAGAAGGGAACTAAAGTTATATAAGACATTTATAAAATACTAACTTTCCGCGGCGCGGTTTCACCCGCGTCTTTGCTTAATTCTTTGCTCCTGTCGCCAGTAGCGTGATATTACATAGCCTATAACCTTCCTCGAGAACTGGGCTATCATACGCAATAAGAATTTTGTTAATCCTACTGGTAGTTTCAGAGATAAGCGCATTTAAACAAACAAACTCTTCCGCTTTATAATATAGATATAAATAGTATATAGATACCGGTGTGAAAACGTACAAGAACTCATCGTTATTCCACCTATTCGCCCTACTGGTGAGTCCACGGTATACCACTATGCCCGTTAGAACTATGGGCTTAATTTTATGCGCTTTTGTAAACCTAAATGATGCATTACGACACTATTGCGAAAGCAAAGCGAGAGTGACATCTAGTGTATTATATTTAGTACGCAACCCATTACCTGAAATTTGAATCGCTTAGATATAAGATGGTGTACATATTGGTCAAACGGCCATAGTGGCACGCCTAAGTAGTAGTTAGTATAAGTTTCAAGTTTACCTTATCGCCCGATGAATCGATTGAATCCGTAAATAAATCATTTACCTGTAACAATAACAATACAAAATTAAATATTGATAAGTGTAAACTCATATATTTTATGTAGGAGTAGGTACGTAATATATAATAACTTCCCACAGCGCGATTTCACCTGCGTCTTTGGCTACCTACTGATCTCTGGAACTACTCGTCAGATTTGAAATATTCTTTTTGCGTATGATAGCCAAGTTCTTGAGGAAGGTTACAGGCTATATAACATCACGCTTCTGGCGGTGGAAGCAGAGCAATAAGAAAAGACCCTCGGAAAGAAACCATGTTGTAAGCTAGTACTTGTTTACAAAGGCTGTACAAAATATAAATAATGTTATACAAGATCATTATAATGTAATGATGGATGTCTACTTATTATTGTTCTCGTAATGTATTAATAAAATGTCTTTTCTTTTGAAAAAAATATTTGGGGTTATGTTTTATTCTCTAAAAATTGAAGCTCAGAACTTTCGTATTATCAATTCAAACTCTATTGAATAGAAAATAAAGAAATACTATTTAAGATACATAATAATATATTATGTACAACTGTCAAGGGCTAAATTATTACGTAATAATTAGTTAAACGTGATACGTAAATTGTGATAATATTCACCACTTGGAGCTCTAAGCTGTAGCATTTTGATATAGACGAATAAAATAATATAAAGAGAGCGTCATTAGGTATACTTAGTACAAAAAAAAACATTCCGAATTCTAGATATTAAAAACTAAAAATAATTGCAATATTCTAGTACATTCTTTAATGTTATTGCTCTAATAATAAAAAAAAGTTATAGAAGTTGATCAAAATCGGAACATCTTTTATACACAAAATGCAAGAGCGAGTCAGCAACTACTAGTAGTTAGTGGAATCTTTGGCAAAGGAAAGTTTGAAGCAACCTTTAATCATTGATTCTGATAACTTCGGTAATGATATCACGAACACGCTTTGGAAATAGTTTTATAAATTACTAGCTGCGTCCTGCGGCTTCGCTCGCGTGTGAAATGGTATGTGTTTAATATGTATCTCGGGAACCAGACCGATTATTGAAATAAAAAGTATCCTACCTATGTCCATGTATATCGATTTTCATCGCAATAGATTCAGCCGTTTAGGCACTTTGTAGTAACAATAGTTTAACACAAACACACTAACACACACACAAACTTTTGTATTTAACACACACACAAACTTTTGTATTTATAATATTAGTAGAATATTTAATTATGTTTCAAAAATAGATATAGAGCTACTTATAAAAACACTTCTTTTCTTACATAAGTGTCACAATAGCATACTAGGTACTACTAATACTACTTTTAATAATACTACTTTGCCTTAGCAGACAGTAAAGATTAAAGGTGCGTTTCCACTGACGCGGTGTTGGGCGGAGTGGAGAGGAGCCGACCGTGAATTGGCCAATGACAGCGCTCGAAATCTCTACTACACATCAGTGGAAATGCTGTGATTGGCAAGTTGATGGTTCGCTCCTGTCCACTCCGCCCAGCTCCGCGTCAATGGAAACGCACCCTTAACCTGTACTGTCCAACTTCAGAGTAAAAACCTCTCTGCCATCTTCATAATCAGGTAATTTACAAAAAGTTCTATTATATCCTATTATGAAGAAGCAATTGCGAGGTTGAAAGACTGCCCTTTGGGTCATAGATAAAAAGTCATTAGTAGTAATGTTGCAAAAATGTGGCCACCATAACAAAATCAAAAACAAACAATATATTAATATATTTTCAAACGTGAGCGCACGTTACAACTGACAGCGCCTGTCAATATCGTCGACCATCTTGTTTTAATCAATCATGCTTCCCGCCAAATGCGATTGATTCGGGTTCCAAAGGATTTTCTGTTATTTTTTCGTTATTACGATTCAATTATGATGAATTGATTTTTTGTAACAAAACGTTGTTTACTTTAGCATTAGAATAGTAAAAGCATGAAACAAAATAAAGGTATAGTTGATGAAAGTACGGGCTAATGAAAACCATAGAGGATTTTTTTTTGAGTTTATAAAAACGACTCTACTCTGCCTGATGGTAAACAGTCAGGTGAGTTCAGGAGCAGTGATTGCAATTCCAATTTTTTTTCTTATTGTCGTCCACTCCTGCTTAGATCTATTTATAGATAGGTACTGTAACTTGAATCTAAACTAATATTATAAAGAGAAAAGATATTATTTTTTTTTGTTTGTTTGCAACGATTTAACTAAAAAACCTGCGTTGCCGATTTAAAACATTCTTTCATCTTTCGAAATCAATAAATGGCGCGGGTACCACGCTATATTTTATTATGTATTTTACAGTCATTTTCAGAACTTCAATATTTTAAGCGCCTTCGAAAGTCTAATTTGATGCAATACGACACTATAGCTATAATATTTCCAGGAGGAGTTTGTTGTGAGATCGAATGAAACTTTTGATACCGAAGCGAAACAAGGGCAGACCACTAGTATTATATAAACAAGCAAGGTTTAATGCGTGAACGATATAAATAAAACATAATTTTCTATTTGTAATACACCGGCTATAATGTAATTTGTGATAAAGATTGTTATGCCTTGAACGTATTTACGTCGCGATGTAATGACAAGCAGGTACTATACGGTTAATTTCTTTTTCTGAATTAAATACATTTATACATACATAGCTTCACGCCTTTTATCCCCGAAGAGGAAGGCAGAGGTGTTTATCCACCCACTTTTGGCCATTTTTTTATTTTAGTCCCATGTGACAGGGAGCGAGCCTGTTATCATATATCAGGCACAATTCCAAACGCCGGGCTATAACTGTGATTTTTTTAACAGAAAAACCCAATATCACTTTACCCGACTCGGGAATCGAACCCGAGACCTCTGCGTGGTAATCCGTACACGTATCACCGAACCACAGGGGCAGTTTACTATGAATTAAATCATCATAATTATAATTATAGGCCTATTATCATCCCACTGCAAGGAAAGGCTTCTTCTCATACAGAGAAGGTATGAGCATTGATCGCCACGTGCGCTCAAGACGGATAGGCAATTATAGACTAATGAATTAAATAATTAATTTTAGATAATATATAATATTTTAAAATTGATTCTATTCGTACACTATAGATATATTATATTTAAAAAAATGGTACGAGCTTGAGTCTTTAGTAAGTAACCAAGATTTGAAAACAATAGGTACTCATTTAGTTTTGAAGCAAACAAGATTTGTAAAATTTCAGTTGAACAACAATGGTAACGTTACGCAGCACGTAGATGGCGCCACGGAGCGTCATTAGTGGGTCGCACTTCCGCTTCCGGTAGGTCCCGCCCGACTTCCTGCCGCCCGCCCCATTGTGGCGAAGCGCTGCGATTGTTGTCCCTTGTATTTTAGAAATTTCAAATGTAATTTTTAAAACATTATATTATTAAATACTTAAATTGTTAAATACATTTTTATGTAGACTGGCAATTTTGGAAACAATTTTTGATTACCATTAGTCAAATTACGTAATTACTTGATGTAAAGCAAAACTATGTGAAGAGACAATCGAAGTGAATATAAGCCGCGTAAGTAGTAATTTTGTAGCTAAGCACGTTGGAAACTAGCGTCGTGATACAGCCTCCTAAGTGATTATATAAAAAAACAATTACCTTAATTGATTTCCATATTACGTTCACGGCTCGTTTAAATATATTAAAAATAAGATTAAATATTGCTGAGAATTTAATAATGAAATTGATTTCTTACACGTTTCAATGCGTAAAAAGTGAAAAGGTTTAAATGCGGGATCTGGTGAAGCTATGGTCATCTTCGGTGAGTCGCGCGTCGCTCACTGTTGGGTCCAAAGTTGAGGGTCCAAAGAGAATGATGAAGATCAAGGGAGGCCTATGGCTTCTCTGCCTGCTGGCCGTTGAGATCAGAGCCCGGCCCGAAAGTGGTAAGACATACGTATTGACACACATGCCGCTACCTCGGTGCTTGAGCTGTTGTTGTTGATGTTTTGTGAGTTAACGTTGTTTAAACATTGCGGGATGACAGCTGAGCTGCTAGCAGCAAGCAGTACGGAGTACCGGACGACACAGAAAGACTACCGCACGGCAAGTAGTGGCAGAACCGGCTCGGACCAACTCGCCGGCTACCGGAGTGCAGCATCCAGTGGAGAACACAAGCCCCACGAGTTGTACTCTAGCTCCGAGCACCAGCATGACGCCAGCTCGGAGACAAGGGTCGCGTCCGCGTACTCAGACCACCTATCGCCGGCCAGTGCCGAACCCCTCGTCTCTGAACAGAGAACGGTAGACAACGGCTCAGGTGATTTTAGCTATTAATTGGCGCACACATTTGGTCTTTAGTATTTAGTAAATCACCTAACTTAAAAAAAAGCTAGTTGGTAGTTATCACCCCTAAAATAAGTTAACAAGTCCAGACCTGTCTGCAGAGCACAATTTTTATTGAAATTTAATGATGGAATCCAAAAAAATGGTTGAATTTTATGATCTATTTGCAGAATCGCGAGAACTCTTAGACAAAGATGCACATTTAGACGACTCTCGCATGTTCAACCCGGCTGAGTTGTTCAACTTCCCTTCGGGCCCGCTGATCAGTCCCGCACCTGGCCCACAAGGTAACGTCTAATGTCTCCATACTAAAACTTTCACAGAATGAACTTATTTTGATGCTCTAAGAAAAAAAAAAATTAAAACTAATAGTGCAAATTTAGAAATTTTAACTAATGCACAATTTAAACAATGCATTAACATCGTTAAGACAAACTTTTAAAAAAGAAATAAGGGATGAGCTTCTATGCAACGTAGGCGGCAAAAGCATGTGTCCCACCTGATGATTAACAGTTATTGTAGCGTATGCACTGTGTACTTTTAGGATTGCAGGAACTAACTGCTGTAAAAGAGAAAGAAAAGCAATACGAGGAAGGAAGAGAAAAGACTAATAAAATCTGGTCCTTGTAAATTATTGAAGTGTAGAAAGCGGTAACATTTATATTGTTCTCAGGAATCGTGACCACTGGAGCTATTGTCAACAAATGCTCTGGTGAAGGCGACATGTTCTACGAGACGAGAGGAGACGGCTGCTGGGTCTGTGGATGCTTTACTGGTTTCAGTGGGATGTACCCGAAATGCGCCCCGTGTACTTGCTCATGTAAGTTATGAATGTGATAAGGTTTTGTTCTTATCAATATCATAAAGACCTCCAGATCTAGAGAGAAACAAATGGGTGGCTTCTTATGACCTATTTTGTGGTGTTTCAACTTACTTGACAATCGTAACGGCTGTAACAAAAAATACCTGACCTAAAGCCTATTTTGTATTGTTACGTTGACATACATTTTTATAGAAAAAGAAAAAATACTTTTGTTGTAGAAATCATACTATCCTTAGCTGATATTTTACTAAAACGATTTTCGAATTTATTAGTAAAAGGAATTAGGAATTAAATTAATCATCAATACAAATTCGATAATAATAAAATCATCATACATATTTCAAAGAAATATTAAGTAGAAACTTTTCTTTCTTACCAAATGTTACTATTCTAACAAAAATACGTTCTGCTCGCGTTTTATCATTACTATCAATTTCTCAACTTAAATTACTTTTTCAGCGGGATTGGGACCATATCCCATACCGGTGCCGTCACCAATACCAGGTATTTTTATCAATATATTTTTTTTACCTTGTCGTCTACATCCTTCGATATAATCTTTTTTATTCTTTTTAATCGTTATTGTGTACTAAAAACGCGTTGTTGCTACATTGAAGTACCCATGGAAGCTATGACAAAATATTTATTTTTTACAGGGGCAATAGAACCCATACCAGGTATCAGCTTTTGATATATTTATTTTCTTATTTTATCATATCTTAGGTGACGGGTGTTACATAAAAGACTGGTCATATTTAAGAGTCAGAAACATAACTTAATCAGTCTAAAAAAAAATTGAACGATTTTATTTTGGTAGGTATATCACAATATTTTTTTTTTGGAAACGAGAATCCTTTCCCTTGCCGAATACATGAATTCAAAAGGAGTAACTTAATTTTCACTTAGTTTGTAAGCACGTATTCATCAATTTTCATGGATATTTCCGGATATTCCATCAACCTCCTAAGGGGTAAATATGTAGTTTTATTTATCGCCGCTGTTTTTTTGTTATGAGTGGTTTGTGCCATCGACAAAGAGTTTTTTCAGCAATAAATGGTATGTAGATGAGAAAACATTTTGTTTTGGTTTAATTTTCGTGATTATATCTACTCATGGAGTATGCCAAACGTCTCTAAATATGACCACGACTTCTTGTTACAACCAGTATAGTTTTCAAACTGCGGCAGCAATGGTTTTTTTTAGAAATTAGAACGTAAGCATTACTTTTTATTCTGATATGTTAACGTCGCATAAAGCTATAAGATGAACTGTTGTGGCTGTTGTATGTGCAGCAAAATTTAAATCAAATACAATTGTGTAAATATAAAGTTCTCTGTAAATGCTCCTCATTTCAAAATTATTCAAAACAAGACCATTTATAAAACTGATAGTACGAATCACCAAAGTATTGATCAACTTAATTTGAAATCAAATCACTTTTACAACTCCATGATAGACTTGAAGCCCTTAAACTATTAATAATATCCCTAAAATTTTCATTTAATATTACCTTCATTTAACATAGAAATAGGGCGTATTATTAGAGATGTTTTAATTCTGTGTTAGCTTTGTAAAGATGCGTGTTTCCGCAAAGGGACCATTTTGGGACCGCTTCATGTAGGTACTCGAATTTTAAAAAAAATTAGAATATTATATGAATTTGCAGGTCAACAGTTCACAGGTAAAAATAATTTTAAGTGTTGTCTTAAGTTTAATAAGTAAAACGTAGCAGCTGTAATTAAATTTAGCATAAGGTGATATTTTAATATTATAAGAGTGATTTAAGTGTTCTGTATTGACGCACTAGTTTTGTGTTCGTTGTATTGCAAGTTGTCATCACTACATAGTATAAAACAAAGTCGCTTCCCTCTGTCTGTCCCTTTGTATGCTTTGATCTTTAAAACTACGTAACAGATTTTGATGCGGGTATTTTTAATAGATAGAGTGATTCAAGAGGAAGGTTTATATGTATATAAGATGTATAATATAGTAGAGAAACACTGATAAATTAAGATGTTTTTAATGTGTGTCGTAAATAAACTAATTTTTTGCGCTTACATTGCAACGCTGGCTAAACCCTACAAGATAGATCAAAGTAATGTACTACAGTATTGTACACCTTAAAAAGGTCTACAAAAAAGTCCGCGATAGTATATGTCTATCTCTAAGGGATAACCCACAATAACCATTTTTTATCCTTTATTTTATAAGAGAAATAATGGCTTATTTTCGAAGCGATTTTATGCAATACAGCATTAGTCCTTATCAAATTACGTACCTTACATACATTGTGCATTTAATATAAAGCTCTTTAAATAATGCCCTTTGCAGCATGTAATTTAAATAAATATTTTCAAAGATATTACAGATTAAAAATGCAGGGAGGGATATAGCGGCAGGGGGGCGGCATTCTGTAGTAAAATTAAATATATGTGTAAATACAACCAACGTTCACAGCATTTGTTTTTCTTCGCACGGTAAATGCTGATAATATAGTATCAGCATGGCACCCGTGCAAAGCAGGGGCGGGTCGTTAGTTACGCTATATTTTTGAATGTTCTGTTTTGTGGTTTTAAAATTTATCGATAAGATTATTTCAATTTTGAGTTTCAGCATTGCATGCAAAAAAATTTTATATCATATCCGCCATTTTCAGGTAGGTACTTATAATTCTTTATAAAATTTGTTAACTAGTGAAATTTTATATTTATATATTCAAAATTGATTCATTAACGACGAAGTTATCCGTGAACATAGATAAAAAAAACGGTCAAATTGAGGGACCTCCTCCTTTTTATGAAGTCGGTTAGTAAAAATAATAAATAATTTGCACGTATTATTTATATCAATACAATAAATATTATCCGATATGTACATTAATTTTATTCACAGATGAATATTCTCTGGGCCCTTCATTCTCAGGTTAATATAAAAAGTAAAATAATTATTAAAAAAAAACTTAAAATTTAAACATTGGTTTATTTGACATTAATATTTTATACGGTAGTAGATCCACGCTGTTTTTAGCACGAATGAGCCGGATCGACCAGGAAAGTTCTCAAGATAGAAGTAAAGAAAATTGTTAAATTAATGCCGAATTTTTACACTTAACGCATTTAACGCGTGCCTTGTCTAGATTTTTCTAATATTTTGAACCTAAATACGTAATCGTTATCATTATCATTTATTTGAACTTTTTAACTTTTATCAATAATAATGAAAGTAACATTTTTAAAAATTTATATAATTTTACAGGCATCCCATCTTCTTCCTTTTCTCCCAATATTATATCACCTCCTTATTTGGCTCCAGAAGGAATGCCAGGTACAGATCACTTTGCCATTTAAACTTTGCCATCTATACTTCAAATGCAGTAATTTTGCCTGTTTGATACTTTTCACGAGTAAACGGCTGAACAGATTCGAGATTTCTCATGAGAATAGATCGTATTCTAAAGGCGGACATAATCTATTCAGATAAGAAAAATAAACAGATGACGTAACAGCTAGCTTATAGCTTAATATCATTAATTATGTAGAAACGATACGAAACGGAAAGTAGAAACTATTGTTTTACAAAAAGTATCAATACTATCGCCGATTCCTAAACTCCTGAGGCAATATCTCCAGGTACATTCTTTTCATTTTGTTAAACAAAATATAAAAAAACTTGAATATTTTTTACAATCCTGGTCTAAAATCTATGTTGTTATTATCTAAATATAGGTACTGTCATAATCTATGATTTATAACATAACACGAAATTATTTTTATTTTATTATTTTGCACAAAGTATCCACTTAACATATGCCCTCAATCAGGTATATAATGTTATTGTAATTAAAAAGCCGATAAAGACAAATATTATTGAAAATAAATAAATTTATAAAAACAAAAGAAAATTAATGCAAATAAACACGTCCAGGCATACCAGGCTAATACCTTAAGTAACCTAACTATTCAACCATTGTCCACCCATTAAAAAAAATACTTATCAATTAATTAACCTTTCCTAATAACGATTATTATTTCTTGTCAAGTTATTTGATAATGAAAAAAATTTATTATTACGTATTTATTTAAACAAACTAAACATATTTTGCAGTTCTGCCACCAGCGAATTTAGAATATGAAGAACTACCTCAGTCAGGTAAATTAGAACAATCAAAACACAAACATATTATCATTACTAATAGGTAACAAACGTACCTAATAGTGACTATTTTTATAACAATAAAATAACACTATAATTCTAACAGGAGGTGCACAGCATAAAGTTAAGATGGCACCCTTTCATGCTGGCACACCAAAATACCTACATTATGCCAATTTTTATGTAAATTTGTAAACCTTGAGAAAAAAAAACATTTATTCAAGACAGGCTTGAATAAATGTTTTTTCTTCCTTTCTTCTTACTTAACTTATTATGTATATAAATTAAATTATTATTTTTAAATTATTTAAATGTTGGTCAAATTTGATGTCACTCACAGGCGCATATCCACCTGAACTAATTCCTGACATATCAGGAACACCAGGTAAAAAAAATTTTATGTAAAATGTGTGATTAAAAAACAACGTCAATGATCAAAGACCCGAAAAAAATTATTTTAGACGCTAGAAACAAAAAATATAGTAAATTTTAATATGAATAAGTATATTATAACTGACTTTTACTGAGATAATAAGTACTTATAAACTTCTAGGGTATGAGTAGTTTGTTGTGCATAATTATTTAATATATTTTAAAGATAATATTTGACATATCAATAGTAATATTAGTTATTTGAGCATAAAATAATGTAACAATATTTAAGAACCAGTTCGTTAAAAAACCAACTTAAAATTTTAAAATGACTTTGAATATAATATATATTTTACAGACCTAAATTATCCATCAGGAGGTCAAAAACCAAGTGCATCAGGTATACTCAAACGCACAACATAATGTACCAACATTGTAGTGCCAGATTTTACAGCATTTTATATTTTCCAAATACCACATAATATTTATTTACTCAAATAAGAAAATATTAGTGCATATTTCAACATAATAAAGACGTTGTTTAACAGCTTAAGAAGACGGAGTTAAAAACCAATTGTTATGACATTTTGTTGTTTTTGTGTGAAAACACAACATAATATTTTTTTTCCACAATTTATTCCACGCCTGTAATACCACAGCCACTAAGGTCATCCAGGTTAATTATTAATGTAACTTAAATTAAACTAAGAGCAGTTAAAATTAAAACTTATTTTTTTAATTTACATCATCTAAAACTCGATTATAAAATAAAATATTTTTTACAGAGGGGCCAGTGCCACTATCACCACCTCAGTTTCAACCAGGTATATAATTATAATAAGGTTAACATTTAAAATAATACAATCGATTATAAAATAATTACAGAGTGGGTTTTACTGTCACCACCTCAGCCAACTCCATCTTTAACTTAATAAATTTATAAATAACAAGCTGCGCCCCACGGCTTCGCCCGCGCCTGAAATGTGTTTTGTCTCCCTCGGGAACCAGACCGATTTTCGAGATAAACAGTAGCCCAGCGTCTCCAACACCCATTCTATCTACACAGCCGTTTAGGCGCTGAGTGGTAACGAACACACAAATATACACACTAACTTTCGCCTTTAAAATATTAGTAGGATTTATATAAAAAAAATCAAAGTGTAGTAGTAGTAGTGATGTTTCAAATTGTTATAATTAAAATAATTTCTATATATACACTTTCCGGGACAGTAAACGTATATGGCCGTGATGACAATAAAACGTATATTGTGTCTACAGGTAGTGTCCATGAAAGGGTTAATTTTGCAATTTTTATTTAGAATTTTTAATTAAGCGACAATGGAGACCCCATTATCACATAATTAACAAAAATCGAGATTATGTATTTAAGTAATCTTACTTATATAAATTAAGTTGTAATTTTATTTAACGCAATATTTAATGTTATATTTTTCACAGACTGGTCACCTGCACAGCCGCCACACCTTCCAAGTCCGTAATTAAATTAATTTATAAAGTTATTTATAATTAAATTACTAATGATAAATATCAAATCTTGAGAAATTAACTAGACAAATTAAATAAGTTTACAATTTCGCTAGCATAATAAATAAAATATTATTCACAGACTGGATATCACCGCAACAACAATACCAGCCAGGTCCGTATATATTATTTATTTGTTTTAATAATGACTATGATTAACTGACAGACTGTCTATTTATCGAGTACCTATTAAAACTTGCAATTTTTAAAATTGCAATATGATGGTATTTTACAAAGGTACTATTAAAATAAATAATAATAAAAATAATAATACTCAACAACTACACAACGCCACCTAGACCCAAAGTGAGCATATATTAATAGCTTGTGATATGGGTTCTAGAATGCGGATAAATATACTTACATACTTTTTTTTTGTAAATTTAACATATTATACATGAAAACACCCAGCCCAATGCAAATAGTTATGTTCATACACACAAATATTTGCACTGAGCAGTTTTTGTCCCACAATAAATAAATAAAATAAAATTTAATTCAATAATTTAATTGAACAATATTTACAGAATGGGAGCCATTTCAGCCAGCTCAGCCAGGTCCGTACCTCGCTTTACTCTTGGCTAGCAAACCAAACTAAGTTATTTTCTGAAATACCTATTAAATTTAATAATACAATATTTGCAGAATGGGGACCACTTCAACCAGCTCAGCCAGGTCCGTACTTTTTGATTACTCTTTGACATTTATAAAATAAATTTCAAACAAATGTAACGAAATATTTAATTATTACGTGTGAGTTTTTTAGAAGATGACTTGAAAAATAAGTCCTTCTAACTTATGAATTTTTTTTCGGTTTATTTTACATAATATTTTCAACAACCCACCATCATTGCAGGCATCAGAGGCCCTAGACAAGCGGCATAGGTATCTATTCTATTCATAGAATAGATTAAAAATGTATGGAATTGACATAAGCTAACGCTAACATTGTCGTAAGCTTATGTCAATCCCATACATTTTTTTATCTATTCTATGAATAGCATAGAAATCTATGCCACTTGTCTAGGACCTCAGGTTAAAGATTTGTTTTACTAGAAACTCTAATACATCACAGATTTCTGTTATTTTATATCACAAAGTGGATTGTTGTATGTTTCTTTCAGCCTAAATTCATGTTTATTAGGATTACCTTAGTTACGGTAGATCTACGCTGGTTTCAGCATGAACGGATCTTTCGGGGAAGTACTGCCCTCTCATAGAAGATCGACGTAAGAGTAGTAGTATCCGTACTACTGTGTTTCGTTCGGTGAGTGAAAGCACCGGATGCCCAATTTCCTCCCTTACCTCTTGCCTCATCTACCTCATTCCCTTCACCTAACCCCAGCAGTTTAAGACGATGACTTTTGGTATGGTGGCCACCACTTATGGATTCCACTGAGTGCTTACCATCAGGCGGGATGAAGTCACTTTGGTAGGCTAATATTAAAAAAAAATTGTTGCTTTTGCAGATAACATTTTCCCGGAATTTTCGCCAGGTACTTTGTCTTATAAATCTCTGAATGGCATAATTAAAATAAGTTAGAACTCTTCATTGTAATTATTTTTTTTGTATTTTCACAGTGCCAGAACCAGCATATGTGCCTAGCTCAGGTACTTAGATTTTGGATAATTTTACGTAAAGAAATATTAATTTTTGATTGCCTTTTCTTTAAAATATGGATATAATAGATAAACTTATTAGTTAATATTATTTTTGTCAAAATTGTTACAGACGTATCTCCTAATTCCCTACCAGGTAAAAAAAAAATATTACTAGGTATTTAAAAGTGCTATAATTTTTTATCTTGTCACTATTTTCTAAAGAAAAATTTTCTACAATTTTTTAAGTTTTAATCATGATTCTATAGACTAAATTTATTTACTAAGCATTTTATTTATATAATTTGTATCTTCCATCTTACTAAGTATAACATTTATAATAAATATTTAATATTGAAATAATATTTTGTTATTATTTCCTTTTTTGTTTCGTTAGTGATTTTTATATTGTCGTCAGACTTATATTTAAAGGTTAAATCTTTCTAAGATTTTGGTTATTATATCTTAGCTAGTAAGATATTGAATTGTATATTTTGTTATTTTATAATTTTTTTATCAACTGTACTAGCAAATAGATTGAAAAGTAATAACGAAACTAGAATTAAGTTAAATTGTTACTTTATTAAACATTTAGAATTAAAAAGAACAACAGCGTGACGCAGATAATTTATGGAGTTCTGTCTAACCATTCTCTAATATTCTAAACAAGATTCTAGATCTAAAATCAAAGAGAATTTTGCAGAGTCAAATGACAAGCTGCACTATAATTGAATATGATGAATCACTCTCGAAACTATTTAGAATTCATTATAACCAAATCTATTTTTTACAGGACTAGTGCCTCTGCCAGTGCCAGTGCCAGATCCAGTGCCAATTCCTCTGCCACCCCTAGTGCCAGAGCCGGTGCCAGTGCCGCAACCACAGCCACTTCCACCACTGCCACCAGCGCCTTACACTCCACCATACTGTGAGTTTTCATTTTAACATTAAATAATAAAAGAATAATACCAGCCGATTTACTGTCCCACTGCAGGGCAAAGGCCTCTTGTCATATAGAGAAGGTATGAGCATTAATCACCACGCTTGCTCAAGGCGGATTGGCAATTTCAGACTAAATTAGGTCCAGATTTCCTAACGATGTTTTCCTTCACCGTCAGTCAGAAATGTCCAAGATAAACTTAGAAAGTACATATTATTCGAAAAATCACATTGGTACTTGCCCGGATTTGAACCCACTACCTCGTGATAACAAAGCGGGTTCCTCTTAACATTAACTACGAGTTAAATTGGTTAAATCACTAATCATGTAATGAAAATCTCCCGCGTGTTCCTCTGGGATTCCCTATTTCAATCGCCAGGGATTGAAAATCATTTGATAATCTTTTTCGACCCCTAAACAATGGTAATAAGTCAAAGAGAGTCGTCAATAGCAGAAGAGTTTTATTGTTATTGATTAGTATTTACACTTTTTATGGTGAGTAAACCAGCAATCCTGCCGATTCAACCAGAGTAATGGCTGCACATGGATCTTAGAAGCACCGAAAGCAAAATGCTTCTGAAATCACTATTGTTGACAAATATTATAATATTATTATTCTTAACACATTATAGCTCGTTTTTAAATGAAGGTCGTCGAGTAATCTTCCTTAAAAAATATTTATAATACATACTTAAGTATAATTACATGACCTCAGTTTTATGACATTATACAATTTTCAGGTCCACCTCCAGTGTACATTCCTGGACCACCACGTCCATACCCCGTACCAGTACCAGTGCCCGGCAAACCAGTGGTTGTTCGCATACCTGTTCCCGTACCACTGCCACCAGAAAAGATTTACATCCGAGGACCTTCAGTACCTGTTCCAATACAAGTTACTAAGAACGTACCCGTACCATATCCAGTGAATAGGTATGCATAAGTTCGAAGTTCAGATTAGACATTATTGATTTATAATAAAAGAAAACATTGTAAAGAAATATGGGCTACAAAAAAGCCTGAAATTTTTAGGTAACCCTCCTAGAGCCATCCAGATTAATGCTCATGCTTTCTCTGTATGAGAAGAGGCTTATATCCTAAAGTGAGTTAATAATGCGCTAATTATATAAACCACAGCAAACTTTTATCCAGTAAGCACATTGGTAATTTTAATAATAGTCCTTAAAACTATAAGCTATTACCATGTATGTATTGGTTTATTAGCCGCACCCCACAGGTCTACAACGCCAGGTCCAATAGGAACTGTTTTTGGGATCTCCAAATAGTAATCGATATAATTCCAGGCCAGTACCTGTACCAGTTCCGTCACCACCAATCAGAATACCCGTCAATCGTTACATCACAATTCCTGGAAAGGATCGACTAGTGATAGTACCGGTACCTGTTAGTGGTAAGCTATTTAAAAGTTCTCAAATTCTGGCTATGTAAACTTAATTCATTCAATTATGCACAATAACATATTATAATTATTTTGCAGATAATAAATACTACCAAGTACCAGTCATCATCTACGTAAGTAAGTATCGCTATAGAGCATCATTTAAAATTTGTAACTTCTAGAAAAGAATTTTGAATAAAATTTGACCGTCTTCATTACAGATCCTGAATGCAGGTGGCACCACCCGTTAGTGCCGTTCCGATCACCATCTGAACCATGCAAGATCTTTGTATGCAAGATTAAATATAACTACGTCTACCTTGAATCAACACCAGATTCTTCATGCTTGGCTCCAGGTAGATTAACTTTTCTAAAGCTATGACATCCTTGAGTTTACTAATTCAAAAAATAATTATACCAGTATGACTTAATTCCATAGTATTTTTGTATCTAAGTATTTAATCATTTTTTTTTTAGTTCCAAGTGGATCTTGGTCAAATGCTGCAGCTAATGCTGGAGCTAGCTCATATGGTCAAGCAAGCGCGGCGGCCAATGCTGCTGCAAACGCTGGGTCTTCTGCATTTCCAATTTCTCCTTCATACCAATTTGGATCCTATGGCCCCTCTGGTTATACTCCATACCCAAGTGGAGAATCTAGTGCGCAAGCGGATGCCTCAGCCACAGCGGAAAATGGTGGCAGTTACCCAGGAATAGATTGGGCCAACGCAAATGCAGCAGCCAATGCTGGAGTAGACTGGTCAAACGCTAATGTCAATGCAAATGCAGCTAATGGCGGTTATAAAGACGGATATTCATCAGCCGATGCATCTGCAAATGCATATACCGGCTACGGAGGAGGCTTTTCTGGCACCGATGCTGCAGCCAATGCAGCCAACCTAGGAGCTTATAGCGGTTTCGGAGGTGGTTTCTCAAGTGCTGACGCAGCAGCCTATACTGGCGGATATGGAGGTTATGGATTCGGTGGTTTCTCAAGTGCTGACGCAGCAGCTAATGCTCACGAATATGGAGGATATGGATCCGGTGGTTATTCAAGTGCTGAAGCAGCAGCCAATGCTGATGGATATGGAGGTTATCGACCCGGTGGTTTCCCAAGTGCTGACGCAGCTGCTAATGCTGGTGGATATGGAGGTTATGGATCTGGTGTTTTCTCAAGTGCTGACGCAGCAGCCAATTCTGGCGGATATGGAGGTTATGGATCCGGTGGTTACAAAAGTGCTGATGCATCAGCCAATGCCGCTGGTTACAGTAATTACAGATCAGATGGTTTCAGTAAAGCCGACGCGGCAGCCAATGCGGGTGGATATAGCAGTTACGGAAAAGATAGCTTTTCGAGTGCCGATGCCAATGATGCAGCTAATGTAGGCAATTATGATGGATATGGAGGGGGTTACTCAAGTGCAGACGCATCTGCTTCAGCTAACAACATTGGAAACTATGGTGGTTTTGCACCCGGAGGCCTTTTGAGTGCGGACGTAGCTAGCAGCGCATCTAACCTCGGCTTTGGTGGTTACCTAGGAGGACACTCGTCCGCTGATGCAGCAGCCAATGCTGCTAGTCTAGGCAACTATGAAGGCTATGGTGGCTATTCTAATGCCGCCGCCAACGCTGTAGCCGCTGCGAATAAGTATGGTTACGGTAACACGTATGGCTTTCTTCGAAGTGGAGGAGAAGATGCAGAGGGAAGAGGCGCTGACAAAGAATCCAGGTCCGATGACTCAGCGGACTCTAGGAGAAAACGCAACGCTTTACACAGAATGAAAGCATAAGATTTATGTAAGTAACAGTAAGAATTTATCGATCTAAAACAATACTATATTCCTACGAATCGCTATATATTTGGATTACGACCATTATTTTAAATCCTATTTCACTGTTAAAATTGTATTTTGTTTATATAAAACGTCTGGATAGCATTTTTGTAAATAAACTTTAGTAAAAAGCAGACGTTTATTAAACTTCTTGGATGTAGTTAATTATTAATATGATATTTTTTTTTGTTACAGAAGACCACGGCTCTCATCACAATGATCTCTCGACAAATATTGCAAGAATATGGACACGACTTTACCTAGTAATAGTACCAAGCATGTAAAATGACAAGCAATCTTCACACTGTTATCGTATTTATTAAAGGATTTAGTGGGCCTTATTGAGTTTTATTTGAACAACCGCTGACGTTACTATGAAATTATTTTTCAAGTAAATCAAAATTGATACTAAAGAAATTTAGAGATTGTAAAGTTTTGTCAACGCAATTTTCTTTCAATTAAAATTTACATAATGATTCTTTGAATAATTCTTAATGAGCAATGAAGTATAGTGCACGTATAAAAACAATTACACAGAGTTCAGTAAATCTATACTACATATTATTTATATCGAAAGAGTTTGTTTGTTTAAATGTGCTAATCTCTCGAATCACGAATCAGTTCTCGAGAAAGGTTATAATAGGCTTTGTAACATTACGCTACTGGCGACGAGAGCAGAGAAGTAAACAAAGACGCAAATGAAACGGCGCCGTGAAGCTACTTGAAAAATATCCAGAACACGATTGGACATAGATGACAATAAATTATCGCAAAACAAATCGAATCTCATATAACTCACTAATTACATAATAAATCACCTTAGACCGTCAAACGGGTGTCAGATAAAATTATACGAAATGCCTATAAATACATGCGATAAAACATTAGTTTTATATTCACTGAATAAGTTCAGCTTCATGTTGAATCAAGTTAGAAAATAAGCCGAGATGCAGGGCAGGGTGATTAGAGGCATTTGTCTCCTTACCTACCTGTTATCTCTGTGTCGAGCTGAGGAACTAGCCGTACTAAAGCAAGTGGAGAAATCAGAGGCAACAGATACAACACAGCTCTCACTAGATGAAAACGTTCGACGATCGAATGATAGGCATAATTTTAAATTAGCTCCTGATGATCTCAAAGGTGGTAAGGATAGTTTTTCAACTCAGAAATAATCAAAATAACAAATTTACTATATTACTAAGAAGGATAATTTTGGTTCGTTCAATAATAAGTATTTGAACGGTATTGTCCAGCAAAATAATATGATATAATGGTTTCAATCATAACGCTTTGAATAAATGTAATAAAATATTCACAATCATTTTGTATGGTGATAAATGGTCAAAATCATTTACAAGAAGCTAGTTATAGTCCAAACATAGAGCTGGCTAGAGAATCACGTAAATAGATGACTGACCGACTGATATTTACTTCTTTGTTAAATTAATTGACCTTAATCATATTTTAGATGTTAATGCGTCATTACTAGGGTTACTGGATGCAGTATCAAAGTCAAGTCCAGAAAATCAAAATGTTTTACAAACCGTCGCAGGTAAAATTCTGAATTATATAGTAATTAAATAAAATAAGTTTACTCTAAATATCTAAAAGAAACAATTGTATGTATTTTTTCTAGATCTATCTTCGGGAAGTTTTAGTAATCGATCGGTTTCCAAGTCTGTCCCAGTTAACTCGGGATCTCATGTTATTACAAATTCGGGATTATCAGGTAGCTCGTCGCAACAAGGAGCAACTAGTAGTGGTACTGTTTCAAATTCATCTTACAGCAGTATTCCCACTGAAAGCGTTACGGTTACTCTTGCGAGGTCCTCTGTACCAAACGCTCAAAATTTTGAAAGCAACCCCAAACCAGTGGTTGATTTATCACCAAATACAACACCTGCTGAAACACTTCAGGAAATCAAGTCACCAGGTTCTACAGGAAGTAGTTTTTCTTTGAATACTAACCAGACACACAGATCAGCTATATTATACAGTCCTTTTATACCTAATGGTGCTAAAATAACGCCGTCCACAACACCGCAAATTGAAACTAACTTTAGTCCACTATTTTCAAAGGTATATCCGGAAAGGACCCAATATGATTCTTTCAATCCTTCATTACCTCTATCTAGAGTTCTGGGCACTCCAGATAATTCAAATTTTAATAAGTATATGCCTCTACCGCAATTACTCTCTTCTGGTTCGAAATCTACGTTTGACGAATTACAACGACAACTAACGAAAAATAAAATTCAAGTACGAAATGCAGATGAAGCTCAGTACAGTGAATCAATGAATTCCTATCCGTTCGTTTCAATTACGAGCAAATCTGATTCAAGTTCCACCGAATCTGAGGAGTTACGTAGTGGTGCCCCAGATGCTCTTAGCTACCTCTTTAACCAAAATTCCGATAGCTCAGCTCAGGCGTATGCTCAGGCGCAAATTATAACCGCACACAGCCAAGGACTGGACCCATATTCGTTTGGCTATCCTCCAGGATCTGACGGTCAAGCTTCTCCCAGTGCACATGCATCTGCTCTAAGTAAGTAGTAATAGTAAGTCAAATGACTTTTTAAGCAATCTCTGGTCTTGTTGTAAATTAATCAATAACAATTTGTCTCACACAGTAAATAAATTAGGAAGAGTTACAATGTATAACTGACTATCAAAATTCATGTAGAAAAATGCAAGTGTCGCGGAGAAGTTTCAATATATTTTCGAGCAACAGCTGAGTCTAAAGAACAAAACTCATTTTTATTCACCATTATTTTGATTTATATATCGTTAATATTTATTGCCATTGCTCTACAAATATTTTGCAAACATGAACAAACTGAAAACACATAACTCAATTAATAAAGTTTTCGTCATGAACATTTTCTTTTGTTTACTGAAATATTTTGTTTTTCAGACGTTCAAAGTTCGAGGCCAGTAATTGGGGGTAAAAATTTATTATACAATAATTAACAATATCATTCAGTTGTTGAATTAGTACTTAATTACTATGAATGGTTTCAGATGGCAAGTCAAGAGTAATAATGCCGCACGAATACGTATTTCCACACAAAATGCGAGGTAAGTTATTGTTTTAGTTATAAGAGAAGAAATTCTGGTGAGTAACTATCAGTTTTATTACATTTTATAGTTTTTGCAGTTTGTTTTTAATAAAAATAAGTCTGTATTTTGAATAAACAGAATCTCATTGATTTACCCTCTTTACCTCACATGCAGAAATTCATACTGTATGTCTATAAAATTATATAATCATCTTCCAGACAGTATGACAAACTTAACATATAGCCAATTTCGCAGGTCACTTTATAAACTACTACAGGCAAAAAAATATTACAGTATTAATGAATACTTAGATGACAATATTAATATTAATAATATCAATTGAAATTTTATTGAATTATATAAGCTAAAAGTGGACATTTTTACTATTTATACTATATTCTTGTAACAATAATTTATTTGTAATTTACTTAATAACTATTACTACTAAAAACTACTTATTAATAAAATTATTTTTAGAAAAAAAATGAAAACCGACTTCAAACAATACCGACATGTTCAACCCATAACTAAAAAGTAGAAAATAATAATTTAATTACTTCATAGAAAAGAACATTAAAGGGGAATCACCGCAATCATTATACCTATAATACTTTACTATTTATAGTTTTTAATCAGTTATTTTGGAGTCGGTGCCCACTCCTCGGTGGTCACTCCTTGCATACGTTTTGTTACAAAATATAAAATTGAAGCCAAACCACTAAACCATTCTTTGTAAAAAAAACATGGGACCCGATTTCAGAGTATACCTTTTCAAATAAAAGAAGAATTTTTCAAATTGGTTTATAAATGACCGAGTTCTGTTGTAACAAACATACAACTACTGAACCATTTCTTATAATAAAAAAATGGGACCAATTTCAGAGTATACCCTTTCAAATAAAAAAAGAATTTTTCAAATCGGATCATAAATGACCGAGATATGAGGTAACAAACATACAAAAAAAAAACATACGATCCGAATTGATAACCTCCTCCTTTTTGAAGTCGGTTAAAAATATTATTCTAAAATATTCTTTATTGCATGCATAGGTATTGAATAATAAATTAGCAAGAAAATAACTGTAATATTATCTAATGTAACTTTAATTATATATTTTTTACGCCACAAATGGCAGAATATGCTGTAAAACTACCAATAATTGTGACACCTGTAACCCACCATATTCTTGGAAATAAAGTTTACTTTACTTTACAGGAATTTGTGCTGTCCAGATTGTAGACAATAACCAGTCTCAGAGATATTTTAACTTTCGATCAAATCTAATTTATATTTTATTATATTTTGTAGGTGGTGAAAATGTAATTCAATGCACAAGAGAGAACGAGCTACACCATCTGTATACAGGATTTGACTGTCTAGTATGCATCTGTCTCAAAGTATACGGTCTCCTAGAGCCAGTATGTGCTAGTTGTTCTGGCTGCCTGAACCCAGCTCCTCCTAAACCTCCCGTGCCCGTCAAATCACGTCCAACTGAGTCTTATATACCTTTGCCTGCACCTGACCCTTACATTCCTCTGCCAATTCCTAATCTTGAACCCTTTACACCGCCAGCATCAGCGCCATCACTTATCATAGAACCGGCAGTCGAACTAGACATAGCTTTGACTACATCAATACCGGGACGAGAAGGTATGTCTCTTCTATATAAAATATCAGCTTCATCTGTGACTTCTCAAATATTGTTAGTGAAAATAGTTTACTATACATTTTTACGTTTACTACAAGAAGTTTTGATTTCGGATCATTAGTTTTGTAGTTCATCGGTATTAGCATTGCTTAGGTGATACGGTTATAGAAGCCTATTTGCGTGTGCAAAATTTTGGCAGTTCCTCAATAGTTAGAGGCTATTGTAAATAAGTAAACGAAGTAAGTTGTGCATTTTTAGTAATTTGTTATGAGAACATAAAAATAAAATGAATATAGTAAAAAAAATATTTACAGCACGATACATTTGTTGTTAAATATATTTAGAAGTTCCAAGAGCTGAATGCAAATTTATGTTTTCTAAACATAGCAGTCTTTATTTATTAAAAATACTTTGTGGTTTATAATATCGAAAAACATAGTTACTTATAATATAAATTTAAGCAGGATCTAGAATCAATATTTCACAACGAATAACAACCTTTCATCTTTAGTCTGCTGTTGATTAATAACTCTATGACAAAGCCACAATTAGGTTCAATTTGCTTGTACTAGTTTTCTTTGTTTACAAAATATTTATTAATTAAATAAATATTAATAGTAAAACTAGAACCTGCCTTACGCACGTATTAAAATAGTGAAGCGTAGTTTACAGCAATATCATATCAACTGTAAGATGACCACTGCTGAATAGATCATTTTCATGAACTTCCAAAGGTACTGGTCGATTTTACATCGAGTCTATAACTGGCCAGCTTTGTCAGTTGTTAAACATAGGAAAGGCACTGGAATTACTTTTATCGTTCAATAAGTATTGAATGTAAAGATTTATAATATATATCGATATTAACATTTATACTATTATATAAAATGGAAAAGTTTGTTTGTTTGAACGCGCTAAATCTCTGGAACTACCAGTTCGATTTGAAAAATTCTTGTTGTGTTCGATAGTCCAATTCTCGAGAAAGGTTATAAGTTAAGTAACATCACGCTACTGGCGACGGGAAGAGCAGTAGCCAAAGATGTAACATAACGCGGATGAAACCGCGCCGCAGAAAGCTAGTAAAATTATAAAACTCAAACGAACTCAAGCGAAGTCCATCTCAACTAGAAACAAAAGCTTGCTGACTATACCGTGACATTTTAGTTCCAGTGTCTTGCAACCCCCTGCCTAGTGGGGTACCCTTCTCACACCCGCTGTCCCCTTGCCAGTTGTGCATATGCAAGGAGGTCATCAACGCACTGGGCAAAATTGAAGTCAGAATTGATTGTCAGGACAGTCCCCAATGTGGTGAGATTACCAGATTTTCTATTTTGTCTTTTAATATAAGTAATATTTCCTTTACCACTCTAAATGTTACTTACTGTTAGGAGCTCAGTTCTGAGTTAAGCTCACCTTTGTACATAAGTTCTTTTTACATCTTTTTTATGTATTATCTGTGTGCAATAAATAAAAATAAATAGAAGTTCTTAACTAATACTGTGGTCTATTCTTTTAGTACCTAAGTTAACTCCTAGTAAAATTATTCCGCTTTTACTCGTATTTAAAAATATGTATATTCTAATTTATTTGTCTCATTTCAGTTGTACCACCAGAGTTAACTACTTTACGTAAGTTTTCAAAACTTTTGAAAATATTGTTCTTTAAAATATTTTATTATTCAAGTTATTTATATTTTCTAGCACCATTACCGGATATACCAGTGCCAATGCCACGTAAGTATTTATGCAATTCTATATTGACATATATGTGTCGTTCATTGTAAAAGTGGTGTAACTCCATATTTTTAAAATACTTCATTTTTTGCTCAATGATATCACATTTAGTCATATCTATCATTATAAAAGTGAAGCAACTCCAATAGTTGCATAAAAATCCCATAGATGGCGTTACTTGTTTGTACAGGACACTAAAACTTTTAAATATTCATTATAAAAGTGAAGTAAGTCACAAGTCACTTTAATAGTGAAGTAAGTCCGGAGTTGATTCACTTTTATTGTGACTAATTTTTGACACGTGGTGATAAGTTGTGTGTTAAAATTGATAAAAAATATTTTTATTAAGTGTTTTAATAGCTTATTTAGATGGATTTAGAGGATTTTAGTGATTCCGGGTCTGAATATCAGCCTAGTTCCGAAGAAAGTTGTTCTGGATCTGGTAAGCTTATTTAAATTCATTGTTTTTTTAACCTTAAAATTGTATTTACATTTTTTTGGTTACTTTTTTCTCATTTTATATTTTGTTTTGAATACTTACATGCAGTATTGCATGTCGCATGAACTAATCTCTTGTGATTTGCACTTGTTCCAGACACAGATACAGGCAATGATGAAAATGTTAACGAAGATAATAACCAGCCAAATCTTCAAGCTGAACCTGGACCATCTAGATCTAGGAAACGTTCACTCAACAAAGAAAATTGGGCAGTTAATAAAAGAAAGTTATTTCGTAATAGTGGAAAAGAATATATGACTAAAACGGGAGTAAGGAAAGATGGCAAAAAATTCGAAAATATTGATTGTATGTGCCCAAAAAAATGTATTACGTCATTTACGGAAAATGAAAGAAAAGAAATATTTGACTCATTTTGGAATTTAGAAGACTTCAATGCGCAGAATTCATATCTGTATGCATTGGTACAAAAAACAACGATTAATAGAAAACGCCCAAAAGATCGGTCTCGTGCAGGAAAAAACGTGTCTTTTAAATATTTTATAAAGTCTAGTATCAAGACCCAATCGGTGTGTAAGAAATATTTTCTGAGGACATTTCAAATAAGTGATGGAAGATTATATCGGTGTCTATCGAAAGATGATGTCTCTCAATGTAAAGATAAACGTGGCACAACTAGTTCCCGAAAACTTGATGATTCTGATATTGTTGCCCACATTGAAAGTTTTCCTGCATATCAAAGCCATTATACACGAAAGAATAATCCTAACAGAAAATATTTAAATCCTGGGCTAACTATCCGTAAGATGTACGATCTTTATAGAGAAAAATGTGAGATTGAAATGATTGAACCCAAGAAATTAAAGTATTACATTAAAATATTCAACACAAAGTTTAATCTCCATTTTAAGGCACCGCGGCAAGACACATGCAAAACCTGTGATGACTTAAATTTGAAAATACAAGGAGCTGATGATGAAAATGTCAAGAAGGAGTTTGAGAACCAAAGAGAACTTCATCAACGAAAAGCAGATTCAGCAAGAGAAAACCTTCAGAATGATTCGAAAAAGGTTGATGAAGCATACATACTAACTTTTGATCTGCAGAAAGCTTTAGCTTACCCAAAATTAACTACCTCAGTAGCATACTATAAAAGAAATCTTTATTTATATAATCTGGGAATACATTGCTTTAATAATAACACAGGATACATGAATGTCTGGGACGAAGTTGAAGGTGGAAGAGGTTCTCAAGACATAGCAGCATGTCTTATTAAGCACTTAAAAACTCATGCGGCATTACAAAAGCATGTCATTATGTATTCCGATTCATGCACTGGACAAAACCGGAATATCAAGACCACTCTTTCCCTTTTGAAGCTTGTACAAGACCCTGACACTAGTATTGACACCATAGACCACAAGTTCTTAGTATCAGGACATTCTTATCTTCCCAATGATGGGGAATTTGGAATCATAGAGAGCGCTAGTCGCCGCCGTGGACAAATTTATAGCCCAGACCAATGGGTCGATATTATAAAAACAGCCAAACGCAAAGAACCTTATTTTGTTGTTACCGAAATGAAAAATGCCGAATTTTTAAGTACCACTGCCTTAGAAAAATCTATTACAAATAGGAAAAAAACAACGTGCGGTTATGATTTTAATTGGCTACATATTAGATGGCTGAGGTTTGAGAGAAATTATCCTTTACAATTTCAATTTAAAGAAACACTAAATCCCGACGCACCCTTTTATAAAGTAGATTTATGTAAAAAAAAGCAAGGAAGACCGGCCCACTTATACAATATTCGACAAGACCCACTCTATCCATCAAGAAGACCAGTTACGAATGCAAAGAAGAAAGATATGCTTGATCTTCTACCATACATTCCGCCAATTTACCACCATTACTACAAAAATCTTCCCTTAGATATTCCAACTCGGTCAAGCACACGTAATACCGATGAGCGTTCATCTGATGACGAAATTACGTATGATTAAATCACAACATGTCACTATAACAGTGGTGTAACTCCAGAAAAAAAAGTTTAAGTTCAGTTTTATTATATTAGTTTTTTTTATTTTCTAAGTTACTTCAATTTATTATATCTTTGATTTGTATTAAACAATATAAAATATAAAACAGTGAGTGAATGCTTATTTCTTTTTTCCTACACTTTAATTCGCAAAAAGCTCGCCATTTCAAAATTCAGTTACAAGGAGATAATTCACTATTACAATGAATGACACATATAATGATACAGTCAAATAAAATTAAACAATTTTTATGGACTTCATGTTTGACATGAACCATTATTGCAGATATAATTTGTGGGAACTGTTCGAGAAGAACATTACTCAGTTGAGTAACTGTTCTACAACGGAGGACACGTTAATACACAACCAATGTATTTTCTATTTAAATAATAATATACACCAGCCTCTTTTATAGTCCCACTGCAGGACAAAGGCCTCTTCTCATATAGAAAATGCGTTTTCTATTACTAAGTCATAAACGAGTTAAGATAATATAGAACTAGCGACCCGAACTTTTGCATGTGGATGTCAATGTTTTTGATTATTATCGTTATGGTTAGATATCATTGCAATTTTCTCATGCATGTATTAAACATATAAACCTTCGAGAAGAAATGTTCTAAAAGATTGTGTCAACCGTATAAAAATGAAGAAACAGATAAAGGAAAGCGAGGACTTCGTTTTATAATTCAGAGATAGAAAGTCACCCAAGTAGAATACAAATCAAAATTATAACAGCCTCTTCCCTCTAAGCATTTCACTAAATTTTTCAGTACCACTTTGTGAGAAGTTTCCACCTCAGGTTTCGTTCCCACATCCCAAGGAGAAGTGTAAGCTGTGCAAGTGTTCAGTAGAACTGTCAGAGACTGGTGTACCAGAGCAGCAGATCACATGCTTTAGTGATAGGGATTGTGGTAAGCTCCTTGGGATTCCATTAACATTATCATTTGACTTATTAAATACAATTTGATTTCAAAAGTTAGTAGTGTACTATTAACTAATACTATTAACTATTACTAATAACTATTACTACTATACTAGATATTCCCACTGTTTTAGTACTGCAAAGTAATTTAATAAAATCACAAATTGAAACCAAATTATAAACAGAAGTTTACTATAACTGATTAAACAAAAGGTAAACAGTTATTTAAAATAAGTTAATTCGAACAAGTGTGCGCCATTTATATTAATTTAAATCATAATTGTTATTAATCTTGATGGCATATACTAAAAGTAATAATAACTGGATGATATCGTACTCATTTAAGACTAACAGCTGAAAGACGGCAACCAAGTTAATATAGCAGATAAAATTATTAAGTATAGAATTTATTGCATTTAAAATAGGACTTTAAAATACTTATACCTACAACAATTCATCGATCCATTTCAGCTATAATACCAAGAACTGATCCTAAACAACTAGTAGTGACACCACCAGCTCCGCCTATCCCGATACCAGTGGAGCCATATCCTGCGCCGTTACCTGAACCAGTGGTAGAGCCAGTGCCGGAACATTTTTCTCCAGTTTCAACTCCAAATGCCTTGACGCCAGGAGAACCACGTGAGTACAGCATGGCACTGACTTTTTTCTTTCTCAGTTAGTTTACATATATTATCTTGTTTAAATATCATCCTGTTGGATGCAGGCCTGCAACTATCATAACATTTTTATTTCGAATTTTGGGTCAACTTTAACTTTGGTCTTTTTGCAGACAATACTAAATCATTGTGGTAATGGTGGTAAATATTTACCATAGTCTTTGCAATTTCTTTGTAGCTAGTTCACTCAGAATAATTCGATAATGCAGTACTTGATCGTACTATTTTGTGTGTAAACCTCCAAACAAATTCTTTGTGATATAGTTTATTGGTTAATATTATTCTTATATTCTACAGTACCATGGCCACCTATATCAACATCACCGGCTCCACCACTACCTGTGATACCACGGAGAGTACCGGGACCGTTACCTGGCCCTTCGCCACGTAAGTAACTCACAAAATTACTATTAACTAGCTTTATGATGCACGTTTTACCAGCATCTTTGCTTACTGCTGTGCTCCAGTCGCCATCAGCGTGATGTTACATAGCCTTTTTCGAGAACAGGGCTACACAATAAGAACTCTTCAAATCCGACTGGTATTTCCAGAGATTAGTGCGTTCAAACAAACAAACAAACTCTTCCGCTTTATAGATAAGGCAATCGAAAAGTAATCAAATTACTTCAGTTAAAGTAACAGTTCGAAGCCCTAAGTATCATCGTAATGTTCTCAGATGAGTCCTGTCGACCATATCCTTCTAACCAACCGTTCCAGCATCCTTGGGATGACTGCCAAGTCTGCGAGTGCACAGAATCCAAGGCAGTAGGCATGGTCAACTTAGAGATCAGCTGTTACACGAAGCTGTCCTGCTGTTAGTATCAATTCAATACTATGAGTTTTAGAACAAAACAAAATTTTAATCATCCATTTATACATTCTAGGCATAGAATCAACAGAACAAGTGATTTCAGGTGATATTTTTTTTATCAATATTATGGTGTATGTAATAAATCGAAATCTAGATATTTTAAGAAATTCTGTGTTTGTTGCAGCTTTAGCAGGTAAATCACATTTAGGTAAGCATGCTAACAAAATAGTCATCAAATTTTAAATATTCATAAAAATATGCTGCTTCACCTAAAATTATCTCATTTCAGATAACTAGAAAACTCATTCGGTTCCGGACAGCTGCAAAGTTTGCAAATGCGTGATAACCGACGGTTTTACGTCCCTAGTTAGCAAACGCTCGTTTACACCCCGATGTGAGAATTGGGGTGGCCAGCAGAGAGTAGCAATGGACGATATAAAAACCCGTATCAACTGGAACATTAAAACCAAACAAATAAAGTAAAAATTTACGGCCGGCAGCGACACGCCGTCAAAATTGCAAATACAGGTGGCGTAAAAAGAGACTATAGTTCAACCAGAATATGAAACTTTTCAAACTCAAAATTTACTAGTGTGAAATAGCCGTTTTTTAGGTTTTATTATACTGTAGCTCGTTTAATTGAAATACAGCTTTTCTATACGAAGTACGGTAACTATGCAATTAAATAAATTTAACGATAAGCAGTCAATCCGTTTAAAAGGTTTATTAAAGATTAATACTAGTTCCTAAACCTTAAAACTATTTAAAATAAAATAGAAAAACAAAATTTTATCGTTCTGTTAGCAGTTGGATAACAGACAAACAATAGAAATGACAGATCAATCCTCCCTCTGATCTTAATTAGTGAGCATTGAGGAAAACTAATAAATTGAATAGTTTTGGAAACGCAATAAGGGCCGGCGATGAGCACCAAACGAGTAAACTGACGCGCTATAGATTAGCCTTCAAGTGTATTGACACTTCGATGTCCATTCAGTGGAACCACTCATCCCTGAACGTGATAGCGAAGATAATTGTGTTTTCCATTTAGGTGCTACTCCTGTTATCACATTTTTATTGGTCCACATAAAATACTTTTTATTGTTGATGATTTTTTCGGAGACCAATGAAAGAAATTTAAATATGCTCTGTTACTGTTTCAATTTTATGTGACAGGTTTATGGGCTTGTTATTTATTTAGGGAGTGACGCTGACAAGTCGAAATTAGCGTTAGAAATCCTTTACATGAGGCCAGTTATGTGTTTATTTTAGATATTTGATTGTAGTATGTCTGATCATTTTGAGTTTGTTTGTATTCAGAAGCCAGCAGCGGATCTAATAGTGAAGAAAATCAAGCAAAGGGCGTGCTGAATGTCCAGTCAAGTACTTTAAAACCAATAGGATACGGAGTGTTTAACCCAGTTAGACAAAACCAAGCATATGCTGAAGTCAATGCCATATTCCAGAGCGCTTCGAATGATCCGTCTAACCTACCCACCAACCCATCAGCTATTGCGATAAGTAATGCTGTTAGTAGCTCTCAAAATCAAGGTTACTCTGAGGCAAATGCCATAGCTCAAAATTCTCTAGGCAGTCCTTTACTGGCTCCTGGTTCATATCAAACAGCTAGTGCCTATGGTAGTGCCGTAAGCAATAGTGGCTTGTCATCAGCCGAGGCAAACGCTGAATCTTTATCAAATATCAATAATATACCAGGATCATTTGGCTCGGATAATTCGGGAATAATACAAACCCAAGCTTATGCTGAAGCAAATGCAATGGCACAGAAAGATCCCATTTCTCCTGGCTATCAAGTACCTGAACTGTATCAGCATAAACCTTTGTCAGCATACCCTCAATATAATCCAGGCGCTTTTCAAAACCAAGCCTATGCTAATGCAAACGCGCAATCCAATAGACCTGTGTCAAGTACTTACCAGCCTTTCGCATTATATGCTCAGTACAATCCAGAAGTTCCTCTAAATCAGGCTTATGCAGAAGCAGTAGCTCAGTATAACGAACTTAATGATTTGACCAACACTCAAAAACTACCAGCATTATACAGTCAATACAATCCCGGTAATTCTGGAGTCAACGGTCAATATGTCAGTAGCACTTTTAAACCACCGACGTCATACGCTCAATATAGTTCTGATGCATATCAGAACCAGAATCAAGCTTATGGTCAGGCTAATGCTCAACATAATATCATTACTAGTACTCCAAGACCTATTGGGCTCTACAGCCAATACAGCAACGGACTTTCTCAAAGTCAAGTGCTCCAGACACCAAATACTGCATACACAGGAGCTCAGAATCAAGCATACGCTGGAGCTAATACACAGACTACCTTATCCAACCCCAGCTATTATCTTTCTGGGCCCTATCAAGGAAAACCGGTGAGCTACGCTAACGCAATTGGCATTGTTGGTGAACAGTCTTCGGCTATCGCCAAGGCAGTCGCACAGACACAAGATTATCCACCATATATTCAGCCAGGATCACAAATTGGTTCAAATACAATTGCTAACCCCTCATCAGCGTATACATATCCAGGCAACTATTATGCAGGATATATAAATCCACAGCTTGCATCATATTCAGGGCGAGTTGATCAAGGGTTGGAAGGATATAAGCCAACTCCAGTGAAATATGCTGGCAACTATGATTTTAACGGTCAAGCTAAGGACATACGTGTGTTGGGTCAAGAGACCGGATTTTATCCATATGGCGCTGGCTATCCTCAAAATATACTGGGGTCTAATATCTACTCTACATTGTACCCTTCACAAACGGGCTATGACATAAATCCTCTTTACCGACCTGGACAATACGGTGCTGCAAGTAAGTCCTATTCAATAATTTACAATACTGAAAATGTTCCTTTTTAAACAATATACATTTCAATGATAATTCTTTATAGATGCACAAAGTTCAGCACAGGCGTTTACGAATATGAAGATGCAGACGAAATCAGGTAAAGATAATTTTCATTAATACGCTGTTTTAAGTTTTATTTATCTTTCTATAACAAACAGGCACATGTTGTGATGAGCAGAAGATCTTGCAATTGTTTACTTAGGAAGTTCCAAACTTGGAAATTATTTTTAACAAGCGTAGCCCCGTAATCCTGTTCGTATCCTTCAACTTTTTGGACATAAATTAAAAATATATTAGGCACGCAGATGGCGGCTTCCATGCAAATTATATTTAATCAAACTTTGAACCGTCACTACTTATTGAATTTCTCTTGTTCTTTCTTTGAGAGATGTTTGGAGTTACTAGTTTTTAATTTGGATTAGTTCGTTTCAAAGTTTTGAACCCAAAAGTTAAGGTTTGCATTAATTTTGCAGGGCTCCAAGAAGATTCGGATGAGTCAAAGTAACCGTATGTAAGTTATACTATATGTTCGTATTATGGTAATGGATGATATTGAATTATTTATATTAGACAAGAACTTTGAACGTTGATTTAGTTTAATTGTTATAATATTTTTTCTTTAAAAACTGTTAGCTTTAAATGTGATTATTGTTGCAGGATATTTATTCATAACAAAACAAACAACTCGGCTTAATCACGGACAACATGAGTATATTTAATCACAAGTGTGCTTAGCAAGAGATGCTTTAAACTCAATATATAATAAAATAAGAGCATCGTATTTTGTTTGTTTTATTCAAAAACCACGTTTATCATTGGGCCTAAGATTGATCCCTGAGAGACCCCTAAAATACAAGTCATAATCACTTCTTTCGAAGCGAGCAAGCAATCTTATAATCGTTTAACAGTTAAAATATTTGGATTTTTATATTGCTTTATAATACATATTATCATTACAAAGTAAATCGAATATTTATAGAAATTTAATAAACGATAAAACGTGGTTAATGTACGTAGTAGTTTTTAATGTGATATTGAGAAATATTGCTGCAATGTGAAAATATTCTAAATCTATAAAATGTTAGCTGGGATTTTGGTTTTGTTACTTTTAAGTGGTGAGTTGTCCTGACAATTGTTTGCGTTTTTTGGACTTATTATTTCGGTGTTAGACTTTAATTTAAGTGACTAGGTAGCCTACTCTACTTAACTACCAGTACTAGTATTTGATAGGTTACTTAAAAGTTACACAATGGACTGTATAGTGTATAGCCTTATCTATATATACATACCGCAGTAGATCAATATTTGTACTTTAATGTATCTATATATCATCCAAAGGTAAGCCAATAATTGCAAAATAATTTATATGAAAATCTTTCACAATTAAACATTGCAAAGTATGTTTAATAATAACGCAATAAGGTGAAATAGCCCAAACAATTTTATAACGTGACTCTTAACGTTCATATTTAAAACTTGCAATTACTAAAACTGCATTTTAAGAGTCGTTTTAATAAAAACTTTAATTTCAATATGATAATTCTCAGTATTACGTTTCCTGTCCCGGAAAGTTTAATGAAATACTATGTACGAATGATATGTTTTAGTTAATACAGAAATAAGACTTCTAATCGATATTGAATTACATCTACACTTACCTAAATTATTCGATGATTATTGATTTATTGGTGGCTTACCTGTAAAAGGAAACAACGGTGATGTTAAATTAAGGCACAAAGTTTACGTGTTGATATAATTTTGTATTATACCTAATTAAATCAGAAGAACATTAAGTATTATATTAGGATAGCATTTTGTAAAGATTTCTTTCACTATTTATTGAATTTCTCTTACATTCTTATCGTCTACGTATATTTTGTTCTTCTTCTCTTTTTCATCGCATAAGGATATCATCCACCTGATTTCTATCAGTTAATTTTAAAACTGCTCGATTCCAGATTAATTTAAACTTTCTTGGCATTATAATATGTACATCACCCGACTAGGGTAAACAGATACACATAGAAATGATAATTCGTCGAGACCATTGAATCAACGTCGTTTAATGGTATGCGCATTTTGATCACTTCGGCATTCTTGTCCGTAATGAATTTTGCATGAAATCCGATGCGAAACCGCAAAATGAATGCATGATCTGATTTTAAATAAAATTTACAACTATTAAACCTGTATGAGTTATTTATAAATATTTGTCGCATCTTTATGTTCTTTCGCAGTAATTAACATTTTAATTTATATTAACATAGCAATAATTCATTTTTAATACCCGCGTTGACACTATCAGTTTTTATCAGTCTTTAAATTACACCGTACGAATGATAAGCTGAAGGACGTTTACTACTGGCAGGGCTTAGGCATTGTTGAGTATTTTAATTTAACAAGCTGTATGTCGCCCTAATTTACTAGTTGCAAAGGTAAAACCAAACTCAGTTATTCATTTAGACCAAGCATGATATTTATGTAGGTACGTTATAATACCTAAAATTGTTACTAAAACATAAATCTTGATATTTTTGTTTAGTCATCTACACTTTAACTCGTGTGACCATCAATTTAGGACGTTATTATCAACGAATTTAATAATTCGCCCAATATTTATATAACTACTGTATATTTTTCCAAAGGTATCTATTAATACATACAGACTTAACATTTTGACATTCAATCATTTATATAGCATGAGTGATAAGCAAAGTCAAAATATTAGTAAATTAATCTACATCCAGTTCGCTGACGAGCTAGAGCTACGAGAAGAACTAGCAAAAAACTGAGGCCACTTAATTTAACCGCAAGAGTATCATAAATTTTATCTTAAGTAGCAATTCTTAACTCTCTAATATTTTTTCTTAAGTAGCAACTTCTTTTTGAATGTGAAACCTTTTTAGTTTACAAAGCGGACGGAGATACCAATGACTTTAAAAAGCTGACTCCGTACCTAGTCCATGTGAACGAACTGCCGAACGTGGCTTACTTCCAAGACGCTGAGCATAGAGGACCTGCGTGGTACGACTACTCGGCCAGATCCAAGGAATCCGCCAGTGACTTGGAAAGTGGGATCAGTTCCATAAGGTAATTTAATATTGGTATCCTAGTGTTAGAGGTTTCGATGGTGGGAATATAGATAGCAATCACTGGATGGAGTCCTAAATAAGTCGATAGAGAAGCAGTACTTCTTCTCCATATTGGTTAGTGGTCAACTTAAGTGTTCGGATTTGTTCTGGTCACCCATAATTTGTAGAGGCATCCGACCTGAGCTGGAGCGGCTGTTAATAACGACACTTTTAACGTGCCTTCCGAAGCACGAAGTCGCTCAGATCAAATAGGACGCGGCTCCCCATCTATGGGCCGCATCCTTTGAGAGCTCAATGAGCTACGAGTGGAACTAATGTTATTTGATAAACTATTTTTAAGAAAAATAAACTTTGCAGTGATGCCGAGGAATCAAAAGACTCAACTTCAGACCAAACATCGAGCGAAGCTTCGTCTAAGGATACCAAAGAGAGGAGAAGAGCGTGAGATATTAATTTTATAACTTGTATAGTTTTTTATTTGTATGGATAAATATTTGAATAATAAGCAAACTTATGCGAACACTTAATAATTTATTTTTAAATCGTCATAGTTCATAATTTCACCACTTTTTCACGTCTTGTTCCCCAATAATATTTCTTGAAAATCAAGCAGTTGTGACTTATCCCCTAGGCTAGACTTAGTTTACTATCTTCAGTATCTACCCTAAAATATATTATTATCCCTGAAAGTGAATGACATAACATCGTATATAATGTTCCAGTACTGAACTACGTCGAGCCTGCGTGCCGTGCCCTCACGAAATGCTAAAGACGTTTAAGAACATCGGCATCAAGTGGATCTGTGGTGGCTATCAGCGCGCTAGGCGCACCTTTAAGAGTGAGTGTATGATGCGGTTCCGTAACTGCCAGGATGGGACCAGTAAGTAGCTAAATCTTTTCAAATGTAGACGTGTCAGGGGTAGCCTTAATAACCAGGGCATGAGGCGTGAGAATCTTGTACGAGGTACATAAAGCGGTCAAACCATGCGATATTGATTCAGTTGTGAGTACACCGATCAAGAATAAACACCGGCAGAATTTAGAAGAGTCTATTGAGTGCATTACAAGCTTTTTATGTATTACACGTTATCGCGGTATAAATTGACTTCACTCTGCCTGATGTCAGTAGGTGTAGTGGTGGCCAACATTTCAAAAGTCATCGTTTCAAACTACTGGCAAGGTTGCCTCCACTATAGCAGTTTCACGTTTTGATTTTTCACTGTAAAATACCCAGTATCAAAATTATATAGAAACACTGCACTGGTAAAGAATCCCAGAATTTAATTAAACGAGAAAAGAATGAAATACTTAATCGTTTGTTCCAGACCCTTTAGATTCCACTGTGAAAGTGCGTCACTTATATAATATACTTTTAATTTTTGCAGTGTTCGTGAAGTTGCATGAGCGTAAATGTGGAACAACCAAAACTGACACCAACATAACCTTGCCTTATCACGGCAAACACTGGTTCTATGATTATAAGACATGAATAAATCTGAGTTTCATTTAACATCCACCTTTATGCGACCCTTCATTCAAATCCTTGATAAAATATTTCAGGAGAATTTTTGTGTGTATGGTAATTCAATGTAATATTTGTTACACTAAATGTATTTTTTGGACAAGCAAAATAATATATTATTCAAAAACAAAAAGCCCGCCTGTCTAAAACAAAGTCTAAAATTTCAGCACGCATAAAATATGGGTTAATTACTATTAATTAACCCATATTTTATGCGTGCTGAAATTTTACTGCCACAATCAATACAAATCTAATGACACCTCTTATGTTAAAATCTATCAAGCCATTTAGGCTGTAGAGCTTGCCAAATAAATAGACATACATACCCACATACATACATACATACGCTTGAAAAACATTACCCTCCTTGATTTCGGCAGTCGGGCAAAAACAGAGGCGTTATAAGACTGCGGTTGTTTCGCCCTGTTAGTTGTAATAACTCATATTATAACATACATGCAATCGTAAAAATCCTAATAACTACCCACAGGACTTTGCAATGCCTTCTCTCTGTTAAACCTACATTACAGAAATTACAGTATAAAGAAGATTGCATCAGTAAGAATTTCTCAAAAACTTTTAGTTCGATTTGCAAATGAAGCTCTATTTATTGATCGCAGCTTTTTTACAACTATTAGGCTCCAAAGATTTGAACTAGAGAAGCAGATTAAATAATAATATAAAAAAAAAAAAGATTAAGATTAAAATTAAAAATTGGAAAAATTACGTCAATATTCAACCAAATTTAACGCAAGAAAAATCAAAATGAGATAGTAGTAGTATAATATAAAAATAAACAAAACGTTAACTCACACATATACTTATTGTATCGTAAAATTCAAATTGAATAGCTATAAAAACCCTCATTGCAAAAGATTTATGGTTTCCATAGAATTTGTTATTTAAATGCAATAAACGGATTGACACGAGATATGGTGTGTTCTTTACGTATTATAATATTGTTTGTTTTTGGTACGTATATTGAGAAATAATTGTTTATTAGTAAAATAAAAAGATTTATTGTAAGTAGAGCACGGGTTAGAGGGAAGTGGAGGAAAGGGCATGGGATGCTGGAGGAGTGGGTAAGGGATGCTGAAACAGGTGGAGGAGAGATTATTATTAATTTAATTTACACCACAATTTAAATAAATGTGTAAATTACAATTTACTTTCAAGAATAATTTATTATATAATATTTTTAATTCTATGGCTGACAAACAGGCATAAAAAGTTACATCTGTCCCCCCGTTGTGAACAGGGGGACAGATTCCAATCACTCTTCAAAAGTTTCATCTGTTCCCCTTTTAACAACGGGGGGACAAATGTAACTTTTTTTTCCATCTGTCACCCTAGAGGGACAAACCAGTGGAACAGATGGAAATAATCCTTCCAAACGTATGATAGATGTCAAACAGTTTACTAACTGCTTATCCTGATATGTAAGAAGTGAAATATTTAATTTTTATTTATAAAATAACGATATTATATATTTATTTTTATAAAATAAAAAGTAACGATGACTTATAAGTTTAAAAAAAACCGCGTAGCGTATTATTGATAACATTTGCAAGCATAATAATTTTAGCACGTATGGAGTTTTGAAATAAAAACCTACATTTTTGTTAAATAATTATTTCAGTGGAGGTTTCCATAGCGGCCATATTTAACGGGTCTTTTCTAAACGCACTAGATGAGAAGACAAGTCCTCTCCAACCGCAGAAGTTCGTTTTAGACGGCAGACGGCAGAATAAGAAAGGCAGGTCCACGTCATCTTCATCAGGAGAAAAGAGGGCAGGTGAGAGAAAATATATTAAGTACTTCTTTAAATAATATAGCAAATCTTACTACGTCTTAAGTCTAGGACATGAGAATAACCCCATTTCCTCCTGCAAGAGGTAACTAAGGAAATACCAGAGAACGGGCAAGCAACATGACCTGAATATTAAAAACTTCGGCAAACACCATCCATTGGTGCATTCAATGTTTATTTAATACTTCTCCCTGCTTTAAACCCTACCGGGGTGTCGTATGCTACTTAATCTGTGATATCCATTACGTTATAAAACACACCGGGGTAGATGATACTTGATCTATTCCATCCATCCCGTAATACAACGGGGTCGGTACTACTGGGATCGATGTAACAATTTTTCCGAACCGCCCCGTTACCGGGAGATGACCGGGGTGGATGGATCCTACCCTTTTTAAAGTTTTGTAAAAAGGACGTTTGAATGATTTCAAATATAAATTTGTTTTTTTTCATAATAATGGTAATAGACGACAATGATGGCGGCGGAAAAAAGAAAGGTTCGTCACTCGGATTATCTGAAGACGTATCTTCAGATGATGAATCATCTGAACATGGCAAAAAGAAAACGACGAAGAAAAGCAACCAGCCAAAATCCAGTAAAGAAAGAAAAGGATGGTAAGCTTGTACCCATTTATGTATGTTATGTTATTGTTAGTGTAGTTATTTATTGATTAGGGCTATTCTTGATATGGCTCACTACAATACTTAAAATTTTCTCTTTTTAAGTTATTCTTAGAATAAACTTGTAAAGCAAAATAACTATGAACCTACTACTACCTAGCCTGATTTTAAATGATCAGCTATCGATGTCCGCTTGTGCTATCTATAACATCTTTAAGTAACGTAATATTCACACCTCATCATCCTCTGCGTCTTTTCCTGGATGGAGTCCGCTGATACTCTTATGATAACTGGACTTAAAATAACCGGTAACATACACAGTACATTAAAGGCTCGAAAGGATTTCAATGTTTTGAAGAACGGTCCTCCATTCAAGGACTGATCTCGACAAGTGTACCTTGCAGTCACAATAATTACTTAGACAGAAACCCATCCTCTGAGAGTTTTATACTGTCTTACACCTATCTATGTAGGTAGGGTTTTATTAATATTCCATGACATGGTTTTAGGAAAAAATGGCATCGAAAATGTGTTCCGTGTCCATTAGATATGGTCTTAAAATGGCGTGATCCTAATATCAAATGGATTTGTGGTGCATACCAGCGCGCCAGACGATCTTTCAAAAGTCTCTGCATGATGCACTTTAGGAACTGTCAAGATGGAACCAGTAAGTTGTACGCTTAACTGTCTTAAAGATGATCAACCTTTATTTATTAGTAGCATCATTTATGAAGGTAGGACTCGAAAAAGCATCTTAAAAAGTCATCATAGTGAAGGCTACCATGCCAGCAGGATAACACGCTGCACTGACTGCTTACCTTTAGGCAGAGTGGAGTCATCAGCAAGAACAAACACCAATTAGGTATGGCTAGGACGGATTTCAGCACTTCAAGTAGACTATTCCAATTTCTGAGAACCCTTTTTTAAGTTTACTATGCATCCCTTAAATATTGTTCTTTTTATAGTATGTTTTTTGGACAGTGTTTACCAAGATCGCAGACTACCGATGCGAAAACGATACCGCTGATACAAATCATGGCGAACATTTCTTCTATGATTACAAAGTGAAGCTTAGCGCTGACACCTCGGAGACCCAGCAGTCATCCAGTGGTTTAAAATCGCAGTCGTCATCTAAATCATCATCAGAATCATGGGAGACTGACAAACTAGCAAAGGTACAAGAAGAATTGAATGGATGAAATCAATAAAATAGTGAAAATGAAATGAAAATATTTTATTACTGCAAATATATAATAGTTTTATTTCTTTCTTTATATTTTGCGAACTCGCCTTCTTGATCATCAAAAATATATATATATATAATTTTTACAGGTCAAAAGTTTTAGTAAATTATTTTTAGCATCTTCAAACAGCAAACATTGATAAATACCTACAATTCAGCAGACTTAAAAAAAACTTCAACACAATTTTATTACCGACTTATTCGCCCAGAGGTAGCGAGGACCTTAGGCAATGAAAACTATTTTTTAAAATGGATTTTAGATAAAATTAGCACCTCAAACTTTACTAGAATAGCAACGGATAAAGTAATATAATGTGGATTAAAATGGTTATTATCAACGAGAGACTAGATTAAAAATGCTTCTGAGGCTTTTAACATCAACAGGAAGTCAATCAATTGCTCATTCCGCTTCGTGACGGCGGAAAGTCTATATTTTTCTAACTCCTTCATTTTACTTCTAATTGTATTAGTTACGAGGTCCAGACAGACGACAGTAATATTTTGAAGTCGCTAGACTCTTGAGTGAGGGTCATAGCTCAATGTCCGTATGTTTTTTTGACGCGTATATGGAACCACTGACAGTAATAAATAAAATAACAACGCTATCGGTTTTTAGCAGAAGACGTATACATAATTGTTTTAAGTGTAATGTATGATGTATGTATAAAAATTTTGTTATATAGAAAAGCGAGTTTAAATACATGTCTTTAGAACACATTACGATATTTTCGCGTAAACGAAAATGTGTCTTGAGCAACATTAATCAAGCTCCATTATCTAACATCAGATCATAAATCCACACACCGTCATACATCCATTAATCGTTTGCTCAAAGCAATTTGTCATGAAGACAGACAAACATGATGACACTTGCATTCACTCCGACTTCACATGTCACCCTATGTCTAACAAAATAAAGCTCACTTTTGTTCAAATCATGTGCATAAATATGATGGTGCACAATACGAGGTACAAACATAATTTTGCGGTTGATATGGACTTTATTACTTTGAGTTATATGTAGTTTTTGTTTGATGGTGGATGTTTTGCAAAGGTGTAAATGCGTTTGTAATGAAACACGTAATGGATATTACGTTACTGTGTTTAGATTGATGTTTGTATTCAAACTTTGTGCGTGTAAGATACTTGAATGGTAATGGACATCACATACAATAGCTGTAGGTAATGCTTACAGACATGGGCGACCGCGGTGGAATAAATACACCGTAAGGCAGTGCGCGATCGCCCTTACTGACGCTGGCTTGCTGACCTGGCTTGAATCTTGCCTAGTGTAAGTAATAATCTTAGCGACCTTAAAATAAATATCAACGCCACAGTTGGCTATGCCTCTTAGACCTCCGGCAATAAAAAAATATCGCAACATGTACGAATATTCATTGATATCTCTATTGAATATTACTTAAGAACCTTGAGAGTATTACTAGATATTTTTAGTTATAACTACTTATAACCTGCTATATGCAGCTACAATTTTTATATTTTTACTTTATAAAGACAACTTCGACGCTTGTCAACAAGCAACACAAGCAACACAAGCCTAGTAGGCTTGTGTTGCAGGGGATCAGACATATTAAAATAATGACACAACACACACTCATACTCGAAACCAATATTTTTTTTAATTCGCCCACATTCTCACAGCTCCATCTAGTCCCAAATTAAGCAATTATATTTGCTTGTGTTATAGGTATTAAACAACTGATATACTAATTATATTTTTTTTTTTTTTTTTTCTTTTATATTAGCCTACCAAAGTGACTCCACTCTGCCTGATGGTAAGCAGTAAGTGGAATCCAGAAGTGGCGGACACCATTCCAAAAGCCAAACTACTGGTATGGTGGCCTCCACTATGGCGGCTTAGTGAGATGCTTTTTCACGCCCCGCTTAAAAGACCCAGGATCAAAATTAGATGGGAACACATGCGCTGGCAAAGAGTTCCAGGCTTTAATTGAGCGACAAAAGTATGAAGTGCTGAACCGTTTGGTTCGAGACCCTTTAGATTCCACTGTGAAAGGGTGGCACTTTAGTCCCGCACGTGTTGTTCTGGATAAAAAGGGAGAGGGTGGGATTAATTCAAAGAGCTCTTCAGAACACTCTCCATGGTAAAGGCGATAGAAGACGGCCATTGAGGCGATGTCTCTTCGCAGCTGTAAAGGCTCAAGGGTCTTAGTAGCCTCCGGGCTTCCGATGATACGGACTGCTCGCCGCTGCAACCTATCGAGTGCATCCAGTAAGTACTGTGCAGAGCCATCCCAAAGATGAGAGCAGTACTCCACGCAGGAACGAACCTGTGTCTTATAAAGAAGACAGAGCTGCTCGGGCGTGAAGTACCGCCTCACCCTGTTCAGGACACCGAGTTTACAGGAGGCGGTTTTAATGACGCACTCGATGTAGTTCTTGGGGTTGAGATCTCGGCTGATGTCCATACCCAGGATACTTAGGCTATCCTGTAGTGGTAACGCTGTGTTCTGAAGAGAGGGAAGGGGAAGGAACGGAGATTTTTTTGCAGAGAACGCGCACACCTGTGTTTTCTTGGCATTGAACTCGACCAAATTCTCACAACCCCATTGAGAAATGCGGTATAATACTTGGTCGAGCTCAGCGACAAGTTCTAGGCGTTTTGCCTCGATGTCAGTCTGTTTAGCCGCAGGATGTCCGAGATATCGCCCATGCACTGTACTATCATCTGCATAGCAATGAATGTTGCCAAGGGACAACATGTCATTGACATGCAGAAGATACAGAGTGGGTGACAGGACGGACCCCTGAGGCACCCCAGCGTTGACCTGCAAATAATTGGAGGCCGATCCGTCACAAAGGACTCTAATGCGGCGCTCACGCAGGAATGCGGCAATCCAGTTGCACAGCTGGGGTGGCAGACCATATGCTGGAAGCTTGGACAGAAGCGAACGGTGCCAGACTCTATCGAAGGCTTTGGTTATGTCAAGGCCGATGGCCAAGGACTCGCCATGCCTGTCCATAGCTTCACCCCATTGGTGCGTGATATACGCTAGAAGGTCACCCGTAGACCGTTTTGACCTAAAGCCATATTGTCGGTCACTAATTAACGAGTGACCCTCTAGGTAGCGGACTAGTTGGGAGTTTATTATCCGCTCAAGCACCTTGCAGAGAACTGAGGTGACAGCTATGGGTCGATAGTTGCCTGGCTCGGACCTATCCCCTTTTTTGGGAATGGGTTGAACATTCGCCTCTCTCCAAGCCTCCGGCACAATTCCCGAGGAATAAGATAGGCGGAATAGGCGCGTCAATGCAGGAGACAACTCCGCTGCGCATTTCTTAAGAACCACCGCTGGAATACCATCCGGTCCGCTGGCTTTCCGAACATCGAGCGACCTTAGTTCCGCACGGACATCACGATGCCTAATACGAATATTAGGCATAACGGAGTCGCAGCCAGATATAGTCGGCGGGTGCAAGCCACGGTCGTCGATTCGGGAGTTAGCCGCAAAGAGTTCTACAAGCAAGTTTGCTTTCTCTTGCGGCTCGTGGGCCAGCGATCCATCAGGACATTTCAAGGGGGGCAGCGAAGGCTTGCAGAAGTTGGATTGCACGGCCTTGGCTAGTCGCCAGTAGCTACGGCTACCCGTAGGATGCGAAATGAGTTCTTGCCCAATCCGTGCAATGCGCTGGGCATCCGCTCTGATGTAAGCCCTCTTGCATTCCCTAGTGGCTTTGTTGTACGCTGCTTTTAGGCGATCCAAGCTAGGGTCGCGCCGTGCTCGGGCCCTGATCCAAGCGCGGTACGCCGATTCTTTTTGTTTAACAGTATCGGCGCACTCACGGTTGAACCAGGGACGCGTTTTGCCGGCACTGGTGACATCTGAGGATGGAATGTAATATTCCATACCTGACAAGATCTCACCAGCGACAGCAGTAGCACTTTGCGACGGATCCCTGTCTTTAAAGCAGCGTAATGCCCATGGGACGGAAGCAAAGTAATCCCGCATACCGTCCCAGTCTGCTGACGAGTAGTGCCATAGTCGTCGCTTTACCTCCGAACGTCGTGAGGGAGCAACAAGAGGCACTGAGGCGCAGACCAAACAGTGGTCGGAATTACCCAGTGGGGCGTGGACCGAAACACTGTATTGGTCTGGGTGACTCGTCAGCAGTAGGTCTAGCAAAGAGGGCGCTTGACCTGGAATATCTGGTATCCTGGTGGGATGGATTACCAGTTGCGTCAGGTCATGCGTGAGAGCGAATGCATGGGCGGCTCGTCCCGCATGGTCTGTTCTGAGAGAACCCAACCAGGTCTCGTGGTGGGCGTTAAAGTCTCCCAGAAACACCAATTCCGCGTTCGGAAACCGCTCCTGCGCTAAGTCTGCCGCCTGACTCAGATGGTCAAAGAGTCGAGTTGTCTCCAAATCTCCGGAGTGGGAACGGTAAAGGCACGCGTAGACCCGGCTCAGAGAACCAAGATCAACGTGAAGCCAAAGGATGGGGTAGGATGGGTCCTCTAGGCAGCGCAGACGGCGAACGCAAACATCCGCCCTGACGAATGCGCATACTCCGGCCTTAGCGCGAAAGCGCTCCTCGAGCACATAGCCGGGGTAGTGCAGGTATGCCGTGTCGTCAGGGCGGCGTATTTGTGTCTCCGTTAGGAAAAGCAAAGCCGGCCGTGCCGTCTCGAGGTGTTGGTGGACGGCGTTGAGGTTTGAATGGAGTCCACGGATGTTAGTGAACTCCACCTCAAATAGCGGGTTGGTGGGGGAGGAATATGCCGCTGTTAGACCTGCTGCTTTTTTGCGTGCTGCCATGTTGGAGGGTAAAGGGAGGGGCGTGGAAAAGATGACTGCCCTCGCAGCAAGGCTAGACAAGGTGCCGAGTATTGCTTCGTCATTTAACTGTGTGGCATGGTGGTAGCCGATCCGCCGGACGGAAGGGCCCCCGTACCCTCTCGGAAATGGTCGCCGGGTCCCACCAACCGGTCACCAACCGGCACGACGAACCACTCCGGGATTATGCGCGACCTGGTGGGGCAGCCTCCTAGGGTGGTTAGGCCTAGTTGGGCCCCTGTACTATGCCGCGGGCGGCCAGCGGCACCACCGTTTCTACGGGTCTCCCTGGCCGGCGGGTCGACCCACACTACCCACACAATGACTCCGCGGATACTCAGCTGGTCCCACAGGTGCTGCGAGGATTGCCATCTTTGCATCAGTTGGGCCTCCGGCACTCTCACTCACCGAGCGAAACGCAATAGTACGAATACCATTACTCTAACGTCGATCTTCTATGAGAGGGTAGTACTTCCCCGGTCGATCCGACCCATTCATGCTGAAACCAGCGTGGATCTACTACTACTATAATATATATATACTTTATTTTTGTAAATACATACATATTATAGATAAATTACACCCAGACACAGAACAAACAATCATTCTCATCACACAAAGATTTGTCCTGGGTGGGAATCGAACCCACGACCTCCGGCTTAGCGTTCAGGGTCACTAACCACTAGGCCAACAGGATTATTCAGGCCAGTCAAAAAATATGTATGAATCATACAAAGTTTTGTCGCATAAAGTAATCGAACCCACAACAACAAACACAAGTCTAGATATACGCTGTCGTAGGACATGTAATTCAACCTCAGAGGTTCTTTTCAAATTTGCCTCACGATTATTAAAGTTCTACGCATAATGTGCAGCTCATTGCGTATAATCGCCTATTTACATAATGTACCGTTTACAAAGAGGGTAGAAAAAATTGCCAGTAGGTACCGTCAGCAAAAGCAAATGGGTGTTAAAAATGTAATCAGCGTGTTCGCTGTGTTATGCATATGGAATGTCGTAACGCGCGTGGAAAAATATTTATAAATATTTTTGAAGATACTTATATTGAAAAGATTTTTGTTTTATATAATGAAAAATGTAAGTAAATAGGCTCATTACGTAGAATATTGAAATGATCAATTAAATTAACTATAGAAGTTACATAAGACAGTTAAATATTGGTAAAGTAAAAGTTTCTTTCATTTAGGATTCTGCCATACAATTGTATTTACATTAAATTCCGATAAGCAGCACGACAACACTGTAATTATAACTTACAAAAACAATTAGTAAAATGTCTCGGTTATACCGTCTGATGGAAATAATGATAAAAAAATACCTATAACAAACTTAGGCAATATTTTCCAAAACACTAACTAAATTACCCGAAGAGATAACTTACAACATTATGAATATAATACCCTTAATATCAAACATTTTTATGCCACAAAATTTCACAATCTTGTAAATATGTAATATAAAAATAATCTGAAAACTTTTGTTGCTGTCGCTCCATATTTATTTTTTACGTATCACAGGTGACAACTCTCATTTGCGGTTCGCTTCAGAGTAAGGTCAACATAAAAAATAACAAAAGGAAAAAAATATTAAAATTCCTTAAGTTCCTTGAGTTAAAGTTGAAAGTCGTTTGTGAGACAAAAATACGTTAGTGCTGAATGGATGCATGTATTTAACTATGACAAGTATGAATAGTGAGTTATAATGTTTATCATATTTTAATGTTTACAGTAAGTAAGTAAATTTTGAAGATATTTTGGTACATTTTTATAACAACATATCCATACTATATGAAGCAAACACGTTTGATTGTTTGTTTGAACGCGCTAAACTCTAGAACTACCAGTCAGATTTAAAAATCTTTTTGCGTAGCCCAGGTCTCGAGGAAGTATAGGCTATGTAACATCACGCTACTGGCGACGGGAGCAGATCAGTAAGCAAAGACGCGGGTGAAACTGCGCCGCGTAAAGCCAGTTATTTTTTAAGAAAAATGTTCAGTTTATTGCAATTTTTTTCCGTGACTGTTGTTAGAAACGATTATAGGAGTCTTTCCTATCAGACCAACTAAAAAGTTGTATCGTTGAGAAGGAAAATAGTTGGTCCGTTTCAATTGGTTGTTTCAGTTGGTCCCATTGGAATTATTTTTCTCAAAATAAAATAAATGATCAACTAGTTGATTAGATTGGAATGAAACCCTTTTTTGGGTTCCATTCTGCACAACCAGTAGGTCGGAGTGGAAGGACAGTAAATTACGGCCACCCATCCGATTATTAAACTAAGTGACAGGTAAATCCTTTTATTTGAAAGAGGCTTTGTCCTGCAGAGGATTTAGTGATGATTATGTCAAGAAAATATTGCGTTGCGTATTTTTCTCCCATCAAAATAAAATGAAAATCTTGAAAATTTGTTTGTTTGTTTGAACACTTTAATCTGTGAAACTACCAGTTTGATTTGAATAATTATTTTTGCGTATGATAGCATAGTTCTTTAGGAAGGTTATAGCCTATGTAACATCACGCGACTGGCGACATAAGCAGAGCAGTAAGCAATGAAGCGGGTGATTCGCGGAATTAGGTCGCCACCCGTCAGTTTCTCTAATTGGTTTTTTAGATTCCGTTAAGTGGTCAGTTGCGCGTGTTAATGCGAAAGTAACTCTATCTGTCTGTTACGCTTTCACGACTAAACCAATAAACTGATTTTGATAAAATTTGGTATAGATACAGATACATGGACCTTGGAGTTGAAATAGGGAATGAAAGTTTGTATGAAAAATGCGATATAACAGACATTCACGTAGGCGGAACTACAGACAACAGCTAGTATAAACATAACTTTAACTACTAGCAAGATATTTCGCATCATTGTTCTACAAGTTGCAAATTCTCATCATAGATTAGTTTGCTATCGTAACAAGCAATCTAAGTGAACGAGGACATGACGCATGTCATACTGGCGGCGAGTGACCAGTAACATGGAGAACTTCGGTCAATCATGGGTCCCGAGAGACTACATGCGACTGGAATTAATACAATAGTGGAACATAATGTACGTTAGGTAGGTAATCCTATTAATATTATAAATGCGAAAGTTTACGTATGTGTGTGGGTGTATTTGTTACCACTCAGCACCTAAATGGCTGAACCGATTTCGATGAAAATTGTTATGTAGATAGGCTACTTTTATCTCGAAAATCGGTCTAGTTCACGAGGGAGACAATACACATTATAGGCGCGGGCAAGGCCGTAGGGCGCAGCTAGTTTTTAACTAAAGTATTTACTGGCCTGCCCTGTCTCAGATTCTTCCAGTTAGATCGCCGTAATACGGCTCTCTATCATACATTGAGTTCTTGGCTGAGTAGACGTAAAATATGATTGCAACATTACCTACGTCTAAACTGCGAAATATTTATTGCTATACTTACTACAAATTTATTTTTGATGTCTCCTGTATTGAAAATTTGCAAATATTTAAATTTTGAAAATTGCTTAAAAATATGTTAAACATAATAAAATATAACCTAATTACCCGCTTCTTTTATTTTTATTAAGAATTTTTTTAATCGGTAATGCAGATTTTGGTTAATTCGTTCAAACATATACAAAAAATCATTTCTCTTTATATTATAAGTTTAGATACAAGTTCGGTATAATTTAGTAACTAAAGGTTCCTTGAACTGTGAAGGCTAGTCGTCACCACAAAGTCCCTGAGGGGTGGTTTCTCGTCAGCATGTTCGTAATGAACTCGTGTCAGCCGCTTGATGACTACATGTGGCCGTCAGCAAATAACAGTGTTAATGAAATTTGTGGCAACATGTTGAAAGTTCGAAACTTTGTTTAGAACATTTGTGAAGAGACTGTAGAAGCTAAATCCAAGCACCGATCATGGGAGAATGATTTTGGTTAAGTTTTTGTTAATAAAATGCCTTTACACAGTGATAAAGTACGCGATTGTCGTTTCTGTAATTAGGTTCGAAACTTAGACAATTGCAAGTCATTTTACAATTTTTCAAAGTATCTCCGAGCTATTCGGGGTAATTTGTGTGATGTTTAGTTGTTGAAGAAAACTATAGTACCTAAGTATGTGTTGATATAACTCATACTTAGGTACTATATACTAAATAAATGTCTAATTTATCAACTTACACATATGCCAAGATATTATTATTTTTAAAACACGCGCAATAAATATATATTTTTTTAAATAAACAAATTAATTACATGTGGCATTAAATTAATATAATGATAATAATATTTAAATAATCTCCCTTTCCTTTTCTTCAAGTATTAATTTATTTAAATAGGTAATTAAGTACACAGGAATAATGGCATTTGATTAAAGTTCATTAAATTTCACAAGTAATAATATTTATACCTACATAAAGTATGTCATAAAAGTCACTACTTTGTAGAAAATTCTATACTTACAGTAATATCCTGTATAGATACTGAACAGTTAATACATACTTACCTTTCTACACTGACTAGGTATCTTGAGCTTCATATTATTAAGAACATACCTGCAACAAAACAAACGAACATATTTAATTGAAGAATTTAATATAAATATATATTAATGTATATCATACAATGGTAATGAATAAAGTGAAATTAAGTAATGAAAATTCCTTTTAACAGAAAAACAAAGACGGGCATATTTTTTACTCAGGTTATCAATAGAACAGGGAAACAAGAATACAATTAATATTATATTAAATACTAGTTTTCCGCGGCGCGGTTTCAACCGTGTCTTTGCTTACTGCTCTGCTCCCGTCGCCAGTAGCGCGATGTTACATAGCCCATAACCTTCCTCAATAACTGGGCTATCATAACAAAAAAAAAATTCAAATCTGACTAGTAGTTCCAGAAAATAGCGCGTTCAAACAAACAAACAAACTATTTCGCTTTATATAATATAAATAGATAAATATATAAGCATTTCACTTCCTTTTTTTAATATAAAAAACATAATTTTGTAAATTCGTTATTTGCAATAGGTATTTGGGGCACTATTCATAATAACTATTCTACTAATCTTGACTTAATAAATAGAGGATTAGTGTGCTGGCGAAATCATTACTTTATTTATATACCATATGATGTTTTGAAACAGCTCTTTTAAAAATTTTACTTACTGAACAAGTTTCGTGTCATGAAGGACCTTACCAAGATTTTAATTATTAGCAATTAAAAGACACAAAGTGCACCCAGACTTGAAACAAAAACAAAGTTAGGCCCCGCCTGGGAATCAAACACATGAATACATGCAAGCGCGCGAGACAGTCTATAATAATAATAATAATATAATATTCTAACACATTCACACAGCGCCATCTAGCCCCAAATTAAGCAATTATATTTGCTTGTGTTATGGGTACTAAACAACTGATATACTACTTACATCCTTTTTTTTGTAAATACATACATATTATACATAAATTACACCCAGACACAGAACAAACAATCATGCCCATCACACAAAGGTTTGTCCTGGGTGGGAATCGAACCCACGACCTCCGGCTTAGCAGTCAGGGTCACTAACCTAGACCAACAGGCCAGTCTATGGATACATAGATGGTAAAATATTTATTTGAAATTGCCAACCATGTGGTTTCACCAATTTTTTTTCTCAAAACAATCAGTTATTATGTCTACAAATAAATCTTTCACGACATTATTATCGCTAGCTAATTTTCTACACGTTGCGTCAAAAAACAAGCATAAAATAAGCAGTTACTCTGTTATTTGTAACGTGGAGCGAGTTTTCGTAAAACAGTTATTTTTTATCGACGCCATACAGGCAGTAACAGGCCATAACAGAGGACATCTGGACGTAAAATACGGGGCACGATACATTGCTGCGGTTACACCGATAGGTAATCTAGGGTTATTATTAATGTGCGTAATGGATATTTTGGCAGCCAATTGTGTCATGATGTGTAAATTTGTTTAATTTTAGAAGTTTTCTTTTAGATTTGTTGTGAAAAGTTGTAAGTGTGGTTTTAAGTCTAGAAAATAAAACCACCCATGAGTCTAATGAAATACTCTATACTCTAATAGCAATCTTATTATAATTTTACTTTCTCTCTACCCTTGTTTTTAATGGTACAAAAGAAAAAGACAAAATACCAAGTAAGATTAAAATAATACTGCTGTAAGAGGTAGACCCTCAGGTAACTTGCAGCAGAGGTACACAAGTAGGTACTAAATAAAACCTTATCACGGTCATCATACCGCTTGCTAAGCATGATGAATAGGCATGACAAGTATGAGCCTTTGGAAGAGACCAAAGGAGAGACCTATATACTACAGCGGGCGTCATTAGTTTGATTATAATTTTTATAATAACTGATTATTTATGTACTGGAGCTAAACACCCACAGTTGTTCCCAAAGGTTACGGTAATAAGGAATTACGATCAAATTCATTTCAATCTTTAAACAAAACTTTCCAATTTTGACCCAATGTTACAGTACGGTGTAACAGTATGCCAGGAGCATTATATTAATACGGCGCGGACCCTTCCATTATTTCGTGGACCTCAGCTTTGTTAATTTTTTTCTCCTCGGACCCCCATCTCTCAAAGGTAAGGGTACACACACGTTATTAAGTGTGATATTCATTTATGTTTCTTGTTATATCCTTACAAATGGTAAAAATACGACATTTTATGTTCTTTTTATAAAAAGGTTTTTATTACAATATTGTCCAAAAAAACTTTATAGGACTTAAGTACAGGACTGACGTGTATGGGAGATGATAATTATGACGATTTTGCAAGGCCCAATAAGGGTACACTGCCACTGTAAGAAAATTTTGATTTAAAACAAAAATATGTTCTCATATAATTTTGATCCTGGGTCTTTTAAGCTGGACGTGAAAATGCATCTAATTGAGCCGCCCGTAGGGGTAGTCACCTTACTAAAAGCATTATAATATTGTGCTAAAAGTATAGGTTTTCAACTATATTTACTTGTGTGTTGCTAATAAAAAATCACGAGAAATCATAGAAGGCGACATAAATGAGCAATTTTAAACTTTGTATCAATGAGATCAAGAGATACTTTGTCAAAAATTTGGTGGCAATCTTTCTCCAGTATATTTCTCTCTCACTATAAAGACACTAATGACTACAATAAGTTTTAAGATTTTTTTCTTAGTCGTACACTCTTGACAGAGTGGTCGTGGTTATGTGTGGGTCTTCACGAATGGCGCTCCTTGCTATGCGTCTCCATTCGACTATGTCTAGCTTTAAAGATAGATCATCGGAAAAATAAGTATATTATAGATGACTTTTAAAAGGGCCGGCTTTCGGCTGGCCGGTTGTAAAAATAGAGTTCTCCAGAGCGGTTTTTATTGAAGTTTACACTTGTTAATCTCGACTAAAGCAGGACCGTGTACGACACAAGTTTTATTGTAGTATGGGCATTGTCCAAAGTACTGTTTGGACTATTTTGCAGTGATGGACATTTTTCTTTTTAGACATAAATCGTGCAAAGGGTAAGAGCGTATGGTGATTTTAAACCCAGCCGATAAGGACCGTTATGAGGACCTATCCGCCTCAGAGTGCATACTAACGCGATTATGGTTAGCTAGCAAGCTGGTAAGTCCAACAAAAAGTTCGAGTTTGATGCGAAGTCGATTACATGATTAAGGTTGTTTATAAAATAAAAAAAGTTTTATTGACTGTTGGTTTTCTAAGAGACTTTAAGGTTTATATGATGCTTCTTAATGCGCCGCATAGAAAGCTAAACTTAGGCCGACTGTCCGCCGTATAGCAAAACTTAGCTCCTATAAATATTCAAATCTTAAATATTACAGCTTTAGAATCTACATCTACGACTGCTAAAGTACCCTCTCACAGAATATCGACGTAAAGAAGTAGCCATACTTTTTCACGGTTGTTTAGTACCCATAACACAAGCAAATATAATTGCTTAATTTGGGGCTAGGTGGCGCTGTGTGAATGTGGTAGAATATTATTATTATTATTATTATTATTGTTATATAAAACACAGATTTCTATTTATCTCAAACAATTTTATAAGTTTAGAAGTCTTCATACAGTCAACGATAGAATATCTTCAAGGTACATACATCTCTTCCTAAACATAATAATATACGGCAATATTTACAGTTTAAGCCTTCGCAAGTTGAGCTCGCTCATAAATATTTGATGACGGCACAGGCCGACAAGTTCCGCGGCCCCTTACTAGTGAATCACATAAATAGGTTACATTGATGGTGGGATATTTTAAGTATGATACTTTAGAAACAATTTGGTTTAAAGTATTTAAAGTGATTGTGTTTTGTCAAATAATTGATCGGACCACCTGAAAATAGCAGTTTTAAATATTGTAAGTAGCTATATGTATTGCTGAATAAATATTAAGAGGGTTAAACGTCATAAGGGACAATGTCGCAATTTAATGTATATTTGCTTGTTTATAATTTTTATCATTTAATAAACTTAAGTTTTAAATGTTTTATTTGCATATACTTAAATAGAACTGTAAACGCAATGATTTCTTACTTTTTATACAGCTTTCACCTAATTGTAGCATTTAAACAGAACATATTTGTTTAATATAGCTCCGATTAAATGATAAAATTGCACACTACGAAAAAAAAAATTGCGACATTGCCACTCATGACGCGCAAAAGCTCTTAAACAAAGGACGACCTACTAAAACGGAGATGAAAATCAGAAAAGGCAAAAAGTTGAGAACTAAATAGGTATGATCCCTTGACAAATACCGAACCGGCTAAGATCGTAAGTTCGAATTAACAAATTTATTGTTTGACATGAGCAAAAGTACTTTGTCCACTGCCACACAGACCTTGTTCCTTGTAACAGAGTTTAATTAAAAGAAAACTTCTAAAGCGAACTTAATACTGTTTAAATTTCATACTTCATAAACCCACAATTCACGTAAAGGCAACAACACAAACCGAACCACATGTCAAATAAACCTATGAATGCAATAAGTTGGACTGAACAATTGAAAGTAGGACGAGCTGAGCGGTCGATGCTTTACCTTTGTTTGTGAGTCAACTTTGCTTTGCACTGCCTCCACGGTGCAAGGGGATAAAATACTGTGAGGTCACGGCTATTATTTAGTAACATGTAAAAGTGCAAACACAATAATTATGTCTACATCTAAAAGATCTTAACAGCCAAAGTAATTCGGTATTAATTTAATTTTTAAAACGGCAACTCTCGTTGTTGGAAAAAGCCGTGATATGTTTCTATTAACATAAAATGAACTGATGAATGAACCGACATTATTTTAATTACAACAATATTACATATAAAATAAATTGGAGTCAATATCTTTATAATATACCACAGCTCCCCAAGTTGCTACAAGCGTCTAATAAAACCTCTCAGATATAAATAAAGTGCGGGAAAATCGTATTTCCTTGGGCGACACCGCATTTATTAGATTTGTTCCACCATCGAGCCCTCACCTAGCTGTAAATAAGCCCACTAGTGGGAAAATCCAATTCCACATCATAAACTAGGCGAGATATATCGTGTAACATTAACATAATGGGGAGAGAGTTTTCTTTCACTACACAAATAGTATAAGTTGACAGGTCTTCGTATAGATTGGTGCCACTAAAAGTTTACTGTCTTAGGATAGATCTAGACATTCATTTGCTTTTTTTAAGCACACTTGACGGGGTCAATCTATGGATAGATACCCGTTGTCGAAATAAAAATTGACACTCCTTCATGTTGCAAAGATAATGCTAAACCAGGTCTGTGTCTGAGAAGAACACATAATATATTATGACAATTGCTAATTAAATCAGAAGCCTTCAAAAGAATGAATAGGTATTAGTACAAACATAGTGCCTAATAGTGGTTTAACTATTAATCTAATAAAGTTGTCGCCAAGTAATTTAGAATTTTTTATTTTCTTGTTAAAATGCCTGGTTATTATGACGTTTAGTCTATTATCAATTTAATTCTGATAAAGGGATCAGACCGGAATATAAAATATAATAAAAATACAGCGAGACGCCAGACGGTCAAACATAGGGGATCCGAAAAAATTCAAATTCAAGTCCAATATAATTAAAAACATAGAAAAATGGCTATTTGAATGTTATGAATATGTTTGAGTATCATTTATGATGTGTGATATTCATAACATAAAAACAAATCACGTACCTATTAAATAAAACATTTTTTCATTTCATCTAAAATTGCAAACCTACATTTATTTAGGGAAGTGAAGACGTTTTAACTTCGGGTGCCGCAGACCCGGATTATTTTAATCAACGCTACAAAAATGTTCAATAACGTTGTGCACTGCTTTGACAGCGCTCACGCATAGCTGGGGTTTTGTTAATGTCTAGGTATAGGTTATAAGAGGTAGCGAATGATAGGAAAATGAAATATTCCCTCATTTGCGTAGTACAAATTTTGAAGCAACAGTCACATGAGGTGAGATAACATATTTGCTAATACATAGTTCTATTGTATGACGATATTTTGTATCATATTAAGCGTCCATCGTCTAAAGTATTTTTGTTACAGTTTGCATTATCTATCAATCACGGTGATGCAGGTCTAAATATTACCTTATGTCGACTGTTGTAAAGATGATTTTTGTGTTGCACAAATATATTCTATGTATGTCGCGAGAATGTACGTAGTGTTTTTTAACGATATATAATTCTATGTTCTACATATGGCTTTAAAGATAATCAGCTCTTACCTATACCGAGTTACAAGAAATCGTAGGTACCTATATATATACTGTATGTAGCCGCCGGCGTCTAAGGAAAACAATGACCATGTTTGTAATTGTCTAGTGACGAAGAAGCTGTGAACGTTGTTAAAAAGTCATTCTGTAGTATATTTAGTATCAGCATAATACCTGTGCGAAGCCGGGGCGGGTCGCTGGTTATATTATATGGAAACCAGCAAAATCGACACCATAAAAATATTTGAATAAATTGTTGGTTCGCTCGCTTTCTGCTCATGACTTGACAAGTTAAACCGCTACACGTTTACGCGCTTAAAACGGTTTTACATCTGAGTTATTTTTTAATAAATACCCCATCCCTCTACCACGCCTTCTTTAATCACAGCTAATATTAAAAACATCTGCTAGAAATGTAGAGTAGACTTTTTACTTTCCCGTTTGTGAAATATTACGTGTTAAGTAGATACGTTTAAGTACGTGGGAGCGAAATATAGACGCCTTTACTCAACAATTAGACATAAATATGCTACTAATTTGTTAGTGGCATTTAGGTTAATATTTACATAGCATTTACATTAAAGAAAAGTTAAAGTTCAAACGACTATTAATAGTAATATATCTAAATTTTAATTAAACTGAGCGAAATATTAGTACTCTAACATCACTTTGTATTTAGATGTAACGAACGCCATCTGGTTGAAGATATTACTTCAAGTATTACTGTATATTATTATTGTATTTATTATTAACTTAATACCTAACAGACTGACATAGTAATAACGCTATTAAAGTTCCTAAACTGAATATAATACAGGAAGCAAAAAACATACAAATATAGATTTACGCCTTTTTGTTCTCAGAGGAACAGGTAAAGGTACTAACACCCGTATTTCTTTAGTTATGTTAGCATATTGTCATTTACCAAGTCGAAACCTGACTCCGAGGTGTGTGGTGACTATGGCTAACTCCAGGTATTTGTATAGACGTCTAGAAGCGGATGTTTTGGAGCTGGTAAAGTATTTTTTCTCGTGCTGACACTATATTGAAATTCTATATACCCTATGTCACTTCCACAATCAATACGAATCTAATGACACCTCATACGTTAAAATCCATCAAGCCATTTAGGCTATAGAGCGTGCCAAAGAAATAGACATACATACTCACATACATACTTATATACGCTCGAAAAACATCAAAATCCATGATCCATCTACTATCCCTTTTATGCATCACGAACGCAAACTTAAACAGTTTAACACTATTCCTTTAACTCTAATACGTCTTTTGTAAACTTAACCAAGTGTAATTTAAAATATATTTCATGAAAGTATTGGAGCAAGCACATATTTCTATCAGCTCATAATAGCTGGATCCAAACGGTTTATTGAACGCAAATTGGTAAAGCGATGGAGCGAAGATTGTCTTACTCGACTTTTAAAGTTTATTTTAAACCTAGATAATATAGATGGGTATGTGTGAAAAGAAATCGATTTAGTCGAAGGAAATTGGGTGGAGAAAATGTTGTAGAACAGTTCGGATAAAGCGAGCTTGTTAACTGTGTAATTCACAAAATATAACAAGTTTTATTTGGCTGCGCGAGTGATATTTTGTGATTCATACAAAATAGCACTAAATTTCTTATAAAAACTATTGTGTAATAAAAACTAAGTGAATGTTGTGATTTTGTATGAATGTTGACGGGTGAATGCCGAAACCATTGCAATTGAAATATTTGCCATTTGAAAGGCAGAAACCTTATGTCTGAGGGTCGTGACTACCACCTATAATTATTGCTAATGAAAATAGGCTATAAGTACTACAATATTACTATATCATTCGGTGCCATGAATTGGGAATGTAATAGAATGGGACAAAAACCACAACACAAATACTATAAAAAATATTACTAAATTTTAATAGCGTTGAAATGAAAAATAAATGCCTCATACATATCTATATTAACACACATTACCACCAAAGAATATTTCAGAATAAAAATATAGAATAATCTTTCAAATTCCGATGGCAAGGCATCACGTGACGTTTCTCGATCCCCAGGGATCCCTCTCCCGTGGGTCAGGGTAAGCCCGTACCCCGGTATTTGCATAGATGAATATTGTCGTGCTCGAATGGTTGCTGATTTCTTAACATACTTTTTTTTTGTTACTAACTTCACGTTTTGAGAGTGTGAATATAGCGCTTGGTGAATATTTTGTTCTATATTTCTGTTTTATTCGATTAAAAATGTTAAAGGGTAATTTTATTTTATGATGCATGTTTTGGTGCCGCTACGTTTTAAACGAGTTTTAATAAATGTGGGGTACTCGTAGGTATGAGAGATGCAGTAAATTAACATTTTCGTTTTTGAGTATTTTCTGAAATTAGTTATGGTTTGTTCATGACCACTTCTGTCTACCTTATTACCTAAGGGTAATTGCTAATTAGATAGGTATCCTAGTTTTTAGGTTTCTTTACTCAAAGGGTTAAACGGGACCCTATTACTAAGAATCCGCTGTACGTCCGTCTGTCTGTCTGTCCGGCTGTATCTCATAAACCGTGATAGTTAGACAGTTGAAATTTTCACACATGATGTAATTCTGTTGCGGCTATAATAACAAATACTAAAAGCAGAATAAAATAAATGTTTAAGGCTACTTCAATACAACAGCCATGATTTTTCTGCCGTTTTTATAGATAATAGTACAGAACCCTTCGACGCGTATCCGACTCACACTTGGCCGGTTTTTTGTTTTAATTAAAAGGTCGTATAAATTTTGTTTACGTTTTTTACCATCACTTGCCGTATTTTCTTGGCTTGCTTTCAACTTTGATATATTATATAGCAAAACATCCAGCCTGACTTGTCAGTTGTACAGGCTGTATGTCATAAGGACGCCTTACTTACAAACAGTATCTCAGAGGCTAAAGGCAGCTAAAAGTGACAGCTATGGTATGTAGGTACTTACATGTGCTTTCTGTAACTTATTAAAACCTAAGCAAACTAATGGTTTTAATAGAATACAGTAAAAATAATCCAATATGGAACTTTCGACAACTACGCAATAGGTAGGTAGTGTTCTAGTGATCAGAAAACATCTAAAAGTTCACAATTCATAGTCCTTGTCTCTTTACTTGTCACTTTGGCACTAAGTCAGTCGTGAAAGAAAGAAAGAAAGAAATAATCATTTATTTGCGTAAAATACAGGTGATATCAGGTATAACAATGGTGTAAAGTGCAAGCTATATTCTGCCTGTATTAGGGATGCAAATATTTATCATTATAAAATAGGTACTTATTATTATCATTTTATTATTTGAAACATTTAACATACATTTTATTGTCAGCAGAATGTCAAGGTATATTAATATAATTATAGCATATTTATGATTATCGAAGGAATTATTAGAATTATCAAACATTATATCAATTTAGTCAATTTACATTATTTCAGATTACATGTGATATTTTAATATGTCATGTATATACATGTGAATTCGTCAGTATATACAGGTGAAAACAATGTCGACAGAAGTGAAAAATACAACGCAATAAATTAATAAACATATTGTTTTAGGATTTTCTTTAATTAAATATGTTGTAAAGCAACTAGAATAGGTACCGACTGAAGTATTAAATCTTTTTGTTATAAGATAACTTATACTAAAATAATTTTTTATACTTAAAATAAGCACAAAGTGATACGTGGCGATACTAAAAATATAAAATATTTATTTTTATTACTTACAAGAAACAGCAGATGATATTAATAAAATTATATTTGGCTTTTGAAGTCGATACGAATACCTACTATAGTATTTTAATGTTGATTGATGATTCAATAATTAACGCCACCTTCGTACAATAGCTATCTATTGGTTATACTTGAACTACATTCAAAGACCATTTTAAACTCAACAACAAACCTAACATTTCAAAAGTCATTCCCAGATATTATCAACAAACCCACATTTAACAGCTCTTAAAAGACCCTGTGTCCATCAAACTTGTGTACAGTGAAAATGGAGACAGACCTTCAGTTCCAAGTCCCAAGTCAAGGTCAACATTTAAAAGTACCCCTGGATCGTAAGAAGCGCCCTTTGTGTCAAGTGTCATTCAGAAACAACCACTTTAAAAAACCACAGAAAATTCCTTGTCAGATAATTCTAGACTTTAAACGTGTGTAAATAGAGTTGTGAGTATACAAGTCGATGGTAAATGCTATGTGGTTTAGTCTCTTTTAATGGCGACGTAGCTTAGTGTGGGATTAAGTAGGGCGATTTCTTGTATTAGCTTTATGTTAGAATTGTTTGTACCTTTATCTTAAATGTTTTATGTTCATGTATATTCTCTTAGAATAATAAATTACGTAGGTATATAATTCTAGTAGTTAGTTACAATCTGTAGAGATCGAAAGCGGAAGAGTTTGTTTGTTTGAACACACTAATCTCTAAAACTGCCAGTCGGGTTTGAAAAATTATTATTGCGTATAATAGCCTAGTTCTCGAGGAAGGTTATAGGCTATATATAACATCACGCTATTGGCGACGGGAGCAGAGCAGTAACCAAAGATGTAACTCAGCGCGGGTTACGCTAGTGTACCTAGACTAAGATAATGATGTAACGAACTGCGCCAACAAGATAATTACTTGAAAATAGTAAAAATAAGCTTTATGGTAACTAGCTATCGAGCTGTGTAAACTGGGGCCTAAGTCTGCTATCACAAAAGTGTCAGAATGGTCGATCATTGATCTCTTATTAGTCAAAACTTGTCAAAATCAACCAATAAGAGATCAATGAACGACCACTGTTGTGATAGCAGACTTAGGCCCCTGAAAAATCACCTATCGAATAAAGTTGCTACAGTCAAAATAACATCTTTTGAAAAAGTTTTGGATTACCAGAAATACTTCTTCTTAATAATATAGGTATATAAGGAAGATCTGGTCGTTTGTGTTAGGAAAATATCATACAGAATGATATTTGCGCCTTGGGAACTATTCAACCTCAGAAATTAACAAAGGAGGCGAGCCCTCAGCTAAGTAATGCTGTAATGTATTACGTTATATGTGATTATTACATCCACTTAAACAAGGCAATTCTAATAAAAAACCATTAACACAAATGCATAAACAAAAAACTTTTAATTAAAGCTCACAATCGTGCCGAAACCCTTTACTACCAACCAGAGAATTAACTTCGTATATTTCCGTAAAACTTCGGTTTAACACGTATTTGCCTAATAATCACACGTAACAACAATAAAAATTAACTGATATAAATTCAAAGGGTTAAAAAGTACCTATCAGAAAGGGTTTCAGTCCAAAGTAGGGTCATTAACAAAGGGCGGCTTAGGGTTGTTCTCTTTAAATTGGTCTGTGTGACCAACACGGCAGATTAGCGATGGTAAATAAATACCCCGACGGAATAAGGTTCACTTTACCCTTATGTTATAGGATATTGTTACACGCGATTACGTGGTGTTGCGAGTTTAGGTATATTTGTTTTTTTGTGTAAACGTACTTTGAGGTTATAGAACTTCTTGTACAAATTCTATTTTTATTATAAATGCGAAAGTTTGTGTGTTTATTACCACTCAGTGCCTAAACGGCTGAACCGATTTATGAAAATTTATACATATGTAGATAGATTCGGTGCCGGAGACGGACATACGCTTTTCATCCCGAAAATCGGTCTGGTTCCCGAGGGATACAACAAAACATATTTTAAGCCGTGGGGCGTATAATATAATTAGTACTGCTGACACAAGTTTGATAGTTTCACAAAACGAGATAGCTTTGCTTCTCCGTCTTCTTATTAAAAATATTCATTAAATTCAACCCTTGTAAACAAAGAACATCAGCAAACTTTGTACTGCTACGCCTACAAAGCCCAAAAATTGACAATTTACAAAACAATTTATTGTAAGTGTTCTAGATAGAACACCTAAAAATATATTGTTAGTTTCATAGGTTTATTCTCGATAAGTATTACAGTTTTACAAAGGTGTCTTCTCTTCCTTCTTCTTCTTCTCCTTTTTTTTGGCAACAGAGCCGACGATTGTGTCAGCTATTTCTGCCAGCGTCAAGTTTAGAATTATATTCTTGTTGATGATATTAATGGTATATTACAATGATAAAAAATAGAAAAAATGTGGATGAAATTAAATGACAACCATCTTCCGTGAAAACAAAAGATGAACCAGGTGTCTTCTCAATAAATCGTGTTTAGTCGTCTGTCAAGTGTCAGTGTCATTGAGTGAACGTGTGTGATGCGAATGTGTGTATGTGTGCCGTGCATGTGAAGCGTATATGAATGCGTTTTGTACTTGCTTTGTGGAGTGTTTGGTAACGGCGCGAACAGTAAGTAATAATTTTCACACTTTGTCTACAAAGGAAGTACGAGCGCCTGTTGCTTTTATCATAACATAATTTTAACAAGGCAAACACATAATATTGCTCTCATAGTAACATAAGGCGCCTCTCAAAGAATAATATTTGTGTCGCAGGTGTAAATTATGTTTTATTTACACAGCCGTGCCTACAGTTAGTAAAATACGAAACATAAGTCAGTCCTGTCTAAATTTTTTAATTAAAATGTTTCTAGATAACAGAACTTTAGAAAGGAACGATACAACAATGTGTGTTAGTTACTTTAGAGTAGCTTAAGGAGAAATGGTTGTTTTTAGTAAGTACTTACTGTTACTAGGTTCAAAGATTGTGATTATTTCTCATCTGTCATAACAAGCTAATGTTTTGACGTAAAACTACTAACATAGAAAAGCTAAATATTTTACTAAATACTAAATATTATGCAGTGGCAGTACTTTAGCCTACTGGCTGCCACTGAGCCATTTCACGTGGTTATATTTAAATAAATAGATTATGTCACTCACTACAAATACCCAATATTAAACTAAATGGATTGGTATGAATAATCGTCAAGTATAAACGGAGATGTAACGGACATTTACGAGGGTGGAGCTGCGGGCAACAGCTAGTTACTACTACGGTACTAATAAGCCAAATTGTGCAGTAAAAAGTTTTAATTACAAACTAAATTACATTAAATTTAATATTTAAATTAGTACAATCCTTCGTTTAACGTTATGTAAAACAAGAGAACAAAACGTACAACTAAGCACTATAATGTTATTCAATTAATATTATAATAAGTGTTTCACTAGTGTTGTGACACGCTCACGGGATCACGCTACACGTGTATGTCACGGGATAAAAGGATTAAATGTGATAGCACAACTTTAGGGTCCGACTAATTTATTTTAGTTAGTTGTCTGGTGATATTTGTTTATTGTATGATTAACAAATGTTATCTGTGGTCTCTAAATAAAGTTACTGCTTTTTTCTTGTCTGTTTCTTCGCTAACTTCGTCTAAACCACGCAACATATTTTTATGCGGTTTTCACTAGACCATTTAGAGTATTTATAATATCAATTTACTTTCCTTTTTAACAAAAAATTAAGTCTGTATTAATATATGTAAAATACTATCAACATTTGATAAAATTAATGTTTATCACAAAACAAAACACAATGATTATATACCTATAAAACATGTTATTATTTTTAATATTTCCAGCCATGTGTGTTACATACACAAGGGCTTCCAATACCGTTAAATCAAAATAAAATTAATAAGCTAAAGCAAAATTTGTCACAATTTAGAATTTAGAACAATCCCGGGATTAAAGTTCCGGAAAATCGCGACACGTGACGCCAGTCGGTTCACATCACTAGTTCCGACCTTTTACTTTAATATTCATATTATTACGTTGAGGGCAATGAAAATTTAACAGCGAGGAGTAATTATGAAACCGAATGAGATGGGGGTTGTGCTGTCTAACCTGTTTTGCTGTTTATGTTCGTTACCAACAGTCTGAATCTATCTATATTTTACACCTTTATATAAACCTAGTAAAAAGGTCACTCATCTTTCAGTATCTTTAGGTCTATTATAAACTGTAATATCAATATTTTGAAGTCATGTAGTTTTAGAATTGCTTTAGTTATCTACTTAATATTATGTAGACTAGCAGAGTATTTTAAAATTCTAAAAATCAGTTACGAATTTATACGGTAGTAGATCCACGCTGATTTCAGCATGAATGGGCCGGATCGTCCGAGGAAGTACTACCCTCTCATAGAAGATCGACTTAAGAGTAGTAGTATCTGTACTACTGCGTTTCGTTCGGTGAGTGAGAGCGCCGGAGGCCCAATTTCCCCCCTTTCCTCTTTCCTCACCTCCCTGATTCCCTTCCCCTAACCCCATTCCCAGCCGCCATAGTGGAGGCCATCATACCAGCAGTTTAAGACAATGGCTTTTAGTATAGTGGCCGTCACTTCTGGTTTCCACTGACTGCTTACCATCAGGCGGGGTGGAGTCACTTTGGTAGGCTATAATATAAAAAAAAAAAAAAACGAATAAATTTCTTAATTTTCACACAATATGTAAGTAGGTAATTATTATTTTAATTAAAGTATCTAATAGCACCACCTGTGCTCGTAGTTCAATGGTTACGATTATAGTGTCATTAAATTTAAGGCAATTAAAATATAATGGTTGAAGTCATTAAAATCTTTAATGTTAAATACAACTTACATAAGTACTTAATTATAACATAATTTATACCATCATTTTACATATTGATTTAAATATGTAAAAATATGTTAAATACAAACAACTACATTTAAAATTTAGGTTAATGGGTGTATAAAATACTTTAAAATATTATAATAATAATAAATAATCAAGTAAGTAATTAATAATATCCATTATTTTCACTGCCTCATACTTAATTCATAAGCCCAGTACGAAATTAACGCCTGAAAATTATTACTGCAGTACCATAACTGACACTCGTTGCTATAAGAAAATTATCAGGCGCTCGAGCAAATCGTAAGTAAATTTTTATACGTTTAACAATGAAATTACTTCTTACAGCTTTAGAAAATTAAATTAGGTTTATTTAAGTTTGTCAATCAAGTGCTACATTTCTTTCTCTATTCGACCGACGAGTAAAATTATTGTGATAATTGGGTCTATATCGTATAGGTAAAAACTCGTATAAATAAAAATAGCGGTAAACTAATTACTTTAAAGTAAGAATGCCTACAAACTAGCTAGTTTAAAAATAAACTGAAATGATCCAAGCGATTTTAACCTCTCGAGATTACCAAATAGATAGTTAATCTCGTCAAGCCATGAGAATAAAATGACTAATGATCTTTCAAACATCAACCTCAATTACAATTCATAAATACCGTGCTAGACTGTGATATATGGTAAGTATAGTAACCGAACTAAATAAAATACATAGATAGGTAAAACCTCAACAAAGGCGGTGGTTATAATGCGATTTGTAAGTTACTTTGTGCTGGCTTTAAAGAATTAACGGCACGGACAACGAACCGACAGTCACCTCTTACATTTCAACATTTTTCACTCGCTTAATTTCGTTACGGCATGATGGATTTTGTAGTTGCAGCTTTTGACCGTGGTTTTTCTTTGTGGCATTATATTTTAAAGTGCTCTGTAATATTTAAGCAATGAGTATCGTCTTTGTATTTAAGATACAGCTATTAGTGGCGAAGAGTGACGTTTTGTAAGAGGGAAGCCGGCGCAAAATTTGCTTACCTTGAAGCACGACATATGGTCTATTTCTACACTTTAATAGACATTATAGTCTTTGTGATTTATCTCAAAGGGAAGCCGGTAGGAATCGGGTTATATGGACTCTTCGCCACCAGCTATTTGTGCGTTTTGTGATAATTTTAAGAATTGTTGATGTCATCATAGACGAATGTTTGACTGCCTCTGTGGTTCGGTGGTACTGTGTATGGACTGCCACGCAGAGGTCGCCGGTTCGATTCCCGCTCAGTGCAAATATTTGTGTGCATGAACATGTCTATTTGCATTGGTCTGGGTGTTTCTATGTATAATATGTATGAATTTACAAAAAAAAAGTATATAAGTATGGTATATCCGCATTCTAGAACCCATAACACAAGCATTTAATATGCTTACTTTGGGTCTAGATAACTTTGTGTGTAGTTGTTGAAATATTATTATTATTATCATTAATGTCATGAATTTTGAACATTTTACAATGTCCAAAAAATCGGTTAAATGGCAATAACTATAAAGTGTGGTTATTATGGCAATAACTATAAAAATTTCAAAATGTATACATACAGGAACGGTAGGTACCTATATCTTGAGACTAGCTTTCCGCGGCGCGGTTTTACCCGCGTCTTTGCTTACTGCTCTGCTCCCGTCGACAGTAGCGTGATGTTACATAGAAGAATTTTTCATAACCGACTGGTAGTTCCAGAGATTAGCGCGTTCAAACAAACAAACAAACAAACTTTGCCGCTTTATATAATAGTATAGGTGAAATGAACAAATGAACAACCTAGTTTTCGACTGGCCTGTTGGTCTAGTGGTTAGTGACCCTGACTGCTAAGCCCGGAGGTCGTGGGTTCGATTCCCACCCAGGACAAATCTTTTTGTGATGAGCATGATTGTTTGTTCTGTGTCTGGGTGTAATTTATCTATAATATGTATGTATTTACAAAAAAAAATGTATATAAGTAGTATATCAGTTGTTTAGTACCCATAACACAAGCAAATATAATTGCTTAATTTAGGGCTAGATGGCGCTGTGTGCATGTGGTAGAATATTATTATATTAGGTATATTATGTTAGTCAGAGCTTTTATTCATGTAATAGTGATGTTATTGTTTCTAATAAAGGAAAAAGAGTCTGTTAAACAACAATTCAATGAAATATTCGATAGTTATGTAGGAACTCGTAAGATAAATCAAAAGGTATTATTTAAAACCATGTCATGCGGTGCAGAGAACATTAATATTATTTATATAAGCGATAAGGAACAACGCGCTGAGTTATTACATCGATAGTTCAGACAATTTATTCACTGAAAGCTTTTAAAATGAACTGAGTTATTCATATTATCTTTATATAAGAGACTATATAGCTGCGCCCCATGGCTTCGCCCGCGCCTAAAATGTGGTTTGTCTCCCTCGGGAAACAGACTGATTTTCGGAATTAAAAGCCGTTTAGGCGTTGAGTGTTAACAAACACACATTTGTCAGTGTTTCTTGACATTTGTGAGGTTGACAACTTTAGGCTGTTATGTGACATCTTACATCTATTAAATTGTTTACAACGGTAGGAAAAAAAATAAGGATATGTAATTCAATACATATTTAAGTATTTTTGTCATGGATGTAATGTTTCCTCAGGTAGATAAAACATGGTAAAGTTGACAGGGGACCGATGACTGAGGCTCAGAACCATTCTAAGTGATATAATTGACAAAAACAAGTCCAATGTTAAAGGTTACTTCATGAAAGCAGTCACCCATTGAGAGATTTTTATTTAAGACCGTAAAACACACTCATTCTACGAAACCCCGCAGAAACCCATTCTCATTTCCACACAACATACCATTTTAAACCTCGCAACGTTCTGGAGATTCAGTGATATGCATCCAGAGAATGTCGGTAGTAATGGCAGTTTCGCATCACGTTCATTATTCCTATGACTTTGAGCATGCCTTTGCGTTGTATATATACATATGTATATATATAATTACGAAGAACTGTGGTTTATAGATGACAATATTTCGAGACAACGCATATTTTTGGCGAGTTGAATTTGCCGGAACTTAAACTTATCATCACGCCTCTGCCTAAAGAAATAAGCAGTCTAGGTTTTACGTTAGTTATATAGATAACATAAACTAAAATAATATTGAGTTATAGCCTATAGCTGAAATAATAGGGCTCTTAAAATATTTCATTTATTATAAGATTAAATATTACTGCAAGCGTTAACTGAAACTTGCCTGTTCCTGAATCTTTAAACAATGAAATGCGTAATGGACTGTCGTGACGCTTAAATTTCCGCTTCAATAATTTTACTACTCACACCATTCGACAAAAGCTTCCGAGTTTAAACTAAACCAACATACCATAACATAGTTTTACAAAACAATCTCTATTCGGGAAACAATTTAATAATACCTACTCCAAATTACATTGGCACACTAAATAAATGAGCTTAAACATTGACGACGCGTATAGACTTCAAATCGAGTTACATTTGCTCGAGAACTGTACAAACTGCGCCACCTTGCCAAAACAATTACCAATTAAAATAAACACAAAAGCACATTCGATGTGTCAGCACTCACTGCGTGCAAATTTTGTTTGTCAAACCGACTTAAGCCAACCAAAACTAAACCCTAGAACACCATAAAACAGTCCATTTTACTTTAGCGCGAATTTAATGCTTCAGATAAGTTGAAAACCTCCTAAACTTGTCGAACTAATACTCTCTTCTTACCTCAAAATAGCTAAAGTTTCACTCGGTTTCCGAAAGACGTAAACCGCTTAATGTTCCACAAGTAAATTTCAACTTTATGATGCATATTTTTAAGATAAAATGTCACGTTGCGCGCTACATATACAGGTTGATACTAAATAATGGAGTAAGTTTGCGAGGGAGTGTTTTTGAAGTGCCAAGAGACCTGTTGAAAGGTTTGTAGAATTTTTTTTTTATGTTGAGTAAATCGGGGAACACGGGTGTCATAAAGCTCTTGTAGACAGATGGTTGGATTATTGATTTTCTTTGCTTGAGACAAGCATTGTTTTTGCAGTACTTAAAATATTATAGTATATTAAATATTTTAGTATTTTATTATTATAATTTGTATATGACTACATAGTATAAAACAAAGTCGCTTCTCGCTGTCTGTCCATATGTATGCTTAGATCTTTAAAACTACGCAACGGATTTTGATGCGTTTTTTTTTAATAGATAGAGTGATTCAAGAGGAAGGTTAATATGTTTAATACGTGCAAAATATAGTAGAGAAACACTGGTAATTTTAGAGGTTTCTAATGTAATGCAGGGACTGCCGGTATTTACTGCCGCAACCGCTATGTCTAATCACAAAAAACCTGTAATCGTTATTTAAAAAGACATTCTGTAGTATATTTACTATCAGCATAATACCTGTGCGAAGCCGGGGCGGGTCGCTAGTTATAGTATATTAAGTTTACCATATATATAATGTACTAGCTGTGCCCGCGACTTTGTCCGCGTGGAATAGTGATTTTGGGCAGCATTTTTTAGATAGGTATATCTTTTGGTTTGTTTTGAATTATAAACATCTTCGTTTAGGTGAATAAGAAAAATCTTTACAGTAAATGCTTCTCTATCTACGATATTAGACGTATAGCCATCGCGGATCAAAGCCATACAGGCTGCTAGGATTACTTACAAGTGGCAAATCCACATAAAGCTGACCATGCGAAAAACAGTTAATATTTAGATCCACACTCATTAATTGTCATCGCGAAACATAGGCTCACTGGAAACTGAACTCGTTTAAAACTAAACGGGAAATTGTTTGGAATGAAAGGAATCCGAGGAATAAAAACGCTATAAGTTTTTTTTTTATATTAGCCTGCCTGCCGGCCAAAGTGCCTCTACTCTGGCTGATGGTAAGCAGTCAGTGGAATTCAGAAGTAGTGGACACCATTCCAAAAGCCAAACTACTGGTATGGTGGCCTCCACTATGGCGGCTTAGTGAGATGCTTCTTCACGCCTCGCTTAAAAGTCCCAGGATGAAAGTTAGGTGGGAACACAAGCGCTGGTAAAGAGCTCCAGGCTTTAATTGAGCGACAAAAGTATAAAGTGCTGAACCCTTTAGATTGCACTGTGAAAGGGTAGCACTTCAGTCCCGCACGTGTCGTTCTGGATAAAAAGGGAGAGGGTAGAATTAATTTAAAGAGCTGTTGAGAAGACTCTCCGTGGTAAAGGCGATAGAAGACGGCCGTTGAGGAGGCGATGTCTCTTCGCAGCTGTAAAGGCTCAAGGGTCTTAGGCCTCCGGGCTTCCATGATACGGACTGCTCGCAAAAGGCCCCCGTACCGTCTCCCACTATCCGGTCACGGAAAATGGTCGCCGGGTCCCACTATCCGGTCACCAACCTGCACGACGAACCACTCCGAGATTATGCGCAACCTGGTGGGGCAGTCTCTTTTTTTTGGTTAGGTCTAATTGGGCCCTTGTACAATGCCGCGGGCGGCCAGCGGCACCACCGTTTATACGGGTCTCCCTGGCCGGCGGGGTGACCCACACCACCCACACAATGACTCCGCGGATACTCAGCTGGTCCCACACATGCTGCGAGGTTTGTCATCTCTGCATCAGTTGGGCCTCCGGCTCTCGCGCTTACCGAACGAAACGCAATAATATGGGTATCCATATATATATATAGAGATAATAGTATTATTACTCTTACTTCGAAAACTATGAGAGGGTAGTACATCCCTGGTCGATCCGACCCATTCATGTTGAAACCAGCGTAAATCGACTACTACTATTTCGTAATTCACTTCAATTCCACTTATTCCGTAATGAAACGTGTTAACAAACATGTTTTTATCACAAAAATAAAAAATAATAAAGAAATAAGACGTGTTAACCTAACTTAAAAACAAACTAAGCTAAGCTAAATACATACCACATTTATGACGTGATTATTTAAATTAGCATAACTTTTTTATTTCCCTCTTCCTTTTTTATTTTTACACAACGCCATCTAGACCCAAGGTAAGCATATTATATGCTTGTATTATGGGTTCTAGAATACGGATAAACATACTTAAAAACTTTTATTTTTGTAAATAGATACATATTATACATATAAACACCCAGACCAATGCAAATAGACATGTTCATGCTACAAATATTTGCACTGAGCGGGAATCGAACCCGCGACCTCACAGTCCATACACAGTACCACCGAAATACAGAGGCAGTCGATTTCCCCCTGACTTTCCCCTCCCTTTCCCCTGACTTCTTCCTCACTACCCCCGCACTTTCCCCTCACTTCTCCCTTCCTTTACTCTTCCTCCCCCTCCCTTCCCCCTCCCTCCAAATTTCAAGTCGCCAACTTCAAAAGCAAAGATCTTTCCATACAATATTTCATCCCGTATTTCACTCCTATTTTTTATTTAAATAAAAGTATTCCAAAACAAAATTTCAAAGCTGTAACTTAAAAAATGAAGACGTTTCATACAATCGATTTCACCCTTTTTCATACACTTAAGGGTTGAATTTTTAATAACCCTTTCTTTGTATACTTCTAGACATTAAGACGAACACACCCTCCAAATTTCAAGTCGCTACGACCAGCGGTTTAGGCTTTACGTTGTCTGTCAGTCAGTCAGTCAGTCAGGACAAAGCCTTTTATAATATGTATGGATGTATGGATTAGACGTATAGCCATCAGGGATCAAAGCATACAGGCTGCTAGTAATGCTAACACGTGATAGAGCCACATAAAGCTGACCGAAAAACAGCTAATACTTAGATCCACACCCACAACTTTTAGTGTCTTTCCTTTACTTTAATTACTTAATTAATTAATTACTTTAATTAGTCATCGCAAAACATAGGCTCACTGGAAACTGGACTCGTTTAAAACGAAATGAAAGACTGTTTAGAATGACAGGAATCCGAGGAATAAAAACACTATCAGCTATTCCGCAACCTGTTAAAATATCTGCTTCTATAAGATTTCGTAGTAAATTAACGAATGTTCGATGTGATGGGTGATGTGATGTGTGAAATTGGCATAACTTTTTTATTTATGAACCGATTGACATGAAACAAACACTAAATGTTAAGTGAAGCTTACCACAATATATTAGTGAAAACCATATTTAAATCGGATAAGCCGTTTCTGAGATTAGCGTGCACAAACGCACAGACAAACAGACAAACAGACAAACAGACAAACAGACAAAAATTTAAAAAATCATTGTTTTGGGTTCTATTTGCGTTGATATAGGTCCCAATAGTATTTTTTCTCATATATCTTCCATGTACAGACAGCGATCGGTTACATTTTTATTATATGTATAGATTAAACGATAGGTAGGTAGTACTAAAGATTATTATAAAATCTACATTTTGTATCGATCGGACCGGATTTAAGCTATCGATTTGTATATACCTAGCTTGCAAATGCTACTTCATTTGTTTGATTGGCAATATTTCGAAACATGTTAGGCAATTTTCACGTCTAAGCAAATTAATTTAAGGTAGAAATCAGATAGTTACTTTTATCTTAGCGTAATTTGTCTGTATTTATTAAGAGGCAGGAAACCAGACACAGTTTTATCTATTTTTACTATTAGTAAATACTTACTAACGTTTAAAATTAAGCCACAGCAAAGTGTTAAGTTGTTGCTAGTGACGAAAAAGAGAATGACCATTATACAAAAGAGAGGCAAACACTAGTTGCAGCTAAAGGCAAAATCATCTACGCGCACACAACACACAGGAGTAATGTTGGTACAACGCTACTTAGGCAAAGTTGCCACATCGCTACTTAGGTACTGTTGCTATGACTCCGGTCTTTTATAGGGTAAGTATTTACACAGCCAGACTGCTATAATTATTATAAATGAAATCTGTTTTTTTTTGAAGTTATACTTATTTTGGCGCGATTGGGAAAAATGATGAGAGTGAATTTTTACGATGCGCGGGCACACCGACAGAAAAAAGCAACACCCTGAAGTTAGTTGCGAACCTTTTACACCCTGAAGTTAGTTGCGAACCTTTGTGTGTCGTATCAGTACAAATAACCAGTGTAAATAAATAAAAAATATATTGGCGTTTATATCAATTCTATTATATTTATGACGGTGATAGATATTTTTTATTGATCATTTATCAGTAAAAATATTTATTTTGAATATTAGTGGTAAAAGTGGTTTTAATATACTGTTTTAAGTGCGTTTATAGATTTGACGTTAACTGTCGGTATGTATAATTTACTTACATTGCAAATTATAAATTATTACATTATTATAAAGAAGTATAACTTCTTTTCATAACATTTATATAAAATACATCTAAGAATAAAAACTAAGGCCACATACAATAACCAACTTACTATCAAAAATCTATCAACCGCGCCAGTGGAGCGTAACTAAGCGCTTCGTCGACAAACGTCTGTCCGTGGAAGGCAAGTGAAAAAACCCTGGATGGCTAAGTAAGCATGCCATTTGTCTAACAGCCGACAATCGCCCCATCCTCCCTCTTCACTCGGCACGACACGCGTGGCGTTTTTGCCCGATTTCACGAGACAATGTACGTTTCGAATGTATTTTTTTCAACACACTATATATATGTGACAGGTGATAATTCTATTTCGGGGTTTTCTGGTTGACAAAAAATAAGATACTTATAGAAAAAAGAATCATATAGCAACTATATTTAGTTTTTATTAGCCTACCAAAATGGTTTTAGGAGTGGGGATCCCTCTACTTGTTGGCATGATGTTTCCCACTGTAAATGCTGATTTATGAGATGCATTTTCACACCTTGCTTAAAAGAACCTGAATCAAAATACAAAAAATACATGCGAGGTAAAGAGTTCCAGGTTTTATTTCAGCTACGCGAATGCGATGTCATACCTAAGTATGAAACACTGAACCGTTTAGTTCAAGAGTCGAGACTTCTTAAAATCTTTGCAAAAGAAAAATCACTGACTTATCTCAGCTTCAAAGATTGCCGTCTTCTGCTTGCGACTGAGTTACGACTACCTAGCCATGTGCATCATACATAATATATGTCGTATTTATTTAAAACTTCACTGACTCGCAGGTCTCGTAAAAATTTCGTGTGCCAGTGAACGAGCAAGCAAGAGTTCGGCCCATAATCGAGTCACAAATTCTCACTTCAATAATGTCTTAATTACTAATGTATTATAAAGGAATTATCGATAAATACAACGATAAAATAATGCTAGAATTGTACAATAATAATTGGTTTTAAGAGACAATAATATTATCCCAAACTTCTCCTGTATAGTCCCAGCTATGGCCCGTTTTCAGCAATAAAGTGCCGTTTGTAAAATCTTATTATTATTATAGCACTGATTCAGAAATAGAGGGCCTTAGTAAGCTGCTTATGGTTTCAAGTAGTCAAAGGGTTAAAGCTTTAGCAAACAATATTATAACAAACAAAGACATACGATTGTAAATCTTAGCGGTGTTGTTTTAAAGTGTATTTTATTTTATTTCAATCAATTTGCTTAACATACATTGTGAGGTATATTTTTAGATGTTTTACTATAAGCTGGAGTGTAGTATTAGGTCTATTATGCCGTTGGGTTTATAAAACAGCAGTACCTACTTATTATCATTTTAATTTTAGCTAAAATACATTCACTATTACACTAAGCCCGCTGAGCATTCCATTCACACGCACGGATGCCAACGCAATGCTTTTACAAAAGTTGTACAGGTATAAATAAGTACTAGAGATCCGCCCTCGCTTCGCTTCGTTATCAAAAGTTTAGTTCGATCACACAGCAAACTCCTACGAAAAATATCATAGCAATAGTGTTGTATTGCATCATTTAAATTAACGAAGACGCTTAAAATATTAAAATTATGAAAATGAATGGAAATAATATGTTAAACTTAATAAAATATAGCTTATTACCCGCTGAATTTATTGATTTCTAAAGGTGAAAGAATTTTTCAAATTAAAATATATTAATCAATTGACATAAAATGATTAAAATATTTTTTTAAACTACATATACTATTCTATTAGCATTTATGCCACTCATCTAGGCCCTCTGTTATGGCATAAATAGGCAGTAAATAATAGTATCGTATCCCCTTCGGTTATTCCAAAGCAATAAATAGATTACTCAAACATGTTAAACTAAAATCAAGAGAACTCTGAACAATAATTCAAGTGGGTTTCGTAGATCGCTATCAGTGACAGCTCGTTAGGTATACGGGGGTGAAGCCGAGGATGGGGAGGAAGGAGCGGGAGGGGAGATATGGCACATCTTACCGCTTCATATTCAAGAAAAAGACTCAGTCTGAATGAGTTACAAATTTTGTTAGGGAAATCGTTGGATTTTGGGTTTATAAGATTACTGCCCAGACACATTAAAAGTAGATTTCAAAAGATGTTAATTTAATTGATTTTAAGTCGAATCAGATAGGACACGTTGATGAATGTAAAATTAGGATTGAACATTTTAATTTTGTTAGGATTATGAACTTTGTGAACTTGTAAACTTCAAGAATTGGAGTTTGAAGTCTGGAGTCTTTCGTAATACAGGATCAATACAATCATATGTTTGGTTCACTTTTACAACAACATAGTCAAGATTTTAGAAAAAACATATATAATAACATACTAGAGTACCTACTTAAAAAAAAACAACGATGATAGTGAGACTAACTAGAACTTAACTGCTTTACAACTATTACAACTATTATGTTAGGTAACGAATACATAAACATATAGTATTGCTTAAGATACATAATTACGTTACATAATTAGTACTTAGTCTTTGTTTATAAATATAACGCCAAACAGCGTGAGTAATAGTCATATGATAAAAATATTTTGGAATTAAAAAAGCCTACAATCTCTTGTATAAAGGTCGCACCTATTTTCAACCAAAAGTCGAGATTATAGCAACCCTTGTATATACATACACACCACATTATTTACAGCCTACAATAAAAGTGATAATAAAAATAACACAAGTTAGTCGATTTTAATAAGTACTCTACTCTAATGGCCCGAAAATGTACTGAAAACGTTTTTTTCTCCTTTCTCAAATAATCCATACTGTTTGGTGATTCCATGTATCGGGAAAACGGCATACGTTGCCTTTTAATGCGAATCAATACGAATGAAAGCCTTCGAATTGTGTTAATGTTATGGAAATTTCAATTTATGGAAAAAGCGGCGTTGAGTGATTTTAATCGTATGTTAAAATGTCTGATAGAACTTCGTTATATTCTGTGTTCACGTTGTGTTCTGATAAGGCAGTGTGGTTGCGGCGTCGGAGTGGAAGGCGCGACTTGCGCGACCAACTGCAGGGCACGCCACGGTGGTGGCGGTAAGTCCCGTTCTCGAGGAGTGGCTGGAGAGGAGGCACGGCGTCCTCACGTTCCGGCTGACACAGGTACTCTCCGGTCACGGGTGCTTCGGCACGTACCTGTGTCTCATAGGCCGGGAGCAGACGTCCGTCTGCCACCATTGCAGGGTCTGCCCGCGCGACATGGCGCTCCACACGCTCGTGGAGTGTCCAGCGTGGGCGGACCAGCGCCGCAACCTGGTTGCGGCGCTCGCGACGGCCCAGCTCTCGCTGCCGGCCGTACGTGTTCCACGAACGCCTCTCGATGGAGGAAGGAGGGCTAGGCCCCTAAATCAGACGGGGCCCGCTGACGTTGAGCGGGCCGTGGCCTGTCGGGGTCGCGGATGAATGCGGAGCGTCTCCCGTGACCCCGACACTCTGGCCGTCTGCAGGAACACCGTGGGTTTTAGTCGGTATGCCGGCCGCTGTCTCATTGTGGCCGGAGAGTCCGGCCACAATGAGACAGCGGTGGGTGCGTATGCGTAATGCGTTTCCCACGAAAAAAAAACAAAGAAGTGTGTTTGCGGCGTACAATCTGATACTAAATTATGTTTAGTGCGCGACTAACGTGTATTGCCCGTCTAGTATACCCGTAGTCGCCTCATATGACTTTTACGGAAAGAGGAGTGGTTGAACATTCTAGACTAGCGTCTTCACAGTCACACCCCCAGTTTCTGAAAGGCTGATCAACGAAAACTTTACTAATCACCTGTTAAATCTCAAGTGAAGTACCAATTGGGTTGCTAAAAGCATAATTAATTAGTTTAATTTAACCAATTAGATCAAATTAAACTAATTATCATACTTTCAGCATGCTTTTAGGTACTTTATATGAGATTTAACAGATGATTAGTTAATTTTTCGTTGATCAGACTTTCAGAGGGACAGTCTACCATTAAAGAACTAATAATAATCAGCTCCCTGCGAACTGTTTGCCAACTGTGAAACACATTTCACATCGTATGTGCGAACGTTACAAAATACGCACGTAATATTCCTATTTTGTATTCAGTACAGAAACATAAGGTATGCATTATTGGTTAAATTTATTATTATATCGAAATATATGAAATATTTAAAAATGATTTAGTACATAAAGCTAATATTCGTATTAGATAACAAGCTCTGTATTTGGTAAATTTAATACATCAAATACTATTTGTTGTTTACCAAGATGAGACACAATAAGCGCTTTGCCCGAAAAACAAGCCTTAAACTTAGTTCAGCCGTCAGTCGACCGCGAAGTATTATGAACTGCTATCAATATTAACTCATCTTATTTTGTAATATAGTTACTTGTATTGCTTAAATGTAAAGCCGTCTAAAAGTTTAGCTACAATGCGACCTGCCATCGTTGACACAAACTAAATTAAAATCATAACTCGTGATGATCCAAGCAAACAAAGTTTAATAATCAACTTAATCAAAAACCCGAGACGATGGAAGAACATTTAAATAGTATTAATCTTAACTAACTCTACTCAATCTCACGAAAATAAGGTTTGCCAAATTCCCAAAGTAAAATATTTAATACACATAAAAAATAAAACATTAAATAAGTCAAAACATAATTATTAAGGTCCTGGACAAACCGTTTAAAAAAAATATTTTAAGAGAAACGATGTTGACAACACAACTTCTTTGCAAAAATATCACCTTGAATTTCCCCGAGGCGATGTAAAAACTCATAAAAATTTAAAAGTGTTACGTACTATATCACTTTAAGTTACGCAGGTCGCCTTAATTAGTTCGTTTGGAAACCGACAGGTGTCGCTGGGGGCGCTACGGGTAAACAAGTTTCATTAGCAATTCAGTTGGGGGCGCCAACGTCGCCACTCACCCCTGATGTGGCCAATGATTTGCAAAAAAGTGCCAAATTACTTCGGTCGCGTTGAAACCTGAGCCGACGCAGGGTAAGTTATAGACTTACGATTTTTGTTGCTTCAAGGCTACAATACGTTGACAGAGCTCAAGTCTCCGTCATTAAATTCCTCGTCATCAAAATAAAATAAATAACGTTTAATTGTGATAATCAGAAACAATCGATCGATACAATCGAAAATATGATAAGAAAAATAAGTTACTATTTCTTGTTTCTATACTAACATATAAAGCGGGATAGTTCGTTTATTTTGCTACTGGCGACAGGAGCATAGCAATAACAAATGATGTAACTTAACGTGGGTTACTACGACTACACGTATCTATCATTACAATCAATATTAATAATTGCAAAGCTTCATTTTGCGAAAAAAGTCGTTCATCTGCAAGTAATATTGAAGCTGTGAATAAGCGTTTTCACTGAAAGTATTGTGATAGAAAACATTTCGTTACGTGAACTGTAAGAATTAAGTGCGAGACAACAATTATTAAAGTTTTAGTGTCATTGTGGAAGTGTTACAAGTATTACCTACAGTAATTCTAACTATTAGGGACCAGACGTCCGCCCACGCGTTGCTTCGGTATCAAAAGTTTTATTCGGTCTCACATTAAATGCCTACGGAAAATATCATAGCAATAGTGATGTATTGCATCATACAGATTTACAAAGGGCAATAACTGAAACTATGTTAAACATAATAAAATACAGCCTATGTTATTTTGTCTTATTGGTAGCTTTCTAAAGTTAAAAGACTTTTTAAATCAAACAACAAATCAAATCTTTATTAAAATATAAGTTTATACTAACGGTAAACATATCTTTACGTGTTTAATGAAATATTGTGAAAGTCTGTTGGTTATTTTAACCTTCATAAAAGTTGAAATGGAGCGACAAATTGATACGGCAGAACCATACCATAGATTAGAAACTGGGAATAGACTTTTGCCCAGTAGAAACACACGCTTGTTTGTTTTGAAAAAAATATGTATAGACATTTAAACGATACGGCATATTTTTAGAGCTCAGAAGCGTCAGAGAGACAGTTGATTGTGTTTTGGGTCACTATATATCACTAACATCAGGTAATTAAGTTATGTTCAGGTTAAATATAAAAACGGGACAGAAAACAGTAGTTTTAGCAACAATACTTATGTTATGTTCTACTTTTCTTCAAAGTTTCTTCTTTTCTCGGAGAAACTTTGCTGTACTTGCTTAGGTATTCACATTTAGCAAGTTTGTCACCATAATACATACAACAGAATCTGCTACGACATTGCAATAATCGTAAAAGCGAAACTCCGCAACCACTCCCTCGCCTAAACTGATAGTGTGTTAAACTAATAGACTCTATACCTGTGGCTCTCCTGCGAGATAACGTGTATTTTACCTAACATATTTGGTTGAGAAATAACCGCCCCTGGTATATACACAAAAAAATAACAAACAAAGCATTACGCCATTTTCATGTAACGAGGTAGACAGGGATAGTAGAACCCACAATTCGCCATATTAGGTCCTATATAATAAGGGAAGCTATAATAATATTTATCGACAGAATTATCTAATATACATCTCTTCCATATGACTGCCTCTGTAGTTTAGTAGTACCTACTGTGTACGGACTGTTCGATTCCCGCTCAGTGCAAAGTCAGTCTAGAACCCATGTCATTGTTATATTATTATTACTATTTACTGGACTAAATTTTGCGAAAATTTATAGCACATCTAGTGTTCAGCCTAAGAACTGAATTACTAGTGTTTAGTTTCGTACAAAATGCGCTGTCACTCTTGAGAATACTTTAAGTTATAAAAATAATGGTAGCTTCTGTAACCATACACAACATTCCAAAAAGCTCTATGTACAAAATAAGTACACAACTAAACAAAAATTCACAAATATTTAAACCGTTTTGAAATCAAGTAGCATTTGTATAGCGAAATAATGCTTTCATTTAAGCAGGTATGTTCTAAAGATTGTGGAATCCTGTTAACTCGGCTGAGGACATAATTTCCAAGGTAGCGAGAGAGGAGGGAGGGGGGAAGGAGGAGGAGGGCGGATTCCTCACCACGTTGTATTGTTATACATGTTCGTTTATTAGGTTAGCACCAGATTGTGCATTCAGGCATTTTCTAGTGTAATTCAGACACGGTTTCAGTTTTAGAGGTAGATTTTGTCGGTGTGGTTTAGCATTTAGTCTGTCTTAAATGTGGTTGTGTGTGAAAAGGTTTACTATGTTTTTTCTTGCATACTAAATATATTCTTATTTGTTATTTAAAATGTCTTGTTTAGTTATTTAGGCAAAGTTACCTTTAACTATACTTGTGAAACGGGTCTACTCGTGTTAGAAAATGATTATAAGGTGCCATACCTCTTTACCCGACGTTTCGGTCGAATTACACCGACTATGGTCACGGGCTGACTGATGTAGCCAGGCGTCGTCTTCGCCTTGAAGCTCGGGATTCGGCAACTACCCTCACTTTGTATTTTGTTACACTGTTTTGTAAAAAGTCAGTACTACGACACACAACACTCACGACGTCTTCACTTTGGCCTACTTTGTCATAACTGCGACGCTTACAGCTGCTGATTCGACAAACACGAGTAGACTCGTTTCACAAATATAGTTATGTGTACAAATCGTGAGTTAAAAATATTTAAAGTTAAGTACCTTTAAAATAATACCTATACTTACTAACTTTGAAAAATAAGTGAAGTTGAAAAATGGGCAAAAATTATTATAGCTAATAGACTGCCTCTGTGGTTCGGTGGTACTGTGTACGGATTACCACGCAAAGGTCCCGGGTTTGATCTCAAGGTCAGTTATAGTGATATAGAAAGAAAGAAAGAAAAATAATTTATTAGCGTACAATGACAAAATACAAATAGCAACAAATACAAAATTTTATAAGTAGGTACAATTAACTTATAAGCTAACAAAGGTAGTGTAATATTGCAAGCACGGTAGGTACATAGAAACGTTATATTGTACTGCTATATATTGGGTTTTTCTGTCGAGAAATTCTCAGTATTAGCCCGGAGTCTGGTATTGTGCCCGTTATATGGCAACAGGCTCGCCCTATGTTACATGGGACCCAAAATAAAATGGCGAAACGTAGGTGATTAAACACCTCTGCCTAACCCTTCGGAGATAAAATGCGTGAAGCTATGTATGTATGTAGTTAAACAAAAGTCCTAGCTATTTTGTTTTTACAATGACAACTAACAACAACACGCTTTGTGTCGAAGGACACTTTACAAAAAGAAATAGCTGAAAACTTAAGCGATCTTCTTACGAGAACTAATTAAGAAGAAAGCTAACTAAAATTATGTTTCATAACATTGTTCTCTAAACACCATGTTATTTGCTAAGGCTAATGTGCGTAGTCTGTACTCATAATGTAGGCTTGTGTTAAGATATAATTTATACAATTAGACTAAATTAAGACTTACAATAAGACAAACTTTGTGTCTACTACTGAAGGTGTTTATCTTTAGAAATAAGGAGCGAAGATATTTACATTCCTATTTACAAGTTGCTTTAAAAAAATATAAACCTTTTAAAGACTAATTTTAAAAAATATTATTTATTTTGCCAAAACATGGTTACAAATTGTCAAAGTACATACATGCCTACATGCTTGGAAAAGGTCTCGAAGTAAACGGTTCAGTACTTCATACATTCATACATCATTTATGTATGTTGCACAATTGAAATCTGGAACTCTGTACCCTGCGTTGGTAAAGCGTATTTTTATAATTTCGATTTCTAGATCCCACTGACTGAAAAAAAATAGAGTACTTTTGAATATAACAAAATATTGCTAAACAAGAGTGAAATTGTATTCAGTTTGGTAATCGAATTTGTTATTAAATCCCTTTGTACCTTAAAGCAATTATGTATGAGACAAAGAATCTTCTATACCTACTTAAAAGGCACAATTGGCAAAATAAGGTCATTACGTATATAAAGATATTTACGAATTGGTTTTATATCCGTATTTAGTTACCTTTGTGGACATTTGAATACCAGAAAAAGATGCGTTATTGCTTTTCTAAAATGGATTGATCCTTAAGAATAAAAATGTTACTAGAAACCCTAATAGAACGATAAACTATGGTTGTCCGATAAGGAGCTATAGGCCAAGTAAATTGGGAGGGACGTAACAGTTGACGGTAATAAGTGAAGTGATGATTTAATTTTCCGAGTTGTAGTAGTGGTATTTGCACTCTAGATATAGGCGTTTATGGAGTATTTTCATTTAGAAACAAAGTTAGACAATTGTTATGAGTAACCTAACAAAAGTCTTTTACAGCTAACGCCGGCAATCTTTCATAATAAGTATAGAACATTCGCAGATGGCGCTATGCTTCTAATATATTTTCTTTTTTAATATGAAGTTCTGCTCTAGATAATGTGTATGTACTGTAGAAGATATCACAAATATTACGGACAAAATATACCCTGCCAAAAATTGAGAACAAAAATAAACGCCACGCCATCCTTAGTACCCAATCCATTATTTATTTATAGTATATTTAAACAAGGACTGCAACTTAATTTAAATATAACATTAATTCTTCAAACAGCTTTGAAGTTTGGGGCGCTAAGGACGAAGGGGTGCTGCAATATTGTGCCTACATTACGTGACAACGAGTGTCGTCGGTCGCCCCGACTTAATGTGAGCCTTATTGTCCCCATTTTTATGCTCCACTGCTAAATGACGGGGACATTATGTTAACCGATTTGTTTTGTATTGTAATGCTTACCTTTTTTAACGTAATTGTTGTGATAAGTACATTGTTGTATAATAATGATAAGGTTTACAATGTTGTGGGCTATTATATATTCTGTTTGAAGGCGTAATTTGTTAAATTATGAATGTATAACGATATTAATATTATAAAGCATGTAATTAACAATGCAGCGTGACCCTTTACAAGGAGAACTGACGACTTGACAGAGGTGGCCGGTCGTGAACCGTTCATATCCGATGGATATGAACGGTTCACGACCGGTCAAGATGGAGATGCTTGAGGACGGAAATCTTTTATCTATAAGTTTCTTTAAGGACTTTTAGTATTAGTAACATCATTTTATTACTTCAAAATTGTATCTTGTTGTATAGACAATATAGATACAACGGAGTATACTGAAGGGCGCCAAAATTCGGAGAGTATCTCGAGAGATGCGAGTACGTGTTCCTTTTCTTGTGATTGATACATTTCTACATTTATTTAATAAGTTCGGCTGGAGCCTGCATTGTACTATGGGGAGGCTCACCCCATACATTACTATGGCTTGAACTACGAATCAAAATGGACGACGAACTTACTTCTTATTATTTGCAGTAATGAATCGATATTTTACTAAGTAAAATAAAATTATTATTTTATTTTTATGTTATAGCTATGACTATGAGACATTAACTGTACCAACCGATACACGATAAACATGTTTGGTATAATTTTCATATCATTTGACCTATATTATACCAACATTTCACACAAAAAAGACAATAAAATTTTATACAACAACTAACACAAGAACCCTACTTTTTCTTTTAGTGCCCAATAAAACGCAACTATTTTTTTATCGCCACTTCTGAAACCAGGACGTAAAATCAGTGGCAAATTACAAGTACTAAAACACATACCGAACCTATGACACTACTCTTAAATTCATGAGAGTGCTCTCAGCGAGCCTCATTACATACATATGTACGTTTTTATTGAACATAACAGTCGGTGGGTACCTCGCAACAGGTGTCAGTGTGTGACAACCTTTACTCGACCCCTTTCCGACCCAACATTAAACGCAAACAAAAATAAACTTTAACATAAAGATTTAAAACCGCTTTTAAGAAATGAAACGACTTGATTAAATAGGGGAAATAAAATCTGTTGTTGAAAGTCTTGTTTTGTTTAGTGTTTCGTCTTAATGTAATGAAAAAAGTCTTCAACGTTCAGTATTTTCTGTTGAAGCAAAGGTTGTTTATACTGACTGAAAGTAATAGTCATTACAATAATGGAATTTCGTTAAGCTAAGAAGACCATGAACTGTGTTATGAACGTAATATCTTAACGGCTCGTGTATTAAATGTGTTAATTTTGCTCCACCCTGTACTTCATTTTAATATCACCCTGTATATTACATTAATTAATTAACTTTGTAAAATATGATACAATAGAATTTATTGAAAAATATATCCGCCTCTTAAGCACCGGGTTCTAATGGGAAATACGAGTAAGGTAATATACGCCCGGATTATATTTGGGCGTATATTATGTACAATCTGGGCAATATTATAATTTTAATTATGATGCACTTTCTAATTTTACCGAAAATATTACTAACACACAGTTAAAGAAACATGCTAAGGAAACAGAGCCATATCTATACTATTATAAAAAGCAGAAGAGTTTGTTTGTTTGTTTGAACGCGCTAATCTCTGGAACTACTTCGTAGTACAGTCGGACTTAAAAAAATCTTTTTGCGTATGATAGCCCAGTTCTCGGGGAAGGTTATAGGCTATCTAACATCATGCTACTGGCGACGGGAGCAGAGCAGTAAAGCAAGTAAAAATATAACCTAAAATTGCCATTCCGCCCTGAACAGACGTGGTAATGCTACAGACTAGGTACTCATGTATTTAAAAAGTAATTCGTATTTTGATTTAATTAATCAGAAATATTAAAAAAAGTATTGTATAATTTTGAAGTTAGGTACCTAGTTATTGCTTTAAATACTATATGAACCTTACTACAATAGCAAATTAAGATTGATAATACCTAGTTATTGTTTTACTTGGCAACAACTTCAAAATTATAACATACTTTTTTATTTATTTCTGATTAACTAAATCAAAATACGAATTACTTTGTGCTATGTAAATTTATTTTTTACTTTTTAGCTTCCTTCCTGTTGAAGTCGGTTTTCTTTTTGTTAAAAAATATTTTATTAAATAAAATCATATTCTGGGTAGGTCACTTTTACCTCAAGAATTTTATTGAATTTTCTAGCTTTAGTGATAAGATTACCCGAACCAGTGCCAAGGTTCGAATTTTCCTCAGAAAATAAAAAGGTAGATACTTTCTATAAGCTAAATTTGTTCTCAATAACTGGAACAAAATAGTTCATATAAAATATCATTACAACGTTTTCCCCAAACCTATGAAAGTGTGTTACACACATTTCAGGTGTAACAGTAAGTTGCGTGTCCGATTTCTAGACACTACACCAAAGTGAATAGAGCTTTACTATATTGAAGCACGATTTCAAAATATATATTGATGTATTTTTCTACATAAAATATGCTCAGTTGCTTCGTAAAACGTACTACCAGTCCGTAGTAGTAAAAATATACGGCAGTGTTGCCACATAAACTTGACACCGGTGACACAGTTTCAGCTGGCTTCAGACAGTAATTATACAGCCTGCGCACCACTCCATTACGCGGCGACCACTCAAATAATCTTTTTAAAAATTCACACCCTACCCATGCGTTTGGGCTTCGACCTATGTTCACGAGCACTGGATTCCACCAACAAGCAAATATATACTTTATATCGTTGGCCTACGGTTGAATTTTGCATGACGTTTGTGTTTTTTTTTTTTAATTTGAATGGGAACACGGTGCGCGATTAAATGGGGCAGCTAATAAAACATGGTTTTTTTTTGTTAATCATGTTAACTGTTGATAACCTCTGGTAGGTGATAATTGGTGTACTACATTTTGTATTAGTTAATAGAGCCGGGTGTTAGGGACTTTCGCGGTTTTCATTGCTTTCAGAGGAGTTAAGTTCTCTACTAAAAGAGACAGTATAATTTTCTGGCGAGACACACCACACTATGAGTTTCTACACGAACGAAGTTTAAAGATTTTTATAGGCCGGCTCAACCGGGATAATGTTACCCTGTCATTTTCTGATAGCGTTTCTTTTTTTTTTTTTTTATATTATAGCCTACCAAAGTGACTCCACCCCGCCTGATGGTAAGCAGTCAGTGGAATCCAGAAGTGGCGGCCACTATACCAAAAGCCATCGTCTTAAACTGCTGGTATAGTGGCCTCCACTATGGCGGCTGGGAATAGGGTTAGGGGAAGGGAATGAGGGAGGTGAGGAAAGAGGATAGGGGGGAAATTGGGCCTCCGGCGCTCTCACTCACCGAACGAAACGCAGTAGTACGGATACTACTACTCTTAAGTCGATCTTCTATGAGAGGGTAGTACTTCCCCGGACGATCCGGCCCATTCATGCTGAAATCAGCGTGGATCTACTACCGTAAGTTTCGATCAGTAGGTAAGTGAGACTGCCTGAAGCCCAGTTTGCTCCTCAGTTTTTTTTATATACCTTTAACTTCTTCACCCCCTTCTCCCTTTGCCTTGCCTTGCTTTACAATGCTTATGGAACACAGTCTCATAATTTTTAGTCACTACTAATTATCAAATGGGCAAGAGGTATACAAATTTACCTTCTACGTTGTACATAGAAAATCCTCACTTTAAACTTACTTAGTTTATTTAGTTTGTATATTGTATAATAATAAACATATTTTTAGAAGAAAAAAATGAAAACCGACTTCAAACAATACCTACATGTTCAATCCTTAACTAAAAAGTAGAAAATAATATATATATAGATAAGCTAGCATAGCTAAGAACATTAAAGGGGAATAAACGCAATCATTGATACCTATAATACATTACTATTTATATATTTTAATCAGTTATTTTGGAGTCGATGCCAAAAAAAAAAACATACGACCTGAATTGATAACCTCCTCCTTTTTGAAGTAGGTTAAAAATCATGTACAATCCGGTAAATAATCTCAGAGTGGAGTCACTTTGGTAGACATGTATATACAAAAAAAACAATAACGTCTTACTTTTGTATGTGCTTACCGAAATGTATATATAGTCGAATAATATTGCTTTACCACCCTAAGAGTAAATGTCGTTTGCAAATCACAAAAGAATAATGTCTATTTTTGCTTGCAAGTTACCTCAGTACAGTAACAGTGGTCACTGTCATAATGAGTCTTATAATTTTTTTATTTTAATGGAATTTTTTTCTAAAAATAATAAAGTAAATATATGTAGTCGACTATACATATTACTTTAGTTTTTAGTAATTTAGAAAAACGAGAGTAAGGACTCTAAATCAAGTGTTATAACAGTGATAATGGCCATAACGCACATACTAGGCAACATCTTGTAAATTCGCGCTGCGTCACATGTAAAGGGCAGTAGGTCACAGTGAAATTTCTCTCGGGACATTTATCTCACAAATTAGAACAGCTCCACTGGGAGACTCCTACTTACAGAAGACAGTAACAAGACTAGCTGGATAGTATAATTCTTCTACAGATTGTAGCTACGGAGTCACCACTATACCAGCTATTGCCATAATGGGTATTAGGAAGGTGTTTACGATTCATGGATTTTATAGACTGTTTACCTATTAAAAGGCAGAATGGTGTCATTTCAAAGGTAAAAGAAGAAGATCTGGGCTGCACTGCACGCGCCGCAGTCGGTTTTTGTATTGGTACTGCGGCGATTGCGGCTCGGGTAGGTGTGCGAGGTTGCATAGAATTTAATATTTACACTTGTTCATAAACACACATCACACTTCCATATTGATTGTATAGACAAATCACGTATTGTATCGAGAACATACAACAAAATTGTCAATGTAAACCTTTATCGGTGGGGCCTGGAGATCCGTTATACAGGATTTTTTCCTAGCACGGACTCCAGTCCTTCACAAAGTCACATTTTAAACTGTATATGACATGTATTGATACATCGAAACAGTACATTTGATGTATCAATTTTTGTCTTTGTGAAGTGAAAATAAATCAATTTTATTATTTATAAAGAATTCGAATGCGGCGACTGCGGCGCGTGCGGTGCGATCCAGATCTGCGTTTACCTTTAGGCTCCTTCTTGAAATGTTTATGCGCTAATCACATTTATCGACATCGATACTCGTCACATTGACGACTCTAGGCCAAATTGATATTTAAAGATTTGACCAGCAATCAAGTTTGACTGTAGTAATATTATAATGATTATCATAGAATATTTTTATAATCCAATAGTAAGAATGTGCAGAGCATATAATAAAGTAGCACGTTTAAATAAAGAAGTCGACATTTTTGACGTAAACTTCACTAGATATAAAAATATTGTATCAGGTATACTTTGTTCCGATAAGTTTCAAGTTTAGTTATAATGTAAAAATTGTTATTAAGTAAAAACCTACTTGCAATTACCCACTTGTATTCTACGCTAACGAATTTATGAATGTAAGATCTTAATAATGTTTTGCACGAGTAATCTGCTTTAATATGTTCATGCTGTGTACACTATCATAGGATTACTGTCTGGTTTATATATTATGTCCATTATTACTGCTTGCTATGTTGAGACTGTGATCTGTTTGTGTACCTATTATAAATAAATAAATAAATAAATAAATATCATAGAAGTATGGCAGCGACCGCGACGACACAATGTACTTTCATCGTTTAACAAAAATAAATTTACAAAGCTTTCTGCCGACCCCTGAGATACCATTTAAACAACACAATTTCCTACTAATCCTAATAAAACCGCCACTTGTCCGGTAATTGTAGCTCCGATTCCTGCTTAGAACCGGTTTTTCTATTTCATTTTTGACGGGAATCGCTTCATATATTTTTTTATGAAGTAATGTGAAATATAAAACTTATTATCTTTGTGTCCTGGTAGAATTGGGTGTCAGGAAAAATCCTTGGAATAATTATGTTATTTTCTATGGTGGTCGAAATGATTGTAAAGTTTATAAGGGTGGCGAAACAATAGGTCTAATTCATTTTGTGATTGGATTGTCAACTTGAAATTCACGTTTTTTTGTCATCGCGTCAATACAGGAGTACCTACCCGAAAATTATACGATTGCCGTAAAATCAGGCAGGCAATATTCTCACACACATCTGAATTTTCACGTGAACGAAGTCGCTTGCAACAGCTAGTAGTAGTACCTATGTATTTGTTTCTACACTATTATTAATGAATTGATATCAATAAATAAGTGATTCTGATGGTAAGCTGCTTTCTTACAACCTAATATAGCTTAATAATATAATAATAATATAATAATATTCTACCACATGCACACAGCGCCATTTAGCCCCAAATTAAGCAATTATATTTGCTTGTGTTATGGGTACTAAACAACTGATAGACTACTTATATACTTTTTTTTTTTGTAAATACATACATATTATAAATAAATTACACCCAGACACAGAACAAACAATCATGCTCATCACACAAAGGTTTGTCCTGGGTGGGAATCGAACCCACGACCTCCGGCTTAGCAGTCAGGGTCACTAACCACTAGACCAACAGGCCAGTCAAAGCTTGCTACTAGTATATTATTTTTACGATAAAGATATAAGAATATCGTCGTAGTTTTATTAAAGAAGGTACTTAATAAATCAATAAATTCAAAAACATACCAAAAAGCACGTATCTTAAACATACCTGCAAAAGACAAAAAGCACAATTAGTAACAACATTTAAATTTTAAACTAATATTATTACTAAACTAGCTTGCCGCGGCGCGCTTCACCCGCGTCTTTGCTTACTGCTGTGCTCCCGTCGCCAGTGCGTGATGTTACATAGCCTATAACCTTTCTCGAGAACTGGGCTATCATACGCATTCAAGAATTTTTTAAATCCGACTGATAGTTACAGAGATTAGCGCGTTTAAAGAAACTCTTCAGCTTTATATAATAGTATAGATATGTATAAGTCTAGGTGAAAATAATTTATTAACTGGTTGCCATAGCAACGGGCCTCTAACTATTAATCAAAAGAGTGAGGTCAAAAATACTTTATTTTCATGTCAAAAGATAGTTAATTGGTACTCCCGAGCTCCGAGTCGCTTAAGCATGCTCTTAGATGTTTTTCAGCGCTTAAATATTATTTATTTACTCCTGAGGCCGATGTTAAGTGGTGTATTTTGTTTGCAATAAGGTGAAATATAATTTAAAATGTCGCCATCTTGCCTTATGTACTGCGTTTTGTTTGTATGTAATAAATTGACTGGTTGTACTTGGCCCGTAGATACGCAATAGTATGCATGGTTTTAATCATGAATATGTAATTGGTTAATAATATTACAAGTATTGTATATGTCGCAGGCAAATTGTACTAATCAACCGTTTACAAACTGCCTCAGCATATTACATAATGCTGGATATGTTAGGTTAGCATTGTGTACCTAATATGGGATGTTTAAACAGGTTTATAGCAGGAACAGTTCTAATTTCTAATATTATATTGATGACAACGAGCCTTTACAAAATGCCGAAGCAGTATGTAAACGGCGGATTTATTCAATTTCTCTGCGACATATAATATATAATACTGTCGTGGTCACTTAGAACTAGAACACACAACACAATACATGCCAAGCACAAGGTTATGGGTACCAATGTAACTTTTTCTAACAGGAATCGTGAGAAAATTTCAAATCCTTTCTTTACAATGTGAAGATTAACGCTCATATTCTATAAACAAGAAATGTCTTGTGTCCTGCAGTAATAAACTAAGTCAAACATAAGTATTGATGACATGAAAAACACTAAAATATATTGTATAAATAACGCAATATGCGTTAATAGATACAAAGGCTCGGAACAAATAAGCGGTTAATCTGTGAGCCAAGGCAAAGCCCTCAGTTAACACTGGTACTCGGGAGCTATCTGGATTAAAGATAGCACGACCGCTATTTGATGCTAAAATATTTTTAAGTCACTTTTTATAATTTTTTTTAAATAAAATTTATTTTAGAAATACGAGAAATATTTATGTTATTTTTAATGTAAAGGAAATAGACGGATAGGATGTCGCTTTATGCAAACTTTCTTTTTATTTCAGTCTTTTTTTAATGATTTTAGCTACCTAAAGTGCCGTTTAGTGGTTTGTCAATAAAAAAACTAATTTCAGATTTTAATTAATTCTGTAAAAAGCTTATAAACAGTTCAAAGTTAATCTCATTTATTTCTTTAGATCATTATGATAGATAGAATTTACAAACAACCTGACGACGGTCGGAAAATTATAAGCCTATATATATAATAATACCAGCTTGTTTACTGTCCCACTGCAGGGCAAAGGCCTCTTCTCATATAGAGAAGGTATGAGCATTAATCACCACGCTTGCTCAAGGCGGATTGGCAATTTCAGACTTTTAAGTCCAGGTTTCTTCACGATGTTTTCCTTCACCGTCAGTCAGAAATATCCAAGATAAACTTAGAGAGTACATATGATTTGAAAATTCACATTGGTACTTGCCTGGATTCGAACCCACTACCTCGTGTTTACGAAGCGTGTGCCTTATCCACTGGACCAATTCGACTTTCAACGTATAACTGGGCGTTTTATTCACAAAACTGATTTTAATTACTTAACACATTGACTGCGGATCTAACATTATCAAAGAATATGCAAATTTGCGGCTCGTAACTCACGAGGCGTGTTTTCCGCACTGATGTAGCTCTCTTGAACGTCAGTGCGGCGGCACACGCGAGGCGTGTGTGGCAAAATCGCTACGAGAGTGCGGCGGCACACGCCAGGCGTGTGGGACGCATATCGCAACAGCAGTGCGGCCAACACACCTGCTGTGTTCCGTGCGGACCTGCGCGACCGATCAGTGTCGCGGCACCCTTGAGGTTGTTGTCTTCTCAAACATCACATCTATTAGATATTTATAAATACTTAAGTAGGTACTTACATAGATAACACTTTCAATAGGTACCAAGCAATTTAGGCAATAGTACCTACCGTTAAACCGAATTCATAATAAGTCGGTAAGTAGACGGGTGCATTGTAGCCAAAGTCGACAAACTGTAGCGTACCTAATACCTACCAAGCTCTCGGCTCAATTCACTTTACAACCGACGCATTAGGTAGGTACCTACCACCCGGGTTCATAATAATAATATATGGATATTGTAAGGTACCAACCTACCTTGTCGATCTAAAAACTAGAAAGCTCTGGTAGAAAGTACGTCAAAATAAACAAAATAATTAAACACATTAAAAATAAATTTACTCCTGTTTTGATATGTAATACCTATCATAAATGTCATTGTATTAGCGTAAAATCACAGATTATTGAACCTAAAATATGCTGTTTTCTATGTGTGTAAGTTTCTACGTACATAAAGATATTAAACTTTTCCTAAATACAGCTATGCACTCAGACCTACTTCCACGGTAAGTGTCACTCACTCATCTTAATACAACTTAAGTACCTACGTACTCAGTGATAATAAGATTCCAGAGCGAAGCAGTTAAACTATTTATTTAGCCGTAAGAGTGGTGGTCACGGATCATTGATTAATATGATTAAGTACCTACGTAACAAAAACACAAGTAAATATTTATTCTCTATCTAAATTTTATTTAGTACTAAATAATTGCCGCCGACATTTAGGGTGCCGCCGCCTGTGCGCCGTGCACCGTTGTGCCGCGTTACAGTCGTTACAGAAGTATCCGTAACAATTTAGTTCCGGAGAATACTCTGCAACGACCATACGCGGCCTCTTCGAGGCCGGTGCCGGCGCCGGCGACACCTCCCCAGCCTCCCCTTCGTCATCATCAGCTTTGCGCTTTGCCCTATACAATTTCATGCTGTTAGTAAGTAAATATAGTAAGTAACTTCGCCGAAACAAAAGGTGAAGATGTTTCAACTTGTTAGGATAGAAGATTTAAATTATAAATGCAAATCGGTAATCTAAAATTTCGTCATGCGATGCGAGGTACGTACCTATAGGCCTCCGAAATTTATTAAGTACCTGAATATGTAAGCACTTACAATGCACAATGCAATATTTGTAATTTTTTGGGAAGGAAGGTTACAATTTTTAACCATTAAGTAGGTAAGTACTACATAATTAATAATATAAATAATTATAGTAAAATTTTACTCACTGCGATGCTTCCATTATTTTTATGTGGCGGCAGCTGGTGGCGTATCGTCTAGTAAGAAATTATTAACGTTGCTGTTTAACCACTCGTATGCTACAATATCAGACAATAGAAATAACATTGTGTCTCGTGCAGATCTGCATCTAAGCATACGACGGGTTAAAGGTACCTACAGTATGACATTTTTGTTTTGCTATAGTCAATATTATCTAAGTCATTGACTTTCTATTTAAGATATTTCGAATAAATAGGTCTCAATCACGATGATACCTTGTTTAAAAAAAATAAGGATTTACATTATTTCATTTGTGTCAACAAAGTATCAAATTATATGCTCTAAAATAAATAAACAAATTCCCACCAAAAACAAAATGTAAAAAGTTTTGCCAAAAATGGTAACGGTAGTCGAAACCTTACACCTTAAAACATTGGCTACTAAATCATTATAGTGGTATATCATTATATTAAGATCATATTATTAAAAAAATATATATTTTGTTGAATTCTAACAATAAATTTGTTTTGATTCGTAAATTAACTGGAAATATTAGTAGGTAATCAATTGATTACGTTTGTGGCGTCATCTATCTGGCCAATGTTGAGGTACAGAAATTAACCAAGTTAAGACGTCTACGAGCTTACAGCATAGAAAACATAGATGGCGCTGAGTTAACACCTTCAATTAACTTCTATAAAAAAACACCACAAATGTATTGAAGCATGACTCGCGATATCAACATTAATTTACACATCAACTCACTATTGCCGGGCAGCAATTATATTATTGAATACTTAATAGTGCAATAATTTTAGTAACATGTTTGTAGTTAGTAAGTAGCTGTAAGTTTTAATTCTTCGAGAGAGATATTTTTAAAAATGGAAGCAAAACGTGTCGGTATGCTTTTGTTTGTTTAAATCCCTTACGTACAATATTGGTAAAAATCAAAACAAAGCTACCTATCAACTTGCTAAAACTTTCAAGATACACAAAAGGTAAATTTTTGATTAATTTTTAACCTGTATAACTTTAACTCTATAATCATAGATTTAGAGTTGTTTTAGTTTTAAGCTATTGGTACTTCCTGCTTGCTCTGCTTTAGGCAATTTGATCGTTTCAATACTATAAAATATATATTAAGTTTTAAATTTACTACCTACCTAATGAAAAATATTCATGAAAACATAAATTCGAAACACGTTTTTTACGCGACTACAGTGTCCAGTAATTCATTCGTTTGTTAAATTGTGAACATTAATAAATGGTAAATAATAATCACTTTTGATTCTAACATTGCAACTCTATGAATTTTAAAGTTATTATTTTAAGTTGGTAATTTTGTTCTCGAACTCATCAAGTCAAGTGTCAAAAACAAAAAGTTAGTTTTCTGAACTTCGCGTGGCTTACGTAGCGTAAGTATCTAAAATGTTCTGCATCTAATTTTATTTCATATTTTTAAGCTATAAATTTTCTAATTTTGATTTTGTTTGTTTCAGAGTACCTAGATTATTAAATTAGATATTATTCTACAATTACTAATGGCTGATGAAACGTAAGTAGTGCATTAATAATTCATTTATCTAAATTTATCGGTAATTTACAACGCAAGTTAATCTGTTTTCACTAGAAAGTTACCTACAAAACACTGATGATGTGATGATGTTGCCCGCCATTATGCTTATTGTTACGTCGTATTTACATGCTTGTTGGTGGTTCGATTAAGTACCTACTTAATTGTAACTGGATAGATTTTAAATGTTAAAAACCCGCTGAATGTTTGCAACTCGCTGTTGAAAACACTGGTATGAACTATGACTACATTTTTCTGATACTTTGGTATACCTATGCATGTACTTACATACGAAGGTTCTAATAAGAGACTGGTGGTGATAAGTTTGTGTGAAGTCCTTTGCTTTTTCACTAACTAACTTGTGGGTGCTATATTGGTGTGTGTTTTTTTGTGCATAACTACAGCTTTACAAACCAAAAAGCTAGAAATTATTTTGGGATCTGATTTTCCTTATCTTTGCAGTTTGAAATGAATAATTAATGTGTGTCTAATATTGCATGTGAGATAATAACTTTTATTAATTTTTATCTCATTAAATAAATAGCACTCTGACTAACTCACAAAGCTGAATATGATTATAGCTGGTTTTCATATAAATACCTATGCATGGATTGAATTTCTTTTAGATTGTCTTGGTATTGGCGCTGGTGCTGCTGGTGGCCCTGTGCTACTGATAAAGAGCCTAGGGGCGAGGAATGGGAACACATGTGAGTTACATACCTTATAAATATTTAAATTGTTAAATAGAGACAACTGTTAATTTTTGAGTAGTACTTATAGTTTATGTACTGTACTTGTTAGAATTTTTTTTTTGTTATAAGTATATCTTGTAAATCTGGTGTACAATAAAGTACCAAATAAGTAAATAATTAAAGGATAGGTAATAATGATTAAAATAATGTATAAGGGTAGACGGTTAAACAGTGGTGAAACGGAAGCCTGTCCAGCAGTGTTGCAGTAACTTTTGCGGCTGATATGATGATGAATTTATTACTGAGAATCCAAAGTAGTTTGGGCTATAGCAGCTTGATTTGTGTCATTGCTTATGTTGGTTGACAGCATCAAATACTACTCAAATTGAATGCAATACACATAAATACAAATAAATGATTATATTTTGCTGTGATCTGTTGTTCTATTTGAAGAACCATTCCATTAATTTTACTTAAATTTGTATGAGCTGCCAATTAAAATTAAAATTAATTTTTATTTACAGCCTTGGAGGGGCTGAGTTGCCAGCGGCAACTCATTGGGATAGCCCGCTGCCGCCGCCACCGTCGCCAGAGTCGCCAGAGTCGCCAGCGTTAGTGGCTACCCAGGACCGCCCGGGAGTAGTGGGGATGCGGAGCATCGGGTTCGCGCTGTGCGTGCAGCTAAACAAGTTGCTCGAGCAGCGCGATCGCGAACTGCGCACTCCACTGCTTCCGGAGCAGGTTCAGGAGCGACAGCAGCGCTGGCGGGACTCTGTCGAAACCGCTCTAGCGCGGCGCGCCGGCGCCCAGGACGCCGCTCCCAACCCAAGAAAAATTATATTAAGAAAACGCCCAAAGAAGTGAGGGGGGGCCCTTTACGGGTACAAATTATTGGGAGACCCGTAGAGAGGCTCCCCCGATTTTAATGAATTAAATTTAATATTTTTTAATAAATATGAATATTTATTTGATCCTACGATTAGGGTTAAACCACATCTGGCAACATGAAGCCGCACTTTCCTATCCCTCTATCCTATTCCGTCACTCGAGTTGTAGTAAAGCTGAAACACGTAACGGCGGTGCGTCGCCGCCGCAACGCAAGTCCGTTAAGTGTTTTGGCTCTAAGCGATCGATGATAAAGCGCGTACTCATCGATGTCGCTGACTATATCGAACAGATTCTGTATGGCAACAGCATCGCCGTACCCAGATAGGTAGGTATTACGAAAGGTAAGCATACGTTTGCTTACAGCCCGAAGATTTGTGTTAAAATGAAAGAATGTGATTTTATTTTTGTTTTATTTAAACTTTGTTTTCTTGCCCACACCCTTCCCTTTGGGCGTAGGCCACGGCACGGCTTTCGAAGTCGACTCCGCCACATACGGCCTTTTAGCAGGTCGTCGGCCGTCAATATTTATGCGATTTTCAACGTGGCTGCGCCACGTTGAAAAATCGGTCTTGCCCCCGTTGCTCGGTCCCGCCGTAGGCTCGTCTACGACCCCGACACCGCAGTTCATATTGGTAGGGGTCGCCAGGTCCTGCTGCTCTGACGGGACCCAAGCGCTCGGATTCGTATCTTCGTCGTCCCTAACATAAAATTAGAAAGACAAAGCTTCATAATAATACCATTAAAATTACTTTATGGACTGTCAGCTGTTTAGCGTGGACTAAAACGTAGGTAAGCTTTGTGATCAGTAAGAAATGAACTATACTTACATTTTTTAATATCAATTTTTTAAATGTAGGTGCTAAGTAGGTACTCAGTCAGAGTTATTGTCACGTCACTCGTGTGTACTGGCGCTCGCGCAAAACGTGCAAAAACCAATATATTTTTTATATTTTTGCTCTATGGTCACAAACTATAGTCGTGAATTCTTGGTACTTCTCTATAAAATTACAGTTTATCAGCATTATCTTGACCGGGAGTGAGCGGTCTTGACCGGGCGTGAGCGGTCTGACCGAACATCCATCGGTTGTGCCTGCTAAATTAACTAGCCGTCAATAACTACCTACGTGATTTTGAGACTCGTTCGTCAATATCGTTCCCTTAGCCCGGCCATTTTTCCCAACAAGTCACACTCTGATCTCGTATAGTTTCTTTTATTACTATTTTGCGACCTAGACATTCTGCAACCTGGACATTCTGCAATTCTAAACGTTTCATCGTTTAAGGTGCAGAATGTCCAAGTTGCAAAATGTCCAGGTCGCAAAACGTCCAGGTTGCAGAATGTCTAGGTCCCAAAATAGTAATAAAAGGTACTTTTGGATCTAAAGGAAGTATACCTTATGCTACTGAAACGAATTACATACATATTTTTGAGGTGCCTAAGAAATTTTTATTTGATTTGTGTGTATTTCGTTAGAGAGAACAGACATTCTGCTACCTGGACATTCTGTAATGTTGACCTTTTGCAACCTGTACATTTTGCAACCACTGGACATTTTGCAACTTGGATATTCTGCAACTAAACGTCTCATCTGTCACACTGTGACTGGTTGGGAAATTTTTAAACAAAATGTAAAGTTTTACTTGAGACCGACTGAAATTTTGCTATTGGTGGTAACGTAGGTCTAAAACTTTCACCATAAACTCGTAAATTGACTACAAAATTGTAGTATTGATTGTGTTGAATCATAACGTTAAAATTGTTTTGATTTGTAAATGAACTAGTAAATATTAGTAGGTAGGTAATCAATTGATTACGTTTATTAATCACAAATATATTTATTCCATATTGTAAGTATTGCCAATAATAAAATTGTCATTAATAATGAATAGGAAGGACTAGGTATTTCATGGGTATTCAATTTTAATGCCATAATTTTAGTAACAATATGTTTTTAAATAAGCCGAGTTTAAATCTTTCGAAACAGATGTTTTTAAAATCGAATATGAAGCATATCGGCATGCTATTGTTTATTCTTTTTTATGAAAACAAAAACTAATCCTTTGCGAGTTTAGCGACAGATGTTTTTAAAAAACTAAAACAATGCGTGTTGGCATGCTCTTGTCTGTTTATAATCTCTCGCGTACAATATTGGTCTAAATCAAAACAAAGCCACATATTCTACTCGCTAAAACGTTAATACCAATTTATAATCTGTGTAACTATAATACTCCCTAGTCATAGATTTAAAAGACTAGTTTTAGTCTATTGGTACTTCCTGTTTTGTTGAACGAAATTTGGTCGTTTAGATACTTCGATAAATGGTCTTATTATATCAGTTTTAAATTTACTAATGAAAAATATTCATGATAACATAAATTCGAAATAAGTTTTTTACGCGGCATCAGTATCAGGAAATTCATTCGTTTGTTAAATTGTGTGTTAATGATTTTAACTTATGATTCTTCATTGAAACTATGGATTAAAAATAGAGTAATTTATTAGGTTGGTAAAACTGTTCTCGAACTCATCATTCACTCATCAAGTGTCAAAAAGTTTTAAACAGAACAAACTTCTTCAAGTATCGTTATTCGTTCATCACTTGGCGTAGCAGTAACGTAAGTATTTAAAATGTTGTATTGCATCATAATATTTCATACTTTTGAGTAAAATTTTAAATTTTGATTTTGTTTGTTTCAGAATACATAATAATGACTGATAAAACGTAAGTAGTGCACTGTTAATAATGTTGCACCCACATTGCGCATAAATTGTTGAGTGGTATTAACATGCATATTGATGGCTCGATTGGTATCAATACCTACTTATTTACTATTTTAGAGACAGATTTTAAATGTTAAAAATGCGCTGAGTGTTTGCAACACGCTGTTTGATACACTGGTATGACGACACTTTTCTGATACTTATTTAAGTGAGTACCTATGCATGTACATAGCAAAGGTACTAATTATTAAGGGACTGGTGGTTTGTTGATGCCCTTTGCTTTTTCATCAGTGTCACTAACTTATGGGTGCTATTATGGTGTTTGTTTGTGCCTAATTCTACAGCTTTGCAAACCAAAAAGCTAAATTTTTTTTTGGGGTCTGGTTTTCTTATTATGTATGCAGTTTGAAATGAAATAATAATGTGTTTCTAATAGGTATTGCATGTGAGATCATAACTTTTTATTAGTTTTTATCTCATTAAATAAATTGCACTCTGACTAACCAACAAAGCTGAATATGATTAACTGATTGTCATTTAAATTTCTACAATATACATAGATTGAATTTCTTTCAGCTCTTATACTTTGCTGTGATCTGGTCTTCTATTTAAAGAACCATTCCATTAATTTGACTTAAATTAGTACTGCCAATTCTATTTGAAATTAATTTTTATTATTATTTACAGAAACGAAGCCTTCGAGTTGCCGCCGCGGCCGCCACTCGGGTGGCTTAAACCGCCGCCGCCGCCGCCGGAGTGGCTTAAACCGCCGCCGCCGCCGCCGGAGTGGCTTAAACCGCCGCCGCCGCCGCCGGAGTGGCTTAAACCGCCGCCGCCGCCGCCGGAGTGGCTTAAACCGCCGCCGCCGCCGCCGCCACCACCACCTTAGTGGTGGAAGTCAGCCGCCGCTGCCGCCCGAGTGGGTCAGTCCGCTGCCGCCCGAGTGGGTCAGTGCGCCGCCGCCCGAGCGGGTCAGTGCGCCGCCGCCCGAGCGGGTCAGTGCGCCGCCGCCCGAGCGGGTCAGTCCGCCACCGCCGCCGCCCGAGTGGGTCAGTCCGCCACTGCCACCGCCCGAGTGGGTCAATCCGCCACCACCGCCGCCGTAGTGGGTCAGTCCGTCGCCGCCGCCGTAGCCAGCCGCGCCATCGCCTGCTCTGGACCGCCTGGCATTGGGGAGGAGGTGCAAGCCCCTGCTGCCGGAGAAGTTCGCAGAATTACAAGCTGCGGCGGGCAGCTTTAATCCAGCCAAACCCCAAGAGTGAAGGGGAGCCCTTTACCGATACAAGAATATAGGAGATCCGTAAAGGCTTAAAGTATTGGTGTCGGTGATATATTTGAATAAACTTTTTAATTAAATAAATATTTATTAAATGAGAGTATTATGTTTATTATTTGATCCTACGATTAGGGTTGAACCATATCTGGCAACACGAAGCCGCATTTTCCTATCATTATAACCTTTTGTCACTCAGTCGCGTTTGTACCGCTTCTGTCACACATTACTAACGCGCGATAGTAGCGATGCAGACGCGCGTTTACAAAACGCGACAGCATCGCTACAGACGCCGTGTGGCGAGGCCTCTTTATTGTACTAAAATTACTAGGCGCCTACCTACCTAGATTAGATGCTACGAAAGGTAGGCATACGTTTAGTTACAACCTCAAAGTATTGTGTTAAAATTAAATGAAAGAACTTGATTTGTTTAGGTTTCTTTTATTTTAGTTTTCTTGCCTACACCCTTCCCTTTGGGCGTAGGCCACGGCGCGGCTTTACTAGGAGGCGGCGACTTCACATATAGCTTTTTAGTTGGTCGGCGGCGGTGACGGCCGTCAATAAAGATTTGACGTTGGCGTAGCCACGTTGAAAAATTGTTCTTAACCGCCTTGCTCGGTCCCGCCGTAGGCTGCTCCTCTACTTGTACCCCAACACCGCCGTCTATATCAGTGGGGGTCGCCAAGTCCTGCTGCTCCGACGGGACCGCGCTAGTGTTAGTATTTTCGTCGTCCCTAACAAAAATTAGAAAGAAAGCTTTAAAACAATACCAATGGACTGTCAGCTGTTTAGCGTGGACTAACGTAAGCTTTGTAATCAGTTATAAATGAACAATACTTACATTTTTTTTAATAATGTACCTATTACTGATAATGTGTTAATTAAAGTATTGGTACTCAATTTATTTTATGGGCGCTCGCGCAAAACGTGTCAAAACCAATTTTTTTTTTTTTATAATTTTGCTCTATGGTCACAAATTATAATCATTAACCATAATGCCTAATGTGAATTCTTGGTACTTCACTATAAAATTACAAGAATAACTTTTTTAATTTAGTAAATGAATAGCTCAGTTTATCAGCATCATCTTGACTGGGCGTGAGGGGTCTTAACTCTTGACCGCTCATCCTCCCGTTGCACCTGCTAAGTTAACCTGCCGTCAATAACTAGCTACGCGACTTTTTAAATCGCGTCGTCAATAATGTTTGCCTGTGCCGCCTAGCCCTGGCCACACTATCAGAGATTATAATGAAGATTTTTAAAAATGGCGCCCACGAGGTGGCAGCACTCAGGCGTCAGATTCAGGCACCTGCGCTTTCACATGACGCCAACTGGTAGCGAAAATTTTTCTGAACACCCTCATTCTGATATTAACACAAAAAAATGACCAAATTAGTTGCTAATTATTAGAATCATTAGTCAATAGGTTGATCAGTTATAAAAGTTTATAGGTGGCCGATTTTTTCGTCAAGTTACATATCAGTCTGGTCTTAATTTTGAAGATATAACGAGCTAGTCGAAGAGTTTACGAAAAAAATTCTATTTAAATTTCCTTAAAATATTTTTTATATTTTGAAACAAATGAGTTTTCATATCTCAATGCAATGTAATATTCTACAAAAAATGTGGACCCAGAAGGGGTGGAAGGCGCCCACTCCCCGCGCCTTCCTGTGAGTGCCGTCACCATACTTTGCACATCTCCACCACAATTAACCTATAATAATCAAACCTTAACCAAAACTAAATTAGATAAATAAAAAATCTCTATAATAGCGTATAAATCACCAAATCTTGGTGAATTATTAATTATTTAATAAATAATCAACAACAATCAACATATAATATAATCAACTAAATAAAATCAACTCTCAGATCTCCCGCCCACGCCGAATAATCTATTAAAATAATTAAAATAAAACAATCAACATTAATATAATCAACTAAATAAAATCAACTGAGACAAAACAAAACCATAAATGTAAATTTGTGACTCGTCAACGCCATCTGTAAAATAATAATATTAGTAAATAAACTTAAAATAGGTACCTATTGTAAAATTCTACAAGAAATAGACAAAAATAATCAAAAACCTAATGTTCACTGCTGATTATAGACCTCATGATAGACATTGCTTATGAAATATTACCCAGGCTTCTTACAGATACAAATAAAGCTTAATCCTTATGAAAAATGTTGATAGAAAACTTTATAAAAAAATACCTATTCACTAACTATTAATAATTTTATACCAAATTACACGTCATGCAGCAAACATAAACTACGTAGGTACCTAGGTAATATTGTGCCGAAAAGAAGAGTTACCTTTATAGTTGGCAATATTAGTACCTATGATATTCCCTAAAACATTTTAGACATAATCCAGGCTTTTTAAAACAAAGAGGACAATAAAATATGGTGGCTTTACGAATATTACGCTTGTCTAAACAATTCCTACAGTCTTTTCTTTTTGTTTTGCCATTATTATTTTTAGGCAACTCTTCCGGCAAATGGATTGGGGCTGTGTTATTTAATGACCTAGGGACATTTCTAACGTCGTTGGTCCGTCTGTTAGTGCCGTCAACATTTAGTAATTTTCTAACTACATCTAATCGGAAATCTAAAAATGACTTGACTTTGTCATTATTACCGGATACTTTCATTTGTTCATTGAACATCATGAAAGCATTCAGCATCATGACCTGCATTACGTGTAATATGATTTTCTTATACCATCTGGTAGATTTAATAACACTGGGGTAGTATGATAGCATTTGATCTTTTCTATCAACGCCTTTCATATACTTATTATATTCTACAATAACTTTCGGTTTTTGGCTAGCCTGACCGTGCCTATTCCTAAAATCAACAAAATTTGAGTGATGTTCGGTTGAAATCATCAGTACATTCCTTTTGTCCCTATAATTTGTTACGCATACGCCACGTGCATTGTACCTTGTAAGGAATGTACCTCTAGCGATTTTAGCCCTAGTTATTCCTGGATTTCTTAATCTATTTGCTCTAAGTGTACCTGTAAGATACGTGCGTTTTGCTAATAACTTTTCTGCTAATGTTACACTATTATAAAAATTGTCAGTATAAAGAGAATGTCCCGCGTAAAGGTAATCTTCCATAAGCATCATCACCACTTTATCAGCATGACCTTTACCCTGAAGCTCAATGTCATGTGATCCACAATACATATGCATTTTTTGCGTAATGCCATTGGTATCTGTAAGCACATACATTTTAATGCCATACTTATGCCTTTTACCTTTGATATATTGCCTAATTTTCAAGCGACCTCGCCAAAGAATTACACTTTCATCAATAGTCAAATTTTTAGGAGGGCTTACTAGAGTTTTCATGAGTGCGTTAAAAAAACATATTATAGGTTTAGCAAATCGACTAGGATCAGAATTGCTATATACAACTGAATCAACAAAAGTTAAGTTACGAAGAATTAACAGAAAACGGTCCCGGGACATAAACTGGCCAAAATTCAAGCTAAACAAAACATCGGTATTCCAATAATCATTGATCCTATTCAATCGTATGTGACCCATATGAAATATTAACGCAATGAATACACGAATTTCTTCAACGTTACTATCTTTCCAATTTAAGGCTCTACTCTTGGGAAGATCGCTTTCCAACATCATGCGCAAGCCATGCGAATTAATGCTAGAAACTAACATCGTCAAAAAAGTAGTGTTAAAAAAAAGATAAAAAAAATCAATAGGGGACTCAGCTGGACCAATATTGAAATGACCAATATTGGTGAAGGGCAATGTTTGCAGGGAACCGCCTTCTGTCCATCCTTCAGACTCTTCTTGTCTAGACTCCTCTTGGTCAGGAATGGATCCTTCTTCTTCTTCTTCGGAAGAAGATGAAGAAGAATTGGCTGCTTCTTCCCTATATAATTTATAGATTTAAAAAAATAGACTAGGATATTCTAAAACTTATGTAGTACCTTCATGTATTTTTGTGACTTAAAATTTTTTTACAGATTTTTTATTCAACTTGTGCTGTTTGATTGATTATTTGTGAAAACAAATTTATTCTAAATTAGGAAAACCTAGTTTGGCCAGTATCAGTTTTAAATATCAGTAAGTATACTATAGATACCTAACTATCACAAGAGGAAATAAAATAATTTGTTAGGTACTTACACATCAGTATCAGCAAACATCTCAGCTAGTCGAATAGAAACCTCGTCGGCGGACATGGTTATTATCCACTGCACTCACAACACTTGATCACTGTACGAAATACGGAAGCACACTGATTTCAGTGTGAGAAGTTGCTTACCCAATAGCTATTCCAACAGAAGTATTACAACTAATTATCAACACTGTCGTAAAGGATTAGTTAAACCTATTGATAAATTTACTTTTGTAGTTAGTAGTTATTAGAAAAGTTTTCAGAATATACTTACCATTGGTAGATTACTTATTGTTTTAAATCCTAAGCTCTGCCGACAAAGAATACATGAGGCAATATTTTTTGTTTACTAAGTACAAACTTAAATCTCATTGTTAGATTCGCATTTGTTACTAGTGAATGGTTTCAAGGCAGGTAGGTACCATATAATTTATTGCTCTAAATCCTAAGGCTCTGCTGATAATATTTTTTGTTTACTACATATTCTCATTGTTAGATTTACCATTGTTTCTACTCAGTAGTTATTAGAGAATGGTTTTAAAATATACTTATACCTACCATAATTTATTAGTCTAATTTCTAAGCTCTGCCGACAAAGAAGGAGCTATAAACAAAAGAGTTGACAACAAATACTTCTAGTCGAAATATTTAAAAAGTTCACTTTCAAATATTATGGGTTAGAATATTAGACATAGTAACAATATAATACCTAAATATGATTTTATTTTATGTATGTACTAATTTATTTATTTGACAACAGAATAAACTGTTGCTTCTGTAATAAAACTAAAATAATAATATAAAAGGGGAATACAAAAATGAAACAAATAATTATATTTACAAGTTCATTTATTCTTTGGGAGCCCTGGTGAGAATTCACCAGGGCTCCCCATAATCAAGCCGCTCCTGGAGCCATTGCACCAATGGTGTTGGTTGTGCCAGCGGCCTCCACCCATGACTGAAAAAAAAACACAAATCTAAAATCCATCTCATACAATTGAACCAACTACACAAGCACTATTAGCATTGTGGTTTTTATAAAATATCCTAAACATTTACATGATCATATAATATATGTGATTAGTGATTACTGATCTTAATTATCAGGCTAACTATATAACCATAATTATAATCCTCATGTGGTGGCTGAACCACACTATCTAAAAGTACCTAATATAAATTTACCTCATATCCATATACTCTTCATAGAGTACAGGTGGAGAGGGCAGTCGATAAACGACTAAGCCCAGCTCCTGCACCTCTTCCCTGAGCTCCGCCAGCATTCTGATATTCTGATCAAAACATACAAATATATTTATTTATCGGAATAAATAATAATTGTTATTCTATAGTGCCAGTGGGCAGAAACTGAACAGTGCAGAGGCTATTCAAATAAGTACCTAAATGATTTATTGTAGACAAGAAAATAAATGTTAAGTACCTACATTAGAATGTTTTGTTTGCTGAGCTTGCAACAACTAATGATTTATGACTGAACATTGTTATAAATACTAGCATTTCATAAAACATTAAGTAAGTACATTTTTGTTTATGTACCTACACCACATTTACATTGCTTATTATTTACCATTATTTATAAAATCTATCTACAATTTGCATTCAATTTGTTCACTAATATGATATATGCATAGGTACCAAATTGATATATGTTATAAATGATACATACCTCTTCAACCAACACCCGGAGCTTCGCAATCTCCCGGGCCTCCTGGCTTAATTCAACGATTGTCTCATAGGGACTGAAACAACAACAAACAGAAAATATGTTACAGGCAATATTTAATGAAGGCTTGTAGAAGTCATAGCAATTATAACAAACAAATGTAATGCTTATCTTACTTTTCTGTGCCGCCGCAGCAACAACAGGCCCGGAAGACACGTCGGCCCCAGGAGCGGACATTATATTTTAATAATCTGCTCCTGAAATAGAATCATTATTTAAATAAAATACAAAAACAATAATAATTAAATATGAAAAGTGAAATAATATACGAAACTTACATTTTACACTGTACGCCGGTCGGATCGGATTACAAATTGACAGTCTTGAGTGACTGACCCGCCAAATTTGGCAAGTTTTAGAAAAAAATTACGTCATTCCACCTGTCAGTGTCAGATATTTTTCTTGAGGGGTTAAAACTAAAACTTCACTTTATAAAAAGTCGAATTTATTATTTTAAAAATTTTGTATTATTTTAGTCATGATTAATTATATAAGTAGGAAATTTGTAATGAAAAAAAATTGTCTCATCTACCACTACTGAGACAATTTTTTTTCATTAGAAATTTTAACAAACAATAGATTTTCGGCGCAAAGGCACCGAAAATCTATTGTCTATTGTAATGTTTTACATAAAAATAAAACCTCACGAAACGATTGTTCAATAATTTTAAACTTAACATATCCGTATTTTTTTAACGAACAGAAGTTTACAAAGGATCCCGACAATATTTTAAATTTATTGTTTTTGAACAAAGAATACAAATACAATGGTTAATGTTTAAGGTGTTTAGATCCATCTGGATCCATGCGTCGACGATTAGAAGTAGGTAGGTACCTTAGCGACACAATAAAATAGTTGTATTGTACCTTACCATCAAAATATAACTTGAAACCCTAAGTATTAAGTACCTTGAGTACATTAAGATATTAAACACACACTGTGTGTATTTGCCGTATAGTTGTTGCAATATAAAAAAACACGCATGTGTGTTTGCCCGCACTGGCGTATCGCCGCAAAAATCGCGCCTGGCGTGTTTCGCCGCACCTTCGATACAAATATTTGTAAAACACAGCATGTGTGTGCGAGCCGCTAATCTGCTACGCGATTTTAAACACAATGTGTTTGATTACAGCAGTCAATGTGTTAAAAAGTTAACATGTCTAGTCTACAGTTGGTCCAACATCATATTAATTTCTTTGAGGACAGGCTTACGTAATTATATCAGTGGCCATATCTTCAGAGTAGTAATAAATACAAACTAATCCATCTAAATTAATCGTCTATTAACTTTAAATAATTCTTCAACAAAAATAAATTACAAACAATTTGTATTCTAAAGCTAGATGCACAATAGATGAATTCAATATAAGTTTTGAGATATAAAAATTCAAGCCGGTATTTCTGTTTAAAGTCAAGTTGAATCTTGGCCGCACGACAAGTATTTTAGAAACATACCAACATTGGACGTTCAAGTTTCAAGTTTTAACTGCTATTGTGCATCTTTATTTTTAGTTGTTGCTTGAAATATTTAAAGGATCCTGTATTATCGCACAATTAATGAAATATAAAAAGTTTAAGTAACAAGACGGTAAGCTTGTGCCACAGGCGGATAAACAAGGAAAAGTAGACGTTAAAAAGTGTTATTCAGTACGATGGCGTATTGTTACTAAAATAGAAAAAGTTGTAGTTAAACGACGAAGCAATTCAATGAAAAGTTCAAAGACCTTACAGATAAGAAATGAGTATTGATATATAAGATAGAATTAAAATTATTAGATCCATGTTTCCTTTTGGCGTTTTTCTTATCTGGTATTACTAACCAAGCTAAAATTACATGACAAAAAACGAATACTGTTGCCTACACGTTTTTAAACTTACAAAAAATGCGGCACAGTTAGCCATAAACATCAAATCATCACGACTACAATAAATAAAAAACATACAGATGGCGCTTCCTGCTTCTTAGTTCGATATTTAAAATAGACATACGATATTCCTCATCTTTTATATCTATAAAACTTATAACATCAAAACTCGCACGTGTACTCTCGGCCAATCACGGACACCAAGCGTTTTCTTTTTAATTTATCTCAAAAGAATTGGCCAGAGTCCTCGTAATTACTTACTCATTCGTCTGTTTTGAATCTTTCGGCGACATTTCGGGACCAGGTTTAACTTCGAAAATCCTGAACCACATTCATATTTTTTATTTTTATTTTTTGTGATGATATTTTTTTTCGAGTTAACATTGCTTTGATATTTGATGTACACAGGTTTGGTGAAGTTTAATCAAGGCTTGGAAAAAAAAATGCCTACATCTAAGATTTATGATGTAAAGATGAAAGAAATTTATTGCTGGCACTTCTAATCTATTAAATAATACTGTGTTTTTATATTTTTCTTCTGTCTTTGCCTTATCTATTTATAGTTTTTTTCTATTTATTAAATACAATTGTGTATATTTTTACCTGATATTTAAAAATCTACATTCACATTGTAACTATTAAGTATAAAATAACCCTGTGCCTGCCGCATTGAGACCGCACATCGACGAAACGGGCCGCTCCGACCGCGCTCTAATGAAGCCACCAATGTGAGGTTGTAATCACGCCGCATTTGTGCCCCGCGTACCATTTAACACACACAAACTAGAAGCAGTGTATGGAAAAATTAAAGAGCACCATTATAATTTTGATTGAGAAGGATTATTATAAATTACAGCCATATACAGAAATACTTATATGTAAAATATAATTAGCCACAGAATTAGTTTAGTGAATGGAGTTTTCAATCGTCCATTATTGGATGTTAAGCTTCTCACAAATGTAAAAAATTTGATCCAGCCCTAACGAAATCCTCGTAAAGTATTTACACTGTTTACAGTCTTGAAACGATTTATAATAGACTGTAACAAACTAGTGTTTACAAAAGCAATTAAAAACTCAGTCGAACTGCTCCATTATTTTTCAGAATGTTTTAAACTTAACATTTTTAACAGATATATTCACTGATAACTGCAGATTGAAAACCAACCGATGTTTTAATTTTATTTCATTAACTGTTCTGTTGATTTTCATTGGGTACATTTATATATTTGAATGTATGTTTTCAATGCAACCAAATAAATTCTAAAGAGTTTAAACTAAAATAATCTAACATAGAACTTTTTAAGGTAAAATTTTTAAGAATTCAAATCGGTCATGCGGACTATTTAATACAAAAAATTTGCTCCTGCTTGAGAATTCACAGTGCAGGATTGCCAAGATAAAAGCCCTTGTTCTCAGCTGGGTATAATCCTTGGAGTCAGGCGGGTGCACCGGGATCCTGGCGAGGCAATTACTTGTATTTTATATTGCATTGCAGGTCCTCTCTGATTATTATTTGCATTATCATAATTGCACTAAGACTCTTTTGAGACTATAGAGTCGAGTCAAGTAACAGTAAAACTTTTAAATTCACATAGAATATTCCAAGTTTGCTTTAAATGTTACTAAAGTAAAACATCGTTAATATATATATAATCTTCACTTGAAAATGAAAATGAATGAAAATGAAAATGAAAATGAAAATTTATTTATTCACATATTAACACTTATGAACGTCAAAGTTTACAAAATGTCAGCAAATTAACCTACAGCCAGTTCGCTGACGAAGTAGAGCCATGAGAACTGGCAAAACTCAGGCCACTCTTTTTAATCGCCAGGTTATTACAATTTTTGTAAGTTACAATTTCAAGTAGCATGCAAAGTGACACAGGCAATACACTTAACTCTATAGGTAATAATTACAGCTTTCTATGTTGTAAAGAAAAATTAAAAAGTAAAATGTGGGCTTTACAGGCTGCCTCAATTTGCATATTGCTACAAAAGGTAAAGATAACATGTGAACTGTGGTAAATGTTTCTATGTAGGTATTGTATAAACTGTTAATATTTGTTATAAGTATAAAGTAAGATGAACTTAATTTAATTTACCACAGGAGTTCACAATGTACCTCTATTTCACAAATCACAATGTATAATTTTAACAATACTTGTAATAAGTAGTCTGAAATTACCAAGGCAAAAATTGTAAAAAATAAATGTACATATTTGAAGAGACCTTTGTTCTATAGTGAGATAATAAAAATAAAAAAAAAAATCTACATTTAACCGGTCGGAAGTTAATTAAATACGTAATTCACGTAATATGGACAAATTTTGTGCACAATTCGGCTTTATATACAATTAAAATATGTAATTAAAACGTTGAGATAGAAGAATAAACTTGTAATCTAATATGTACCAAGTTATTACTCGTGTAAATTTTACAACATGCACATGAAACGCAAAAGTTTAAAGTTAAATTAATCGTTTTTAAAAACCGATCGTGTGCTCAACATAAAAGTTGTCCAAAAAATTAAGTTAGCTATCCAAAAAGGGACGTTGTTTTATTTAATACAGTCTCTTTGACTACAGATAAAACTGGTCAACAAACGGCCTCTATATTATTGGCTTAACTTTGCTGAAATAAATGTACTCGTATATTGGAATTTGTTGTCACAAAGGAAAAAATATAAAACGTTACATGTTGCCGAAATTTCACATACGGTCCTACACCGCAACTATCAGGTCTTTTAAGCCCCGGTGTTGTAGTGTGGTGTCAACCCTCGGCGGCGAGCGAGCCACAACCGCGTATCGGCGCGCGGGCCGCAACGACCGTTCGCTAATTAACCACAAACAAAAGGTCCCCATTACTCACCACCGCATCCCTCCTTAATTTTATTCAACTTTTATAATAAAACACGCCATTTTATTTTGCGGCTACATTTTATTGTTCGCGTTATTTTGAGTTACGTTGAAATTTGAATTGTTTGAATGCTTACCAAGTTTAAAAGTGATAATAACTTATATTATAAATAATATACGTGTCAATAATAAAAGCTACTTATAATAAAGTAATGACGGTCTCAAAGTCAAAGTCAAGGGCATTTATTCATTTAGGTTAATTGAATTAACACTTATGAACGTTAAATTACAAAATCTCACCAGGTTATTAAAATTTTTTATAAGTCTGTCATGTGGTTAGTGTATAGGTTAGGGAACACGAATTTGTAAGTTCGATGACGGGTAAGCACCAATTTCATTTTTATAAACTTTGTGACATTACCTTGGATATGACCTTGAATATGACTTGTTTTCTCGCTGAAAAACTCCTGACAAGTCGTCGTCGTGTAATAAATATAAGTCTGAAATTACTAATTCGATTTGTGCTTTTACGCTCTACAATGCAGAACGAAGAATATTCTAATATCCCGTGAAACTCTTTCTATTTTAAGAGTCCATTCCTAATGTAATATGATATAAGAAGTGGACAGTCATATCTTTAATTCCGTCAGGCTGAACCTGATATTGAACCGGGCACATCTGTTACAGGATCGATAATAGAACCTTCTGTGAATGGCTGGTATAAAGGCCGGCCGGTTTCTAAAGGGGCCGTGTAATCTCTTGAATGATTGAACCTGATGACCGGAGCCGTGTACCACAATATTTATGTGGATACCCTTTCTTGTGGACGTATTGTTAAGCTTTTGAGTCAGTACACAAGAAGCAAAATAAGTTGTATGTGCTGATTAAATTTCTATAGCGAATAAATTGTCCGAAATATTGTACAACTCTTGCCATGGGATTCATATTTGTTCTGTATTTATAAACGCCATCAAAAAAGGCAATAAAGATAAAACTTTGCAAGTTTGTAATTTAAAGGCAGAAGATACCAGCATTTTTCGTATAAGTTTATTAATGTCATTCCGTTACGTCTTTCAGTTTGCATAAATTTTACAAGGTCTAAGATTTAAGGGCGTTCCGTCACATATGACCTTGAGCGTTTCGCTTCCTCACCACCCCGCGCCTCACCCGAAAAAAACATTGCGTGCGAGTCCGCCCTCTAGCGGCAAGTAGCAGTAGCTCAACTATAAGACAATGACCTTACTTGTCCGAAACCGCAGAGCTAAAATCTGATAGACGCGAAAATAATGAATTATTTTTTTAGTATCTTTTATTATTTCGTTTAGTAAGTATGTATATTTTTTAGTATATATTATTTATATATTTATTATTTATATAGTAGCGAAAGCAAAGATGAGTGTTTAGAATCATTACGTTTGTTAAATATGTAGTAGAAATAAAAATAACTACTGTGGGTTAAACCAATAAACTCAAAACCCAGCTCTGCCGTGGTATAACTAAAATGCCGTTAACTGCCAAAGTCGAGTTTTGAGTAAACACTCAAAAAACGCGGCAAAAATTGAAACCGTTGTCACTTACAAATGACAACAATTATTTGAGATTTAAAGGTACCAAGATATAGATCAAATGAAATACTTTCAATTTATTCTCCTGTCAGTTTGTAAATATAATTAAATTTTATAATAAAACGTGTTTTTGCGTTTTAGTATACCATTGGTGTTACAAAAATCTAATAGATCAGCAGCTAAAATGCCACTACGCTTAGCGTAACGGCATTTTAGTGTCTCTATTTCATAAAAAATATTGTTTGTTAAAAACCTAAAAAACAAAAGAACTTAATTGTAACTAAAATGTCGGTATAGCACATAATGTCAATTTAGCTTATCATTAATACTTGTGGAACTACCTCATGTTAAACTTGTGTGGTTAACGTCCGTTCACTGCTTTTAAGTCTGGTAGTCTATAAATGTGTTTAAATAAGAGTACAAAACTTGATTCATTGTTACACTTAAACGCGGTTAAACTTAAAACCTTATAGTTTAACGGCATTTTAACGCAACAGAATTATAAAGTATTAGATCATTATCGATCAAACTGAAGTTAAAAGTTATTAAAATACACTCATTTTTTAAACTTACAACTAACACAAAACTTCCCTTAAAACAAGATTATAGGTATCACATCAATTATTATAAATTTAAAACATGGTTTTCATAAAATTTAAATTGACTTACAAACCACTTTATAATAAAAACAAATGTAGATACTAATAATAAAAATCACAAGTAAGTTTAACTTACACTTTAAACTAATAAGCATAAAAAAACAATTGGACCTACTTATGCAAAAAGGAACCAATCCACACATATGCCAAAATTTAGATAATTAAACAAAAAGCATAAAATGCACCTTATAACTATAATATAATAATAATATTCTACCACATTCACACAGAGCCATCTCAGCCCCAAATTAAGCAATTATATTTGCTTGTGTTATGGGTACTAAACAACTGATATACTACTTATATACTTTTTTTTTTTGTAAATACATACATATTATAGACTAGCTGTTGCCCGCGACTTCGTTCGCGTGAAAATTCAGACGGGTGCCAGATTTTACGGCAATCGTACATTGTATCAGTAATAAATATCAGTATTAATCATCTCTATGGCGAATCCCATTTAAACCCGCTACCGCTAAAACTGATGAACCACTTTCACACAAACTTCGACTCTTATTTGCTCACTTAATAAGGGTAGTTTCTGAATATTAAAAAAAGAGTATTTTCTAGTAATTTGGTAATCCTACTATAAAAACTATAGAAGTTTCATACAAACTTTGTCACCCCTTTATACACCCATAGAGGATGGATTTTGCAAAATCCCGTCTAAGTGAGCACCTATATCCTAATAGGAACGATCATGCAAAGTTTAAGATTCCTAGCACTATTGTTTCTGAGATTTCGTGATGAGTGAGTGAGTGACCTTTTGCTTTTATGTATATAGACCTATAGACATTTTTATATTGTTTAAATACTGTTTTCCATAGTATTTTTAATCTCCCATTCATACAAACCCTCTTTCACCTAAAGATATCCCTCGTAAAAAAAAAATACAATACACAAAGGCAAATATTTACTACAATAACTTTTCCCTTCCCCTCCTTCCCTATCGCCCTTTTTCTCCACACTCCACAGTTTCCGCTTCTCTCCTCACCTCCCTCTTCTCCTCTTCACCTCCTTCAGCATCCCTTGCCCCTCCTCGAGCATCTCTTGCCCTTTCCTCCACTTCTCTCTACCTTGCCTCCTCGCTTTCGCCTCTCTTCTCTAGCACTTCCCCATTTCTTCTACTTCGTTCCCCTCATTTTCTTCTCCCTTCTTATCACTTCTTATCCCTTTCCCTCCATTCGAGAACTTCCTTTTCTTGTCCCTCCCTCCTCTCTTCCTCTCCCATCTCCCTCACTTCCCCTTCACTTTTCTCTCATTTCCTCCTCATTTACTCCTCACTTTTCCCTCACTCCTCACTTCTTCCTCACTTCCCCCTCACTTTCCCCTCACTTCCACTCACTTCCCCTCACTTCCACTCACTTCCCCTCACTTCTAACTTCCCCTAACTTCCCCCTCACTACTCCCGCACTTCCACCTCACTTCTCCCTCACTTCCCCTAACTTCCCCGTCACTTTCTCCTCACTTCCCTCACTTTCCTCTCACATTCCCCTCACTTTCTTTTCACTTCTCCCTCGCTTCTCCCTGGCTTTCCCTTGACTCCCCCTGACTTCTCCCTGACTTTTGGTACTTTTGTAGCAATATGCAAATTGAGGCAGCCTGTAAAGCACGCATTTTACTTTTTATTTTTTCTTTGCAACATAGAAAGCTGTAAGTATTTAATTACCTATAGAGTTAAGTGTATTGCCTGTGTCACTTTGCATGCTACTTGAAACTGTAACTTACAAAAATTGTAATAACCTGGCGATTAAAATGAGTGGCCTGAGTTTCTTGCCAGTTCTTCTCATGGCTCTACTTTGTCAGCGAACTGGTTGTAGGTTAATTTGCTGACATTTTGTAAACTTTGACGTTCATAAGTGTTAATTTAATTAACCTATATGAATTTAAGAAACATATTTTCATTTTCCTTATTTATTTTCGGTTCATCTGGATATCACAAATATAACTTCAGTAAATCGTTCTGTATATTGTATAACCAGCAAAAATTTTACGGAAGTAGATCTTTTAGAATAAGCGGGACGGTTTTTCTGGAGATGTACATAACGACGTAAAGTGTAAGTTTTGTCTGTAAGTCAGTGGTCCGAAGGCATAGTTACCTCCTCGGTCCTCTTTATTTCCTTTTTCTCCCACAGTATTTTTACTCTGTATGGCCACCACTGCACTGAATTTGAAACAGCACCATTCACCAGCAAAACTGAATTCAAATGACGGAGCTGATAAGGATTTTCAGTTACACATGCTTTAAACAAAGCGTCATCATTCCTATGTGTATATCATTATTTCTATAGAAATTGATATTTTTCAATGTACCCTATCAAAATTCAAGGATGTTGCACAAAAATGTATAGTATTGGATAAGTAGATATATTTATTTAGTAATTAGTGTTTTTAATTTTAGGTTTTTTATGATATCGTATTGGATTTTTATCTGTAATGATATTGTAAATACTTTTTCAATAAATAAATAAATAAATAAATAAATGTTGATTATCTTCTAGTAAGTGCCCGTACGTAAGGTACACAATATCATGTACCCTTAGCAAAATAAGTAACACGAACAATTGCCAAAGTAGACGCATTGTATGGGTACAATGCGTCTACTTTGGCAATTGTATCACTCAAACAGTGGGCTGTTTGGATTTGGATGTACCGTGAAAATTACCTCGCTAGAGATTCATTATAAGTATAGATTACTTCAATATGTACATACAAATATATGTGTACATACATATATTTGTATGTACGTACATATTGTAGTATTGTAAATGTATAATATTTGCATTATATTATACATTTACAATACTACAATATGTAATATCTATATAATCGTAATGTAATATTATCGCTAAGTAACGGATCCATGCGGACGACGTCACGGGGTAGTTTTACAGTACATACACTTATAATATAATATAATAAAGATACATACATACATACATACATAGAGTGCTAAAACATAATTCTTTTGCCTTTACCTAGTTAGGTAAAGACTGTACAAAAAAGAGTAGAATTCTTTATACTGTGCCACCGTGCCGGGTCTATTACTTTCTACATACACCTATCACTCGAAAAATACGGTATTAGTTTTGTTATGTCCAGTAGGCACTCAACAATATATTATTTAATTTTAGGATTAAAAATTCATATAGTACGATAATAAAGGAACAGAGAGTAGGATTTTTAATTTACCTAATTGTGATAATTTCACAGTCTTCAAATATTTTAGTTTGGTTAGAGACTAAGACGTTTTGTAAAGCCTTTTTTCTTCCTTTCTTGCAATCAAATAAATAAATCAAAATAAGATGCATTGAAAGTAGAAGGGTAGGTATTTACTTTAGCCTAGTATCTTATCACTGATTTTATCAGCTCATGAAAAAAATCTAACGAGGTAAATACTTGAATATTTTATCGGTATTACTTACCGATAGAATATTCAAGTACACACCGTATGTATATATAGAATGTATAGGTATTTATGCTCGTGCAAGATAACGTAGATAGTTAGGTAGCTAACAGCAGCGTGTATGGTTGTTTTGTGTAGGTACCTAACTAGGTCGCAAACCGACGCATGTCACGTATAATCATTGTAATTTGAGTTCTATGCTAGTTGTACGAACGACGCCGACGTTCGTGTTCCGACCGAAGCACCTCGTACCTACGCCGGCGTCGCCGTCGTCGCGTCGCGTCGGTCGGAATCGGAAAGCGCCCTTGCAACATGAGTAAATATCCAAGTTAGATATTTTACTCATGTGCCCACCTACCACACACCTAGTTCGAAATGATAGTAGACATAGACAATATTGTAGCAAGCTCATATTCATACCCCTAGGGTATATAACAGCAGGAATTTACTGATTCTTGAGGCCCGGTGTTGCCTTGATCTTATCACGAGCGACAATAGGCTCACCACCTGTTACCTAGTTTACGTGGAACTAAACATAATTAAAGGATATCCTAGGTAAGTATCTCAAAGAAGGTATTTTACTAAAAATATGAAGGTAGGTATATACCTACTTACAGGATATTCATGTGTTGAATCTTTTGCATTTGTATTTGTTTCAGTCGTGAAATTTTAGTCATTTTGATGAAAAATAATAATAAATGTAGGTAAATACCTACGTATTTAATACACTAAAAAAATCTAAATAACTAATCTAATTTATTTGCAACACTAAATCTATCCACACAATATTTTTTTTTGATATTATTTATTTGCAATTATTGAATTACGTAAATAATTTTTAAAAAAACCGCATACGTCCGTCCGTCAGAAGTGCTTGCGCCGCTCTGCCGTTCTGCCTCCCGTCGCCCGCGCAGAGCCCCTGCGACGCTGATTCAGCCAAATTATCAATAACTATTGAAACATTATCCTAATAAATGAAATAAACCTACAGAGTTGACATTTGGTTTATTCCGGTTGATTCAATATAACTTTTATATTTATAACTATAGTAATTACAAAGTAATATTTCGAAATAAGTGAAATCACGTTGTTTTAATATCGTTGGTATAAGTTATATAATCAATTATTGTAAATAATTCTTCTACTATTCTAAAGTTCATGAATCAAAGTATATTGTTGGCAAAAAAAAAAGAATAAATAGCATTAGAATCTACTCAATTATCGAGATGAAAGTCGCGGATTTCGTCGAAATTTCGTCGGAACCACCTTAACTAGTGAACGTCATAATAATAGTACTTGATCAGGTTTTTATCCTCTTATATACTGTAATAGACCATTCTAATAATGTAAATATGTAACAAGATATTCAAATCAAAATCTGAACCAGTTAAACGTTTTATTCACCAAATGAGTGACTTTAATACCGACAGCGAGAAATACAATTAAATCAGAGCGAAGCCAGCTAGTTGAAAATAAATTAATAATATCATAGATCTAATTATATAACGCTGAGAGTAAATTGTGGAACAATCGTATGATTTTAATTACATCGCCCCTCGGCACAGAGGGAATTATAATTCATGGCGGTGTGTAAGTGAGCGAATGTAAATATCTGAGGTGTCTGTAACCGTTATACATTGGTTTTTGTTTAAAAATGTCCTTAAATAGAGTGTTAATAAAACGAACGAAAATACTACTTTGAATGTATAAAAGGAAATATTTTTTTAATAGCTCAATTGCTTTCATGTAATAATAGTTTTTAAAGGCTTGTTTTGTGCAATATTTAGAGAACACATTTAGGTCCATAGTTAAACTATTACCACTATCTGATTAGCCGTAATATTTTGCCATTGACAAAAAAATGTTACACCAATATTCTTCAAACCATTTAAGTGTTTGAAATGCTATTTTTATCCGACGACGAAAATTTTAAAAATCTCATTGAGTATTTAGAAGCTAACAGTAACCAGTTTTAACAGAAATTTGTCAGCCATTCAAATGAAATACTAAGAATAAACTGAACAATAGTTAACAATAACGTCCAGTACTATCTACTCGGATGTTGCATACAAAGTGGCTGCATTAAACCAACGCTTGATTTTATTCATACAACTCCTGCATTTAATTCATTTAAATTTTCTGTTCACCGCAGACGACAATTTTATTAATAACTGCGGATATATTTTACTCTTCGCGTTTTAGGGTTAAGTATAGTTCCACTTTAGATTTTTTTTATTTGATTTAGAAACCTAGTTCAAATTGAAATTAAGTTCAGAATTTTTGATTCTTCATTGTTTTACATGTGATTCTGCATTATCTAAGTATTATAATAATACTCTTAAAATAAATGGACACATACCAAAATTCGAAACTTGTTCAACTATTTAAGTATTTTTTGCATGTTTCATCAATAAAAATATTTAATATATACTTATAAATAAAACTAATTATTTTACCTTGTCATTTAACTGTATCTGTGCATTACGATAACATCACGTTCGGTCATCGGGTAATTATAAAATACCAGTTCACGTTTAACAATAACTAAATTAAACTAAATGAACATATTTAAATTAAATTTGTATAAAATAATTTCAATTCCACACATAATTCGAATAAAGTATAAGTTTAATTTATATTTGAAACGGCACTGCCATTTTAAACAGAATGCAACACCTGCATTAAACGAGTAGTCTCAAATAGAATTACAATTAAACATGTATATGTATTGACGACCTTATAAGGGTGGCGGGCTATCAATGGATAGGGGAGGTTCACGGCCGGTGAAGGTGGCGAAAATTGGGGAAGGCCCGTGGCCAGCAGTGTACGTCTACAGGCTTATATGATGATGTATCTTTAGATAGTATAAAGCAAAGTCATTGTATTGTTCTGCCTTTTTCTCTACTAACTTCTTCATAAGCACTAAACGAAATTCAATACAGCTTTCACTATAATACATAGAATGTTTCTTTCGGGAGGTTTATTATAATACATGCGTATTATAGTAAACTGAAGATTTCAAAGAATAATAATTATGTTGAAAATATATAATAGTGAACCCTAAGCCAGGGCAGGTCGCTAGTCTTACTAATATTATAAATGCGAACGTTTGTGTTTGTAAGTGTTTGTTTGTTACCACTCAGCGCCTAACCGGCTAAAACGATTTCGATTAAAATTGGTATGTAGATAGATTCGGTGCCTTAGACGGACTTTTGTCCCAAATCAATCTAGTGCCCGAGGGAGGTAAAACACATTTTAGGCGCGGCCGAAGCCGTGGAACTCAGCTAGTCTTAAATAAATAATACCAAACAAAGCATTAGTAATCGATCTCACACCTGAATACAGTAATAGTAATTTTAATATCGCAATTAAAAAGATTAATACAACCATAAAACGAAAAGGCTATTGTTCCACAAACCATTAAAATTATCTACATTGAAAAGCTGACCAGGCTTTAACGATTATATTATCATGACATGACCAAATTGGATCAACAGGGTCACTTTGACCCTAAAATATTATCGCAGTTACATTGGTAATCGACAAGCGTCACATAATAACCCAGCCAGATCTAAAAGGGTCCGTGTAATGGAGCAATTGTCGGTTAATTACGCGTGTTGGGCTTGAAAGACCCACCCACTTTTTGTAAGGGTTATTGTCGTACGACTAGTGGGTAATAGTGATATCTAGGCTTTTAAATGTGTGAAATATGATTACAACTAAGAATTAATAATGCTTTAATTTTTCGTATTTTTATTATTAGAGCATGTTACTACTATATAATTTTGATCCTAAGACTTTTAAAATAGACGTGAAAAGAATTTAACAAAGCCATGTCATATAATTGCTTGATACCGTACTCACAACTGGACTTCACACCTCTGTAGCGGCTTAAAGAATGCGGCGTAGAGTCATTTTAGTTAACAAATATAAAAACAAACTGGGTTAGTCTCCGGGGAAATTATTGACCAAAGTATATACAAACTATGAATTGTACAGATGTTGATTTGAAGAATATTCTTTTGTTTGTTAGTTGAGACAACTGACACTCAAGAAAACAAGTCTTGTTCGTCGCACTCAGCAAGGAAACAAATATCGAACACAAGATTTCGACTATTTTGAATTTTAAAATACACATTCCTTATTAAATATTCTTCTAAACACGGTAATAATTTAGTAATTGCATACTCAAACATATTGAGATCTCTGAAACCTGTATTCGCCATCTAGAAATAAATAGAGTCGACTTTTTATCCCAAAAATCAAATAACGACTAACGACTTTTATCATAACACTCTGACTACAGTTTCCAATATACGTGCAAATAAACAAATAAACAGAGTGAAAAATAAAATATCCGCACATGCCAGTGCTTAGTCCGTTCGGATACGGTCCGATAGGCCTCACTGTTTGTAATTCAAATAGTTTACTGACGTTCAATTGAAAGGGTTAGCTTTTACACGGGATTTAGTAATTCTGATAAACGTTTTACGTACGTTCGGCTTCATATTTTACAATTTGTATGAGTACATGGCTCTACGTGATTTGTCGGTAAAAGTTAATTACAAAAATTCATGTCGTATATTATAATATTTTAGACTAGAACCCCGCAGCGCTGTTTCATTCGCATCTTTGCTTACTACTCTGCTCTCGTCCCCAGTAGCGTGATGTTACATAGTTTATAACCTTCCTCGAGAACTGGGCTATCATACGTTTGTTTGTTTGAACGCGCTAATCTCTGGAACTGAAACCAGTCGGATTTGAAAATTCTTTTTGTGTATGATAGCCCAGTTCTCGAGGAGGGTTATAGGCTATGTAACATCACGCAACTGGTGACGGGAGCAGAGCAGTAAGAAAAGATGCGGGTAAAACCTATATATAAAACAATTTATAATAAAGTAGTAGGTATAGTTAACTATTTAAGACGTTTTGCTGCTTAAATGTTTAATTTGAAAAAAAAGTGTAGAAAAACATCTTGAAAAAATTCTGAAATACAATAAGGAGAGATTGGAGTGTTATTATTAAGAATGGATATATTTCAAGGCTCTTTATAAATAGTACATAATGCTGTTACCGTTCATAATTAATTGCGGGTTGTAAATAAAGCTACGAATAAATCCTTTTTAGTAGAATAAAGCCTGTATATAAAATGTTTAGAGTTTAAATTGAGTTCGGTGTGTATCACCGTCATCTTAAACGTTCACGAATATTCTGATTTCAGTATGAATGGGCCGGATCGTCCGGAGAAGTACTACCCTCTCATAGAAGATCGACTTAACAGTAGTAGTATCCGTGCTACTGCGTTTCGATCGGTGAGTGAGAGCGCCGGAGGCCCAATTTCCCCCCTTTCCTCTTTCCTCACCTCCCTCATTCCCTTCCTCTAACCTCATTCCCTTCCCCTAACCCCATTCCCAGCCGCCAGCGCCATAGTGGAGACCACCATACCAGCAGTTTAAGACGATGGCTTTTAGTATAGTGGCCGCCACTTCTGGATTCCACTGACTGCTTACCATCAGGCGGGGTGGAGTCACTTTGGTAGGCTATAATATAATAAAAAAAAAAAAAAGTATGATCATGCATTGTTTGCCCGACTGCCGAAGTCAAGGAGGGTAATGTTTCTCGAGCGTATGTATGTATGAATTTATGTATGTGAGTATGTATGTCTATTTCTTTAGCACGCTCTACAGCTTAAATGGCTTGATGGATCTTAACGTATGAGGTGTCATTAAATTCGTATTGATTGTGGGAGTGACATAGGGTATATAAAAACTCAATGTAGCATCAGCACGAGAAAAAAAATGGGTTTCTTTCTTTTCACTTTGTGTTAGGTTAGGTTTGTTTTTTAATAATATATATTGCTTGTTATCCTATTTGTAATCAGTTGACACTAAACCAAAAAAAATTATTTTTCCACATCTGCAACCATCTTCTAACTCTAATCATATTTCATATTTTATGCACCTTTTATTACGTTTCCGTCGAATTGAAGCTTAATTTTAAGAGTTCTTTATATCTTTATTTGTAAATGAAAATGAAAATGAAAATTTGTTTATTCATATAGGTTAATTAAATTAACACTTATGAACGTCAAAGCTTACAAAATGTCAGCAATTAACCTACAGCCAGTTCGCTGACGAAGTAGAGCCATGAGAAGAACTGGCAAGAAACTCAGGCCACTCTTTTTAATCGCCAGGTTATTACAATTTTTGTAAGTTACATTTTCAAGTAGCATGCAAAGTGACACAGGCAAGACAATACACTTAACTCTATAGGTAATAATTACAGCTTTCTATGTTGTAAAGAATAAATAAAAAGTAAAATGTGTGCTTTACAGGCTGCCTCAATTTGCATATTGTTACAAAAGGTAAAGGCAACATGTGAACTGTGGTAAATGTTTCTATGTAGGTATTATATAAACTGTTAATATTTGTTATAAGTATAAAGTAAGATGAACTTAATTTAAAGTTATAATATTACAATAATAACTACAAAGTAATAATGCCAATATAACTTCACAAAAACATTCGAACACTCACCGTCCACATATTCATGAATACATGAAAGCAGTTTTATTTTTGAAACTCTACAGGCAATAGAAATAATACTTTAACGTAAGTAAATAGAGTTCATTTTGGCGTAAACAGCGACATTCTATACGAAGGTTTCGCCAGAGTTTATCTATAAATCTAATATTACATCCTGTATTGTATTTTGATGGATCACGTCCGACTCTTTCTCGCTGTATCGGCCGTCTACCACACACGACGTATAATATAACTACATACATCATCTACACACAACATGATATCTTATTCTTATAACCATAGGGTGCGTTTTCTATTAAGGGGGATTGCAGGATGTGTCTTTATGGGTGTGAGGCATGAGTATAAATCCTACATGTTATTGCTGCAATGTTTTAAGAGATTTGACAGTTTGCTGAGCCTTATGTAGGGTAGGGAATGTCGTGTTGTTTATTAAATTTCTAATATAACCAAGTAAGTCTTGCGATTTTTGTACGTAAAATTAAAAAATATTTATAAATAACGTAAAGGATTATTTTACCTGGGAATCGAACATACAGTCTTGTGCACAGTCGCACGTGCTACCACTGTGCCACAAAAGCAGTCTCTCCAAACTAACCTATAATAATTTAAATTAATAATATTTTTTTATGCATAAACACAAGACCATTACCTCTTATAGCAGCATTATTTTATTGTTACTTTATGTTTTGTCTTTTTCTTTTGTACAATTAAAAACAAGAATAGAGACAAAGTAAGGTTATAATTATATTGCTATGAGCTTGTGGTAGGACCTCTGAATCCTGAAATGTTGTACTGTTACACGAAAAGAATACCTATGTAGGCATGTCGACACGAAACATTCTCGGTATATATCGTATGCTTAATAGCAGAAAGAAATAACGCAATGAACGGCACACGGTATAATCTTATAGCACTGCACAAGTTGAAAATTTGTGGTCTTATATCAAGCTACATAGTGTTTTTCTATTAAACATACAATATTAGTGGGTGCTAGATAAAAATACGCAAAATATTTTTAAAAGAGAGGTATATATTCTAAAACAGAAATAATATGTTTAGGTAATCTAGATATTGATTAATCAGTCATGTCATCCTGTTCTATCTAAAAGACCTATTGACTATGTACAGAACAGTTTCATTACCTAAAAGTTACGCTCACATATAAATGTAAGCGTAACTTTTAGGTAATGAAACTGTATCGTGATAGCTTTAGGGTGCATTTTTGTACCTACTAATTTATCTACCTCGATAGTGCATTGAATGATTTTTATACGATGAGATTAAAGTAGAATTAAATATGTTTTTTAGCGAAAATGTTTGAATAAGGAATTATGTCCAGTGACTTTCTCGGATTACATTTTTCCATGTTTCCATGATCACTTTATTTCCCATGTACGTCAAATTCACTTATTTATTTGAACAACAAGTTAAACCTGCTCTCGTCTAAGGAAAATTTGTGCTATCCTACAAGCTTAGCCATATTACACTGAACTGGATCCACTACACACATGATATTTTAAGTTCTGTATGTTTTTTTTTTCTGTTGTTTATATTATTGGTTAGCAACAAATGTAATTGACTGTAAAGTCAAACTCAAAGAGTCTATTTTGATCTTATAGTATGATGCATATAAACGTCAAAATTACATGAAGTCAGCCAATTAGGCTACAGCTAGTTCGCTGACGAGGTAGAGCCGTAAGAAGAACTGGCAAGAAACTCACGCCACTTTTTCAATCGCCTGATAATTACAGTTTTTTGTGTAAGTTACAATGTTAACACTCAACGCAACCAGAGAACCATACAAAGTAATTATTACAAATCAACCAACTTATATAATAACCAAGATTAAAAAAAAGTAAAGAAGAGAGGATTTCGATTATTTAATTTCATCTAGTATGGTAATTTGACTACGTATTATTATTAAGATGGTAAATAAACCTCCTGGTCATATTGAACGACAAGGTACTGCCGAAGGTAAACTTAGCCCCGGTTTCGAATCACAACCCTCGTGTTTTAGTGGCGATGTAGTCCATTACGACTTGTATAATATGATCGTATATTAATTTCCTTTCAGCACTTGTTCACTCATATGAAAAGCCTACAATTGTACCTACATAAATATATTACAATACCAATAATAGTAGAGTGGCGAAATTTCTTTATACTTACCACAAAGGGTTCGCGTTCGCATTCGTCATGTTGACACCTCAATGGGCTCCACACAATTATTTACTTAAAGGTTGGGAAAACGTTTGTTTGAGGGGAAAATCTTTATTTAATATATATATATATATGTATGAAACGTTCGCTGGATAATCTTTTTGCTTATATAAATCCATACATCTGTTTTGTCGATTATTTTATTGCTTTTTTATTGCTGTTGCCGTTTTTTAATTTTGTGTGTGATGTGATTAAGCATTTATATAAATAAGTAAATGCCATATTTGTAATATCGAATGGAACAATAGCTTTTTTTCAACTAGATAATATTTTTAATATAAAATCTTCTACGGTCATTATTCAGGAGCACTGAAGTTACTACTTAGGACCTAGACTGCTAGTATTTTGTAGAGAGGAATTATAATTGAACAAAAACGTAAAGCTTTATTTCATTTGATTATAAATTACGATGCTTATGAAAAGTCAAAAAAATCATCAAAATCATTGCTGCATAAAACGGACTATTTCTGTTGTTCGTTCAATTAATGAAAACATAATAAGCATATTGTTTGCAATTTATTGTTTCATATAAAGTATTATACCAATATAATTATAATTGTACTGGACTTCCACTGTAATGACTATTGGTGTTTCCACATTTGAACAAATAATTGCATTTTATTTCATTACATTTCATTATTAAACACACGACTAAGGTTTATAAAAGAACCTTAATGACAGTAAATTTATTTTTAGATGTGTATATTTTAAGATATTAGGAATCAACGTGCACTATTACAGAGACAGCAAAACTAATGTTGCTAGCGAAAAATTCAAGATAACATAACAATTATTTATAAAACTACCAACAAATCTGTAGAATAAACTTGTGACACACAGGTAAATCGTTTAGCAAATAAAAGATGGCAACTCAATCAGCGCGCAAAGTCTCGCTCAGCAGTAACTAATGTTGTATAATGTTATTTGTGACACACGGACGGTTAGATCATCCAACTGACTTGATACACTGCAATGCGCAAGCATCAGCTATTTTTATACAATATCGCTGACAAACAAGCATACGGTTCACCTTATGGTAAGTGGTAACCGACAACCGTAACCTATGGACACAGTTAGGTCTTTTAAACAACGCAGTCGACACTATAAAATATAAGGGATGTGAAAGGAAAAGGAAAAGGAATGAGAGAGGTCATTAATTGGGCGCTCCGGCGCTCTCACGTACTGGAAGAAACGTATTGGAATGAAAACAATACTTTACGTCAATATTCTATTAGACTAGTAGACTACTAACTTCCCCGGTCGATCCGGCCTATTCATGCTGAAACCAGGATCACTACCGTAAACTTAAATAGCAGCTAGGTTAATTCAGATAATGCTTGCTTAAATAGAAAATGTAACTGCGAGTAAACTTAGTGACAATTGTTCAGCTTAGTAAACTAACTACTTGTATTAAACTACGGTTGGAGTAGATTAGGGAGGTAATAGGGTGGCCTGCACCCGGTATCATCGTGTTAGGGTTGACTCTTCTATGATGAAATATTAAATAATTAGTATTGTTAAAACTATGCAGGTTGAAATGTGATAAAGATAATTAAGGCCACATTGTCATTAAAGGTAGCAAAGTAGCAAGTTTGAAACTCATAGCCTGGGTATTACTTATTCAAATAGAGATAGTATAAAACTTTTTAGTAATAATAGTTACCTTTAATGTGTTTTACTCGTATATGCTAAAGAATCACTTCTTGCTGAATTGATGGTATAAGCTTTACTTACGCAAATGCACATGTAGATATGTTTTAATACTTCGCGCACAATGAACGTTGTATACCAACACTCATTCGTCAATTACAATAATTATAGCCAAATATTAAACAGAAAACACAGCCACAACGAACGACTAACTTAATACAAGTTTGGCTAACAAGTGGCAGACGCAATGTGTACAAGTATAGCAACGGAGTTTCGGCTAATAACGTTATAAAGTTATCATTTTCGCTGAGGGACATACGACCACGTAGTTCAGACGGCATTTTGTTGGACTATGAACAGGCATAAAGGTCACACGTTCATACTTTTAAGTATTAATAAAGCTTAGTGTGAATCGTGTTTTTATGAGTGACATGTGGTAAATTCTGACTAAGGCATCGTTTGGGGCTTAAAAATTACGAGAGGTAGGTTGAAGTAATATCTAGTGTTGTGAAGTTTGACAAAATAAATAACGTAAGCGCGTAATATCATTATAATAAAATTAAAAGTTAATTATCTATTCAGATCTATTATATGTTTAGTTTATATTTTATATATTTACAGGACCCAACATGCTGCTACGTGCTGCAACACTTACGACGCAGTTGTATGTGTCCCGTCTACACCACTCCACGAAGACAGAGGAGATCGTGGAATACATCAAGGTGAAGACGAACTTGACCTTGAGGGTGGAGAAGTTGGAAGCTCGCTACAAAAGTAACTTCACATCGTTCGTGGTGCGGGCTCCAAATCAACTGTTGGAGACCTTCCTTAAGGAGGAATTCTGGACGAAGGGTGTCGTATATCGTCGTTTCCGAGGCCGGTTACTCGACACCTCGCAACGTAACACGACGCCGCCGCCGTCTCTGCGTGTACAGTAGTTTTTAAGTTTAATTTACATAAAATATATATTAAGTCTTATTATATATATCAAAATATGTATTAGTTTAAAGTTTTGTTATGTATGTATTGATATTATGTTGTAATCTCGATGGTACCCAAGATACAAGCACTAGCTTAGTTTGGGACCAAAGGGCACTACCTATATTATTTCACATGTAATTTATACTTATTATTATTATTATTATTATTTGAATCACGAATACAAAAGTTTCTAGACAAATTCTTTTATAAAATTTATTTCTATTAATGGTTCAAAACAATGAAATCAGCTGTTTCTGCACATTTAACGATTCATACATCAATTTCAAATTATAAACTGGATATATTTCAAGGTTACACAGTCACTGTCTAAATGTAACATCTGTTTAGTCTACTAGTTGTAAACTGTAAATCATTGAACACTGTTTTAATAAGCGAAAGTTATTTTGTGCCAAGTCAGACGACTAAAGACTAGACTTTACTAACTCAAACGTTTAAATATAAATTTAGTCTTCATCTCGCTTAGGTAATAAATAAAGTAGCTAAGCATCCCAGGTAAATTACGTTCAGAGTACCAAAGTTAACTTTCAGGAGCTGTTTTAAATATTAAAAGTAGTATTTACGTGAAGCGATTGCTCGTTTAAATTTGATCAGGCTGTTGAAATGCTTGGAGGTACTGAAGATATAAGCTCCTTTACTTGAATTCTCTACTACTCTACATTTTTTGTAGAATGATGGCAAAGGAGCTAATATAAAGATGTGTGAAGTCCCATAAGTTTGACACTTTGGTAGGAGGAGATGAGTATTGTTATCGTCCTGACGTGAATATAACTTTAGTACATCTTCAAGCAGACTATTCTTAATTATTTTTTTTGTCTATTATGTCATTATGGAAACGATCTGTTTGTCTCTATGTATAACTCATCGCTATTCACAATCGCTAATTTCAATTACCAATAAATGGATTTGGATAAAGTTTTAGTGCCTTATTTTCGGAAGGGATTTGGTATATAGATACGTAGGAACACACGAGCAACAGTCATTGTGCATCAAGCAGGGAAACTAGAATTTTGATACCGATTTGAAACGAAGGTGATTAGCTTGTCATTAAAATATTAACTAGAATGTGCACGCAGTATAGCTGGTAAGTGTTTACAATGAGTTAGACATATTTGTAAAAATAACATCATTTTGTAAAAAACTATAAAATATACTAACTAAAAGATATAATAACTTCTGTTGACTTGAACTAATGTTATAAAGAGAAAACATTTGATTTTTTATATGTTTGTTCCGATTTAACTCAAGATCTACGAATTATTCCACTTACGTCAGCTGTCAACCCATTTAAACAAAATATTTCACTTCTAGAAAGCTAAAAATAGGCGGGTAAGGTAAGGCTATATTTTATTGTGTTTACCATATTTTTTTCAATATTTTATGCGCCTTTGTAAATTTGAATGACGCAATACGACACTTACTACGACACAGCCTTTGTAATGAGACCCAATAAAACTTTTGATACCAAACCGAAGCGAGGACGGACGTTTAGTATGTAATAAAGTACAATGTTACCTAATATTAAATCACTATAACTATGTTTGCTGAGCACACAATTTACGTACCAGCTCATAGCCGAAATTATGAATTGTTGCATTTCTGTTTTGCTTGTAATGTGTATTATGAGCTTATATAAATAAATGAATACCAATTCATTACAATCCCACTGCAGGGAAAGGCCTCTCCTCATACAAAGAAGGCATGAGCATTGATCGCCACGTGCGCTCAGGGCGGATTGACAATTTCAGACATTTTTATATATATATTCGTATATATTGCAAGTTGACAGTCCGTATTGTCCGTGTGTACGTTGAAAATAGATATCTGTACGATATTATTGATGGCTCACATTATCTGTTTTCCGAAGTGAAGCCATTATTTGTGCTTGTACTATGATATTGTTTTTTTTTTATTTTAACGATCTGATTTGTGGTGCAGCGTGCACTTTGCTCTCGTTGGTGTCAAAAATTAGTATACATAAAATAGGTCTTCAGACAGGACGCGACTATTACAAATTCTTTGTTGAATGCATGTAACTGATGTAAGATTGGTTAAATAAAATAAAAAATCGGCTAAACTGATGGTAAGTGGTAACCGTAGCCCATCAGCTTCAATATCAGGGACACTGGCTTCCAACTGCCTGTATAACCCACCTGTTATCCTTCTATCATACAGCCTACAAATCAATTTTCAAGAAAACAAATTAAAAGTGAGAGTTATTTGCCGACACAGCCATAGTTGCAACGCGTATCCGTTTCCGGGCGGCGGAAATTAAAAATAAAACACAAACGGATGAAGTATGAAGACAGTTGCCTTATTGGTTAGGATCGATGTGTTATCAACTGGGTCAAGAGAGGAAAAGCTATATTTATCTAAAGAGATTTTATTCCAATTGGAACAACTTGGAAAAAACTCCTAAGAACATAGTCATAGCTTTATTACTAGAGTATTCGAGTTTTATTAACATTTGTATAATAGAAACATTTACCACAGTTCACATGTAAGATTTACAGCTTTTGTAGCAATATGCAAATTGAGGCAGTCTGTAAAGCGTTTTACTTTTCAATTTTTATTCACAACATAAAACTTGTAATTAACTTCACAGTTAAGTGTATTGCCTGCATTACTTTGCATGCTACTTAAAATTGTAATAACCTGGCAATTAAAAAGAGAGCCTGAGTTTCTTGCAAGTTCCTCTAATGGTCCGACCCCACGTCAGCGAAATGGCTGTAGGTTAATTGGTTGACATTTTGTAATTTTAACGTTCTGTGTTAATTTAATTAACCAAAATGAATAAATGTTTATGACTTGACTTTGAATAGTGTTGGTGTAGAGTGCGAGTAGTGGATTCCGATGTTGTCACTGTTGACTGTTAAAAAATATATTTAAAATTGTGCCTTTTAAATTTCGTTGTCCCAGTTCATTACACTTTTACTGTCACGATGTTTTTTTCACCGTGAGTCAGTAATGAAGTACATAAATATACTTAAAAATAGTAATATTTGAAAAATCACATTGTTACTTGGCCGGTTTTAACATACGAAGCTTACTAGTTAGGTACAAGTAGAACTATTTTTAACTTCAACTGCTCTTTACCAACCAAACATTAAAACAGTACTACACAGTATAAATACTAAATACATTAATATTTAATTATTTTTTTGACTGCCTCTGTGGTTCGGTGGTACTGTGTATGGACTGCCACGCAGAGGTCGCGGGTACGATTCCCGCTCAGTGCAAATATTTGTATGCATAAACATATATATTTGCATTGGTCTGGGTGTTTCTAATATATATGTATTTACAAAAAAAAAGTATTTAAGTATGTATATCCGCATTCTAGAACCCATAACACAAACATATAATATGCTTACTTTGGGTCTAGATGGCGTTGTGTGTAGTTGTTGAAATATTTATTTATATTTATTAAGTAATATAAACACTTCACCTCCTTTTAAAATATTCATAACTCATTATTTTAGCTAGGTATCGATAACACGACTCTTTTCAAACCCGCTATTACATCGGTGGGAACAAAAACTGTACAGTTAGTACATTTGTGTCTGCAAAAGACAGTTTCACCCCTCCTCCTCGTCTTCCTCCACCCCTCTTCACCCCGCGGGATGCCTGGATGAGAATAAACCGTGTCAGTGCGTATTGTTTATTTATTGTCTGCCGCTGAGACGTGGTTTTAATTTTTATTGGCTGTGAAATTGATGTAGAAGTTAAGGAATTTATTGAGGACGAGTTATTTATGGCAATAGAGCCTAATACATCATACATATTACAATACTTTTCAGCAAAATGTAGGGCAGGTACATCCATATTTTACTAGATCTGTTAGATCCCAAGTAAGAGAGAGCAAGCTTGGTGCCATTCTGGAGTCACCAAGCATAATTTTAAAATACCCCAATATGACTTCACTTGAGAATAAAAACAGTGACCTCTGCGTAGCCTCAAGAACTGGGCTATCAAACGCAGCAAGTATTATTCAAATCAGTCTGTTAGTTTCGGGGATTAGCGCGTTCATACAAACAAACTCTTACGCTTTTTATAATAGTATAGATAATAATATGTATTATAGACAAATAAAGCGCTAACGCGAAGGCATTACGTAGAACTTAGTCATACGGTCAATTACGAAACGCGAGTAAATAGAGAGAAATTATTAAAATATAATGAGAGGACCTCGCGGCGTCAGCAGCACGTTAATAATTTATGACATTGTGACTACTATGTGTTGTCTAATGCAGTTTATTAAGGTTCATGGAAAAATTAAGGCTTTTACAAAGCGAAGTAAGAGGGACAAGGAAGGCTGATCCCACCTTGTGTGACATATAACGTGAAAGATAGTAAAAACGTTTATATTACTAGACAGGTCTTTTGGCCTAGTGGTTAGTGACCCTGACTGCTAAGCCGAAGGTCGTGGGTTCGATTCCCACACAGGACAAATCTTTGTGTGATGAGCATGATTGTCTGTTCTGTGTCTGGGTGTAATTTATCTATAATATGTATGTATTTACGAAAGAAAAAAAGTATTTAAGTAGTATATCAGTTGTTTAGTACCTATAACACAAGCAAATATAATTGCTTACTTTGGGGCTAGATGGCGCTGTGTGAATGTCGTAGAATATTATTATTATTATTATTATATTGTTAAATAAATAACTGCCTTTAAGGCTCAGTAAGGATGTAACTGATGGCCAAGAGTTTTCAATTCTACAGAACAAAGTGGTGACACTTGAAGGTGACCTTTGCTTGTGGACCTTTGCTATGCCTATAGTCACTGCCTCCATGTAGAAAATCTATGCAACAAAGCACTGGAAATTATGTTGCAATTTGAGTAAGAAGTTTTATAAGAGTTTTATTTTATTATCTACCACTTTTCATGGATGAATATCGAGCCAAAGCTACGTTAGTACAGACCATATCTATGTGTAACGTCCACTCAAGGCTATATCACACAAATAATAATATTTCCCGCAATATAAAACATACAACAATAATTCAAAGGGCTAAATCATTGAGAACTTCCAACACAAGAGTCACAATACTAATTACATTACGAACCGGGTACGAACCTCCATTCATTTATCAATTTGATTCGTGAACCGTCGGTACCTCTCCACGTAATGAAAGGGCCTAAACAAATTAAAGGCCGGCCGAGCGTGAATAAGTGATGAACGTTTTGTAACCCTTAATCAAATATTAGACAAGCAAATAGTAGATGCATCTCGCTGATGTACTATAAAGGTACCGTTTATTTAGGGTGAACCTTTAGCGAACCTCTAAACAATACGTAAGAGACTAAGTTGGATTATAATGAGCTGATTTTTAGAGTTTTGTACCAGAAAAGACGAATACTGAACCTTACAATATGTGCGCTATTTGATTATGTGGCTGCCTAGATCCTGCTTCTCAAGAACACGTTGATGTTTTTTTTTTTTTTTTATATTATAGCCTTCCAAAGTGACTCCACCCCGCCTGATGGTAAGAGCAGTCAGTGGAATCCAGAAGTGGCGGCCACTATACCAAAAGCCATCGTTTTAAACTGCTGGTATAGTGGCCTCCACTATGGCGGCTGGGAATGGGGTTAGGGGAAGGGAATGAGGGAGGTGAGGAAAGAGGATAGGAGGGAAATTGGGCCTCCGGCGCTCTCACTCACCGAACGAAACGCAGTAGTACGGATACTACTACTCTTAAGTCGATCTTCTATGAGAGGGTAGTACTTCCACGGACGATCCGGCCCATTCATGCTGAAATCAGCGTGGATCTACTACCGTAAGTATTTCAAGCTACAAGCAATATATATTATTAAAAAACAAAAAGCCCGCCTGCCTGAAACAAAGTAAAAAGAAAGAAACCTATTTTATTTTTGTGCTGACGCTACATTGAAAATTTATATACCCTATATCACTTTCACAATCAATTCGAATCTAATGACACCTCATACGTTAAAATACATTCAGCCATTTAGGCTGTAGAGTGTGCCAAAGAAATAGACATACATACTCAAGTACATACATACATACATGATACATACATACATGATACATACATACGCTCGAAAAACATTACCCTTCTTGACTGTGTCAGTCGGGCTAAAATTATTATTCTGTTAAAAATATTTAACTTTTCGTTAACTCGATCAGAATAAACGGTAATTTTGTTGCATATTTTATACATTTGTAAGCAAATCGATACCTCTAGAAAATGAAAGAAAGAAAGAAAAAGATTTATTTTTGTACACTAAACAGAACACACTAATTAATACAAAGGTAAAACTAAAGTAATTAAAAACTAAAATAAAAAAAAAAATAAAAAAATGATGCAAAAATAATGCTCACTGGCAACACTACATATTCCATTTTCTGTAGTAGGCAATAGGCATTTTACATTAATATAACAAAAGTTTGTTAGTGAGCAGATTACAATTAAAAATCATTCATTTTCTGAACTACAAACTTTAATTCCCACATACATATACAAACACTTGATGAAATAGAAATTAAATAATTACCGCATTCACAATCTACGCTGTAATTAAAAAATAAAATTTCAATACTATTTTCACTCACAGCGACAAAATTAGGTCAATTGCGTCAAATCGCAGCGGAAACGAGTGCTTTCGAGAAACGCGCTACTTTTTGCACAAACCCACACAAGTACACCTGCCACCGAGATAATAACGAACTGGCTTTTTATTTTGTCAAAGTTTATACTGACTTTAATGACTTTTATGACTGAAGTTTATGACTGGCCTGTTGGTCTAGTGGTTAGTGACCCTGACTGCTAAGCCGGAGGTCGTGGGTTCGATTCCCACCCAGGACAAACCTTTGTGTGATGAGCATGATTGTTTGTTCTGTGTCTGGGTGTAATTTATCTATAATTATTTATAGTATTTACAAAAAAAAAGAAGTATTTAAGTATGTATATCCGTATTCTAGAACCCATAATAATAATACCAGCCTGTTTACTGTCCCACTGCAGGGCAAAGGCCTCTTCTCATATAGAGAAGGCATGAGCATTAATCACCACGCTTGCTCAAGGCGGATTGGCAATTTCAGACTTTTAAGTCCAGGTTTCCTCACGATGTTTTCCTTCACCGTCGGTCTGAAATGTCCAAGATAAACTTAGAAAGTACATATGATTTGAAATATCACATTGGTACTTGCCCGGATTCGAACCCACTACCTCGTGTTTACGAAGCGAGTGCTTTATCCACTGGACCATTTCGACTCTGAGAACCCATAATACAAGCATATAATATGCTTACTTTGGGTCTAGATGGCGTTGTGTGTAGTTGTTGAAATATTATTAATAGTTAGCTTGCAATCACGTTAATTATATTTTTGACTATGGTAACTGTCACTCATACGCCTCAGAAACGCTAAAAGCCACTTCAATCATCTAAAAAGAGGAGCTCTGTATTTGTCGCCTACGGTACAATCTGTGTTTTCACCATCCACTACGTAACTGCAAGAAATCCATACTACTTCTACATAGTAACTACATATATATTTGTACGGAATTGCCTACGATTTTCTATGTGGTTAGGTATTATTATCCCAAGGTATCGCAAAAATGTATTTTCGTTCGATGTCTAAAACAGTGCTGTAAGTGTATTATAATATTATTTACCATACCTTTACGCGGCGCGGTTTAACCCGCGTTAAGTTACGTCTTTAGTTACTGCTCTGCTCCCGTCGTTAATAGCGTGATGTTAAATAGCCTTTAACCGTCCTCAAGAACTAGACTATCGTACGCAAAAAGAATTATTGACTGGTAGTTCCAGAGATTAGCGCGTTTAAACAAACAGTCTTCCGCTTTATGTCTTAGTATAAATACCTTTAATCAACATGAGCATAATAAACCTATTTTGTTCGATGTAGACATAATACTGCACGACAATGTTATATGTGGTACTCTACTTCATAACACAACACTTAGTATAAAAACTTATCCAAGCACGTCACAACTCTACATCATTCATCCACACAATATTCGCGGCACTCCCAGCCTCGTACTGAACCCGCTCATATCCCTATGATAATTTGTCAAAAAGGTCTTACTCGCAATGAACCACTTATCTGCTCTGAGTGCTCTTAAAACGTATATTACATTTATTTTATTGTTACATTTATACTAGCTGCGCCCTGCGGCTTAGACCGCGCGAAAATTGCTATGTGTTTTAAATAAAGTAACTCGGGAATCAGAGCGATTTTCGGGATAAAAAGAAGCCTATGTCTCGAAACTAAATCTACTACTACTACATACCAATTCTCATCGAAATCGGTTTAGCGGTTTAAATTTAATATGGTGATAAGTATTATTAAACTTTCTAAATCATCGCGCAATTTTCTTAGTTTTTCTTTCATAAGAACATTCTCCTGACAATAACAAACACAACATAAAAAGAATTAACGAAATTGATTTAGCCGTTCACGCGTGATTCCATGACCAAGGGAAATAGGGATTCATTTTTATATATATAAATATATGATTTGATGGGTCATTTGTATGAAAAACTAGCTAATGCCCGCAGCTCCGCCCGCGTGAACATAATATGAAACATCACGCTACTGGCGACGGGAGCAGATCAGTAATCAAAGATGCGGATGAAACCGCGCTGCCGAAAGCTAGTTATTAATAATCAGATATCGGGTTCTAGTGATTTCTATTCTTGCTAATAATCAGTATTTAAAAGCTTAACTAATGCATTCGTCTTGCACTTTATAGCAGTAATATTTTAATGTTACTTTGTGCTTTGATTTATCTTATTGTCCATGCCGCAACTATTATTTTTATTTAGTTTTCTGTATATATAAGTATATATCCGTCTCTCTGTCCATGTGTCACTGCGGGGGTGCCAACTGAAAACCAGTGCTGGGTGTTATTATGCCCAGTAAATGATGAGTTGGCGACCCGTTTGATGTAAGCACGTCGACAGCATACGTAGTACTTACAATTAATCTATGTTATGTTCCTAGATTTTGGTTGTTTGTTACTTTTTTCTTTAATTTTTATTGTGTATTGTGCAAATTTATGTGTTGTCTGTGGCTTACGTCAAATAAATGTATTTTTTTCTTTCTTTCTTTGTCTTTTTCTTTTGTATCATTAAAAACAAGGATAGAAACAAAGTAAGGTTAATAAAAAAGTAAAATAAGATTGCTATATGTGGTTGCGGTAGGGACCCAGAATATACTTAAATATAGCTAGTAGCTCAAGTTCGGTATACAAGTCAAAAATGGATGATTGTTATAAATATTAGTTAAAAAACTACTTACTACTTATTTGACTATACTTCGACAGTTTGCCCCACAACAGTTCAAAAGTAACATATTTTGCACGCAGGCAGCAGATTGGCAGGGCTAACTTCTACGATCTAAAAGATATTTATGATGCTTACCTGTAACAAAACATATGCACGTTAGTATAAGAACAACAGAGATTGTAGACATGCAGTGAATGATAATGATGTGATGTCTTTGATTTTAAAGTGTATTGCCTGCGTCACTTTGCATGCTACTTGAAACTGTAACTTACAAAAATTGTAATAACCTGGCGATTAAAAAGAGTGGCCTGAGTTTCTTGCCAGTTCTTCTCATGGCTCTACTTCGTCAGCGAACTGGCTGTAGGTTAATTTGCTGACATTTTGTAAACTTTGACGTTCATAAGTGTTAATTTAATTAACTTAAATGAATAAACATATATTTCATTATTTCATTTCATTTAAAACAAAAATAAATATAGCATTTATGACAAAAAAAAGGAAGTATGTACTTCTACTCAAACGTCGTCGTGGTTAGGCGAGGCATTAAAAAAATGTTATAAAATATAAAAATTATAAGGAGACTTGTCGCCCTATAAATAAAATGCTCGTTTCCGCTCTCGCACACGTGTTTAACTATAATCTGTCTCATTTAACATGTAAATGAAAAATTTAATGCAATTTTTTTAATTGACAGTGATAATGAACTTAGAAATGCCAAACGCGCAATTTGTTATACTTTCACAGCTTTCGCCTACCGTTACGTTAAAAAAAATCGGTGTATCTACAGTCCTTGTTACAAAATATTTTGCGAGTATAATAATTTACGCTGCCTACATGAAAGAAGAAAACATCATCTCATCGGTTGTATGTCCCTTTGAAAACCTTACGGTGCACACATTACACCTCTATAAAATTATTATTCCAAAAACCCACAAGAAACATATGCTTACATCATAAAACTAAACACAACAGATCAATAAAGCATTTTAGATAGCAAATCTTCAGTTTATTTTTCAATTTCTCCATAAAAGTTTTCAAACAACATAATACGGCAATATTTTTTATCCATCAACGTGAACCAATCGCTATTAAAATACTTAATGTATCTGATGTCCAAGTTAAAAGTTCATCAGTCTTATTTTGACGTCGCCACTAAACTTGTTTACGCAATTTGTTATATCTCAACCACATTAAGATGACCCCTACCTTTAACACACTCTTCCCCTTCTTAGTACACATTTTCATAACCGAAGGGAGGAGTGGAAGGTCTTGTTAACTTGGTGGAGAGAGATGAGTAAACAGAATCGCAGGACGGATCATTACGTCCGTATACATGTTATTCGGTTTTTTACTTAGGGAAAATGTTTAGAAGTCTCTAAATTATCATCGAATTTGTACGTCGTTTAGCGTCGTAGTAAAAAATTGAACATTTTTGTTTATTATCTGATGAGTGAATTATGATAGCGGTTTAGTTTTGTGCGGTTATAAATTTGAATAGTTTATTTGAAGTACTAAATACTGTATTTTAGTTTTAGAAGTAAATTTTAGCAGAACGAATTACTGACTAATGCTCAAAATTAGTGAATTGCTACATGAGTTTGTCTAAACTTTTTCTTTTAAGCCGTTTAACAGTAGTGACAAAACTATCACCTAAACTTAGATCATGTGTGTCATTGTTATACAAATTAAAATTTATTGTTTGAAGCATTTATATGACCACAAGCGACCTGCCCCGGCTTCGCACAGCTATTATGCTGATACAAAATAATAGAATGTCTTTTTAAACAACGTTTACACACAGCTTTTTTGTCATTAGACAATACAAACATGTTTTCTTTAGAGGCCGGCGGCTCCCAGCCGGTATATACCGCCGCAACCGCTATGTCCCTGCATTACATTAGAAACCTCTAAAATTACCAGTGTTTCTCTACTATATTTTGCACGTATACAAACCCCTCTTTTGAATCACTCTATCTATTAAAAAAACCGCATCAAAATCCGTTGCGTAGTTTCAAAGATCTAAGCATACATAGGGATAGACAGCGAGAACCGACTTTTTTTATACTATGTAGCGATTATTTACATACAGCTTTAAACGTTAAATCAATCAAATAAAAAAAACTACAACAACACTCATTATCTCATACAGACAGTATCATTAATAAATTATCTATTCCCAATAATGTTTACTATCTTAATCAAATAACTTGGACACGTGTCTTTAATACGACTTTCACAAAGAAAGTATTAAACGAGATGCGCCACACAACGTAATCATTTTAGTAGACTGTACTTTGGCGTGAAAATTTGATCGATATTATTGACGTTTCTAAAATGAACTTTATGCAGTTATGATGAGGTCTATATTTAGTTGTATAAACGTTCTGTATGTGAGGAATGCGCTCTTTGAAGTCGCTCTTTGTACAATTTTGAAACGAAAACACATCGGGTTTTGTTCTGAGATCGTTATTACACGTTTGATTTTGTAAAGCTTTGTAAAGTTTTACATAAATACTAGCTGCGCCCCACGGTTTCACTCACGCGTAAACTATTATGTTTTGTATCCCTCGAAAAGCAGACCTATTTTTAGGATAAAAAATAGACTATGTTGGTCTGCGGCACCGGATCTATCTACATATTTTTATAATAATATCATATAATATCATAATTTTCATCAAAATCGGTTAAGCTGTTTAGGTGCTGAGTGGAAACAAACACACATACACACACACAAACTTTCGCATTTATACGATTAGTAGGATTTAGTTAAAAATAAATTTATTTCGCACTTTCATGTATGTATTTAAACGTGGTAAATAACTTTTAGCTAATATTATTTTGTATAAGTTTGGATGGAACTTCTTAAATAATAATAATAAACTTCATTTCAAATAACACAATTTTACAGACAAATTTAAATTATGCTATACATTATTTATTACAAGGTAATGAAAAATTATAGGCTACACAGATTGTGATCCCCTGGCACCCAAGCTAAGATTAAACTTGTGTTATGGGTGCCAGAGCTCTCTTAAATTAAATCAAATTAAAGATATTTAAATATTGATTGCCTTTTAATATAATGTATAGTGACTATGAGTTTGGATAGGTGATTTATCAAGCTCGTTTGCTAGTATAGTAAACGCTCTAGTTACATACACCACAGCAACATATCACTGGCAGCCAGAATACATCAATTGCCCAAGTACCAAGTGAACTGCGGATTCCTATTTTATAGTTAGACCAGATGTAGGACGTCTCATGTCTTCAACATTTAGAACCTTTTTCTTCTTTTTTTTTTATATTAGCCTTCCAAAGGACTCCTCCCCGTCTGATGGTAAGCAATCAGTGGAATCCAGAAGTGGTGGCTACCATACCAAAAGCCATCTTCTTAAATTGCTGGTATGGTGGCCTCCACTATGGCGGCTGGGAATGGGGTTAAGGGAAGGGAATGAGGGAGGTGAAGAAAGAGGAAAAGGGAGAAATTGGGCTTTCGGCGCACTCACTCACCGAACGAAACGCAGTAGTACGGATACTACTACTCTTAAGTCGATCTTCTATGAGAAGGTAGTACTTCCCCGGACGATCCGGCCCATTCATGCTGAAATCAGCGTGGATCTACTACCGTAGCCATATACCGTATATATATAGCCTGTAGCCATTAAGTTCGGAAGTTTTCAAATCAAAAGTCTCTATTTGTTTATAAAATGCAAAAAGAAGTATTTATTTAATATAAAAATGGTATCTTTAGTATTCAAAACACATTGTCTAAATATTCCGTTTAAACAAACAATATACAATAATGTAATAAATAATAAAGCCTAAAAATAAGTCGTCACGTTTACAAGTATAGTAATAATATTACCGTTGCCCCCAGGGTGCCTTTAGACAATAAAACGTCGCGAAGTGAGCAGTATCGAAACGCGTATAAATACCTGTAAGTACTTAAAGTATTCGTGTTTATTGTAACTTTTCTTGCAATGTATTTTGTTGAAAAATATTTAGTTAATTTATTTATTTTATTACTTTATGCAAAAAACGACGTTGAACCCTTCGTGTGCTTAGGAGCAGATCTGCACGAGACACAATGTTATTTCTATTGTGTCTGATATTGTAGCATACGAGTGGTTAAAGGCGAGCTTAATGCCAAAGACATTCTCTACCAGTCATACTGGGATGCAGAGATGAATGACCAAGTAGGTGCTTTAAATATTGAAAACTTATTTGGAGTAGATACATAATTATGACTGGCCTGTTGGTCTAGTGGTTAGTGACCCTGACTGCTAAGCCGGAGGTCGTGGGTTCGATTCCCACCCAGGACAAACCTTTGTGTGATGATCATGATTGTTTGTACAGAACAAACAATCATGATCATCACACAAAGGTTTGTCTGGGTGTAATTTATCTATAATATGTATATATTTACAAAAAAAAAATGTATATAAGTAGTATATCAGTTGTTTAGTACCCATAACACAAGCAAATATAATTGCTTAATTTGGGGCTAGATGGCGCTGTGTGAATGTGGTAGAATATTATTATATTATTATCTATCTATACTATTATATAAAGCGGAAGAGTTTGTTTGTTTGAGCGCGCTAATCTCTGAAATTACCAGTTAGATTTCAAGAATTCAGCTAGCTTTCCGCGGCGCAGTTACACCCACGTCTTTGCTTACTGCTCTGCTCCCGTCGCCATTAGCGTGATGAAACATAGGCTGTTGTCGTCTTACGCAAAAATATTTTTTCTAATCCGAGTGGTAGTTTCAGAGATTAGTGCGTTCAAACAAACAAACTATTCCGCTTGATATAACAGTATAGATATGAAAAACAAGATTGAATCATATTTATCATGTTACTGGCATGCTTTCTACCATTCACATTAAGCTGTGAACATACGTATCGTGTATTTTGGCTGCGGACAGTGGCCATCTGCCAACAACTATGGCAAAAAGTTTATGGGAAATCCTATGGGTTGATAGGCAACAAACACGTGGTCATCATTTTTAAGATTGTTATGTTGCGGGCTGTGTTTGTAAGTGTTATATGAAGTGTCAATTTAGAAATCATTTCATTTAGATCATGTCAGAACACAACGATAACATGAGCCATTTCGGTCTGATCCCCTAAGATTATTATCATCCTTTAATTCCGTCTGATCCCCTTCGTATTAGATAACTCAAAAAACAAATCACGGTCCCCCGGGTATCAGATACAGGATATCAGACCGGGATATCTCAAATAATTTTAAACAAAAAAAACTTCAAACGGGAAGGAAACTAAAAAGTTAAAAATAAGTTAATTTAACAGAAAGTGAGTCGTATTTTGATTTAGTTAATCAGAAATGATTAAATAAGTATTTTATAATTTTGAAGTTGGTGCCATGCAAATACTTTAAGAACCTTACTTCCAAACACCACGACTGTCTTTTGGCTCCATCATCAGATCGACTCCAAACCTTCACTAAACAGTAGTGCCTTAAAATACTTAATGAAAAAAATAACAAATGCACTAGTCGCCAGTACGATTTTCGAAAGTTCCCCTCGTATTCCCTGGGATGCCATCATTAGATCCTGGTTTAATTATTATGGTAACACACTTGGGATATCTACTTTACAACAAAAAAGAATCATCGAAATCGGTTCATAAACGACGAAGTTATCCGCGTACATACATAAAAAAAAATATACGGTAGAATTGAGAAACCTCCTCCTTTTTTTGAAATCGGTTAAAAATATTGTCTTATGTGTTATTTAAGCTAAGTATTAAGTTGTCTTAAACCAAGTAGCTGAACATTATAGTGCTATGATCTAAACCTGTCTAATATTTTTAAAGAGTTTATTTGTCAGTTAAGGTTATCAGGCACTTGTGGAACTGATTTTTGATTACTATCTGTCAGTTAGATTTCGAATAGGTTATCATGCACTTTATCAGCAAGTGGTGAAACAGGGCCGAAGGTGATGAAGGAAAGGAAAGGAAGGGTGAAGTTTAGTTAGGTAGGCTAAATATCTATGTACTTTTTTTAAAAGACTACTCCCGCACTAGGGTACAATCCTGTGTCGCGAGGGACTTTACAAACATTTCACGGACACAAAGTACACCCAGATTCAGAACAAATATTTATGGATCACAACAAGTTTAGTCCTGTGTGGGGATCAAACCCACTACCTCGTGAACAGCAGTCGCTTGCGCTCCTACTGCGCCACGGAGGCAATCAATTACAGTTTAAGTCAATTTACAATTATATATATCGGAAGAAATAAAATAAAAACACTAGATTGAATACAATGAGCTTATTAGTTTATGAAACCGTCCAACAACCAGTTTCTAAAAGGCTGATCACCAGTACCAAGTAGGTTCCTTCTTCTTCTTCTTAAACTTAAGAGCTCTGCTCTTGTCGGTGCAATTGATGCAATCTCCTCCAACCAGTCCTATCCAGTGCCTTTTCCTTTAGTTCCTGGTACGACATGGCAGCAACATTTCTCTTTATCTGTTTAGGTACGGGATCCCAGGCCTTCCTCTTCCTCTCTTTCCCTCTATCTTTCCTTCCAGAATATTACAGATAAGGCTGTCATGTCGTAACAAGTGCCCTAACATTTTTCCTCTCCTAGTGTCAATTGTCTAGGTTGCTAAAAAAATTAATTTAATTTGATTTAATTAGTAACTAATTAGATCAAATAAAACTAATTATCCATGCTTTTAGCATGCTTTTAGGTACTTCACATGAGATGTAACAGATGATTAGTTAATTTTCCGTTGATCAGCTTTTCAGAAACTTGGTGTATATGTTAATAAATTTTTTTTTTTTTTTTTTAAATTTTTATTTATTTATTTCTCTAATAGGTTTACAGTTACAAAATTGGTATAGCTTATGTAATTAATATGTAATTTTCATTATACTGTCGGCTCTCCACTTATTAAGAAGTCTCGATTGTACTATCAAGTACTGGGAAGTCTCTGATGGACTCATCCATCATAGCCGGTAAATGGATCTTACACGCCTGTTCCCACCTCTTTAGAAAGGCACATTATTGTAGTACTAACTTCCCGCAACGGTTTCACTAGCGTTGATCTACATCTTTAGTTACTGCTCTGCTCTCGTCGCTTGTAGCGTGATGTTACATAGCCTACCTTTCTCATGAACTGGGCTATCAAACGCAAAATAATTTTCAAATCCGAATGGTAGTTCCAAAGATTTTACAAAGAAACTCTTCGCCTTTATATATATAATTATATATAGTGTTAAGTTGATTATTGGTATTTTTCACTGTGTGTAAATTCACACGTAAGCTTAATTGAATGTTTACAATTTTATACGCAATATCAAAATGTACGTTTTACCTCTATTAATAACATAATTAGATTACTGAAATGCACAAACCGCATAAATTACCGCAAAGTTAAATTTAATTGTGGCAATGAATATTACGTTTATCAAGTGTGTGGTGCACAATTTACGTGTTACATTTCCATTTATAACTAGCGGACGTCACGCGGTTTCACCCGCGTGTTTCACGTACCCGTGGGAGTCCGAGAATAAAATATAGCCTACGATACTCAGTGATAATGTAGCTTTCTAATGGCAAAAGAAATTTTGAAATCGGTCCAGTAGTTTTTGAGTTTATTCGTTGCATAATAACAAAAAATATTTTCTCTTTATAATATTAGTTTATAATAAACTGGTGATTAAAATAAATGGTCCTGAATTACTTGCAAGATCTTTTTACAGGTCTACTCTGGTAAGCAAACAGGCTTTAGGTTAATTATTAGCTGACAGTTTATTTCTTTTTCTGTGAAAATCATATTTATATACATATTACGAAAGAATTTGCTAAACTATACTATGGTCATACATGTGATCTAAATGAGTTATTTTTTGATCGTGGTAGTAAAGTCTCTTAATCAAATCAAATCAAAAAATGTTTATTTCTTTTAGGTTAATTAAATTAACACTTAAGAACGTTAAAAATTACAAAATGTCAGCCAATTAACCTACAGCCTTATCTTATCTTATGCACGAGGTTCTCGATATTTTTTTGCCCGACTGCCGAAGTTAAGGAGACTAAATGTTTTTCGAACGTGTATGTCTATTTCTTTGACACGCTCTACTGCTTAGATACCTTAATGTATTTTGACATATGAGGTATCATTACATTACTATTAATTGTGGGAGTGAAATAGGGTACTTATTATTACATAATGTATCGTCAGCACAAAAAAAATGGGTTACGCAAGCGGGCTTTTAGTATTTAATAATATACTTTGCTTGTTATATCAGTCAATCAAAACAACGCCCTTCTATCTGATAGTAAGCAGTCAGTAAATAGTATTGGTAGATATATTAAATGTACCAGTTAAATTTATAATGGTCATTGACATCGGTATATTAGGTATTTCGATTCCAATCAGTATCGATAAGCTATCTATATTTTACATAAAGTGATTGACACCTTTGTTTGGGGAGTTTTTTACATAACAGCTAGTGAATTTTTGTGTTAAAAATTATTTTTAGAAAAAAAATGTAAACCGACTTCAAACAACACCTACATGTTCAATCCTTAACTAAAAAGTAGAAAATAATATTTTAATTACTTCATAGCAAAGAACATTAAAGGGGAATCAACGCAATCCTTGATACCTATAATACTTTACTATTTATAGTTTTTAATCAGTTATTTTGGAGTCGGTGCCAGCCAAGAAGGATCTTTAATTCTGTCTTTGCAACCAACTTTTGTAATGCACGGGGCGGTAATTGCACGCGTGGGGATTGCCTGAGTGCACTACCCGAACGCGGTCATACTTGTGAACGCAGACGTCATTGATAGTTGTGTTCAGATATACATAAAAAATTTGAAGCGCACTTATCAGATTCCGTTCGATTTCTTGTATTAAATCTATATTTTTCATTCATATATTAATAGATTAATCAAGAAGATTTTTTTTTGCTAGTAGGTAGGTTATTTTTATGAAGGTCATTATGATCCTTCTTGGCTGGCACCGACTCCAAAATAACTGATTAAAAACTATAAATAGTAAAGTATTATAGGTATCAAGGATTGCGTTGATTCCCCTTTAATGTTCTTTGCTATGAAGTAATTAAAATATTATTTTCTACTTTTTAGTTAAGGATTGAACATGTAGGTGTTGTTTGAAGTCGGTTTACATTTTTTTTCTAAAAATAATTTTATTTTTAAACTTTTAGTGGGAATTAATTGTGTATAAATATATTCAATATGGGTAGATCTACTAAACGTGCTGCGCAAACGAGACAGCGCCGCGCCGTTTGAAAGAAAGTAGAGACGAGAGGTAAGATTGTAAATAGAGATATAAGGTCCTTGTCAACACTTTCTCGATCGCTAAGCCCTGAATCCCAGAAACCACAAATCAAAACAAAAAAGTGATGATCTACCAACAATAAAGAATCATCAAAAATCATAATTTAACTGACCGAGCAATCGCTCAGATATACAAAAAATGCATATTATGGTCACTCATCCAGGGCCACTTCGTTTCTAACAAAAAATGAATTTTGAAAATCACTTCGCACTTGTAGCATGGACATGTCAATGTCAGATAATTCGTCGCAAAAGACATCGACGTGTTGCTTTACACGTCTTCATTTCTTGCAAACGTTTTGTTACAAAATATTAAATTGAAGCCAAACTACTAAATCATTCTTTATAAAAAAAACATGGGACTCCATTTCGGAGTATACCATTTCAAATAAAAGAAGAATTTTCCAAATTGGTTTATAAATGACGGAGTTAAGTTGTAACAAACATTCAACCACTGAACCATTTCTTATAATAAAAAAATGAGACCAATTTCAGAGTATACCCTCTCATAAAAATAATAAAAAAAAATTTTTCAAATCGGTTCATAAATGACCGAGATATGAGGTAACAAACATACAAAAAAAAAAAAAAAAAACATACGACCCGAATTGATAACCTCCTCCTTTTTGAAGTCGGTTAAAAATAAAAACAAGTGACTTTGTCTAGTTGTATGTACTTAACTATTAGTACTATGATCTCGGTAATATTGCATGACTTTTCTAATCACCATTTTATATTATACGTTTTATTTCGGACTAGCTTTTGGTTACTGCTCTGCTCCCGTTTCCAGTAGCGTGATTTTACATAGCCTATAACCTTCCTCGAGAACTGGACTATCATACGCAAAGAATTATTCGAAACTGACTAGTAGTTCCAGAGATTAGCGCGTTTAAACAAACAAATTCTTTCGCTGTATTTAATAGCATAGATTTTAAAATGCAATTATACTGTCACCCGACTCGAACCCCGGTCCAAGACCTTTATTACATTTCTTATTTCTTCCATTTGTACATTTCTTTTAGTTTCATTAACCCGTTTATAGTTCACTGGGGTGAAATTAAAAATTATTCATTCACTTAGTTTCATCTTTTGTTATAAAAAACGTACCTGAATACATCTAGTGGGTTAGCAGAGATATTTAATCGTGTGCTGGCAAGTAACACGTTTTAGTAAACTTCACTTTGAGACAGTTACAAATTGTTTACAATTCAAATTGCGAGACAAAACTGGATAGAGTTACTTCTAGATTTCCTTCAAATAATGTATTAAATTCTCACAAACTGTAACAAACAAGAGGAACACTCAAAAAGGGCTTGAAAGTTTTCCTCTGCACATTTAACAGGTGCTGCTAAAAGCAACTATTCTATACAACACAATTCGTATGTGTGGCTAAAATGCACGCTAACACTAATTTTAACTAGAAACGAAGTAAAAAAGCACGACTTGCTTTTAGCGTGAAAGCTGGCAATTATAAGATACGGGACGAGCACGACACGACTCCACTATTTTGCCATTTTCCAATGTATTCTGGAATATTCTATTTTCAGGATTCCGTATCTCAAGAGGCAAAACGAAACACTTACAGGATAACTTTGTTGTTTGTTGTCTGCCTGTTAAGACCTTTTTCTTAATGAAGCGTGAAGATATGAAGCGTGAAGATATGAAGCTGAAATTTATATTGAATACTCTTGTCTACAGCCTCTTGAGGCTGTGTCAAAAACAAAGTTTTGTGTCAACGCTAGCAAAAGTTGTATTATCGTTCATGTCATAATATTGACAACAAGTATGTACGGAACCCTTGGTGCACAAGTATGACACACACTACTGGTTTTTAACGAGAATAAAACTCTGGATATTGGTTAGGGTTCCCGAAAACCGTTGTTGCATTGTTTACGTTGTTCCGTAGTATATTCATAAAGTTTGGCTCTCCGAGTTATTTCAAGTTATGCATAACGCGTGCGGGCTTCAGGTTTGAATTAGAATAATGTCCGGGACAGGTGTTTTGTACCGTTTGTTATAAAAACGAGAGCTATTGTTTTGGAATTTTTAATTTGCATGCGTACATCACGCTGTTTATTCAATAGGGTATGGCAGGTATATAACTGTCACGTTGTGTCGGCTAAATCCTGTGTAATAGGAAGTAAGCTTGTCAAACTCCAATGTTATTTGTTCAATATAAATGTCAATATTGTACAACACGACGAAGGAAATTGCCTATAGATATGAAGTGTTTGAATCCGGGCAAGTACCAATGTGACTTAAAAAGTCTAAAATTATCAATCCGCCTTGAGCAAGCGTGGTGATTAATGCTCATTCCCTTTCTATAAGAGAAGAGGTCTTTGCCCTGCAGTGGGGACAGTAAACCAGCTGGTATTATTTATTGTACATCACACATGAACTAAAATGTTGTAGCAATAGAAATTTGAAATTTGTCGTGATGACCTAATTAAAATCAACATAATATATGTAAATATACCGTACACTGCGCCACGTATGCTTCCATACAAACAATATTAGAGGTCTATAATTTTATAACAATATCGCATCGTTTAAACCGTAAGGTTCGGTTCGTTAATTGCAGCGGACAAGACAGTCTGGTCCGTGTTTTCTTTCTTACTAGGTACATACTCGAACAAACAGACCGCACTCCTAACTAAATATTGATTTATTTATCTACACTTAAAAGTAGAACTTATAGGTGTATAATTATTAAGTCGGATATAGGTCGTCGTAAAACATAGGTCACAATATTTTTTATGTGATCAATTCGAAAAAGTAGACGTATTGTCTTTCTATACTAGAATTTTTCTTTTCATAATTTATATATAACTAGCTGTGTCCTACGGCTTCGTCCGCGCGTAAAATATGTTTTGTTGTATTCCTCGGGAGCCAGACCGATTTTCGAGATAAAAAGTATGCCTACGGCACCAAATCTATCTACATACAAATTTATTATCATCATCGAAATCGGTTTAGCCGTTTAGGCGCTGAGTGATAACAAACACACACATTTGGCATAAAAAGGGATATATACTAAGGTGTTGACGATGTAATAGGTTGTACTTATGTATATATTTTTCAGTTATAGTGATAATACTGATTTACACCTGAATTTACTGATCAATATACTAGGTCATTAATAATAAAAATAATATATATATGCTTTTCAACGACATAAGCTAGAGAATAGCTTATACTGAGTATAGCTGGACTCGAGTCAAATTTACTTATCACACGAAGTTTTGTTCCGTTTGAGAATCGAACCTAGAATCCTACAATTTCTTACATAGTCCTACGCATTCTAACTGCGTCGCTAAAGCAGTTAATATTTTTTTTATAAACAGTCATAAAATAAGTTCATATACTCCAAAATTTCATTATTACTTGTACATAATATTTGCGCTATATGACTAAGGCGTACACATTTAATAATGTTCCCGAGATAGTAATATTCTTTCATTAAAAAAAGGTTCTTGGCATTATTACTACGCACACCGACACACAATTGTATATTATTATAAAGCTGCGTTCACACAATTTATTGGTGATTTCGCTATAAAAGATACATGTCTATGTTGTACCCCAAGGTCTATTTTATCTCTATACCAAATTTCATCAAAATCGGTTCAGTGGTTTGAGCGTGAAAGCTTAACAGACAGACAAAGAGTTACTTTCGCATTTATAATATTAGTGTACAGTGCAGTATACCAGATAGATCCAGACATTCTAAAATTTACCCGCCTACCCTGTCGTGTGTGAAATACATAATAACTAATGAAAACGTACACAAACTTCACAGCGAACATTTTAAAAACTAAAGCAAAACTTTGCTTTTAGCACTAAACTTTATACATACAAAATTTTATAAAGTCATGCTACAAACCTGGACAGAACTATAAATATTTTATATATAATAAACTACACTACGATTATATACAGCGGAAAAGTATGTTTGTTTGAACGCGCTAATCTCTGGCACTACCAGTTGGATTTGAATGATTATTTTTGCGTATGATAGTCCAGTTCTCGAGGAAGGTTATAGGCTATGTAACATCACGCTACTAGCGACGGGAGCAGAGCAGTAACTAAAGACGAGGGTGAAACTGCGCCGCGGAACGCTAGTAACACTATAAAATAAGAAACATGAGAATTCGAAATACATTAATGTCGAGTAAAAATAGTTATAGGCTATTCGTAGCACTTGCTACGCGTCTACGTCGTAGCCGAGTGCTACGTTTGCTACGATTTACTGAGTAGCTCGGTGGTTATATTAACATCATGAATATTATTCTGTTACTTATATCAAATCTGTAACATTATGAGATAAGTTAGTTTGGAAACTAATATGTAATATGTAGGGTAGTTTTTAAGTATTATTTAGAGGCATTAGTTTACAAACTTATAAAGTAAGCGATGTAGAGTGTAATATATAGCAATAAATTATTAAGTGAAGTAGTGTTTTTCAGCTTGTATGTAATTTCCGGCTCTCTAAACGGACAAATAGTAGGTAGGTAAAAGACATTAATAAAAATACAGCAAATATCGAATACAGTGTCATTGCACTATCTATACTATTATAAGCAGAACAGTTTGTTTGTTTGTTTGTTTGAACGCGCTAATCTGTAGAACTACCAGTCGGATTTCAAAAATTCTTTTAGCGTATGATAGCCCAGTTCTCGAGGAAGGTTATAGGCTATGTAACATCACGCTACTGGCGACGGGAGCAGAGCAGTAAGCAAAGACGCGGGTGATACCGTGAAAATTTATTTACAAAGCTTTAAATTAATTTGACTCACGTGGTAGAACTTCGGATAGCAAATTTGTTGGAATGGAATGATATTTCCATTCCAACAATTATGTGGTTAGAACATGAAGAAGTGTTAAAGTTTCATGTACATAAAAAAACACAATCTCACTAACCGTAACTAGTGTATGGATGTTTATTACTCTTTCACGCAAAACCACATATATCAAAATAAGACATAGATAGGATTATGAAGATATTGTGTAAATTTTTAAGTCACGCAAGCGAAGCTGTGGCCGACAGTTAGTTAATAAATAAGTACCTAATGCATGTTATCGACGTACAAAAAACATTTTAACCAAACCATTACTTTATATTGAAAATATATTTTTCAAATCATATGTATTTTCTAAGTTTATCTTGATCTTTTCTGACTGACGGCGAAGGAAAACATCGTGAGGAAACCTGGACTTAAAAGTCTGAAATTGGCAATCTATCTTGAGCGCACGTGGTGATTAATGCTCATGCCTTCTCTATATGAGAAGAGGCCTTTGCCCTGCAGTGGGACAGTACACAGGCTGGTATTGTTATTATATAACTGAAAATAACTATAATCCCTACCACACATTTACAACTCATTATTTACCTAATGAACACCTGTAAAACCATAGATGTAATACCTTTCAGCGGTATTCAGTTTCAGTAATATTTCATATCGAAACAAAAGACCCTTAAAAAGGAGGTCGAGTGGTCCCGCATGAAATTCAGCCGACAATACAAAGCTTACAGACCTCTTGTTATATCATACTTTTTTAATTGAATCTCGGTTTGGTAGTCAGACCTACCTTTGCTTTTTTAAATTTAATTTTCAAACGTATTTTGTTTTAGCAATGTTATTAGCTGAGTTCCTTCCAGTCTTATATGGAATCGCTAGAAATCATTGCGTTTACAGTTCTATTTATATGCAAATTTTACATTTGAAACTTAAGTTGCATTATTTTTATAATAAAATAACTGTAAGTATTATGGTTACTTACTTTTTATACAGCTTTCACCAAATTTTTTAAATAGAACATATTTTTAAAATATAGTACCAATAAATGATAAAAATTTAAAACCACGAAATATGATACTAAATTGCGACGATGTCACTCATGACGCATAAACCCTCTTAATAATTCTGTGAGTGCAGTAAGAGGCAACTAACTCGCTGCACACGTAACGAGATAATTCCTCGGATGGGACGTGAAAGGGAAAGAAACGTCACTGTCATACGTCACTTTATACGCTCGGACTATGAGTGCCACGTTCTTTCACATTCATTTAGTATAAAACAATATTTCCAAAATTTCCCGTCCCTTCCCGTCCGTATAAAACCCGTCACTTATGCCTTAAGTGAATACCAGCAAACCAGGAACAATACCTGTGTATATGAAGTTCCGCGGCTAGAGCGAAAAGTTGGTAAAATAGTAAAGTTGATAGAATAGTAGTATTACCGCACATCCACTCTATTTTTATCCGCAGGCAGTAGCGAATACTGCTCAGGTTTGAATAAGTCTAATTAGTTTGAAGATTGTTAATTAATGGATTTACCTAAACCTGTATTGAAGAAAAAGGTTCCTGTGATTAGTATAACTTGGTACACTAATTGCCAAATTCAGTAAGGTAATATTTAAGTATGCAGATAATTTTGCCACCATTTATCTTTACATTCTCGTAGTCGCCTCTTACGACCCTCGTCTTTTCTCATCTGGTCTCATATTTGACGACTACAGTCCACAGCCAAATTATTCAATATCATTTCGTATCTTACAATTTTAATAAAGACAACTCCCGTACTAAGGAACAAACCCTGTGTCGCGGGGGACTTTACAACCATACAATTAACGGACACAAAGTACACCCAGACTCCGAAAAAAATTGTGGATCACACAAAGTTTTGTCCCGTGTGGGAATCGAACCCACAACCTTGTGTACAGCAGTCGCTTGCGCTCCCATTGCACCAAAGAAGCAGAAAAATATTATAAGATAATACTGTTTATTACTGACTCCACTCCGCCTGACGGTAGAGTGGAGTCAGTCAAAGGCCATTGTCTGAAATTGCTTGTATGGTGGCCTCCACTGTGGCGGTGTTATAATTTTAGTTCCAAGTCACTGATTTTACTATGATATGTAAATCTTATTGAAAACATTAAATATCACATTGACTTGACAATTTCATACAAAATATTATAATATAGAATTTTTATATCAGACGAGCCATTTTCACGAGAGCTCGCGACAAAGACCACTTTTATAATATTAGAGCGGTCACTTTGAAAACGTGCATAAAATACAACATATTGCCCGTAAATCAGATGTTATAGTGCACTAGCTTTTGCACGTGAATTTACTTGTATAATGAGATAAATTCTAAAAAATAAATTGATATTTTATAGTAGTAAGACATATATATATTTGTGTGACCAATAACAGTTTATTTCGAGAATCTGAGAGTGTCCATGGATTTGATTTAAGTATGTAGTAATTACTTTACTCTACTGGATGGTAAACAGTCAGCTCGGTTCAGGAATGTTTTGTTCAAAAACAGGACACAAAGTCGTGTACATACTGCTACGTAAAGGGTTCAAGCCATTTATAACCACTTCTAAAGCACCATTTTTCCTTTTAAATTCGCTGAAGTTTAGAGAATATGTCGTAAAATAAATAAAAAGCACTTCCACGATATAGCTCTCAATATTGTAGGTGCTATTACATTCAATACCGTCTGTACGTCCAGTCAAAGCCACACGCTGTGAACAGAATACCGAAACTTGACTACAGCTCACACACCACGACTACGTACTACATACAGATATAACATACGTGTGTGTAACACATCCTCTACAGGATACCAGTTCATATTTTATGAACATTAATTTGGTGCGCTCACAATTTAAATTTAGCACTCAAGTGCTTTAAGCTTAATAACATAATACACAAGGTGCTCGAAACAAAACACCTTCTTTGATTATTCGTCAATATCCAGCTTAAGTTGAAAGCGACGTGAGAGCGGTGGGGGTACATCGCACAAGTCTACGTATTGGATTATTCAATAAAACCTATTAAACATTATAAATTGTTGAGCATGCGAAGCCGTGATTGAGACGGGAGTAAACTTCCGTAGACACTCGCGGAGTCGCGCTAACAGGAACCGAATTTTCATTATCTCTTAAAACAACCGATGTGACGTTTTGAATAATAATTTTACGAACAATAAATTTTTTCCGCGATCTCAACGCGTTGCTAACTGCCGCAATTACTCGCCATTCATTATGTTGTAAACACTACCTACGCGAGAGTTACGCATAACACTTTTCTTGATACAATATGATAATTTCGCTCGTATTTATTGTGAAACATTACACGACCCGCCACGGTGGCGAAAATTGGGGTTCGTATTTTGGCTGATATGATGGTGGTGATAACAATATGTAACAAAAATAAAACAATGATAGATATGATTATCCTATTGTATGCGCTTAATGTTTAAGTATTTCAATTGCGTCCAACACTTGCCTGGCATACCTGTGAGAAGCGCTCCTGGGCATCGAGAATCTCTATAAACAGGGACAACTTTTGATCCATAATTGGAAAACCATTGCGTGGTTGCATGAGCAGATGTCGCACAGCCTCGCGCACGGCGGCGGGCGTGCTGGGGGTGCCGGGGGTGCCCAACGTAGGGTACGGTCCCACCAGCCCCGACAAGCCATGGAAAGTGGCCGATGTCTTCGGCGGATTATTCACACCACCCGGTAACGACAATCGTCGCGAGGTCGACGGCGGCACTGCGCCGTAACCGTTCGTCATAATCGCCGGTCTTTGTAACTGGTAATCACTTCTGGAGGACGGCAGCATGGTGGCCCGCGGCAGAGTGGCCATGGCGGGTGGCGGCACGCTGGGTCGCGGCCGGCGCGGCACAGGCGCCAGTATGGGCACGGGGCCCCACTCATCGTCGACGGAGCCTATGGAGTGTGGTCGCCGCGCGAGCTGGTTCACTACCGGCCGCGGCGAGATCGCGCTGGCCGGGCGGCGCGGTCGACGTTCGGCGTGTATGGGGTTCGGCGGAGTGTACGGACTAAAGTCATCGAAGTGTTTGAGCGGCTGCGGCTGCTGGCGGGTGTCGGGCGCGGGCGGTGGCGGGTCGTCCCAGCGCGGCCAGGCGAGCGCCAGCGAGTCGGGCTTGCGGGGCGGCGGCGGCCGTGGCCTGGCCGCCCCCTCGGTCATGGCGGCCTGCGCCGGCAGCGCGTCACATGGCGGGACGTGCGTCGCGCGCGGCGTCCGCCGGTCGACTGCCGCCGCGACGCCTGCATCCCGCCGCTCTGCATCGACGCACTCATGTTTTGGTTTGGTCACAATTTTTCACAGCCTCTCGTTTGTTTGGGGACGTGCGTGAGTTGCGTGAGTTACGCGATGTTACGCCGTTTATTGGCAATTCGATGTTCTGTTATTTATTGCTTTGTTAAATTGTTGATTAAGCGAAATATCAACGAGCAAAGTTGGAAACTCCTCTGGCGATTATATTATTTATCAAATGTTTGTGTTTACAAATAAATAAAGTTTAGATCAATTTTGTACTAGTCGTAAAGAGAAATTTGTAAACTTTTACGATGCGACATCAACTTTATACAATCAATTTAAAGAGCGTCGCCTGCTCTAAAGCACAAGCTTTGTATCGCGAGTATAATTTTAACAAACAAATATAATACCTATCAGGTATAATTTTGTTCACTGTGAAAATCAAACCCACAATTTCTTTTGCACGGCAATACACGCAGTTCGACTGTGCCACCGAAAAAGTCAAAATAATTTGTTTGCAAAGAGCGCATTTAAGTATAAAATATGCAACTGCACATAAACTAAATTTTTACACATGCTAACAATAAAATATTTATCTCTACATAATAACCCTACTCCTCCAACATCGGGTCCATAATACCAAAACACCCCTTACAACCGACAGTCGACACGTGGTGTATCGAGGTTTTCAAACCCATGATTATTTCACTCACGATCTGTTCACGGACAATTAAAACTGTTATAAAAAGGCTTATAATATAAACAAACGCTAACAGTTTAACGACGCCTGAAGTATTTTTATTGATTTGTGTATTAGCTTTTATACTCGTAAAATACATAAAAGAACACATTTTTCTTTCAGCGTCGATAAAAATGGCGATGATCGAAAAAAATTAACAATAAACTTAAATTTTAATAATTCAATCGTAAAATGGTCCAATTTCCCCCCTTTCCTCTTTCCTCACCTCCCTTACTCCCTTCCCCTAACCTCATTCCCAGCTGTCTTAGTGGAGGCCACCATACCAGCAGTTTAAGAAGATGGTATGGTGGCCACCACTTCTAGATTCCACTGACTGTTAACATCAGGCGGAGTGGAGTCACTTAGGTAGGTTAATTTTTTATATATACATATATTAGCCTACCAAAGTGACTCTACCCCGCCTGATGGTAAGCAGTCAGTGGAATCCAGAAGTGGTGGCCACCATACCAAAAGCTATCGTCTTGAACTGCTGGTATGGTGGCCACCACTATGGCGGCTGGAAATGGGGTTAGAGGAAGGAAATGAGGGAGGTGAGGAAAGAGGAAAGGGGGTAAATTGGGCCTCCGGCACTGTCACTCACCGAACGAAACGCAGTAGTAAGGATACTACTACTCTTAAGTCGATCTTCTATGAGAGGGTAGTACTTCCCCGGACGATCCGGCCCATTCATGCTGAAATCAGCGTGGATCTACTACCGAGAATAATGATAACAAATCATTAAAATTCTCGGCTTATATAATATACTACTAGACGCCCGCCCTCGCTTTGCTTCCGTGTCAAGTTTCATTCGGTTTCACAACAAACGCTCATAATATCATTGCAATAGTGTCGTTTTGCATCATTCAGTTTTACAAAAGTCCTAAAAATATTAAAATTTTAAAATGACTGAAAATATATGTTAAACATAATAGCAGGCTATGTTACCCGTCCTATTTGTAGCTTTCTAAAGGTGAAAGAACTTTTTAAAACGATTACGTGGATCTTGAGTTAAATTGTAACAAACAAACAAACATATAAAATATCATTTATTTTTCTTTATACTATAAGTTTAGATTAAATATGCATGTACTTTATAAAGAAATGCTCTAAACTAAGTGAAAATCGTCTAAAAATCTATTGCGTTATTTAGAAGAAATTAGCAAAAAACACACAGAAAAATACAACAATTTTATATTATTTAAAGATTAGTGCTCATGTAACATGCTGCCCGTTACCTGGCATTATTTTTAATAATAATATAATATTCTACCATATTCACACAACGCCATCTAGCCCCAAATTAAGCAATTATATTTGCTTGTGTTATGGGTACTAAACAACTGATATACTACTTATATACATTTTTTTTTGTAAATACATACATATTATATATAAATTACACCCAGACACAGAACAACACAATCATGCTCATCACACAAAGGTTTGTCCTGGGTGGGAATCGAACCCACGACCTCCGGCTTAGCAGTCGAGGTCACTAACCACTAGACCAACAGGCCAGTCAAATCGTATCTAACGAGTAACGACGCGGGTAAAGAAAAGATAGTTATAATGTAAAGACATTACAAGGCTACAAAATACAATGTTGTGTTGTCCAGCAATAGATATATATTTATTTTATTTTACTATGTATTTTATGTTAGAAAACCATTAGCAACAATGTTAGGCGCTGGATAAACAGAAGCAGGGCTGTCATCTGATTCTATCGAGCAGTCTGACATCAAGTATATGAGCCAGATAGGTATTCTTGGTTATAATAGCAACAAAAAAAAAAATAACCACACAACGCCATCTAGACCTAAAGTAAGCATATAATTAATAGCTTGTGTTATGGGTTCTAGAATGCGGATAAACATACTTAAATACTTTTTTTTTTGTAAATACATACATTATAAACATAGAAACACTCAGAACACTGAAAATAGCCATCTTCATGCACACATATTTGCACTGAGCGGGAATCGAACCCGCGACCTCTGCGTGGCAGTCCGTATACAGTACCACCGAACCACAGAGGTTGTTTTCTTTTTAGTTATTATACTATTACCTCTACACAACCGATTGTATTTGTTATGTATTTGCGTTTAGTGTTAATAAAATTTTCACGAAGTTAATAACGTATGGTCTAGCTTTTAAATTGGTTCCTTAATATATCGTCATGATCATATATAGCGAATATAGATAGGACACTACAGAGGTGTTACAAAAGTGTTTAGTGCTTCCATATTCAGCCATTCAGCGTGCAACATTTCTTATTTTACAAATATATTTATTAATAACAACTTTAATTACATGTCATAAATAAAATATAGTAAATCTCAATGTTGTTAATGTCAAAATCAAAATAAAGCAATGTTGTGATTGCGTTGCTCGTTTAGGTGCATAATAGAGATATTAGAGATGTTTCTAAAGGTCTTTCTATTAATTTATCGAATGTTTGTTTGCTGGATCCATAATCACTAGATTAAGTCTTAAAAGTAGCTTTTACTTATATTCTCGTTTCTATTAAATAACCTAACTGAAAGTTTACTATATCTATATAAAGCGGAAGAGTTTGTTTGTTTGTTTGAACGCTCTAATCTCTGGAACTAACAGACGGATATAAAAAAATATTTTTGCTTATGATAGCTCAGTTCTTGATTGAAGGCTATGTAACATCACGCTACTGGCGACGGAAGCAGAGCAGTAAGAAAAGACGCGGATGAAACCGCGCCGCGGAATGCTAGCATTATTAAAAACACACAAATAAACTATACGATACAACAATACACAACGTTATATTTATCTTATAAGGAGTATAACTCGAAATTGTTAACAAAATCTCATTCCATTTAGCTTCAAAGATGTATCATCTTGTAGATTATAATCATAACATGCATCAGCTATTTGTGGAACGATAAATAGCAAGTGGAAGCAACGAACTTTAAGCGTAATGCACTTCAAGTGGTGCATGTTTGGTCGCCGATACCAATTTTTATTTGAGTTATTTTTATACATTGAGCATTGAAAGGGTTATTCGTTATGGTAAGTGCTTAGGGTTAATTAAGTAGTTATTTTTTGTTTATAAGGGCTAGTCTTTTACTGAAAAAGTAATGTGTCGCGAGCGATTTTACAAAGAACTGAGAACAAATATTTTTAAATCACGCAATTATATTTCTTATGAATTGTTTCTTCTACTGGTCCACAATCAGTATCTTCGTTAACCGAATTACCGAAAATAGTTTGCAACATTTTTAAAAAGTACTGCTTATATTAACGGGGCAGAGTCGTGATGATATATGCTCAACGATATATTTATACAAATATTTAACATAATTAGAACTCATAAAATCTTCTTGTTCTGTCTCTAGCCTACGTTGAGACATGTCTTTACACAAAATTTTATTACTACAAGCTTGTTTCGTCACGCTTACATTATGACAAAGAGTCTAATTAAGCTAAGGCGTTTGAATATAATTTCATCATTAAGTTTAATTGTTCTACTTTTTTATGGAACAAGCTTTATAACGCAGGTATCTTTTAAAAACTACCTACACAACTAGCAGACAAAATATAAACGAACTTTTAAAACAAGTCCTACTAATATTATAAATGCGAAAGTTTATGTGTGTGTTTATGTTATGTTTGTTACCACTCACTGCCTAAACGGCTGAACCGATTTCGATGAAAATTGTCATGTAGATAGATTTGGTGCCGGAGACGGACTACCACTACACTATACTTTGTATCCCGAAAATCAGTCTGGTTCTCGAGGGAAACAAAACATATTTTAAGCGCGGGCAAAGCCATGGGGCGCAGCTAGTAGTAACATATACAAATAAAAAAATAAATAAAATAAAATGTGTTTATCAAATTAGAAATCAGTCCACGACATTTGGTAGCGATGGTGGCTTTGCAGACAAATAATATGTATGCAATGGTTTAATAATCAATTCGGTACATACTTTTTTATAACCAGGTTGGTTAAAGTGGTATTAGATTTTTCAGTCTAGGAAGTCTTAGCAAAATGTCAACAAGCTCGTCCAAACTTTGCATTACAACTCCCCTTAGTGACACACACCATACGTTTCAAAACATTTTGCATATTAAGTATAAGTAGTTTTACACATTGCCTATCCCTTCTTAAAATGTTACCATTAAAAAAATATCGAGTGGTTAGTGGTCAACCTAGTCTCAGGGTTGGTTCAGGTCGCCCATAGAGGCATCCGACTTGACCTAACGACTGTTATCAACCGGGACAGACTTTTAAGGTGCCCTCCGAAGCACGAAGACGTTAATATAATACCACTATGACCATACGACGGTAGTAGATCCACGCTGGTTTCAGCATTAATGGGCCGGATCGTCCGGGGAAGTACTACCCTCTCATAGAAGATCGACTTAAGAGTAGTAGTAGCCGTACTACTGCGTTTCGTTCGGTGAGTGAGAGTGCCGGAGGCCCAATTTCCCCCCCTTTCCTCTTTCCTTACCTCCTTCATTCCCTTCCCCTAACCCCATTCCCTGCCGCCATAGTGGAGGTCACCATACCAGCAGTTTAAGACGATAGATTTGGTATGGTGGCCGCCACTTCTGGATTCCACTGACTGCTTACCATCAGGCGGGGTAGAGTCACTTTGGTAGGCTAATAAAAAAAAAAAAATATATATACGGTAATAGTCGAAATGGCCCTGTGGATAAGGCACCCGATTCGTAAACACGAGGTAGTAGGTTCGAATCCGGGCAAGAACCAATGTGATTTTTCAAATCATATGTACTTTCTAAGTTTATCTTGGACATTTCTGACTGACGGTGAAGGAAAACATCGTGAGGAAACCTGGACTTAAGTCTGAAATTGCCAATCCGCCTTGAGCAAGCGTGGTGATTAATGCTCATTCCTTCTCTTGAGAAGAGGCTTTTGCCCTGTAGTGGGACAGTAAATTGGCTGGTATTATTATTATATACAGTCACCCATCCATGGGCTAGCCGCACTATAAGTAGCACCCGCTAATCGTTTACCGACCAGCGAGCGCAATGAGCTATGAGCCCCTCCATGTTACTTTTAAAGTCGTATCAAAAACATGGACAATACACTAATAATATCGTCTATAACCCTTAAACAGCTAATATAACACATAGCCGAGTAACTGTGGTACTGTCGGCACATTAACCCTACGATCGTCGATGGACGTTAACGGGTTGGACATGGCACCTCTGCCAATAGTTGTTATCAATGAATAGAGGGTTCTGATATATGGTTTATTACGTTTCAATAGATTTAAAAGACGTACAATGATAGACAAATAGGTTGTATATACTCTTAATTATTCGATTACTTAATAAATAAATATATACTATTAAATATAGAAGAGTTTGTTTGTTTGTTTGAACGCGCTAATCTTTGGAACTACCAGTCGGATTTGAAAAATTAATTTGTGTATGATAGTCCAGTTCTTGAGAAAGGTCATAGGATATGTAACATCACGCTACTGGCGACGGGAGCAGAGCAGTATCCAAAGACACGGGTGAAATATCACAGCGGAAAGCTAGTAAATAAATAAATCTTGCTATTAAATTTTACCACCAGAAACATAAAAAAAAAACATAAAAACTATGAAAAGGGATGCGAAAAAAAATTGCAAAGTCCGTGACACTTACACCATGCTAACGTTTTTGTGAAAAGTAATTACTTATCATATAAGTAATCTTTATGATTATTTCTATCTACATCAAACTTACTTATCTTGCCTGAAAGCCTAAACTAAGCTATATATTCATACATTTTATTTAACATTTTTACGAATAAACACAATATCCATATCCCTTACCACGTCCTAAGTAAAAAAGAACGTCTCAAAAAAACCTCTTTTAATCCAGCTATAAACAAAATCAGGGGAAAAAGGGGCTCCCGGAGATCAAAGGGCAAGATCGCAAAACTGTCCGGGTTCCTTACATGTAATTTCTTAATAATACCAAGAATGTACGAGTCGCAATTTTCATATGAAACTATAAATCAATTTAGCGTACAGAAAAAGGGATAATCGGCCCACTGGGCAGACTGTTAGTGAGGGGAAATGAATAAATATTTTATTTATCGATACTTGTAACAGCTTTTTTACTAATACGTCCTTATATTCCCTGTGGTGACAGAATAGCTCATAGATTTTAAAATACCTGTTGTCGTTTTAAAGAAAAATAGCAGTACAATAGCAGCAAAAGACACATTCTCTTTTGCTTTTTTAGAATCATGGAAATGACTATACAACGTTTCCAATTAGAGCAAGAAATCTCCAAAATATCGTGAACTTTCTTTTGAACATCTTCAGAAATGATTGCAAAATGAGACAATAGTACTAACACTCGTATTGTCACACATATAAATGAAATATATAACGATATTTTAATATAATTTGAAGAGAAAGTTTCCCGGGCTAGCAAAAGTTTTGAACTAAAATTTAATAGAACGTATAAAACTAAACAGATTTGAAAAGCATTCTCAAAGTTAACTCTTCAGTACATTAATGAGTGAAGTTGTGTCTCACTGTCGCTTCGTATATTGCTAAAATACTCGTATACAATTAATTGCTTTGAAATTAACTAAATTCGCCACTGCGATATTTTATTTATTTTTGAAGTAAAAATAGAAAATAGACGAAAAATGATATTAAGTGCAAATTGTACTCGAAAACGAGAGGTTCTGTATCACCGTATATATTTTAAAAAAAGACAGGTATTTTTTACCAGAAATCACACATAGGTATGTGAAAAGAACTATAGACTTTCCGCCTCAACAAGAAGACTAGATCAAATCTACGATCACAAGTACCAATAACATTAATCAAACAGTTTCTTTAGATTAAGTAATTCCTATCAAGAATTCTTGTAAGACATGAGATTTATTTCGTTATCTAATAATAGCTTTCCGCGGCGCGATTTCATCCGCATCTTTTTTTGCTTACTGCTCTGCTCTCGTCGCCAGTAGCGTGATGTTACATAGCCTATAACCTTCCTCAAGAAATGGTCTATCATACGCAAAGAATTATTCAAATTTGATTGCTAGTTCCAGAGATTAGTGCGTTTGAACAAACTTCCATTTTATATCATAGTATAGAACGTACTAAGTATCGAACCTCGACTTCCCACCTCTAGTCCAAAACACATAGATGTCAAGTACTCATAAGTATCTGTGGAATGCGACTACACAACCATTTGTAGTACTATTGTGTATAGATATGTTTATACTGACATATCTATCTAGTAGATAAAGCGAAAAAGTTATTTTGTTTAAAAAAATTCTTTTTCCGTATGATAGCTTAGTTCTCGAGGAGGGTTATAGACTATGTAACATCACACTACTGGCGACGGGAGCAGAGCAGTAAGAAAATACGTGGGTGAAACCGCGCCGCAGAAAGCTCGTCGTATCAGATAGCAGTTGAGCGCAATATGACACTAACGAATTAAAAACGACTTCGTCAAAGCTTAGAAGATTCTTATTGCAGGAGGTTTTCCAATTATATACATTCCAATCGTAAGAAAAAAACTCACAATATAAAATATTTACTTGGTCCCATAGAATCGCCTACTCGGTATGTTAATTTCTATTCTAAATCTTGCATATTATTTAACTGTAACTTATATCCGTATAACTAATTCGGTGCTCGTATATCATTTCTCCAACAAAACAATCTTATACTTTAGAAGTGTAAGCGATCCTTTGTGAGAACACAACTACATGTCTGAGTTACATTAATCACGTGCAAGTAAAATGCATCAAGACTAGGGTGGATGGGTGAATGGATGAGACGGTGGATAGGGTGAATTAATTTGGTGTTATGTGTTGTACATAATAAAGTGAGTGTCAATATTTATTGAGTAGCTTATAAGTATCGATTTATTTTATATGTGAGTTTTATAGGCTATCAAAAATACTTCATGACTGTAGTAGATCCACGCTGATTTCAGCATGAATGGTCCGGATCATCCGGGGAAGTACTACCCTCTCATAGAAGATCGACTTAAGAGTAGTAGTATCCGTACTACTGCGTTTCGTTCGGTGAGTGAGAGCGCCGGAGGCCCAATTTCCCCCCTTTCCTCTTTCCTCACCTCCCTCATTCCCTTCCCCTAACCCCATTCCCGGCCGCCATAGTGGAGACCACCATACCAGCAGTTTAATACGATGGCTTTTAGTATAGTGGCCGCCACTTCTGGATTCCACTGACTGCTTACCATCAGGCGGGGTGGAGTCATTTTGGTAGGCTATAATATAAAAAAAAAAAAAAAAATTCAGTTTGCATTGTAATACTTAGTTGAAACACAACAAACAAAACTTATTGGACACAAAGTACAGACACTCGGCCCCACAATCTCTTACCCATTGACAATCGCTACCGTCATCCATGCAGTCAATACAACCTTTTTACGATATCAAGACAATCATCTTTAATCTATACCATTATATAAAGTGGTTGTTTTTTTGTTTAGGATGTTTGAACTCGCTATTCTCTTAAACTACTAGTCAGATTTGAAAATTATTTTTGCGTATGATAGCTCAGTTCTCGAGGAAGGTTATAGGCTATGTAACATCACGCTATTGGCGACAGAAGCAGAGTAGTAAGCAAAGACACTGGTAAAACCGCGCCGCGAAAAGCTAGGATGTAATAATAATATTTAAGTCCAGAGTATTTACATTTTACACTATGAAAAAATAATTTTTCTATAAATAATATTAAACCAAATTGTATAAAATCTCGGCATCTCAAAGTTAATTCTCCGCAACAAGATAAATAACATAAAAACGTAAAGTGATGTTTTTTAAAACGGCAAACATTTTTCAGCAAAATGAAGGTAACATCGGTATGGACAGGGAGCCGTCATTTAATATTAAAAATAATATTTCTTCGTCAACTGCGAAGTGACCATTTATCACAAGTTATTTGCACCGGCTCCAGGTATTTTTCTTCCAATAATAAAAATGTTAAAGCTGAGATCGATGGCTTTTACTCAATCAAGGTGACTGTTATAGGCTTTAAAAGAATCAGAAGCTTAGCTGGTAGCGACCAGTGACTTCTAGGTCTATCCTCTGGGATCATGTAAAAACCTGCCAAGTGCGAGTCGGACTCGCGCACGCTGTGTTCGGTACCAATATCTATAAAAACGGCAAAAAAAATCACGTTTGTTGTATGGGAGCCCCTTACATTTTTATTCTATTCTGTTGTTTTAGTATTTGTTGTTATAGCAGCAACAGAAATATATCATCTGTAAATGTATGAGATACAGCCTGGTGACAGACAGACAGACAGCGGAGTCTTAGTAATAAAGTACGGCTCCCTAAAAAAGACAAGGGGCACTAAACTTTACCTGAACTAACTGATTGACAAGTGCTATTGAAGCTATGAGTACGGTCTTCTGTAGGGTGGTAGGTTGTTGTGATATTATTTGTTTATTTACCTCAAGAGTTATTACTATCAGTAAGTAGTCTTCCATCTTTTTTTTTACTTCATCTTCTCTACAAACTCAAACTATTTACATTGCCTTATTAACCGGATCGCCAGTGAGCTTTTAAATTCGTTGTAAATTGGCGCGTGCTGTTAACACTCAGGTAAAACTTCATAGAGTTTTAACATTCGTTTCGATTCGCTAAAAGAGCTATAAACGATATGATAACAAAATTACTATTAAAAATCCATTTTATAGTGTGCTTACTCCATTAATGGGAGACAGGTGTGAAGGTATGTATATATGAAAAACATCCACTATGCCTTCACAACGTATAAGTATATAAACCAGTAATTATCTGTACTAACTACTAGTTTTTCTAACGTGTATAAAAAAACACTACAAAAAGGCCTATTAAAAGGTCGTTAGGCAAGAATGCATCTTTTATTGTAGAGTCGGCTCGTTGTTACAGTTGCCATGGTAACGCTACCACCTTTAGACTAGAGCTGTTAATAGCGCTAATGGGAAACTATTTGCATTATTGCCTTATTGTTAGAAGGCTCTAACTCTACAATAAAGCCTTTTTGAGGCTTACAGTTTAGATACGCCTTTGTTTACTGAGTCGTGAAAATACGAGGGCATTGAATTGTTGCTCTAATCTGAAGGTAGCTCTTCATTTCTATATATTACATAGAGAGCCAGCTGTTATAGTGTTGAAGTAAGAAATAATAGCTCTCCCTTCTCTCATCAAAAGCTTTATATTTCAAATTAATTTGTTTGTTTTATACATAAATTCATCCATACTAATATTATAAATGCGAAAGTAACTCTGCTGTCTGTCTGTTACTCTTTCACGCCTAAACTAGTAAACCGATTTTGATGAAATTTTGTACAGAGATAGATTAGACAATAAAGGTTTCTTTTATCGCGACAAAATGGTATAAACTGGTTGAAATAGGGGATGAAAGTTTGTATGAAAATTCATCAATGTAAACATAGATATAACCGACATCCACGCAGGCGGCAAACTAGAAGTTCAAAGTATTATTGAATGTTAAAAAGTGTTGGGACATGTTGAATGCAAAAGAAATCCACAAACAGAGGCGACATGGCGAGAAGTTGCGCTAACTTTAGCGTCGAGTTGTTTGCGGAAAACTTACACAAATACATGTTGATCTGTGTTTAGACATCGACTGTCGTGTTTACATAGATGGAAGTTTCATTCTTTTGTTGTTATGTAAAGTGACATTTCATTCATTTGCAAACTAGCATTAAATGCAGCCTCTGTGTTTCCGTGGTACTGTGTACGGACTGCTACGCAGTGGTCGCAGGTTCGATTCCAGCTGAGTGCAAATGTGCGATGTATATTTTCATTAGTCTGGGTATTTCTATGTGTAAGACTAATGAATATATTCACATGTTCATGCACACGAATATTTGCACTAAGTGGGAATCAAACCCGTGACCTCTGCGTGGTAGTCCGTACACAGTACTACCGAACCACAGAGGTCGTCAAAACTTTATCTAGCCATTGAATGGATAAGAAAGATCATTTCATTTTATCACTCTTAAGGTAGTGTTCCAACATTAATTCATAAATACCTGGGCTATTTATTAGGCACATAACTCTAAACAAAAGCAGCGATAATTATTTTTAAAAATAATTACCTAAAATTTCTTCCCAAAAATAAATTTGAATTTGAGATTTCGTATTACAGATGATCTATAGGCAGTGTATAAAATGAAGAGGTTGTAAGGGAAGGCTTCGTTAATTATGCCGAGTGAAAGGCGAGTAATTTGAGTGGCCAAATGGTCTATTATTATCGACAACTTAACTTTACTTCCATCGTACCGAATGCGGCAACTCGTAAAGATATTACAACTTTCAAAACCAACTCGGTTCGAACTCTTGAGCCTCTGATTTTTGCTTTTATTATTTTTATATTGAAGAACAGTTAAAAGTTATAAGTTTATACGTAAAAGTTTGAAAATTTAAAATATATAACGGATTATTACCATTTGCTTTCATGTTAACAGTACAAAAGCAATTACAGTTTTATACGTATACTGCAAGCAACATTATTTATTGTTTTTTTACCTCTTTTGTTTGGTGAATAACAACACAAGTTGAGAGCTATAACACCCTCTTGGTTTATTTCCTTTTCTTTCCTCAACAAAACGTCATTACGACAGTTTTTTTATATTAGCCTACCAAAGTGACTCCACTCTGCCTGATGGTAAGCAGTCAGCGGAATCCAGAAGTGGCGAACACCATTTCACCATTCAAAAGGCAGTTTAGTGAGATGCTTTTTCACGCCCCGCTTAAAAGACCCAGGATCAAAGTTAGATGGGAACACATGCGCTGGCAAAGAGTTCCAGGCTTTAATTGAGCGACAAAAGTATGAAGTGCTGAACCGTTTGGTTTGAGACCCTTTAGATTCCACTGTGAAAGGGTGGCACTTTAGTCTCGCACGTGTCGTTCTGGACAAAAAGGGAAAAAGTGGGCTTAATTCAAAGAGCTCTTCAGAACACTCTCCGATAAAATGATAAAACAGATACTAGATTTTGATATAAACTAGCAATACAACAAAGTGCAAACGTAAAAGTGATATTATTTACAACTAACTGTATAATGGCTGTCCGACGTCTGATAAATGTTTCTTACTTTCAGACAGTAAGTTGATACGTTTCATTGTTTTCTTCCTTACTCCTGCACACTACTAGTGGCAAAATAAACATGCTCAATAACCAAAGAAATAGACCAACTACCATGTACTAAATTAGTAGGGTCCAACCAATAATTACGTATATTTATCTAGGGAGTGAGGGCACCCGCTTGTGTCGGGCGTGTTGAACAAACACAGAACAAAAGGAATAGTGCGTCCGAACGAAGTGTTAAAGTTTTGTATTTTAATGAGGACAGCTGATGTGTGATATGTTCGGTTTAAATGTGTCAAGTGTTGTATGTACTATTTTTAATACAATATATTTACACATAGATATTGTTACGTGTCAGGATGAGGTTCGATACAAAATACCAGTTACGCGATGATGAGTTTATTCAAGACGGACACAATACACTAACAGTACCAAAATAATGCAATTAACACAGCTGCACTATAACGCTTCGTAGATCGCTCTTCGTAAACTTCCATATCACTTTAGATGTTCACTCGAGATCGCTGTATTCACAACTGAATGTCCTTTACGACTTTCCAATCCAAATTTTTCGTTTGAACAGATTTCTAGAACCCTCCTGTTATTACTACAAAGTTGCCGACAAATCGCGATAACAAAAAAATGAATGCGACGCGTAGGTACCTAACGCTGATGAGCTATTGTTATACGTGTAGGTACTTGCGAACGCTCTAGTGTATTCGTCGTAACAGTATCATTACATTTTCTCAAAGAGTTTGGTCGAAAAAGTATAATCCTATTAATTAAACCGGAGTCAGAAATCTGCAATGCTTCGAGAAAACTACAACCAGTGAACATACCTGTAGTTTCTACGCACTAAATACAACCATGCCGATGCTGAGAGACAGAGGGAAGAAGTAAGAAATGGAATGCAAAAGTACTTTTTATCGTGACGTTACTTGTATACCCAAATTAGTAAAAAATAGGTCCAATTTCCTCCCTTTTTTTTTTTCTTACTTCCCTCAACTGACTTAAAAACCTACTAAGTATTAATCGCAATTTTTTGTAGTATCAAATACAAAACGCAATATCGCGCGTCAGGTGTTGAGACATTAATATTTTCCTCCCGTATCACTAATATGCGCATTATGCATGACCGGCCGCTATTTGACACACGCACGACAAGCCGCGCGTGCGAACACCGCCTTATAATACAACCTGTTTATGTTTTATGTATATTGTAAAGGGTAGGTTACACGAGCGTGCGTTTTATTGATATTATAATGAAGTGCTTTGGTTATGCGTGTTTTAAAAGGGAAGATTTTGAGTAGCTATGGATAATACTTAATTTTAAGGCTTGCTCCCTGTTACATGGGATCCAAAATAAAATGGCAAAATGTGGGTGGTTAAACACCTCACCATCACGGATAAAAGGCGTGAAGCTATGTATCGGTTTCATTCATTCAGGTTCATTCTGTTTTCGTAGTGATATTTTTTCTAATGACTGGTCTTATGGGCTAGGTGTTATTACAACTTGCTAGCTTAGACTTTGTAGTTAAAGGTAAAATGAGTCCTAAAGTTAGGTATTACAGATTATCTGATCATCAGTGCGTCTATGTCGTTCCATGTCGATCGTGGGACCTCGCGCTTTCATAGCTTATCACTTATCACGCTTATACCATGTAAAAAACTACACTAAACTCGCAGTTACAACTAACCATTACAAACACAACATTGTATTATATTTTCTGAAGTTGGAGATACTTTTCAAGTACTTTTTCCCTATTTTGAGTTAGAAATCCAATAGTTACCTTCTAAAACCCTTGTCTTTACCAACCAAACATGTAAATACCTAAGCGTAGGTTTAGCTACGTGCCACAATAACGGTATGCAGTTAGAAAGCTTATAAGACTTAGCCTGTTTCAAACTAGAAATTTGCACAGGTGGGTAAGCAGAAGGCTGTAGCTGCGTTATTATCAAGTAATACAAACCAGGCTGTTAAATACAGCCTCTGTTACGTGCATTATTGATTTAGTGAAACATATGCGGGGTTCTGTTTACAAGATCTGTGAGCGTTTTGGGTGATTTATAATCTGTATTGTAGTTACTACTATGCTTTTTAACCGATAAAAAAAACGGAGGAGGTTCCCAAGTCGACGCGTATAAAGTATATATATTTTTTTAACTTTAAAGAATATTCCGATTTTAATAATTATTTTTTTATTGGATTTCATATTTTTTTGAAAAAAAAATTAACCTTAAAAGTAGGAAAACAGGGGATGATTGTTGATTATTAGTAAAAGTAGAATTATATAACAGTTAATACCTAAAGTAAGGTAGATAGCTAATTTAAAAGTATTAAGCATGTAGTAGTTAGTACTTGTTGCTTGTTTGGCGCCAACTTAAAATTACTTTGGAGAACTTAGTTATCTAAGGTTTATTATTTTTTGCTTTTCAGTCTTTTTGGCAGTTTGTTTTAATTAAAACTAAAAAAAAGAGTGTGTGTACTCATGTACGCACGTAAGAAGTTATACTTCTTTGGCGTAACAATCCAAAAATACCAAATAATAACACAACGCATACATACATTCATAAATAGCATGCAACAATAATGAAAAATCATAAAATATAATTAAAATAAAAGAAAACAAAAAAAATTTATTAGATAATAATGTAATAATTTATAATTTGCAATTTAAATAAATTATACATACCGACAGTTAACCTCAAATCTATAAATGCACTTAAAACAGTATATTAAAACCACTTTTACCACTATTATTCAAAATAAATATTTTTACTGATAAATGATCAATAAAAAATATCTATCACCTCTCTCTCTGTCTCTCTCTTCCCGACTATTTATCCCACATGGTGGTGGGGTCAGCCTTCCTAACGTTCTTCTTCCACTTCGCCCTATCCACGACATCGTTTTCGGAAACGTTGCATTCCTTCATGTCTCTCAGCAACACATTTGTCCAGGTTGTTTTTGGTCTTCCCCTAGATCTTTTCCCGGGGACTGACAATTGAAGTGTCTGGTTGAAAAAAATATCTATCACCGTCATAAATATAATTAAATTGATATAAACGCGAATATATTTTTTATTTATTCACACTGATTATTTGTACTGATACGACACACAAAGGTTCGCAACTAACTTCAGGGTGTAAAAGGTTCGCAACTAACTTCAGGGTGTTGCTTTTTTCTGTAGGTGTGCGCGCGCATCGTAAAAATTCACTCTCATCATTTTTCCCAATCACGCCAAAAGAAGTATAACTTCAATAATAAATGATAATTACAGGTAATATTGATGTAGTTATTGTGTTTTTTTAATTCGCTAGCAAGTGAATACGGTTACTGTAACCGCTTCATAAGCATGATTCAGCCTCGTTAGGTTCGAGTTCGATCAATACATATTTATGTATAAAATTAGCCCTTACACAGTAAAAAAATACAACATAATTTTTATGTTACGAGAGCAGTGACTCCTAGCATAAATAGTATAATATCAAGAGTTTGTGAAAATCCAATAATAGAATAAAAACTTTCAAACAATCAAATACGAAATCAGAAATATAATAAACGTATTGTTTATCACAAACTTACGTCCTCCCTACATAACAGAATAATAAAATACTGGAACATGTCTCACAAAGTACGGCAATAAGTACTTATACAGGAAAGTGTAACCTGGAAACCTACCGACCGTTGCCCAAAGTAGGCTGCGGAAATTTGAGAAATATTTTCTACTCGTTTTACAAATGCTTTTCTTACAAGCAATATATATTATTAAAAAACAAAAAACCCCGCCTCTCTAAAACAAAGTGAAAAGGAAGAAACCTATTTCTTTTTCTCGTGCTGAAGATACATTGAAATATTATATACCTACAATTAATACGAATTTAATGACACCACATAGGTTAATAAAATCCATCAAACCATTTAGGCTGTAGAGCGTGTCAAAGAAATAGATATTCATACTGACATACATATATACATACATAAATACATACAAACGCCAAATTACCCTCTTTGACTGCGGCAGTCGGACAAAAAGTAATGGATACGCAAAATATTTAGGACGTTATGAGGAGTAGCACACACATAATGAACATGCTCTGATAGTCAGTTCTGTTAATAAGACACATTTATGCATAAAATGCACTAAAAATGGAGGCCACCATACCAGTAGTTTAGGTTTTGGAATGGTGTCCACCACTTCTATATTCCACTGACTGCTTACCATCAGGCAGAGTATAGTCACTTTGGTAGAAAAATAAAGAAAATTAAATTGAAAATTTTTATAATGTTTAACTGTGACAAATCAATTTACCCATACAAAAACATTTTATGCTTTCACCTGCTACACAAACGCATGTAAAGGCTAAATTACCTAACTTTATAAACAATATAAAATATTTATTATGTACTTAGAATATTACTTTTACTTCTGGTGTTTCAGTACTGAATTAATGATGCTAACTAAAAAGATAAGATAAAAATGACTTTCCGTGTCACATTCGGTGGTACATTCGGGTTCGTCTACGACGCGTAGCATAATAGATGTACAGACGTCTACGTCGTAGCAAACTGGGCAATATTCTCGTAGTAGGCTTTAGTAATATTTGATCACATTTACTTCTTATATAGTATATTTAAAATTGATAATAATATAGAACTGTTTGTTATATTTTTAACCGACTTCAAAAAAGAAGGAGGTTTTTCAATTCGATCGTATATTTTTATTTTTTAAATAAAAGTTTATCTTAGTAAAATGTTATCTAATTATTATTACTTACACATCAATCGAAGTTCTTCACTTACCTGCAAAACATAAAATAAACATATTAGTATAATAAAAAAATGGTATAGTGACTGCCATTTCTGATCTTAACTACCACCAAGGAGTTCTACTAACTGTGTACTTAAATAACTGGCTATGTAAATAAAACCCTCAGTCACGTAACATAAAAACACCATCGAAAAATATCCTTCAACAGAAAAACCGAGGCGTTATATTTCACGAGTTATTCAGCGTTTCCCATTCGTGGAGGCTTATTAAAATGTTCAGGGATGTTTCAGCCGACCTGAATGTGAAGTTTCATTTCACTTACATGATGAGAGCAACAGAATATACAACAAATAATCTACGTAGCACTTGCTACGGAATGGCTACGTAACGCTACGAAACTCAAAGAAGATATTAAACTGTACATCCCTTTGCTACGAGTGCTACGAATTTGATTTGGTTCGTAAAAATAGTTTTGAGTTTGCAAATAATAATAAAATTTATATTTTATTAACAAAAGATGAGTAGAAATTGACAAAATCTTAAGTCTAAAAACATAGTGTATATTGATTAAATATCTTGCTAATTCATTAAAATTTGTAACTCATACAAAACTTTAAATATTTAGTGATCAAAAATTGCCTGAAGTTCTTATCACTTGATCTAAAGGCTTTGCTTAAATATATGTCAAAATATTCATCAACCTCAACACTTAATCGCTTACACAATCAAACAAAACAACATATTCCAAAAGAAATGTTGTGTTTATATTAAAACTAAGGTTTACTATTGGCCCCGCGATATTAAACACACGATTCACGGAATTAAAGTTAAAGTTCCCGGAACTGGGGTAAACTTCCCGCGACAAATTCCCGGGATTTCTATTACTAGACAGGTGTGCAAAAGTTAAACTATAAAGTAGTTTTGAAAGAGTTTGTGATTACAACAAAAGGTTTATTTTCCTGGTAACAGACACAGTTTATTAACAGGCGCATCGATCAATAAGAAGGTACGAACACTATTCGAAGTTAAACGCACTTATTGAGGTCAGTTTGTAGATGGGGTGACTGTCATTTATAACACAACAAGATTCCGCCATACGTAAAGCATGCGATACGATATTGGAATACGGTTGACTACCAATTAAATAATTTAGTTTATAAGACAGATTTGTAAAAACTTGGCTGAATAAATATTATTATTATTATTTATTATTCTTAGGTTTCACTGAACACTAACAAAAACTTCTATAAAATAAAACTTAAAAGCAAAAACTCTACATAAAAATGTTAAATTAAAATCTTTGTCTTTATGAGAATAATTAAACTTGATCCTATTCAAGACTGCGAGAACTTTGTCTCAGAGATTCAACACATGGAACACTTGCTATAAACTTGTACAGTCTTAAACATGTTACTGCAAAACGTTGTTAAGATCATTATTTGTTTGTGATTTTCAAAGCAAAGGGCAAACTCAAGTACCAATAACGCAATAGAATTAAAATTTCGTTCTCGTCTTGTGTCGCGCGAGATTGGATTATATACCACAAGTTACTTTATTACATTGAACTAATTGCAAAGAGTAACAATTTCATATGTTGCCTGTTTAAATTATTTTGATGCCGAGACTGGAATAAGTTTTAAATGTAATTATGTATTTGATCCTTGGTAATGAAGTTATTCATCAAAGGTTTATAGAAATAATAGCGTAATAAGCAATTTTCTCTGTTCTAAGTAAATAAAGATTTTGAAACATTAATATATAGTTAAATATGTATACAGAGTCATCTGTTGTACAGCAGATTAAAACAAACTCATCGTAGGACCTTTAACCTTAAAAATGTTTTACTTTTCTGCATTGCTACTATGTAACGCAGTACAACCACCCTTACAGAGATGGCGCTGTATAAACGATGGGTCGTGCGGTGGGAGAATATAACACTTGTCAAGTTTGTACACAGCACCATCGCTTACACAGCGGCGCCATCTCTGTAAGGGTGGTAATAATACAGCAATATCGCACGCCAAAAGGTTCTTTTGTTCAATGCTTTGGCGTGCGATTTTGCTCCATCTAGTGATCTATACTGAACTAACTACATCTCCCCTTTTTACAGTTTGCATTGAATACGGTTAACGATTCATAGATGTCGCTTTAGCCAAATAAAATTCGAGAACAGAATTTCTTTTTTATTACGTTTCGCTGTAATTAATACTATCGATGATGTATTTTTGTACTATTTCAGAAATCAGTATTCTTACTTCATATAGGTATAATGATTTTAATTTGATTTCGACTACTGTAAATTTGCTGATATAAAGAATTTAATTTAATTTTGGACGTAAATAATAGATGTTACCAATACCTTTAACAGATGTGGTTCCCGCTCAGCAGCGTCCAACAACGATTCCGCTTCGCTCAACCAAGCGACGAACTTCTCCAGCGAGCGATCGAAGTTCTGCAGCGAAGACACCGCAGAATGCAGTGCTTTTCCGCGTGCTACAATACTGTGGATGACAAATAAATATTACCTAATATTCTGAATACTACGACATTATAACTAAAACATCTATATATCTATCACCTAGATACATATTACAAAAGAAAATAACTACTCAAAATCTGTATGAAATTAAATCTTGCATACTATCTAATAAATTAGAATACGATTTTTACTGTTATGTTGTGCGTTTTCCAAAGAAGTTTTGGCATGACCAGTTCCGAAACTGTAGCCCTATAGAAATATAAACAGTTTGAGGGTATTAACCTATTATCTATTGGAGCAGAATAGCATAGATAATAGTAAACCAAGCCACAACTTATAATACCAATGCGAAATGAAAGCGTATCTCTAGTACTAACAATCAATGTTTCTAATAATAAAAAAAATATAATCGAAATTTCCATCCTTACAGCATACTTATTTTAATTAACATTGTTATTTTAATGAACAGTTTCCTTATAAATAATTCATAAATTGTTATCCTTAAGATGAATATTTATAACTAAGTTTACGAAGACAACCCCTGTTAAATATTAAATATTCAATTATTTTACGCAATTTAAATAATACCTTTTAATAACAGACAAGAACATTTAGCAGGTTATATCTAAAGAAATTTAAACTAAGGTTGTTTCATAAACTAACCAGTTCTCGTAGCTTACGACGAATGAGATTCGTTTTAATAACTTGCTGTATTGCGTATGGATAGCACTAGACGTACGAGTCTCTTAAAAAGTTAGTCATTATATATTATCAATACCATAAAAGCTTCTTAAAATAAGTAAGATACTTATTTACCTACACAATTAGACGATAACTTTTTAAAGCTTCTGACTTTTTTATTATATACACGACAGTGTGTACGGTCTGCCAGCTAGCCTTTTAACTTTTTCTCCACCCGATAGATGGCGTTATAGTCAACATATTTCATTTTAACTTTTTGTTAATTTAATATACAATGTATACATAAAAATTTACCTATTATTGAGCTCATTATATCTGTGGTTAATAGCCTCTGTGGAGCGTTTAATTCGTGTGGTATCGTCGTTGCGATACACTGCAATCAGCCGCTGTGTGAGCTGGCCAAACAACTCGATCTGATGCTTATATTGGTGGACCTCTGCATGGAATGACTGCAACAAAGAAAATATTATTAAATACTAGAAGCCAATTTGGTAGCTTTGTTATACTTGAAACACGACATCTAGTATGCATGTCGGGAACTGTTTGCTAAGTACAAAAAATCGCTAGATGGCAGTAAAAATGATGTTTAAAAATATATGGTAGAGTTGAGAAACCTCCTCCTTTTTTGAATTCGGTTAATAAAATACTGTGTTCTGTCCAATATCGCTTTTAATTTACAAATAGCCACAGGCAAAATTTGGGTATTAGATGTCTGTATTGAAAAAGCAAAATAGAAATTGTCAAATTTCAAAGGCGTCATACTATACACAATCGGGCGATTTAGCAACCGGGCTAGCTCCTGATAAAGGTATTTAAGAAAACTTAACTGTTATACGGTAAATTTACTTAATCCATACACCTCATTCAATGAACCCTTTCCAAAACAAAACAAATAAGACAAATCGCGCACGGTAGAGCATTGCCAAGTTCCTACAAGTATGCAAAGCGGAATTTGAAAGAGCCTGGCGGATACCAATTAACTTGGATTTATGACACGTACGAGCCGTAACTCGGACTAACTCGTCCAAGTAATAACATAGAAACGGGAAAGGATTGTCTGGTTTATATGGAGGTGAATGAATGCATTAAAAAGTTTCAATGTTGATTTCGATGTCCGATTTCTAGAAGGTCTTGTAAGGTGTATAGTGTGTAGACACTAGTTAGGGTAGAATTTAGCTCTGGTAGAAGGATTTTCTTATTTCAGAATATAACTTAATATCTATCACACCTTAACCTCAATGAAGTGAAGGTACTACGAGAGAAATGTTCCGTTGTAATAGTGCAAGGAACATATTAAAACTACGTTTCTTTAGCCGAGTTAACGGAACGGTCGATGTTCAGATGTGATCTTTTAGATTGACACTGAATATCTAAGCTAGAGTTTAACAAAAAAAATCGTACACACATTCATATAAATTGTAGGTACGTTTAATATTTTGATTTTAGTAATCTGACTCGGCTATAGAAAACTTTGAAGCTACATCTCACGAGTATAATTTACCACGCAATCCTTTTTCAACAAGTCCAGATGCCCTAGACAAGTGTCAAAGATTTCTATTCTATTCATAGAATAGATAAAAAAATTTATAAGATTGACATAAGATTTGGCTTTAGCTTATGTCGATCCCATACATTTTTTAATCTATTCTATGAATAGAATAGAAATCTTTGACACTTGTCTAGGGCCTCAGGTGTCTCCCGATGTTTTGTTCGACCATCACTCAGTAAAGTTCAAAATAAGTTTAGAATGAATTTTAAATCGTTACAGTACTTGTTCGATCAACACACGGGGTAACATACCTAGACTCTAAATAGAAATATTAAATTTTGGAGTTTACAGAAGTTTATCTCGGGTTGGACTCAAATCCACGTGTCGTAACGGTAGTAAACCTGTGATGCGTAATAATTATGTAGGCTGACATGACATAATAACAAACTCACTGAGATGTACAGAATCTCAACAAAACAATAATCGTCTTAAACACGTTGATCCTTTCACATGTGTCAGAGAGGTAGGAGGGACAGAGAGGAGATAGGGAACAGCACGAACTACTTCAAGAGATTTATCGCTTAAATTAAAGCGATAAGAACGAGAAAGGAAAACAGCCGTAAGAACAGTATATGGATGGTGAGAAGTTCTTGCTAATAAGATACACCGATGCTCTGAAACCGATAGTCTCCATCTAAATCCTAAATTGTGTGCTCTCTAACATGAAAGCAAGTCTCTTATCGATTCTCTTGTCACTTTTCTACCTTTACAAGTATCTTTTATTAAAACGTATGAGAAGAAAATCAGCTTCATAGAATGCAATGTTATAAAATTATATAACGTAATACCTTTTGAAAAGTACTGTATTTGTAGGGTACTACATTCTTGCTAGTTTTAAACTAAACTGCCTGATCAGGGTATCTATCGATATCTAAACTAATAATATAAAGAGAAAAGGTTTATTTTTTTTGTATGTTTGTTTGTTTGCAACGATTTAACTAAAAATCTACGTTAGCGATTTGAAAAATTCCTTCACCTTTATAAATAAATAAATTTAACGGGTAACATATGCTATAATTTATTATGTTTATTCAATATTTTAAGCGCCTTTATAAATCTAAATAATGCAATACGACACTATTGCTATGATATTTTCCGCAGGAGTTTGTCGTGAAATCGAATGAAACTTTCGATACCAAAGCTAAGGCGGACATCTAGTGTAATATAAGTGAATTATACGAATATATCTAATAATAGTAAACTGGTTCCTGTAGGCTGTAATGACGCAAAATTGCTCGAGCGTTACCGACATCATTTGGAGGAGTAATAGTTACGATAATCGTCTTTGGCAACTAGGTAAGCAATAAGTCACAAGTAGGAAGGTATTACCGTGAAGGTACACGTGAGAAATTTGGAAAATAGTAAAAAAATAAGAACGTTACCTGAGCGTAACCCATAAATGACAGCAGGGGGGACGCTTGATACATAGAGCTCAATATAGCTCGCAAAACGATGGATGACAATACTCCTTCGAGAAAAAACGCGAGATGCTATGTTGTAAGAAAGTAAATTCTTAAAGATATAATACTCCACTAACATAAATATACTAAATAACATGAAGCTTCTCCGTAACCCTAAACACGATTAGTGGTCTATCCATATCTATACTATTATAATTATAAAGCTGAAGAATTCGTTTGTGTGTGACTAGAACTACCAGTCGGATTTTAACAATTCTTTTTCCGTATGATAGCCTAGTTCTTGGGGTAGGTTATAGGGTATGTAACATCACGCTACTGGTGACGGGAGCAGAGCAGTAAGCAAAGAGCGCGGGTAGCTAGTTTGGATATATTCTAGAATCGAATTGATAAATTGTTTCTTTTTAGTGCGTAATTAATTGAACACGATAAATCAGTAAAGTTAAATGTACGAATAGGTATTGGAGATCTGGATAATCAGGCAACACGAGCGGTGAAATGAAGTGGTAATTGAATGCAAATTGTATTCTCTGTATACATCAACGTGGAACGTGACGTACAGACAATTATTTTGAAATGATTTGTTCAGTAAAAAGAGGAAAAAGTTGGCAAAGTTATAAAACAAGAATAAAGTATGTAAGTATAAAATACTATTAGATATTCGTACTACCGGCTGATTTTGTAGAGAACCTGTAATTTACTAACCTTTTGTTCTCTGAGCTGCATCTCAAGCACATCAGCGGTATTGGCGGGAGGTTGCATGGCGGCTAGTCGAGCCTCCATGCGCGACAGCCAGGCGTCGGCGTCGCGTCGCCGAGCCTCGTACCGCTGCGAGTCGCCGAGCATGGCGTCGAGCTGAGCCTTGCGCTGCAACACGCGAGCGTTCGCCTCGTCCCAATGTTCGCGTAACGCTGTCACTGTGGGCAAAAAATATTTATTTAGTTTTATTTTGACAATGACAAGGTACATATAAAAATAAATAAAATAAGTTATTCGGTTTCTGTTAATGAAACTTCATTGTTTTTTTAGCTAAACAGAGACTGTAAAATATAAATATATTTTTCCTTAAACAAATATGTGAGTTAGTCATAATAAACAAATCTCAAATGTGGAAAGGTACTATTACGACTAGATAATGATGTCCCTAGCGAGCAGTTTATCAAACTAAACCAGTATACCTATTAACGATACAAAGGTACTCAAATACAAAGTACAATTCGCACCACAAATCCATTCACAGCAATAACTTATACGCAATTTCGGAATAATTCAGCAACCATTGCGCTATTTGTACTGGGGTTTCAATAGCACTGTATAAGGTAACACGCATTGTATGCCGAAGAGAGAGGTAGACAGTTTTGTTTTGTGTTTCGTGTTGGAGGCTGTGGATAAGCAAATACGATGTGGCTTAATGCTAAATTGGTTTTGAACAAGTAAACAGTCTATGTGATGAATCTTCATAAAATCACGCTTGTATTTCTCTGATGGAGTAAGTAGAATTCTACTCTCTCTGTTGCGGAATGAAGAATGCTTTATCAGATCATGATTGTATACAATAAATTGCTTCATTCATATAGACAAGAGAATTTACATTCATTAGCTTTTATAAGTTTCTCCGAAACCAGAAAAGCAAAAAATTACCGCCTATTACCCGTGGTCCCACTGGTGGGTCCACGGGGAAATTTTATTTCCCGTAGTCCAACACAATACACAACGTCACTTCATTAGAACAGGAAATGTCATTCAATAAAATTGCTTGTGAAAAATAGTTTAAAAAATAAATTTACTATTGTTAGGAGCCATGTGACGCGTAGACCGTGTTATATCGAGACCTTTCTTATTCTAGACCAAATGTTTATTCTTTCTTCTGGTTAAATATAATGTTAATTTAGTTAATAGTGAATATTAAATAGAATACTTACTTAGCTCTATTCTAATATAATAATACTTAGTCGCTTTGTAAAGACATAATCAAACATGACGATTAATGTACCACAGGCGTATGAGTATTTAATGTTAATACCTATTAAAGTCGCGATGTAATTACACAATATGATGCCTAGAGAGAATTATTTATGTTTTGATTACGTTGACACAAGGAGCCGCAAGGTTTTAAGCACATAGACTAGTATGAAAAGTTAATTTTTTATACAAATTTGATGGCAAACAAGCATTCCTGATGGTAACGGTAGTGTATGTATGGGAGTGTGTAAAAACAGGTAATACTTATAATTAGGTGTATTAGATTAGGTAGGTAGGTAATTCAGACGACGACACTCATCGATTGAAAATGTTAGTTATTCTTATTATACTATAAACCTATTCATACTAATATTAAAAATGCGAAAGTAACTCTGTCTGTTTGTTACGCTTTCACGCCTAAACCACTGAACCGATTTTGATGAAATTTGGTATAGAGATAGAATAGACCTTGAGAAACAACATCTATCTTTTATTAAGAAAAATGACTTTATGGGGTTGAAATAGGGGATGAAAATTTGTATGGAAAATGCGATCTATCCGACATTCACGCGGGCAGAGCTGCGAGCAACAGCTAGTAATAAAATAATATCAAGTATGAAACCTAGGAGGAAAGGTAAAAATAATTACACTATAAGTAGTATTCACGACCGATTACAGTAAAGACGCTTGGAGAAGAGGAAAAATCACAACGATCAATTAAATTGTTAGATTTATATTGACTAAGGTTTATGATCATCAGTAGACAGGTTCATTAAAAGGTCGTGGTTGATCCCTCACAAGGTTGGGACGACCTGATACGGGTGCTGGACAACCAAAGGATGAAGGCGGCTCACGACCGGCCAAGGTCGCGAAAACTGGGAAGGCTTATGTACAGCAGTGGACGTCTTTTAACTGATATAATTATGATAATCATGTGTGTAACATCTTAGGTGAGACAATTGTCTTACAATTATCTGTTGCTTCAAAAAAACTCATCAATTTTATCCTTAAATAATTCCTACATCTCTTCATTTTCTCCCGGCACAATAATCACTGTATTTTCATACAATTCCGACATTTTGAGCAAACATAACGCAGATGAAAACAAACAGTTAAACCAATCCCACTCAGCCAGTATACTACTTTGATGAATGATATAACATACAATCTAAATCTGTTGCCATTTTAAATTTAAATTTTAAGGCTTGGGAAATAAGATTTAAATTGATGTAATGTTTTACACACTGACTATGTTTTTATAATCTTTTTAATCAATAGTATCTTATTTTGTGGGTCATTATTATTTTTGACTACAAGTTATGTAGCGGTTAATGCAGTCGTTTTGTTACTGCGTTAACTGTTTTGAGTTTGATTCCTTTAACAAAAAAAACTATTATTAAACAATGACAAAAAAAAATTCAGCTAAATGATTTTTACACAATTTTGATGGCTAACAAGCGTAGTATGAGCGTACTTCGCTCAACCGCTCTTAATAAGATGTTTCCAACTCTCAATATCATAACTAAATATTATCAACAATATAAACAAGAACCAAACAAGTACACATAATATAACAATCATGCATATTTACGTGCTGGAGTTATTCGTTATGGGCTGTAAAACTTCGCTGCCCCATTAGGCCCATTCCACAAACTTGGCACAACACGGCTCCAAGAATGTTAAGTATCTTTCAAGCTTCATGATAATAATAATCACTTTTGTTTCTTAGGTTTATTTTCTTAGGTTTATTTTTTGTCGTTTAACTTCTTGAATTTTATAATTACGTGATTTAACGTAGAACTGTATATGACGTACATACAGACATAGTTTCACGCCTTATATCACCAAAGGACTAGGCAAATGTGTTTAACCCCCCACTTTTCGCCATTATATTTTAGGGGCATGTAACAGGGGGCGAGCCTGTTGTCATTTATTGGGCACAATCCAAGACTCCAGGCTAATACTGAAAATTTTTGAGAACTCTGCGTGGTAATCCGTACACAGTACCATTGAACCACAAAGAGAATCAAAAAAAAAATTGTATGATTTTGATAAATTAAGTCATAGTAGCTCTCATGCTATCAATATACCTTGTACTGCTGTACATGTAGAGTTCCTACCAATGTTTACTGATATTAATTATTGATTTACACTAAACTCACCAGTAGAAACACTACCTAAGTAATTTTGTATTACCTGGTGCCAGATTTAAACAAGAAATGTTAAAAGAAATTTTCAATATGCTGAAGCTCTCTAAAACTTTTAAACCCAGCGATATTATCAGTATTCGTAGACATCAAAACACTTCATAGATCTACATAGATTTTATAATTCTAATCTGCTAATGTTAATACACATTAGATACACAGGTAGAACAGAATTAATTGCGTACAGATGAACTAACTTGCGCTTTAGTTAACAATAAAACTTTGTCCGGCGTGTGGCGTGCAGCCCACTGTGTAAGTGAGTACGGTGCGCACAGTGTGCACAGGACTGCTCGCTGTTCCGTACGGTAGGATTTACATTAATGAGATTAAGCAATTTAAACGTTAAGGTTTGTAAATGCTGTTAGTCTCACAGAACTAGGAAATGGAATTACTGGGTCCAAGCAAAAATATTAGTATGAAAATCTCTGTAGTGCCATTATGGTATTAGCAAATTACGCTAAAGATAATTTATACGCGGTAATTTGTAGATACTTACGTAGATAATGTCGTAATTTAAGTCAAGCTAGATCACAGTGCGACTTCAAAGTGTAATGGTTCATGTTTGTAATCAACAGTGTTAATTATAATCATTTTAGAAATTAGATATTTAATGTTGAGAGAATACGCGACTCGAATTTTAAACCCAATTAACGTCAAGAAGTTAAGAGGGCTGTGAGTCTTACCTAAACATAAGTAGTTTTAATAAATCGCAACAACACTGTATTTGTCACAAAATTAGGGATAGATATAACGCATTTTCATGAAGAGAGCCGATATACATAATAATGGCCTTTTAAAATCAAACAATTGTTGATATCGTAATATAATTTATCGTATATGAAACTTATAATCAATAACTCCTTTAACTTTGTCTACGAACGAACAGTTTCGGACTACTGTGCGATTTTAGACTAATACGTGTAAACGACTAAAAGGTTAATATAGAAAATAAATTATAACCGATTTCGACATATATATTTCATCATCAAAAATTGCTGTTAGAGACCGAAAGAAAAATCCTAGGTAGGTAGGCAAAAGTATCCTTATAAACACTAGCTAGTTTCATTGCTTTGCATTATTGTTAAAGAGGTTAACTAATTTAATGATCTTTAAACAAAAAGTTAACTCAAACCAAACAGTTAATAGTAAAAAAAAATAATATACTTACAAATTTATTACCCAAATATTAAAATATTTTTTTTGTTTAAGCTGTTAAATACTATACAAATAAAAAGGAAAAATAGTATTTTGTTACATAAAATTGTTATAGCGGTTATTGAATAACGTGTTACAAAATATAGTCGAACCTTTCAATAGGCACCGCAAGTGTAACAACGGAGCGCTAGTCTTTGATACCGGGAAACCGATTAACTCCGCTGAAATAGAAATATACTACATAATAATATATACATTATACTTATATAATCAATATGATACTTACATAGTTACATATTTGTACATGCATCATATAGAAAATTTATTTATTAATTTATTTATTTATTTACCAACATACACTGACAGTATAAACCACACGTACAAGTTATTGGTAAGAACATACAATTAAAATATTAGAGAAACAGAATAGAATATTTATACACAACAACACTTAAGATAGTAGGAACAACGTATTTACCATCTTATACATCTTCCTCTAAATTTTTAATCAAAAAATGTGGTAAAAAGTAATAGTTTTAAATTGTGCTATATACCGTTTTAAAGCCTATGAAACCAGCTTTAAAGTGATACCTACATCATTTTTCTACTCGACGGGGTTCGTGAGTAATAAGATAAAACATTTTAAAACTTTTGAATAACGACGATTGTGCCTGACCTATGACAACTTGCGACCGCCCGCTTCTCGCTGCACAGCACTTGATCTGCCAGCGCTTTCACCGCTTTAAAAGTAATCGTGCGTACTAGACGCACCGCAAATTTAATTATTTTGTTCGAAAAAATTCTTATTGTATAAATTTTTAATGAAATGGCTCCTACTACTAAAAAATGTTCTGGATGTGACAATAAACTGCCTAAGAATGAATTTCTAAAATGCTTCTCTTGTGGTTTACTATACGATCTTCTATGCACGAATGTTTCTGCTAAGCGTTTTGTTTTAATGACTTCTGAACAAAAAGCAAATTGGAAATGCCAGGAATGTATAAGTAAACTGCCTAAGAACAACACCGCCGAAACGCCCGCTAGACCATGCCTACGAGCCGACATATACTCTTCATCAGAGTCTATAGATGTTTCATCTCCAGCAGGGAAAAACGTGACCGATCGTAAAAAGCAACCCACACCCACCCGGCTTGCAGAAGAAGAAAACGCTGAAATTAATGTCACCCTGTAAAGTATTCGAGAAATGATTAAAATCGAGATTACGACCACAATACGACAGACCATAAAAGAATTAGTATCACAAGAACTGAAATCTATAAGGGAGAAACTGGAGACTTTTCAAGACTCATTGCAATTCTTTAACCAACAGTACGAGGATCTCAAAACTAGCTTAGACAAAAAGGAAGCTGCAATAAATACTCTCCAGGCGGAAAATGTAAACTTGAAATCATCCGTGAGAGATCTTTCGTTCAGATTAGTTTTAGTAGAGCAGCACCTGAGAGAGTCAAATGTGGAGATAAATGGCATACCTGAACGTAAGTCGGAGAACTTCGTTAACGATCTTCTACAACTATCAAAATCTATCAACCACTCTCTTAAGGAAGACGACGTTTTGAATGTTACGCGAGTCGCTAAGTTAAACAAAGATAATAACCGGCCACGTACTGTAGTTGCTAAACTACGCAGCACACGTCATCGTGACGCGCTTTTAGCTGCGGTAGTGACTTACAATAAGAAGAACTTACAAAACAAACTATGTATCCGGCAATTAGGAATAACAGAAGGTTTGAACCCACCTATATACGTTGCGGAACATTTGACTCCTGTTAACAAGTGGTTACACGCAGAAACACGTAAAAAGGCGAAACAGCTGTCGTATAAATTTGTGTGGGTACGTATTGGACGAATTTACTGTCGCAAAGATGAATATTGTCAAGCTATTCACATCAAAAATTCAGAAAGTTTAAATTTAATTATCTAGCTACTTATTTCATAGATCTACAAAACAGAACTTTGTTATTTTTACTTTTTATTTTTATGAATATATATTACCAAAATATTAGAGGTATAAGAACTAAAACTAACGAATTGTTACATAATATTTTGCAAAACAATTTCGATATTATAGCTCTCACTGAAACATGGCTTAATTCAAACATATGTAATAATGAGTTTATCGACGACAGGTACGTTGTATATCGTAGAGATCGGAATTGCTCAAGGGTGTGTAAAAAAGACGGAGGTGGTGTTCTCATAGCGGTATCGCGTGATATTCAATCGGTCCGTGCACGTTCTTTTGAAAGCGAATGTGAAGACATTTGGGTGATAATTCAGTTAAAAGTTAACAACTTACCAAAAAAAATCGCTATTTGCACCGCTTACCTCCCACCCCCTGTTGGTTTGGACATTCTTCAACATTATGTAGATAACACAAACAATGTACTAAACGATGTAAATAATGTTGTAATACTGGGAGATTTCAATTTGAGTTTCATCAAATGGACAAATGATGACGATTGTTGTAATACTGTACCCAGTAACTATAATAACGGCTTAGGATATCTTCTGACGGATTTCATGTGCTTTAATAACTTGTGTCAATATAACAGTGTACACAATAGTGACAACAGAGTTCTAGATTTTGTACTAAGTAATATCAAACTTGTCAATGTCACAAAATGTCCGGATGTTCTAAGTAAATTGGATGTAAAACATCCTAATCTTCTTATTCAATTGCCATTTAGCAACTCAGAAAACTTGTCTACTAAGCCACGTAATGACATAAATTTCTTTAAGGCTGACTATGATAGCATAATTGCCGAATTAAGTGATATTAATTGGTATTCTAGCCTATTGATTTGTAAGAATATTGATGAAATGACTTCTGTGCTTTACGAAACACTTGATAAAGTAATAGAAAAATTTGTTCCCAAAAGAAAATCTAAAAAGTCGCGATATCCTGTCTGGTTTACAAACAAACTCATCAAATTGCTGTCTGAAAAAGAAAAACTACGTCGTAAGTACGTCAGGTTCAGAAATACACGAGATAAAATTGAATACGATATTATTAGAAACCGCTGCCACAGCCTCGGCCGCCAGTGCTATCAACAATATAAAGCTAAAATACAGGATGACTTACGTAAGAATCCTAAAGATTATTGGAGTTTCATAAAAAGTAAACGTAAGAACGAATCTAATATGCCATCGACCATGAAACTTAATGACCGCGTGGCTCAGTCTGGTGTGGAAATATCCAACTTGTTTGCCTCTCATTTCTCCTCGGTATATTCTAATTGCCTATCTAATAGTTTGCCCAAATCCGATGTTTTGTCTTATTTCAATTCATCTGACAGTCTCAGCCATCTACATATAACAGAAAACGAAGTCGTAAAGCAGATAAAACAATTGGATACTCTGAAAGGTGCTGGTCTGGATGGTATACCGCCTTTATTTTTGAGACGTTGTTGCTTAGTATTATCTTTGCCATTAACACTAATATTTAACCATTCTCTTGAAACAGGTAGGTTTCCTTCAGTGTGGAAACGCACTCGCATTGTTCGATCGTGATATCTCGAACTATCGCCCAATTTCCATACTGTCCTGCCTTTCAAAATTGTTTGAGTCTTTAGTTTGTCCACGCATTACGAAATTTATAATTCCTCAAATCAGCCATCTACAGCATGGATTCTGCAAAGGTAGATCTACCGAAACCAACTTGATAACATTCGTGTCCGATTTATCTCATAGTGTTGACAGAGGTCAGCAAGTAGATGCAATCTATACAGATTTTAGCCAAGCATTTGATAGGGTTAGTTACTCTATTCTCCTCAGTAAGCTGGAAGCCTATGATATTCATGGTTCATTGCTCAATTGGTTTAGATCGTACTTGGAACGTAGATCTCAAATTGTTGCTGTCCAGGGTTACGAATCAAAAATTTTTTCGCTGAATCTGGCGTCCCACAGGGTTCTCACTTAGGTCCCGTACTATTTATCCTATTTATAAACGACATAACTTCTCAAATTCTTCATTCCAAATGTCTTTTGTTTGCCGACGATTTAAAACTATACAGAACAGTTGAATCACCTTCAGATATCACTTTACTCCAAAACGATTTAAATCGTGTCAAGAACTGGTGCAGTTTAAATCACATGATTATAAATATAGATAAGTGCCATCATATAAAGTTCACCCGGAAAAAAAAAACCTATTTCTTCCTCTTACAAACTTGGTGAGAAACAATTGAACGAGGTAAGCGAGATACGGGACCTGGGCGTGATTGTCGACTCCACGTTAAAATTCACTTCGCATATCGACACTGTGGTAAAAAAGTCATCACAAATGTTAGGTTTCATAAAACGCAATTCAAAAGGTTTTCGCTGGGATATTAAAGTAATTCTGTACAATGCCTTAGCCCGCAGCCACCTTGAATACGCTTCTGTCGTGTGGAACCCTGTATACGCCGTACATTCGCAACGTGTAGAATCCATACAGCGTTCATTTAGCCGACACCTTGCCTTCTTAGAACCCGGCATATCGCATCGTTGTCCATACAATCAGCGCTTGGAGCATTTTAAATTATTGTCTCTTCGTGATCGTAGAAAAATTCAAGATCTTAAAGTTCTACATAAAATAATAAATGGACAGATTGACAGTCAATACTTATTAGGAGAGATCTCGATTGCTGTGCCATATAATATACCCAGACAGCCAATGAAACATATATTGCGAGCTTTTTCATGTAGAACAAATCTTGGTCAACATTCTCCTCTGGTGAGGATGTGTAACTGTTACAGTTCAATTAACGATGAGGATGCTGAGCTTGACATATTTTACGACAGATTGCCGTCTTTTGTTTCTAAAGCGAAGAAGACCCTTCAGTTAAACTATTAATTCTTTTTATTTACTGTTTGTTTTCTTATCTGTTATTATTATTATTATTTGATTTAATTTAGATTTTTTTTTTGTTCTCTTGTTTAAAATGTTAAGTATAATTAATATAATTTAGTCTAACCTTTTACCACCAACCTTACTGAAATACCTGAAAAATGTCCTTTCTATGTATATTGAAAATGTTGAGTACACCTTTTATTGGCGTACATATAAGAACTTTTTCTGTATTCAAATAGTCTTAAGTATGTGATTAATATGTATTGCTGTTGGTGTACCATTATTAAATAAATAAATAAATAAAATAAATAAACATAAGTACATGACTTATAATAATAAATAAAAGTAGGTATATAGATACATAGTAGTTTATATTAAGAAATTGTACTAGGGGATGCAATTGACTCAAGGTAACGCTCACTTATGGTCAAGAGTCTCGGTTCCTCACTAAATACATCCAAAGATTCATCGAATAGTAAAATATTATTAATATGCATAATATTGCATAAAATATAATAATTGATATAATATATGTATAATAGCGTAGGGTTTTGTTTTGTATTAACCTACCAAAGTAATTCCTGTGGATACCATTGACGGTGGCCTCTAATATGGCGGCTAGAGAAATGCTTTTTCACGCCTTAATATGGCTAGGATCAAAGTTTGCAGAAGACATGCGCTGGTAATAAGTGCCAGGCTATTATTCAGGCGAGTAGTTATTTTATTTTCTGTACAATTCACTAGAATTTAGAAATTTAGTCCTTTGGCGATTTATATTTAATTTTGTTTATATAATTTACAAAAGTACTTCTCGAATCTTTCATTCAAACCTATTTAAATTCTAAAAACGGGCATTTAAATTTTGCTTTTATATATATCCCAATTGAACCCTCCTCAACGGGCGCAAAGGACAGCATCAAACCATAAAAATCCAAATAGGTATTACAATTGTAAACCCTGTAACTACGACCGGTGCGGCGGCATTACTTGCTCACAAATTTTAATTTAAAAAGTGCGTGAGATATCACTCAAACGCTAAGCCCAAAATCTTCTTTTAACAGGGTCTAATCGACCCGTTAACGAAGGGTCATTAGTGGCTATAGAGGGGTTAACCCGTAGTGACCGCGTATCGATCACACACTATTCCGAACGAGGGTATGTTCGACAAAGTAGCCCCTTAAAATAAGACAGGGGGTTAGTTTATGCAAATGGAGATTACTGTTCGCATAGTATAGCAAATATGCGAAACAGAAATTAGAACGAGTACAAGGTATAAACTATAGCAACATTATTTTTTATCGATTGCTTCAGTGGCTTAGTAGTAATGTAAACGGAATACCACACAGAGGTCTTGGGTTCGACCCCTAGGTTTTCTTGAAAATTTATTATTGAAGCTTAAAATTGTGGCCGTTAAATGGCAATAAGTATTATCTACTGACGACTGGCAATAAGGAACCCAACATAGTTACTGAAAAACACGCCGTGGGAAAAGCTATGAGGGTATGTTATTTTAATACAAAACGACAATTAGACATTTTTCATCTGTTGGTGACTTTGTTGATAAAGTCACTTATTAATCTATACTATTATATAAAGCGGAAGAGTTTGTTTGTTTAAACGCGCTAATCTCTAGAACTACCAGTCGCATTTGAAAAATTCCTTTTGCGTATGATAACCCAGTTCTTGAGGAAGGTTATAGGGTATGTAACATCACGCTACTAGCGACGGGAGCAGAGCAGTAAGCAAAGACGCGGGTGAAACCGCGCTGCTTAAAGCTAGTAAATAATAATGCCGCTTAGCGACTTATGGTGGGTAACAACAATAAAAGAGCCAAAAGCAATGTTGTCTAGGCTTTTAGTGCCTCGGTTGTTTACTGACATAGTTGTACAAAAGAGAAAATACTGTAGTAATTAATTCACTATAAACTAGGACCAGCAGAAATGCAACCACTTAGGTGTAGATGTGTCTGCAGTCAAAAGTAAAAGTTAGACGACCTCTGTGGTTCGGTGGTACTGCGTATGGACTGCCACGCAGAGGTCGCGGGTTCGATTCTCGCTCAGTGCAAATATTTGTGTGCATGAACATGTCTTTTTGCATCGGTCTGTTTCTATGTATAATATGTATGTATTTACAAAACTATTTAGTATTATATCGGCATACTAGAACCCATAACACAAGCTATATAAATATGCTTACTTTGGGTCTAGATAGCATTGTGTGTAGTTGATATAATATATATAAAAACAGTCAAAAAGTCTCTTTTGAACAAGTAAACTTATTAAATTTGTAAATTAAAGCACTATTAGATTTGTATCCACATGTTCAAATGACAGAATATTAAAAAAAAAAATAATTTATCCTCGTAGAAAAGACATACTGAGTAGTCAGACAATATATTATTATTTTTCTATATGGCAACTATATTTCAAAACAAGTATTTGCCATTTTCCAATCTCATGAGGTTATTCGTTACCCATTTAGGATTGTGAAGAAAAAGATACCTCCGTCTGAGAGTCTGTCATGTTCAATTTAAAGATACTAAACATATTACATTATGTTCAGGTATATGAAATATTATCACAATAAGAGGGAGTTTGATATATGATACTAATTTTATCTTAATCTTAACTAATAAGCATTATAAAGACATTTGATTTGATTTTTTCATGTTTGTTTGCAACGTTTTAAATAAAAATCTACGTTACTGATTTAAAAATTCTTTCACCTTTACAAATCAATAAATCAAGCGGTTAATTTAGGTTATATTAAAATTTTCAGAATTTCAACATTATAAGCGCCTTTGAAAATCTGAATGATGCAAAACGACTCTATTGCAATGATGTTTTCCAAAGGCGTTTGTTATGAGACCGAATGATACTTTTGATACCGAAATAAAGCGAAGGCGTATCTCTAGTATGATATATTTTGCCAAGTATAAATTTAAAATAAACTTTAAATTTAAATTATATTTCTTGTAAAGATCAAAATTAGTTAAATACTCAAATTTATAGGTATTTAAATACATTGTATATATCCAAAATATGTTGTATTATATTTCTAAGACATTTTAAATGTTCAATCAACTCTAAAACGCTCACGTATCAGCTTTCAACAGAACGTAAGCCGTAAACCGAGATTGTAAAAACATTAAATGTTATGACTTCATTAATCAATTTTAATTACAGCTATCATCCTTTTAATTAGACCCTTATAACGTAGCTATAGATAAATTAATTTCATATTGTTTGTGATATGCGCTCGAAATACACGTTTATTAATTAATCGTTTTAATATATGGATGATATCACAACTGATACATATAACGTAGATAAAAACATGAATGATGAACAAGAGCATGGAGTTTGGCACAAACTAAATCGTGAGAATAATCAATAACAATGAATTTAATGAAAAAGTATTGAAGAAATTAGTGGTGTTAAAATGCTTTGTAAACATGAGATCTGGGATTCGAATCCGGACAAGTATCAATGTGATTTTTGTGACGGTGTAGGAAAACATCGTGAGAAAACCTGGACTTCTTAGGAAGTCTGAAATCGTCGATCCACCTTGAGTTAGCGTGACGATTAATGCTCATACCTTCTAAGTATGAGAAGAAGCCTTTCCCTGTAGTCGTTATAAAGCCTTTTTAATTTAATTTAAAGTGAACAAAAAAGTATAGGTGTTAAAAAGACGCGACGAACAAGTTAATTGTCAAGAGAGGGGGAGGGAGGGGAGAGGAAAAAGGGGTGCATGGATGCAAAAACGATGTAAAAATGGGGAGGACAAAGTACGAATACTTAATTTTAACGATTGCAAAGAAAAACGAAATAAAAGTACTCCACTGAATGTTAATTACTTTTGTAAAAGATAAAAAAGTGTTAGATAAATTTTATTGTAATTGGGTTCCCGGTATTTTTTTCACGAAGCTTGGATTAAATCTGCGTTGGGGTAATCAGTTATTTACTTTTACTGATAAAGGATTGTTTCAATAAGTAACCGTAGATTATAAGTAGTGATTTGCCGCGGCTTCGCTCTTTTCTACTATATGTATACATATATTACATTTCAAAAGGTTGTATGGAAGATATCACTTTTAGCGATAAGACCACCCATTGTAACTGCCTAATGGCATGTTGTACGGTTATTTTTTCCATGGCATGTTGTACTGTTTTATTTTTCCATCTAAAATCCTACAAATATTATAAATGCGAAAGTTTACCACTCAGCGCCTAAATGGCTAAACCGATGTAATGAAAAAAAAAAATGAAAATTGGTACCTACATAGATTTGGTACCGAAGACGGACATGAACTACTTTATATTTAGAAAATTTGTGTGGTTCCTGAGTTATATTAATTATACATAAACGACTTTCCGCGCGAGCGAAGCCTCAGGGCGCACCTAGTTACTCATAAATTGTACATTAAAGAATATTCTGGTCACCAATTTATCCCGCAAACGTGACTATGTCGAATACCTGTCCTTGGGAGAGAACTACGTCCAAAAGTGGTCACCTTCAGGCCAATGACGTCATGATCACTATTGACAGCTGTAAGAGTTATATATTGTACCTCATCATACGTTTTGTATAGGTCTATATTATATGTCTATTTAGTTTCGGTCAGCGGTTAGAGGGTTAATTTGATATGGGTTAATGGAGTACCCGCTTGATGTTTGATGGGCATTTTGTTATCATTTAATATGCACTTAAATAGTTTGTAAACTAATTATGGTCATTATTTTAATTAAATAGTTAATTGATTGATTAAGTTTAAACAACGAACAACACGCCTTTTTGGTCGAAAGGGTAGGCAGAGGTTTAAGTATTACACCAATATTTTGTATTCTATGAAATCTTCTATGTAATATATTATAAGTAACCTATTACTAATAGAGAATAGGTACTTTAGTACAACTTATAACATGCTCGTTTGCCATCTTATGTTTAGTAAGTAAGTAATTACATTAAACTATAAATATCGTTATGTTCTCCATTTGCATAAACAACGATAACAATTCGTTGCCGAGAAGTAAAAAGAAGAGGTTTGACACGGTGACAGTGAGAAACCTTAATAACATGGACTCTTAACGCTGATATTGCATAAAAACATAGATATCCAAAATCTGTTAGAAAAAAGATACTGTCGTAAAAATTCGCTGTATCATGCCATTTAATATCCATATTATGATTAAATCTTTCTCTATTTCACTCAGTGAATCTCCCAACAGATAAAATCTGTCTGTCGCACTCCACCGACACGATGTCATGGCAAGCGACAGGCTTATTACATCAGCAATTACTCGGACGCCATTGCACTGCCAATCGTCTGGCAACTGCCAATCGATCTGGCCATCGAATTTAGTGGTGCCATACTGATCAAATCAGGGTGTTTGTAAACATTGCTTACTTCCATATTGAGTACCTATTAGCTCGGCTTAAAATTAGCCTTGGTCTGTCTCCGGCACCGAATCTATCTACATACCAATTTCCATCAAAACCGTTTCAGCCGTTTAGGCGCTCAGTGGTAACAAATACACACAAACTTTCGCATTTAGAATAATATAGGATGTGATTATTCTGTGTGGGTAATAATAACAATTATAATAAAGTATTGGTTTTGTAATTCAAGTAACTTTGTATGAATATGTACGTTTTTACTAAGATAATGCTACACATAGGGTTTTTCGAACTATTCAAATTATAACGAATACTAGATAGAGTATCCGAAGTAAAATTTAGTCATCAACTGTCTCATTTCAGTAAAAATAAAGCGACTAAAACTTTATTTAATTAGAAACATGATAGGACCTATGACTATCTTTAAAATCGCTTTGGAAAAAGGTTATATTTTCATGTGTATCATGATTAATTGTTCATATTCTATAAGACTTGGCATCGTCATTGAAAACATACCCACTCCAATTAAAGTTCAAGTTAATTTCTTATAAAATATTTGCAAGAGAAAATGGTTGCGAACATTCAACCATTTTAAAAAGGCTCTGAATATTTGATGGCTCGTTGTTGCCAGTTTAACTCTAAAGCACCTCTTCCAAAGAGTAACAGCCTGTTTACTTACAACTTTTATTTTTTCATATTTTAGATACTTTCTTACACAGTAATTATAAATTTACATAGTTATTTACCCACTAGCTGCGCCTTGCGGCTTCGTCCGTGCGGAAAATGTTACGCGTTTAACTCGAGAACTAAGAGATTTTCGGACTATTATCCTATCTCCATCTCCGACATATCTATATCTATGTATACAAATTTTAATCGAAATCGGTTCAGGGGCTGAGTCGTAACAAACAAAATATACTAAACAAAACAACCAAATAGAAATATCATTTACCAACTACGAACCGGCAGACGCAGCATGGACGACCAGATGGAGGAACCAAATATATACTGAATGAAGGATGGCAACCAAATGTATACGAGCGGCTCACGACCAAAACGAAAACTTAAGCGAGGTCTATGTGCAGTAGTAGACATCTACCAGCTGATATGATGAATAGAACTACTTAAAAATAGAAAAATAACAGCAGTTTTTTAGAGAATCGAAGTTGTCAAAGACTTTGCTGAGTCTTTTTCATAAAGTCCTCAATATTTGTGCAATATTTATCATCATACCTATGTTTTACATTCTCTCACGAACAGTAATCACAATTCAAATAACAATTAAACCAGCCGCACAAATAACTGTCGCAATGCTTGATTGAACTGTATTAAAGCCACATGATGGAAAGCGACACAGCGCAAAAATAAGGCGATGCAGTGCTAAAGGGACGGGCACGTGACGATGTTGGATAAAGCAATAATAATTTTGTACACAAATTTATGTAGGTATGTATAAGTATAAAATTATTATTATTTTAAGTTATGAATTACTTGCTAAAACAGTTTTTAAGATTAAAAACACATAAAAATAATACTACTTGCAAATGACTTCAAAAATATACAATTAATACACAACATTTCTTGAGACAGATATATGTACTTAATTTTTATGTTTCATTGTTATCAAGTGGATTAAACAAACAATGTTTCTGTCTCAGATCGTCGTGCTTCTAATTATATCATGGCGCAGCCTAATACAATAGGTTTAGCAGCCGTCGAGAAACCCGAATGTCACATGATGTGTGGGAGACCGCACATTATGTACTCGTAGTACCTAGTGTTTGCGATTCTGCTGGTAATACAGTACCTACTGGTTAAATAGAAGGTTATATAAGAGAATTAAGAGTCACAGTGACTGTCACTTGGATTTTGTGTATATTACTAATGGTTTGCTAAAAATCACTAACGCGGTTATAACATAGGTACGTAATACACAGAAACTCAATTTCTTACGTCCATAAAACTAATACCAGGTAGGTACTAAATCACTGCAATATTTAAATAATAATAATAATAATAATATGTGGACACTATCACACACCGTCATCTAGTCCCAAGCTAAGCAGAGCTTGTGTTATGGGTACTAGATAACTGAAATATAATACATATACTTTTTTTTTTTTGTAAATACATACTTAGAATACATAGGAAACACCCAGACTGACGACAAATACAAATGTTCATCACACAAGTATTTGCCTTCCGCGGGAATCGAACCCACGACACCCGGCGTCGCAGTCAGGCACACTAACCACTAGACCAACCGTGCAGTCCAAACAAATGTATGTTTAAAAATTTTCTGAAGACTATGAAAGCTAATTGAAAGTGTTTTTCTATTCATTTATTTTATAGTTACAGAAATTCGAATTAAGCAACAGAAAATATTGTAAACCGTGTGATATAAAAGAACTCAACACCAACATTAACATCGAAAAGTGTGTAGTGTATTGGTAAAGCATAAATCAAAGGGTTGTCAAGTATTGTCGTGAAATATACCTATTTACAGGATATTACTGTTTATACAAAATATTTATATATCATAACGATATTATAGGTTATTGTGCTACACATTTATTTAAGAACTGCTAAATAAATGTAATATAGTTTTATGCGATTTTTCAGTTTAATCGTCATCCTTTTCGATTTAAAAGAGAAGGCAATTTTAAATTAGCCACATCTCATATATTATGTAATTGAAGGCAGCAGAATGTAACCAGATACCTACCTAAAAAAGTACCTTACAAAAAGGAAACCTACGCAATTTAACGCTATATCACGACTGGTCAATCTTGGCATGGCATACATTTAATATTCAATCCAGTATTACCTTGTCGTGCAATGTGACCAGAAGGTGCATTTACCAGTTTAATTAAAATACGTAATCAAATTACCATACATTGAAATCCTCTCTTTTCTTTCTTTAATTATAGTATTATATTAATTGGTTAATTTGTAATAATTACTTTGTATGGTTCTTTGGTTGCGAGAGTTTGCTGAGAGTTATAAAATAAATTGTAACTCATTCAAATAACTGTAATTATCTGGCGATTGAAAAGAGTGGCGTGAGTTTCTTGCCAGTTCTTCTCACAGCTCGACCTCGTCAGCGAACTGGCTGTAGGTCAATTGGCTGACAAAATGTAATGTTGACTTTTCATAAGCATCATACTTTATGATCAAAATGAAATAAATGCTTTGACTTTGACTAATCAAAAAGCATATAAGCAACCCAAGCAATAGCAAGTCCCACATTTCTTAAACATATGTAAATGTAGTAGCTTAGTACACGGTACATTCTTCATATTCAAGTTAGCAACACTGTAGTGACGTCACAACTCTACAACACATTCATTATTCATAGGACTTTCTTGCCGGATTATTTCTATCCTTTTTTTCTGTTATTGTATTTTCTTTATAAATAAAATATAATTTGTATGTCGTTTACGAATTCATAACGTTTTTATTTGCCCTAAGCGAAAAAAATATTGTAACATATTTTGCTTTTTCTTTGATCATGGGTTTATAAATGGTGATTTTTTGAAAAGGGACGCAGAATTAGATGGTCGTAAAATATACGTCGGTTGTTCAGGCTTCATTGTGCGGTAAGGAATGGTAAAAGGGAAGGTTTCATCATTACAATATTAAATGAAGTTCTTAAATCATTCGCTTTGTGATCTACTCAAGTACTTTTGCGGGTACGACATTTTGTTGGATTGTTACTCGTAATGTGATTAATGTGATGGAAGTGTGGAAAGTATTCTGATTTTGTAGTGAAATAGAAATGATTATAAATAAAATGTACAATTAGTTTTGGTTATTGAAAAAAGAGATTTCTTTTCTTTTTTTTAAAGCACCTACTCTAGAGTTCTAGTGCCGTTATTTTCAAGCAACCCTGTATTCTCTGCTTATACATATATACCAAAGAAAGGCGTACAGTCTAAATAAATCATATATATAATAAATCATTATTTTTCGGTTCCATAACAATCTATACGTGTCAAACTTCCAAACTCAAACATTCTTCAAATCTAAACCTCACTAATGAGTAAAAAAACACTCATCTTTACGTATCGTTATTTTATTTGTACAAAAACCTCTCGAGTCACAGTCTTTCAGACGTATCGATTTTGTTCCGTGTTCTCTGTGAGTTTATCTCAACGTGTTGCTCGATACAATCTCATTCACGAACTCAATATCTGCTTTTATAGTCTCTACTGTTAAATAAAATAAGTCTCAGAGAATATACATTTGAAGAAAACAAAAAAACAAACAAAACTTGACTGAGGCATACAGGTTAATTTCTCAAAAACTTACGATTTGCTCTGATCAGGATCAAAAAACCTGCATCTTGTAGAAAAAGATAATAATAATGACATTATCTGAGTATTTTTATGTTGTATCACTGAATGGTATTGTACTTATAAACTGTCTTCGGTTATAAATATAAAGTTTTCTAGACGTCGAAGAAAAAGTCTATGGTCAAAAATAATCATCTAATATCAGGAGATACTACCAATCTGTCACTACAACTATAAAAAAATCAAAATCTACAACAGTCCCCTGCTTCTAACGCGACGGAATGATATTTACTTCCCTTCCACAAGTACTCAAACAAATTCTAGTCTTTACAAAGCACATGAATAAATTATAGCCTCTCTAATAAATACGACAAAAACTTTACAGTTTCTCTCCTGTAGAAAGAAAACTAATTAAAAAGTTTTATGAAAAGAAACGTTGCAAGTACTGGCTACGAACGGCTAACTCAAAAGTAGGTACCTACTAATCTAAATGATAAGGAGATGCACCTCTACCTTCCCATCTGACTAATCAAAATCAGTTTCTTCCAGTTGTAACTAGTTTAGGGCAGTTTTATTGGTTTTTAAGACTATATAATATCGAAGATGTTTCTTTTTACATATTAGCAGTATTTACATGGTCGTAGTAGGTATATATAGCCGTATGTGATCACCATTGCATAAAGACGCCGACAACATCAGAGATATCAGAAAAGTGGTGCCGGTTCGCGATAAAATGGTGTTACTTTTTCGAATTTTAGCCGGTTCGATTGCCGAGGGTGCTAAGTCTTTGAATCAGTTCCTTGGAATAACCAGAAAGATAGCTGGGATACCTCTGGTACCACCGCCTTTTACTTTCATTTCATCATGTACACCAAAAGGCACTGTTGATACTAATACATTTATTTCTTTAGTAACATTGAAAGTATGTATGTTAACTTGCATGTACTTTGCATGCATGCAAGTTTACATTACATAGATTGGTGTACAAATTTAAAGTACAAGATGTTAGTGAACCATCATTGGAATAGTTTTAAAATAATTAACATACACACAGATTATTATTGACAGCGAGTCCACCGCAATCTCGGTTATTTCTCGTGACATTAACGATCATCTGTCACAGTCTGCGGCAGGTCGAGACACGAGTCACGGCCCAAACGCAATCCCACAAGACGTGCACAGCTGACAAATTGAATTCTACTAAGTAGGGGCACCATGTAGTCTTCTAACTTATGGTTTTGTGTAAAACAATAGTTAATATCAGTGACAAAAGTAACTCTCACATATAAAAGATGAGATCGTGTAATGAATTTAGAGGTTTTCTTGAAAGACTACATACTGTAACACCTTGTCTTACAAGTGTTTAGCTGCGGTAACTGCTTTCCATTAGACAAAAAAAGAAAATGCTGTATTAATACGTATATTATAAAAATGCGGTAAATAAAAATGCTCCTAACAAAAAATGACAATACATTTCTCAACTTAAAGTCAAACTCAAAGACATCATTTGGGTTAATTGAATTAACACTTATGAACGTTAAAATAACAAAATGTCTGTCAATTAACTTACAGCTAGTTCGCTGAAGTGCATAGGTAGGGCCCTGAGAAGAAATGGCAAGAATCTCAGGTCATTCTTTTTAATCGCCAGGTTATTAAAATTTTTGTAAGTTACAATTTCAAGTAACATGCAAAGTGACGCAGGCCATAAATAAATAATAACATATATATTTTTGTCTTTTAAAACTGCCTTATCGCGTGGTAAACTCAGACCACTGATTGGTTTGTTTCCTGTGCGGGATATGTAGAGTGAATCAATGGGCTCGACGCTTGCTTGATTGATTGCCACACATTAGAGGACCTAACTTTACCTATAGGTATGTACCTTTACACTTACTTTTCACAGTGATTAAGCTGGTGATCAAAAAGAAGATTTTTTTAGCTTAATAATAAATATAATGCCTTGTTCCCCAAAAGAGTAGTAAGTAAGTATCTCATGTAACATAGGGCGAGCCTGTTGTCATTTACCTTGCACTTAGAAAGACTCCGTGCTAGTAATGAGATCTTAACACTTTCCAGGACAGTACACAGATATGGCTGTAATGACAATAAAACATCTATTGTGTCTATATATCATTCCATGAAAGGAATACTAGAAACATCCATTAGGACGTTATGCGATGTTGCATAATATTCACTACGGCAGTTTTAAATTGATAGTTGTACTTTTATAAGTAGGATAACTGTCGCCATTATATCTTATTATAAAAGTCGCTTGATAACTGCACAAACTTTTACGGGTCCATTCTTTTTACCTTTTTAGGGATCTCGTGGATTTATGCTAAGTTGCACAAAGATGAAACCACGCTGTTATTGTAAAAGAGATAGTAATACAAGGTTTTATACGTTGTGTGGTTTTTGTGGGACTTAACATACTCCAAAATATAAAGTAAAACTATTATTATTTAACGCTAGATGCAATATGCTTCCGCCAGCTCACTACTGTCACAATCTATGATATATTTTTATTTATTACAGTGACGAACCAACAGCCACCTGATGGTAAGTGGTAACTGTCGCTCATGGATTTCTGCAATGCCAGGGACTCTGCGAAGCTGCTACCTACCTCTTTAAACGTCATTTGAAGAAGGACCTGTCATAGCGCTAGGGAAACACCGGACTGATTTTTAATCCATACTATACTAATATTATAAATACGAAAGTAACTGTCTGTCTGTCTGTTACGCTTTCACGCCTCAACCACCGAACCGATTTTAATGAAATTTAAAATTATAAAGATAAGATTAGTCCCCGGGGAACAATATAGGCTATCTTTTATCGCGAAAAATCACTTCAAGGGGTTGAAATAGGGGATGAAAATTTGTATGAAAAATCGTCGATGTAAACAGCGATATAACCAACATTCACGCGGGCGGCGCTGCGAGCAACAGCTAGTACAACATATATTTTTATTAAAATTTAATATGACAATACTCCTCAATTAACGTTATAATCGACTTTGAGTTTTAACATGAAATCTCTATGTAGGTAAACATGAAGTAAGTACTCATCAAACCTTATTAAGAACAAAGTGTATCCCCGTTTAGATAGCCGTAACATTTGTGCTAAGTTTAAAAAATGTTGCGTCACATGATATTGAGAGTGATAGATGTCTCTGGGATGCTGCCTTTTTTCTGTTTATTGACTACGTCATGCACGTTTGAGCCTACTATTTTATTATAGTCTATACGCTCGACCAATATTTGATTCGGGTATCGGTCGTCATTACATCGAAATCAATAAAGACATATTTTTGTATTGTAGAAACCAATTCTGAGCCCCCTAAACAAACTCTTTCTTTTTTGTATCAACGTACAATGGTGTTTTATATAAATAATGCAGCTAATGGCGTTCTATAGTCTCTGCTTACCCCAAAAATGGAAAGCAGGCGTGAAGTTATTGTATGTATTTTGTTGATAACTGTCTCAAAAATCTGTCAAAGATATCTAGAAGATCAGACCGGAACAAAATATTTATATAAATTTCTCTTTTGTTTCTGATCTCCTGAACGGGGGATCAGAACGGAATAGGAAATAAAATTAAATAAACGGATCCCCAGGATATCAGATCTGGGGGATCAGACCGGAATAACTCAAATATTTTACGGATTTTGTCCACGAGTGTCACTTGCAAACCGTGGTTGGCAAGACGTGAATTTCACATATGTTAAACCCCCCTCCCCCCACACTTAAAACAAAGTGATGATGTTATATTATTGAACATTCCTTTTGACTTAAATTGACCGATTTTGTGACAAGGATGAGTTTCAATAGATATTTATTCGGTGTTTGAAAGTACGAGTAGAATGCCAACCCTAAAAGTAACAACTTAATATATTATTGAATCACCATGCTATGTTAAATAAAGTCCCTTACTTTCAATAGTGTGTAAAACGATTTGAACTTGAGAAAGGTTCATGATCGGACTGGCCGGGGTAATCAATAAAGGGTTAGAATGTTCCTGGATACAATATAAGAAGCTATCTGGGGTTTAAATTGAAATCAATTTTTTTATGATCTTTTTTTTAGATTACTCCTAGATTGCAGTGATTTACATAAAATAAACACTCCTTACTATATCAAAAAAAAAAAAAAAAAAAGCTACGAACCTACCTCTTAGTAAATTGTTTTTATTCCATAGATGAATTTACTGCATTAAAAAATAATAAATAACGTTTTCTATATTTAATTTTTTTATTTTATTTTAATTGACGTTAAATTTTATTTTTTTATTTTTTGACATTTTATTTTTATTTTTGACATTATTTTTTTATTTTTGACATTGCAATAAATTCTTCAATATGTATAATTTTATTCTATTGTATCTAATACGCTGATGTGTTCATGAATTTATGTAATATTGTATTTTGATAATTTGTTTTGGCTTATTAATTCATATATTGTAACCCACTTTATACTTTTAGTTATTTATTTTTGTACATTCATACACAATTTTATATTGTTTTTTGAATAAATGAATTGAATTGAATATCAAAGCCTATACATATTTATTACTATCAATATATTTTATTTATTTATTTAAGCTTACATCTATTTAAGTAGGTACAAAAACAAATTCGTTCACATTGCCCTATCAGTCGTCTTATATCTGTTTGACAATAATCTGTCCTCCCGCAATAATTCAGTGTTCCATGAGAGTGAGCTTCCTCCCTACCAGCCTTCAGAGTGCCTCCTAATATTGCTGATCGTGTTCAAATACGTGCTGAGGAAACCACAACCTTATAATGTATCATAATAGAGCCTATTTTAGCACGTAAAGGTTATAATCTAATTTTATTGTGTGTCAGTCAAACGGCTAAGTTGATCAATAAAAATATAACAGAAGTCTTAGATTTATATAATAAAAGAAAGTATATTTTGGCATCTCTCTCTCTGCCCGGCTATTCATCCCACATGGCGGTGCGGTTAGCCTTCCTACTTTTTCGCCTCCACTTCGCTTTATCTGGACGTCGTCATCGGAAAGCTCGCACTCTCTCATTTCCCTCAGCACAACATTCCTCCACGTTGTCTTGGGTCTGCCTCTGGACCTTTGCCCAGACGTGGAAAGCTGCAGCGCCAAGTTCCCGACGTAGTCTGCTGGTCTTCGCTTAACGTGACCATACCATCGCAGTCTATTCTCCTGCATCTTGTCGGCGAAAGTATATTTTTGGTATATACCATAAATATTTAACAACCAACCGATCCAGTTAGGATGTGTCAAGTTGTCAAGTCTTGCTCTCTGTTCTGAGTTGTCAACACACCGGCGTCCACTAACAAATTATAACTTAGTTGTCGTTTATACTTTACTAGCAAAATCCGGCAACCGAATGGCGGTTAAACTTTCAGACGAGAAGGTGGCAGGAAAATAATCTTAGGCAGGCGATAACGTTCTGTAACCATCGCGATATTCTTCAAAAAATCGCCCAAAGATTAATTGCCTGGGGCTATTTAGTATATTCTGCGATTAGGGCAGATTTATGTCCAGCAAATTCGTGTAACATCATTTGCAGAAAGACTGGTACATAACGACTAAATATTAATTTTAAAACTCTGAATATACTTTGTGCTTATAAGCTGTATGTGCAAAGTATTCAGAAAATATAATAGCTTGTTACCTACGAGTGTCGGCTGATAAAAAATCAGGGAAACGACGCTTGGTTTAAGTAAGATTACAAAAAACGTCGTATTTATATTGCGTGGACTTAGAGGCTTCATTTTACAGCTACAAAGGACCGTAGACATTAATTTTGAGCTTGGTATTCACAGGTTTTGAGGAAAAGTAAAATATAAAAACTGCTGCTTCGCCCGCGCCGTGAACGGTATGTGTTTAATTATGTTACTCGGGAACAAGACCGGGCACCGAATCTATGTAATTGGTTCAGCCGTTTAGGCGCTGAGTGGTAACAAACACACACACATACATAGACACAAGCTTTCGCCTTTATAATATAAGCAGGATTTATTTAATACTTTTCTGTCATAGTTCTTCTTCTTCTCCTTTTTTTGGCAACAGTATAGAATATAATATTTTTTTTTTTTTTTTTTTTTTTTTATTTATTTAATATATTCTTGTTGATGATATTAATGGTATAATACAATGATAAAATAGAAAAATGTGGATGAAATTAAATGACAACCATCTTCCGCGAAAACAAAAGATGGATCCACACAATAGATTGTAGTAACGTAACGAACATGCCACATATTTTGACAAAGTTGAGTTTGCGAAGTAAGGGCTTGTAGCGGAATTATTTAGAGTCAGGGCGTGTAGATCTAGAACCTTGTCTCTACATGGGACCTGATTACTTTTTGACAGTGCGAGTTATATGGTCTCGTGATTCGTCTTAGCAATATTTCACACGAATTTTTAGAGGCGTTAATATTTCATGCTACAAAATTATTTAAAAACAATATATTGACGTAACAAAGACAGTCTTTGCCTTGTCTTGATCTTGTCCTGTGCTTAATCAAATATCGAGTGGTTAGACGTCAACCTAATGTCAGGGTTGGTTCAAGTCGCCCATAGAGGCATCCGACTTGACTTAACGACTGTTATCAACTTGGTAACAACCGGGACTGACTTTTAACATGCCCTCCGAAGCACGGCGACGCTCAGATCAAATACTACTTTGCGGTCACCCATCCATGGGCCAGCCGCACTCTATGTTGCTTAACCCGCTAATCGTTTACCGATCAGTGAGCGCAATGAGCTATGCTTAATGAAGCACTTCTACTCGTATCGCTTCAATACTTTGGAAGTTTAGTACTAATGCAGGTTTGTTGTATTTATTGTTGTTGGCCGATATTATGTTCCTACATTGTGTGGAACAGGAAAATAATGGCAACAGATGTGCCGAAACAATATATCACGTGCGAGCCTGTGTTGAGCTTTTTCTATATAAGAACGAAGACGTGTTAAGGGTATCTACTTTTTAACTTTCGACACAAAAAGAGGGAGAGAGTGGTGTTAAACATTTGACACGCGTATGTGTATGAGCCGGACGACAGTTTTTGTGACTTGATCTGGCGTGTTCAATATCGAAATAATTTGTACCAACTCTTTATATATTACCTATCTAAAACACATGTCTATAGCTACTATTTTAAAATTATGTTGGAAATTCATATACATGCAATTTAAAAATTGAATAAAAATTAGTAATTTGAAAAAAACGACTCAAAACTACAAAGTACAATTGAATTACAAAAACGTTTTCTTTTTAAAACTGTAGTTACATTTAATAATAGCTCCATAATTGTAATAATTTAACTAATATCGGTGTTGTCACGACAAAAAACTATTAAAACCATAAATATTTTTCCCACATTGTTGGTACTTACAAAATCACGGGCAAGTTAACTAAAGTATAAACGTTAACTTCAAAACTTGAAAGCTCATAAATTTTATACAACACTTAAAGAATGTTTACTACACAATAATTGCCTACTACAAAATTCAATAGAAGAGAAAACCAACGTCTGGAAAAGGTCATGTTAAGAAAAGCGTACTTCATAAAAGAATTAGTTTAAATATTTGAGGTCAAGTCCTTATGGAGTAACTTATTCAAACAAAAGCTTATTTTGATTAAAATTATTAGCTGTCACGTGCTCTCAATAATAAGTAAGTATACCGTTAAAACAAGTAATGTAACGTCTACAAGGTCTTGATTAATAAAAAAATCTATTAATATTATAATGCGAAAGTTTGTATGTGTGTGTTTGTGTGTGTTTGTTATCACTCAGCTCCTAAGCGGCTGAACCGATTTCAATGAAAATTGGTATGTAGATAGATTCGGTGCCGGAGACGGACGGACTTTTTATCCCGAAAATCGGTCTGCATCCCGAGGTATACAAAAAAAAACGCCTGTACATGTGTTTTTGTGTATGAAGTGTTAATAAATAAATAAAATAAAACGAAACAAACGCGTATGAAACGAAACAACGTGTATAAACCACCAGATGCTAACAAAAATAAATGTATTTAAAATTCACCTCTATTATCTTAAACATGGTACGTTAATACAAAAATTTCATTCTCTTTAAAATTGCCTGACACCTCTTGCACTTTAATAAGTTTCCATACAACTACTAATAATTTACAAAGTGAGAAAAAATAACAACAATACTTCATCCCCTTACATACCCTTTAGAATGGAGGGATAGATTTACGGTCAGTGGACAATGGCTCGTAGAGAGGCTTGTGAAATATAGCCAATGTCCTCATATATGTGGATGATCAACGACGTTTTGTAGATGCTATTTAAATACTAACTACTAACATTTATTACTATGTGACAATATATTGTAGAAATATAACACAAAAAGTCAAAATTTTCAGATAATAAATGTGCTTTTTTAGTTCATTGTATGGAGTTAAGTTTACTAAGGCAAATGAAGTTTGTACTAACAAAGTATGATATTCAATTTGTTCTTTGACTTACACTGTGATCGTGCTTCTTGCAATATTTAATGATTCTAGATCAACGAGAAAGCGACAAAGTAATCCTAATAAGACTTTTGTTGCTTTTATTTGAGGTACGGAAACATAAAAAGAAAATATTGTACTTTCAACCAAGGTATTAATCGTTTCTGCTTAGATTTCTTTCCGGCTTAAATAAGCTTTTTCCTACCAACTTAAGAAGCTGTATAAAAATATAATCTCGATAGTTTTATTTACCTTATTGAATAAACAAACACCTAAACTGTAATAGAAATTTGGTCCTACATCAACACAGACTCCACTTACAAAGCAATTACAAAGAATACCGTAAGTCATTAAAAGTTGATGACATCGGCAACCGTACGCTTTGGTTGCTTGCAAACTTCTCAAAGTTCTATCAACCTGTACCTTAAATGTTCATGATTGACGCTGATCGAAAATATACGGAGATTAAAACGATTTACGTAGCTTAGAGCATGGGTGGATTTTGATTTATCTTATAAAATTTTAGTGTTAGTTTTAATAATACCTGTAGAAAAACCGAATGATTTTTTATTTGCTAAAAACTGTATGAAATTTTAATTAAGTAGGTTGAAGCACCAGCTTTAGAAAAGAATAGCCTTTCCAGCTTGTCGCCGTAGGATATAAAGGCAGAACTGACGCCATAATACCATTTTGTCTACTCGTTTTGTCGTGTTTCATTAAATATCTCTTATACATGTTTGCACTCTGGTAACTCAAGTTGTCATATCAAAAGTAGAAGTGTATAAGTATCTATAAACATACGGAGTCGCTGACTTCAAAGGTGGCTGTTTAGTTTTATGTCTATATTAGCTGCGCCCTGCGGCTTCTCCCGCGCGGAAATTGGTACAATGCGGAAACCAGAGCGCTTTTCGGAATAAAAGCCGTCTCCAGCACCGAATCTATCTACATACCAATTTTCATTGAAATCGGTTCAGCCGTATAGGCGCTGAGTGGTAACAAACACACACACAAACTTTCGCATTTATAATATTATTAGGATTAGGAAAGGATTAGTATTATTTAAACAACATAGAATTCACTGGAAATTCTGCGTCATACATTTTCGCGCGAATGAATACATAAATTACTGAAAGAGCCATTTTGGCGACTGTGCACTATTCAATATTTCAAATGTTTGTATTTAAGCTACAGTTTTTATATCATACGAGCTAGCCTGTCATATAAATAACAACAGACTGGTATGACGAGCTAGTTGGTCACAAAAGAGAGAAAATAATTCCTTTCGCGAAAATTAGTTGATTAAAGGGTGGGGTATAAACCGACCGGGGTATAAAACGTGAGACACGAGCAAAATAACTGTGCGGTTACTACAGGGTTAGACCGACGAATTACTGTCCTATGGTCCTATAGTATATATTTAAAAAAAAACAATGTAAGTAACAATTAATACAGTGAGAGTAGAATTTGTTTTGAACATCGTTTCATTGAAAATATATTTGGTTAAATACAATAACTATTATTATCATCAAATGTTAAGTAGTTACCGTAGCCCGCGGATTTGACCGTTTTTCTACCAGAAAATTTCTTAAGAAAACACAATTAAGCCAAAAAAAGGGAACCGAGGGGCAATTGAGCTCCCGGCGCTTTCACTCACAATGCTAAACGCAAAACCGAATACTCATTAACATTGATATTCTATAAGAGGGTAAAACTTCCCCGGTCGATTCGTCCAACATTGAAGCCAGCTATTTTTTTATTATACATAGTACGTAATAATATAATAACAGTTTCGCTTGCAAGAATGTCCTGCAATGATTTTGGCAACAATGAAATGCCAAAAAATGTGTGCAAAACAAAAACGTTCCCAACGTAAAATACAATATGATAATAAAGCGAAATCCACAAGAATAATCCTTTGGAATATTTGGCGTAGTATTGTCGAGAAATCCCCCCACCGTTCTGCCCATACGTGACTTGCTTGCTACACGCCGCTGACGGGTTAACATTATTTTCTATGAAAGAAAGCTCTTTTTTTTTGTTTTCGTATTGGAGACCTAATATGGGTGCTAAGGGGATACTTTGAGATAAATTTAGTATTTGTGGATGATTGGCTAGGTTGTTTATGTGACAAAATAAAACGTTGTCTTATTTCGCACGAAAATATAAAGTTATTACTTTCAAACTTTTTTTTTCATATAAATGTTATGTTAATCATTAGCTTACACCCCAACATACAGTAAACGAGTACAATTATATACAGTAGTAGATCCACGCTGATTTCAGAATGAATGGGTCGGCTCGTCCGGGGAAGTACTACCCTCTCATAGAAGATCGACTTAAGAGTACCTAGTAGTATCCTTACTACTGCGTTTCGTTCGGTGAGTGAGAGCGCCGGAGACCCAATTTCCTCCTTTCCTCTTTCCTCACCTCCCTCATTCTCTTCCCCTAACCCCATTCCCAGCCGCCATAGTGGAGGCCACCATACCAGCAGTTTAAGACGATGGCTTTTGGTATAGTGGCCGCCACTTCTGGATTCCACTGACTGCTTACCATCAGGCGGGGTGGAGTCACTTTGGTAGGCTATAATAAAAATAATAAAAAAAAAAACAATTAAACTTAGACGCCTCTAATTTGAGAAAGCCTTTGCGTTGCAATCAGTACCCATCACTACTTAACTGAACCACATAAGCAGTCAACATACCTATTTAACTAAACTAATATTATAAAGATTAAAGATTTGATTGTTTGTTTGCAACGATTTAACTAAGAATCTACATTACCGATTCGAAAATTTTGTTCAACTTTAGAAAGCAATAACTGAAGCAGCTGGTAACATAGGCTATCTATATTTTATTATGTTTAACATATATTTAGTCATTTTCAAGATTTCAATATTTTAAGCGCTGAATAATGAATAATGCGATAAAATTTTTTTTTACCCAGCATTTATCCTCAATTTTTTTAACACATATTATTTGATATTACTCATTTTTATACTAGATGGGTTCGTCGACACCGTTATCACATAAATTCCTAAATAGTAATATGTAATACCCCATTCCTCAAAAGGTATCATATTGGGAATCTAAGGGATGATTTAATGGTTGGTCAGGACCACCTGGGTTTTTAATTTATTGCCCACTACAACCCATCCCTAGTGGTAAAACATCACACCCTCATTTTGGCAAGCCCATATCTAACCAAACGCCTCTCAATGGTGGAAAGGTATTCATGATTTATAAACATATTATCCTATGTGAAACTTGTATGTATAGTATTCTAGCTACCTGCTCTTGTTTCGTACTAAGATAACAATATGTTTTTACGACAAAAAATTGTTTAGAAAAGTTAGAAGGTGTCAAACAGAAAAAAATTACGCGTTTGCTAGTTTATGATGATGATGAATACTTAAAAATAATTTAGACGACTTTAGATCGTAAACTGAGTAATATATGCTAACTTTACTTAACAAGTAAGATAATTCGACTTTAGTAATGGTCGAATTTCGATCAGATATCACATCTCAGACGGTAGTAGATCCACGCTGGTTTCAGCATGAATGGGCCGGATCGTCCGGGGAAGTACTACCCTCTCATAGAAGATCGACGTAAGAGTAGTAGTATCCGTACTACTACTCCGAGTGAGAGTGCCGGAGGCCCAATTTTCCCCCTTTCCTCTTTCCTCACCTCCCTCATTCCTTTCCTCTAACCCCATTCTCAGCCGCCATAGTGGAGGCCACCATACCAGCAGTTTAAGACGATAGCTTTTGGTATGGTGGCCACCACTTCTGGATTCCACTGACTGCTTACCATCAGGCGGGGGGGAGTCACTTTGGTAGGCTAATATATACATAAAAAAAAAACTGAATAGATCATCTAAGTACTTAATATATATTTTTAGTTTGTTTTTCTTCACTTTAAGTAAACTTTCCAAGCCCTGTTGCAGATATTGTTTTACTTTTCATAACATTAAAGGCGCGTTCAATTTAGACGTTTCATAACGGCCTTAACATCGTTTTACAATACATCCATCTGTTCTTTGAAACCCTCCTTTATGTCCTTCCATACCTCCAACTTTCATAGCTATTATAACAGTTTAAACATTTCACACGGCTCAGACATATTTTAATTACACCGCCATCATCAATCTGTGATATAAAAAAGTATAATTGATCAAATTCCGTGACGTAAACGCCATCAATCACGCGCTATTATGAGTAGCACCCTCTAGCGAGGGGTGGACGTACTACGTGTGGTTTAACGGGTATACCGTCGGACGTTTAATAATAAATATGTTATAAATATATAAAGGTATACATATGGAGGTTATGGGTGGAGGCTTTTGACCAGCAATGGGATGATGCGGGATAACAGGTAATATACATTTAAATACAAGTATTTACTCATCCGTGTCAGGCATCCCTCAGTTTGGGTTTACGCCTATACATACACATGTATAAGTATTTACACACACGTCTACTTGTGATAATAGTGAAACAGATACCTGGAAGCGGCACTTTCTACTTTCCTCATTTTCGCTCCGGTTGTGTATCTCAAAAATTATAATTTTATGTTTTCATCAGAATGTATTTCAATTAAGTTGGCCTAAATAAAAAAATGTTGGATACGATAATTGTAAGGTAGGTATGATAAAAGACTACCTAATATTCTACATGTTATTTTTAATAACATGTCATTACATAAGCACATACTAAGAATACCTAATTGGCGGTATAACGACTACCAGTGTCATTTACGCAGCTATTACGTCGAATACGAGTATTCCACAAAAGTTGACGAGTAGGTATATTGTAGTACTTAGCAATAAATAAGCCTATCTATTGCTTACCCCTCTTGGGTGCTATTGTTTTTTGAAATTCCGTCGCACATTTAACCAGAGCAGATCTGTAAAATATTTTATATTTACAAAGTTTAACTTACAAACTTTGGTCGTCATATTGTTTTGAATATTGTGAGTGTTACCTGTAACAAAAAGATGATACTTATTAATATTGCAGAATATTCAAGATTCATCAGGTACCTACAGCAAGATTTCATGTATAATGGCTGAAATAAACTATTTTATACTAAGAATGAAAGACCTTCAAACTAAGTTTGACTATCAAAATTCGACTTTATGCTACTTAGAGTACTTATTTCTTAAGATCAATTTTACTAATATTTACTAACACAACATTATCAAAGTAGTGTACCAGTGAACGTGCTTCCCAGTCAAGCCAACTTTAAAAAAGTGTAATCTCTGTGCCGTATCATAAAACTAAACATTATACTAAAAGAAAACTGTCAATCAGACCACCCTCAATAACACATCAAAGAACTTCACCTTACGTCATAACTTACAAAAGGACAGAAATATCCTTCTTCTCCCTCCCTCCTCTCGGGGGATATGAATAGATATATTGTTTTCTTTGTCCCCTACCGTCTCAAGAGCTTAAAGATTTTGTGCTATGAACATATTTAACTACAAAGATTCTTGTCTCGATGAATACATAAATATCCACAAGAGATAATAAAGATAGCTTTGTTGTTTTACAATGGGTGATAAAGGCTTAACACTGTTATATAAATTCTCTTGAATTAAACACTAAGAATGTTTTAGTAATCTCAAGAATACATTTTTTTTAAAGACATCTTTCTCTCTAGGGAGACCTGTCTCGCAACCAGCAGAGGTTTTACAAACTTGCAATTATCGGACATAACATACGCCGACTATCACGCAAGCAATATATCAAAACTTCAACAGTAATAACCTTAACAACACAAATTATTGTAATATTTTCTCGAAACACATTAATAACCAACATTGTTGCTCACAAGAGTAATAAAACTTCTGCAAACTACACTTACGATTACATTTCCTCATACAAACACAACAAGCTCCGCACTGTCTGTATACCTACTGTACGGTATAGTACGTACGCTAGATGACAGTGTGCGCCGCACCGTACTGTCCCTATGGTATGCGTTCCCATTGAGGGACCACTTCTGAATTTTGAGCTTTTGAATGCGTAAAAGTTCTTAAATAATTGTAAATTCCGACTTTCATTTAATTTTGTAAAAGTAGCCACTCAAAAGTTATAAGTACGAGCAGTTGTAAATTATACTAGGTTTTGAGATATGAATGCCATTGAGCCACGATTGAGGGACCACCTTTGACCGATTGTAACTTTTGAGTGTCTACTTTTAGAAATAAAAAACTTAATTTACAATTGTTTGAAAACTTCCGAAATTCAGATGTGGTCTCTCAGTGGGCACGCGCACGTCTCTTGATACAAGCTTTGAGTCGAGACGCATTGTGCGCCGCAAACGCACGTTGTAAGCAGCTGTTGTTAACGCGACGCGGCTCGGCACAAATTCTCTTTAAACACCGTGAGATTGTCGCGACGGGAGCTGTATTGTGTAGTGATGTTGAGAAAATTGGCTGCCGCTTTAAAAAGTATTTTCATTTACGTTTATGTTTTTCTTTTATAAATCAGTTTATAGTTGTAATGGTTGAACAATTACAGTATTCTTGTGTATTCTTATGTGTTCATCATCTCGGTTTTTAACGCATTAACCGCAACCCAACAGTAATAAAACTTTTACGAACTACGTTTATATACAAATACATTTTCGTATCTCAAAACAAACCAAGCTATAATTTTCTAGATATACGATGTACCTACTTATCATTTACTTTACTAAAGTAGAACTACGGACGAAAATCGCATAAAATACTATATATTTTATACGATTTCCCGAGTAGCATGTGCATATTATGAGTTTCTAAAATAACTTCATCAAACAGTAAATCATACAAAAGTCTCATTACCTATAAAGTAAACAACATCCTTAATAAATATACATTGTATCACTTGTAGCAAACGAGAAGAGGAAATAAAGCGACGGCACATTGCCGCTATGAATCACCTCTGTAGTCCACCAGAGGGCGTTATCTTAAATAATTACAGCTCCAAAACCGGCTGTGTCCGGACAAAAATGCATTAATATTGCACCGCCACAGCGTATGGGCTATTAAAGCTTCTATTATTTATGGTATGACGAATGTTCGCGAATTTTAAATGTTGTGTGTGAGAGGAAATTGGTTTTAATTAATTATATGCCTTGATAGATTAGCCATGCTATATAAATTTATCACAATCCAGTTCCAACTACATCGACGATGTCAATGGACAAACGTTTTGGTTGATCTCCATTATTTTTGTAACCACTTTTCTGGTTGTTTCAAAGCCACAGACAAGCAGAATAACAGTTATAATCGTCCCTATCGCAGTAGGAATAAAATAGGCTTATTGGATATGTACTGTTGAAGGCACCTTAACTTTGATCTATCCTGACTAGGCAGGACTAATAGCTCTGGAGCTATCCACATCTTTCGTATTCGCTATACACGTTTTTAGTCCTAATGTGGCCTTTAGGGCGAAAAACATAAAAATCCATTGTATAGTGTATGTATAAACCTTTCTATACTTCTCTATCTATGTCACTAAACAGGTCCTACAGATTTTTTTTTTTTTTTTTATATTAGCCTACCAAAGTGACTCCACTTTGCCTGATGGTAAGAAGTAAGTGGAATCCAGAAGTGGCGGACACCTTTCCAAAAGCCAAACTACTGGTATGGTGGCCTCCACTATGGCGGCTTAGTGAGATGCTTTTTCACGCCCCGCTTAAAAGACCCAGGATCAAAATTAGATGGGAACACATGCGCTGGCAAAGAGTTAGCAAATACATACAACCTCCTTAATAAACGTCATACAAGGCATGTTTTTTAAATATTAAATATTTAAATATTTGAAGCATTATGTAGGTAATAAAGGCTGATATGAAAGCAGACGCAAAAGTGGCCGCTTTGTTCCCGCCCGGCGCCCCTCTGGCTATACAAGCGCAGTTGTGTAGACGAAGAGCGCCGCGGGGCGACATAGACATAGTTGGCAAACTTGATATTTCAATATTTGGTACATTGTTGTTTCAAAGACTATAGTTATTTTCATGTTTTTAAATAATGAGTTCTAATTTTCTCTTTATGTAGCCTCTCCTAAAGATCTTAAGGATAAAAATATCATAACAAAAATGGGCAGCAATAAAAGTAATTTATGCACCAAATAAAATACAAGCAGTTAAAAGCAAATCTAACAGTCACTCTAGCGCAATTTGTCAACGAGAAGGCAACTGGAAAACTACACAACACCGCAAAAACTCAAAAATCCTTGTCCACCATTGAATGTCTTTCAGCTGAACTGAGAAAGATAAGTTTTTTTTATTATTGCAGAGGAGCATGCGACTTGCACAGTCAATGCTGCTTCTAACATAGTGTTTTCAGCACTTAAAATCACCAGACTATTAACACATTATAACACGAATAACCTCTCCCTGATGACCCTATGGTCCTTAATTATTCCAAAACAATATCAAACACAAATATTTACTCCAAACATTCAAGCACAAAATTACGCAAACAGCGTAATACATTTCGTAGACACACATGTCAGTGTACATTTGTGTCGTATAAAACCGGCAATGTGTAATGAGCAAGTTAAATTAACACGTTGGCTGTTAATCGTAATGTTTCACGGTACGGTGCTAACTCGGTCCACACGGGAGGGTATACAAACACGCAAATGTTTATATTTGGTGGAAAGCACCCCGTGTGACCCGTGTCACCGGTCCACTCGGGTACACAGAGCGATGTTTTAATAGCTTCTAAATATATACACGTCACTTTGTGTTTTTAGGAAATAATAATTATATCACAACAGGCACACTACGCTATTTAGCATAATGTTATATATAGGTAATAGAAATGCGGATTTTTTGTGTCGATTTAAAACGTTGGTTGACAGAGAATTAAGTGAAATGGATTGTATTGGTAGCTGATAGATAACTAGATATTATAACAAAGTTTTGAAGTATTTTGTGGGTTATTATAATGTATGAATTACAGTTTAAGTAAGTCCAGACGTACCTACATCGAATATTGAATTTGAAACATGTTAGCTTTCGCAAGTTAAAACTGACTACCTATACCTATACGTTTTTCGTTTCTTTTAGAGATTGAAGAGCTAATTTCATATTAAAATTACTAAAGCTTCGCCACGGTTTGCATTGACACTAAGAACTGTCGCCCGTTCCTGCTTGGATCCCTATTATTGCTGCAAATATGCTCCACCAAAGTGATAGGTTATTCTAAATCTAATCTAATATTCTTACACCTCTAGAAAGCTACAAATAGGGTGGATAACACTGTATTTTATTTAGTTTATTATATTTATGCAGTGATTTTTAAAATTTCAATATTTAAAGCGCTCTGGTAAATCTGAATGATGTAATACGTCGCTATGATATTTTGAGCAAGCGTTGCTTGTGAGATCGAAAAAAAAATTGATAGCGAAGCGAAGTGAGGGCGGATGTCTAGTGTAATATAAACGTGAACCTTGTTCAAGAAACCCACAATATAATAGTGAAAACCGCATCCAAATCTATTGTGTGGTTCTCGAGATTAACGCGTTTAAACAGACGAGACGCTTTCGAGCGACTTCTAGGTTTGCAGTATTTTGACCCCTGAAAAGCTTTTAATTTTTGACGGTAGTAGATCCACGCTGGTTTCAGCATGAATGGGCCGGATCGTCCGGGGAAGTACTACCCTCTCATAGAAGATCAACTTAAGAGTAGTAGTATCCTTACTACTGCGTTTCGTTCGGTGAGTGAGAGTGCCGGAGGCCTAATTTCCCCCCTTTCCCCTTTCCTCACCTCCCTTATTCCCTTCCTCTAACCCCATTTCCAGCTGCCATAGTGGAGGCCACCATACCAGCAGTTGAAGACGATAGCTTTTGGTATGGTAGCCACCACTTCTGGAATCCACTGACTGCTTACCATCAGGCGGGGTGGAGTCACTTTGGTAGGCTAATATATATATATATATATATATAAAAAATAACAGTAATCTATGTACTTAAAAGCTCATTTGTCACACTTGAACTAACTACCTAGATACAGCGACTGTGCTATTATTATATGTTTACTTATACTATTTATTAAACATTTGATTTATTTTCCTCGAGTCATAACTGAACCACCCTCTTTGATTACAGTGGTCTTCCATTTGTAATAAAAATAAATAGATTGTTGTTGACCCCAGTGACAAACAAGAGTGGCTATTACCCCTCTCAAGGATGGCTCCACATTAGCTTTAGTCGAAGAAATCACATCTCAATTACATCGTACCCTCAAATTGACAGCTCTGAATAATTAAACGATAGACAACTAATTCACTTACTTTTATTTTGGCCAGTTTTTAGATGGTCTTCTTTGTCGTAATAAAACGTCCTTTCATATTAGGTACAACAATTTTGACGATACGGTTGGTAGGTTACAATGTGGAAACTAACTCGAATAAAATTTAATAATATTAGCATTAAAAGTAGGGATTCAGTTTGTTACTTAGGATTCATATTAGAAAGAAACTTTTCATTTGTTAATCACATCACTACAATTGGGGAAAAATCTAAAAATAGTTTTTACGCTTTAACTAGAATATCAACAACAACATGGGGTCTTTCTTTTAATACTCTTAAAACAATTTATAGTGCTACTTATTTAGGAAGTATGTGTTATGGGGCGCCTGTATGGGCTGATAGGGCAACTATAGGTGCTGTAAGGCGCAAATTGCTTCAAAGTCAACGTCTTGCGTTAATATTTCTGTGTAAGGCATATAGGACAGTTAGCACTGAGGCTTTGCCAGTACTGGCAGGTGTTCTTCCGGTTGATCTTGAGGTTCAGAGACGAGCGATTAGCGTGTTCAAACAAACAAACAATCAAACTTCCACTCTATATAATAGTTTAGATGTACTACAATGATCACATGTTCTGTTTTCAATGTTACTGGATCTCTAAATATGGAACAACATCATATTCCAATCAGTATGCATCCACCATGAATCGACTTGTTACCGGTAATAACCAAGTACATCGATTCAACTCGCTCTACAAACCACAAATGGATCTCGATTTTATGAAATGGTTACCTATCATTTATTGATCGGTGTTCACAGCATCAAACCTACATACATACATATTGTCACGCCATTCACTGCGATCCAAACATACCACCTTTGCCCTCTTCAACATTCATTCATTTTTTCAACACACCCGTAACCGACGTGTGTGTTGAAACACACCTTAACATACTTCTTTAAATTTTAGTCACTATATTATCATCCAATATGCTTTCTTCTCATAGCACGCTATTCCTTATAAACCTTTCTAAACCTATCTATGCAAGAGAAAAACTATACTCTAATTAAATTCTACAAAAGTTTTGGTACAGTACAGGATAAGGCATGGTATACATTGTTACAATTTACAGTTGTACTTATGTTAGAAACACGCCCTTTGACATGTCGCTACACAAATCAAGTTAAAGGTAGTGTGTACCGTCATTAGGGAAGTGTGTGTCGACCCACAGTAGCAGTTCGAGGAACTAGGTGCCACGCCAACACAACACTACAGCCGCAAGGAATGATTCATTAGTTACAATACATCAAGGAATACAACATTAATGTCAGACGATATTATATAAAGCGAAAGAGTTTGATTGTTTGAACTCGCTAATCTTTGGAACTACCAGTCTGAATTAAATAATTCTTTTGGCATATGATAGCCCAGTTCTTCAGGAAGGTTATGGCTTTGTAACATCATGCTACTGGCGACGGGAGCAGAGCAGTAAGCGAAGACGTGGTTGAAACCGCGCCGCAGAAAACTAGTAAATAATATATAAATTAAAATAATAAGATAGTTTACGGTAGTAGATTGTTGCTGGTTTCAACCGAAGAAGTTAAATTTCTTAGGCAATATTTTAATTAAAACCGTTATATTCTACACAATATAACCACTTACACTTTGACTATAACAACACAAACCCTCTTATAATATGGGTCTCATCACGCACTCCACACAAGTAGCTACAAATAAATTAAGAGCACACAAGCTTCCTCATTTTGTTTATCCTCACACTTCATGAAAGTTACCTACATCGCAACTTTCTCGAGTTGTGTCGGACAAACTGAGACTCGAGACCGAGACTCGAGACCGGAGTCGTACGTGCTGACTGAACAAAATAAAGAGGTTCATAAATAAACGAGGGCTCGATGAAAGAGAGTGACAGCTCCTCTGTGTAAGCGGAAATTGTAAATATTTTGACGTAGAATGACAAAGCGACGTTCTGATGTTCGTTTGGCTAAGGCCGCTATTAGACTATCATAGAAATATGATCATACATGTGTGCGTCATTTTTATATGAAGAACATATGACGGTATAATAACTACATGTGATTCATATTCTTTATGATCATAGTTAGGGGATCCTTTTTGACAGCTAGCGTACAAGTAGGATCATATTCAACACACTAGCACAGTCTGTATGTAAATAGACGGTGCTAGTGTGTTGATGATTTGAAGGGAAGGGAAAGGATCCCATAGCAACGGAAAACACGGCTTGATGGTATATGACATTTCTATGATCAATAAGTGTATTATGTAAAAATGAAGTACGTCATCATATAACTATGATCATAGAATTTGACAGATATGAAATCATGTTTATATGATTTAAATATGATAATGTAATACCGGCCTAAGGCACGTCTATGTTGGAACCTAATTTATTCGTCAGTGATTTCAAAGAAAATTATGTATTATCTGTGGTCGCCGGTCTGCTAAGTGATCACCTTATCGCGGTCATAAGTCCGCCTACTAAGTATGAAGACCATAACAAACTTCTCTCCCTTGGAGCGATCTATTTTGAACAAGGGACGAACAAAGATAGGTATGTATCAATAAGTGTCTTACATATTTTGCATCTGCTCTAAACCAGTTGTGTCTTGCTAAAACAGCCAAGTGAAAATAATTGTAAGAATAAGCTTGTTAGTTACTGCCAACAATTATCAGAGTTAATTAAAATTTGACGGTAAAATGCCGCAAGTTATACAAAACAGACAAGTTTTATCGACGCACCATGCAAATGAAGCCGTCGGCAGCCAACCAATAACAACATTAAGTTTTGTAGATTGTTACAAATGGCTACTGAAATATTATAACTTTTGTAGATTATGGTATAAGTCGAAATTGAATTCTTTATTCGTAACCTGGTTACAAACCAAGAAAACAAATACTAGTTCGCAACTAGTTACAAAACTCAGTTACGTACGCGGACGAAGGGGTTATAATCGCCTCGGGGTGGTGCAGTGAGAATGCGTGTGACTGCTAAGCAAAGGTTGTAGGTTTGATAACTTAATTGTCAATCACCGTGTCTGAACACGAGATCAAACTTTAATTAAATAATAAATATATTTAATGTGAATTTACTATGAGTATTTCCATTAGTTTTAAGTTTAGAAATCAGCTGCGACTCAGGGCTTGTTTCTTAGTGTGGAAGTCGTCTTTTCAAAGAAGAAAAACCGTTACAATCTAAAATGAAATCAAACAACTCGTGTAGGGTACATAACAGAACAATGGAATCTTTCTGTACACCTCTCAATACATTGGAGTTATTGTTACGCAAGAGACAAGATTTCTTCACATTCGTAACTTATTCAAACAAAAAAAAAGTTTCCAACTTTCCTTAGACATTGACATATATAATAGTTGAGATGACAATATGTCAAATTGAGGCACAAATATACAATAGGCAATAAAAGAAAAACATTTAGCAACTTTGTACAAGCTTTTTGAATTACATAATTTATATAACGAGGGGTGATATTTACAATTACAGCTAAATTGATTCATTCCCTTTAAAAATTTACCCTTTCAATGTAAATTTCGCAATTTTACAAAGCTTGAATACCATTTCCACAGATGAAAACATAAAACATTTAACCGGTAACAAATAATAACGTTTAAATGGAATATATATGATGAATCCTTTTAGGTGATTGTCCGAAAGGCTACAACCCATTTGGACAACTCGTTTCGTAACCCAAATAAAATACCTGTATAAAGTCGCATTTGGTAAACTTTTCAAACTGACCAGGAGGTGCATTTACCAGTTTAATTAAAACACGTAGTCAAATTACCATACTAGATGAAAGTAAATAATTGAAATCCTCTCTTTTCGTTCTTTAATCTTAGTATTATATTAATTGGTTAATTTGTAATAAGTTAATTTGTAATAATTACTTTATATGGTTCTTTGGTTGCGTTGAGTGTTTAAATTGTAACTCATAACTATAATAATAAATGTAATTATCTGGCGATTGAAAAGAGTGGCGTGAGTTCCTTGCCAGTTCTTCTCACAGCTCTACCTCGTCAGCGTACAGCAACTGGCTGTAGGTCAATTGGCTGACAAAATGAAATGTTGACTTTTCATAAGCATCATACTTTATGATCAAAATGAAATAAATGCTTTGACTTTGACTTTGACTTTGACTTTTCACTTTTTTTCTTTGGTAAACTTTGGGTTACAAAACGAGAGGTTGTCCAAACGGGTTATACCCGTCCAAAACACGGGTGGCAACAAAACGAATCGAATTAACCGTTGAATGGAGGATATTAGTGGCAGTGGAAGCTTTTATGGGCTAATGACACTGGATTGATGACGCGCCCTGTCGCTCACGGAGGCCGCCAGGGGCCGCCCGTGTGTTGTGCACAAATGAGTATCGATGACCGTTTATCGACTTTGTTTTATTTGTTAAATGTTAGTTCAATAGTTTACGTTTTATTTGTTTGCTAGTATAGAATGCCTTGGGTTGTAATTATAAACATAACTGTATTATCTGTTAATGTGTGGTTAGTTAACAGTGTATTTAGTGTGTGCTTAGTACCAATGATATATTTTTTAATTAAAGAAGCATGATTATGATGATCGCTGTTTTGTATCTTTATATTGCACTTTATTTAAATATTTCTATTTAATATGAAAGTTACTATGTTGTATTGAAACGTAGTGAAACTTCAAAATTCATTTTAATTTATATGTTTTGAATACCTGTCGAAGTATTACCGATAAAACCGATATAGTAATCATCCATAAGATCATTTCTTATTTATCGAGTATTTTCCTATTATAATAAATATACGAGTTTATTGTGATTAAGTATGTGTACGATGCGGATATTTATCGCTTAAAATCCTGGTCTATACTAGATATAAAAAATATGATGAGTATAAACAAATTTTATTAATTTTGCAGTGGGAGCGCAAGCAACTGCTGTGCATGCGCTTGTGGGTTCGATTCCCACACGGGAGAAAACTTTGTGTTATCTATAAAAATTTGTTCCGAGTCTGGATGTAATTTGTGTCCTAGTGTGAGAGTAGACGTTTCAAAAAATAAAAAAATTCCAATCTATCGACATTATCCCATCTCTAGAAATTCGCGTAAAATCAGCATGGGGCGAATGGGGTAAAAGTGGACACTCCATCATCGAGGGTGTAGGAAAAGCGTCATATTTCCCTGTCGGAAACTGGGAGCGCTGCAGGCAACGTTCCGAACCGACCAATGAGGATAATGTTATCTTTACGGGTCGTACAAATTGCGGTACCTACTCCATGAGATAACTTTGAGTTAATTTAACTGCCAATAATAAAGAATTTTAAGTAAATTATCAATTGTTTTTACGACAATCAATCATTAAGAACCTACTCGAACTAACTACTGATTTGAATATACATAAGATGCAGTTCTTTTTAAAACAATTTATACCGAATTTAAATAATAAGTGTGAACTATTATCTTAAAGGGCAAGCGTACAGGCCAATTGGTTTTAAAGGTACCTTATTGTTAACTATTCTATTATATAAAGCGGAAAAGTTTGTTTGTTTGTTTGAACACGCTAATCTCTGGAACTACCAGACGGATTTGAGTAATTATTTTTACGTATTATAGCTTAGTTCTTGAGGAAGGCTATAGGCTATGTAACAACACGCTACTGGTGCCTGAGGATCAAACCGCGCCGCAAAAAGCTAGTATTATTTAAAAATCAAATCATCACTATTCAATATTAATTTTGATAGATATAGACAGATTTATTCATATCTAATCCCGAACTTGATCGTCACTGGTTTAACGAGGCCAACCTACGGTGACCACAGATAATAATAATAAATTCTTCTACCTGAAAATATCTAAGGGTTGGTAACGTGCGAAGGCTTTGGTACGTGTTTATAGAAACCAAATTCATTTATTAATTTAAATTATATGCATGATACCCATGATCGTCGTATTAAAGAGATGTCAACCAATTTAACTACGGTTAATTGTCTGACAAGGGTAGAAGCCCATAACAGTGGAACTGGTAAGAAACTTTGACAAATATTATGTAGGTTTTACATTTTTGAAGGTTAGACAAATTTGTATTTCGACCTGACTTACGGTGAAAGAAAACACCATGATGAAAGCTGGACTTAGGGTGCGTTTTCATTGATAAGGAGCTGGGCGAATTGTAAAGGAGCGGACCGTAAATTGAAAAATCACAGCATTTCCACTGATGCTATGGAGATTTTGATCACTGTTATGGACTACTCACACTTATTCAGCTCTATTCAGCTTATGCTGACTTTTGGTAACGATGACTTTTGGTATAGTGGCCGCCACTTCTGGATTCCACTGACTGCTTACCATCAGGCGGGGTGGAGTCACTTTGGTAGGCTATACTATAAAAAAAAAAAAAAAAAAAAAAAAAAACTAATTATCGATGCTTTTAGCATGCTTTTAGGTACTTCACATGAGATTTAACAGGTGATTAGTTAATTTTTCGTTAATCAGCCTTTCAGAAACTGGGGTTAAGTCTGGAATTGGTAACTAGTATTGAGCAAGTGTGGAGATTAATGCTCATGCCTTCTCTGTATCAGAAGAAGCCTTGTCCTGCAGCAGTAACAGATTGGTTTAGTCCATTACTTGGCAATATTAGATTTGCTGACAAGATAAATTATCCATCAATTGAGTTGACAAACGTCTAAGATCAGCACTAATTGTGCGTGCCCGACGATTATCAGGAGATGTACCAATTAGTTCCAGTCGACGTGAAGGCACTACTAGACGAGAGGTTGCGGAATTACATTTTTAGAGGTAAATTTGGGGCTATTAAAATTGTTAACAATACACGAATGTGTTGTACACAAGTACACACAACGCCACCTAGACCCAAAGTAAGCATATATTATAGCTTGACAGAAACTCGAGTCATAAATTGGCGGGAATCTATTTCCAGCAGCTGACAGAAAATCATGAATGATTAATGTTAAGCAAATCTACATTGAACCTATTTAGTGCACTAGACTTTCATATTATACAATAAAATATAACTCTCTATTCGTTTAATCATCAAAAAATTTATACTACTACAAAAAGCTAATATTAGTTTATTTACAAACCGTTAAAATAACATTCCACTAATACATTTTTACTAAATTTACCATAAACAGAACACGTGCGTGTACGATACATCGGATATTCCATAATTTATCTACGTCCATTCAATCCCACACACACCCAATTAGTGGTACATATCGCTCGTTTTACAGCCCTTCAGTGGGGTTCACCGTGGGGTTGAAACAACCCCCGGGGTTGCGTGACCGACGCTATAAACACTAGATTAGCATATCTATCGCTTGCAGTGGTGCACCGTCGCGGGTATCTCGCCATATCAAACTGCAACGAAAATTGCACCTAAAATATTATTATTACGCCGTTTACAGAATGTTATGTGGCAGATTTGTAGGACTGGCGATGGTAATTTATGCAGTTTAGGTGGAAATATGCAAATAATATCAATTTTATGTAATATTAGCTGTTGCACGCAGCTCCGCCCGTGTAAATGTTGGTTATATCGCATTTTCCATACAAACATTTATCCCCTTATTTCAACCCTTCAAAGCCATTTATCCACGATATAATTTGTTATGTTGTTCTCCAAGGTCTATTCTATCCTTATACCAAATTTTATCTATTGTATTTTTATATATAAAAAAAAACTACTTTTTACAATTGTATAAAATTAAATAGCAAAGAAACACAACGTTGCATCTAAGCCTCAAGTGAAACAAGAAGTAATAAATTTAATTAACTTTGCCGAGTCGGTAGAGCCATGTTGCAATACTACCTTAGTTATACCTATAGGTGTAGCCGTATAGCCTTCCTGGAAGCTTAGATCGTATCAATATTAATTAACAGAACTCTGAGACGCTACTACCGACACTAACTTGGAGATATTGTAGAAGGTTAGTTTTCCTTATTTTGTGTTTAAGAAAAGGTTGTATTTCTGCAAACCGTTATCTTAATTAAGACTTACAGTTTACTTCTAGAGGATATGAATACTCTTAAATACTATAAGCGTTGATTTGCAAGGCATAGAAGGGTCTCAATACACTAGAGAAAACCGTCACATATTCGTAGACAACAAAAACAAACGCCCTTATACAAACGTTATCTACCAATATAATTGTAACTAAGTACTAACAATTAAATTCACTCCGTGTTTCGGCAAAAACACAATCAAAAACAAATCGATAATCAAAAATAACATAACAGTAGGTTGGTGTTAATAAAAATCCAATATTGAGCTACATAGACACGAGGACCCGCCTACCTCGCTGGTGCAAGTTCACGGTGCACCAGGCTATTTTGGACACAGACGGAAAATGGCGGACGTGCATGGACTGCGGGGTGGAATGAACATAGAGTAACTTTTGATTTTATTAAGGTAGAAGGTAAAATTTTAGTTTGTTTAGATTTTTTGTTATTGGTGTGGATTTATTTACGTCTACATTTACCAAACTACTAAGGTTCAACAATTTAAAGGTGTTTAAATTTATTAGTTACTTTAAATACGTTATCTATTTCGAAATTTCATTAGAAAAGAGAGTAAGTGTCATTTTACAATTTAATTTATTTGTTTAAGAACGTAAATAAAATTGTGACCAGCTTATAACAATAAGCCTAATAGGCAACATAATAGAACTGGCGATACAAAGATTCACCTTTGTCAACTAAAACGACGTGATGCATACATGTAACTTTAAAAAGTTAGCAGTATCGTAATAAACAATGATTTTCTTCCTGTTCCACACAATTTATAGAAGTTAGAAGTAAGGGTGAAGGCACACGATCAGGCGCAATCAGTAGTATCAGACACCTACAGTAATTAACTCTAATGCAATACACTATACACTCGCACCAAGGTAATCAAGTTACAGGTACACTTTTTATATAAACTCGCTTCTTACATTAATCCCTCGAGGATATTTTATTTTATCTAATCTATACAAAGCGGAAAAGTTTGTTTGTTTGAACGGGGTAATCTCTGGAACTACCAGTTGGATTTCAATAATTCTTTTAACGCATGATAGCCTAGTTCTTGAGGAAGGTTATAGGCTTTGTAACAAAACAAACTTATAAAACGGCGCCGCGGCAAGCTAGTTAGTGTATATAGCTTTTTCTAAGAGTAGGGCTCTTTCAGGTTTCTCCTTGCTGTGGAAAATAACGGACTGGTATGATGATTAAGACGCTATATATATTATTTGATTGTACTTAGTTTTAGAAGAACAAGCATCAATCTATACTCAGTACTATTACATAAAGCGGAAGAGTTTGTTTGTTTGTACGCGCTAATCTCTAAAACTACCAGTCGGATTAGATTTTTTTTTTTGCGTATGTTAGCCCAGTTCCTATAAGTACGTCCTGATATAAGTACGTTAAAGGGAATAACAACTCTATGTCTTGGTAATGTTGGGATCTATAAGCGACGGTTATTATCAGATAGATATATTATGGCAAATAAAGAATTTATAAATTGTTAATTAATAAATCTACAGAAAATTCTTACGTCTGGTAGCAATGTTTACCTTACCTACACAGTCGCAAACTCAATAATAGCCAAACAGTTACGTAGCATCAAATATCGTCAATGCCGGCGCGGCCGACATTTGTACTTACACAAATAAAGCAACGCGCCAGGTGGTCCTAACATCCCCATTGTCCAACTCCGTACGACGGACGACCGTCCCAATGCTACGTGTAGTTATGAAATACATTATCTATCTATAGAAACAATATTTAGCCGTCTATTAAATAAATAATACAATTCGTTGTTTTTTTTTTGTCGTTTGTCTACAAAGCAATTATTAAAAAAAATTATTACGTCGCTATTAGATACCTGTAACGCGAGGACCTGAGACGAGCCGCATATTATTTGTCATGTCTCAAACGAGGTATAAAGAGGGCATTACTGTAAAGCTACCTTTGAACTACGATAGAGGAATGACAAATACAAATTTAACGTTAATCTGTGGCATTACAGATCAGTAGATAGAACTTTAAGGGATTAAGCTTGTTTTAACTGTTTCAAACAAAATCTAGAGACACTGTCACAAAGTACTGCCCAAGCTGTTACCAAATTTTAATTATCATTTTCCGGGACAGTTAAAGGATATGGCCGTGATGACAATAAAACATCTATTGTGTCTACAGTAGTGTTCATGAAAGGGTTGATCTAGATACTATTATGTTATTACATAATACTGAAATTTTCGCCCTTAGACTTTCACTGTAAATAAAAATTGCTACCATACGTAAATAAGTAGTAGCACAAGCTATCACAGTATCTTCTCTGGTTTATGGTCGCCAACGCCAACGGTTCTACGCTTGTATCGAATAACGACTCGTTGGGGAGTTTAAATTTCACAATATTATAAAAGATATTGTTCGCAACTTCACTGGGCATTGTTCAAAAGATTAGCTGGTTTATTTTTGTATGAAAATGTACAAAAAAGGTTTACAATAATCAAAGTTAAATTCAAAATCAACCTACAGCCAGTTCGCTGACGAGGTAGAGCCATGAGACGAACTGGCAAGAAACTTGGGCCACTCGTTTTAATCGCCAAGTTATTACAATTTTTGTAAATCAAACGTGTTAATATTATCACGTAGTTGACACTGGTAGGACCAATATAGACCTACTTTCGATTTCCAAGGAGGCTGATTGGAAGCAAATTAATAATATCATAAAAAAATATCATTTTAATTGTTTTTGTTATGAAGTCGCACTTGTTTCTTACAGCATGATCACGCCCTTTCATCCCTTATCAGATAACGCAAGGAAGATAATCGATTGATTACTCAAAGTATTTGGTATGCTAAAACTGTTTGTGGTCCGTGTCTCTCCACAAAGGAATGCAATTTATTCATTCCTCGCCAACGCTCTCTGCATCGCCGGCCGACACGCTCGCAAAAAACGAACAAAGTTAAGATATTTCAGACAAAGTTTGTGGTTGAGTCTGTAACTACGGGTACTGTTTATGCTTTGTATAATTATGGTTTTACTGTCTAGAAATCTACGTTATTATATTATTTATTAAATTGTGAGTTTGTATACGCGCTAATCTCTGAATTCGCGCCGCGGAAAACTAGTTATTAAATATTTGAAGGAACGTAAAATATTAGCATTATCTTCTGTTGAGTGAGAGAACAAAGGCGGTGTCCCGTCAGACATACTTGTATCCCGATTGCATTACCGCGCAGCACCGCACCTTGACGTACCGCGCATAAGCGGTAAGCCTCGGCATCTTCACAATTTTTCGAAAATTTCACGTTTGTTTATTCTTCAAGGTGGAAAAATTGAATTGGAGGATACAAAAGGATGTCTTTCCTGCTTATGTATATTTAAAAGACAATGGCTGATATTTGATCGATTTGAAATATGTATACAAAAGCAATCTTGGATCTAAAATTGTCAATCATCGTCAATGAAACGTAGTAACTCTATATGAAAAGAGGTGTTTCACCTAACAGTGGGAAAATAATTCAACGGAAGTATTAATAGGTAAATAAACACCTTCAAAATAGTAGTTAACAGTTTAAAATAATATTTTCAATAACTCACTCGAAAGAAAGAATGAACGAATCATAATCCTCTCTAAGCCCTGTATTGGCCATAAAATAAAAGCCAAATAGAAAAAGAAAGTTCAGACAAAATTAAAAGCATTTTTTAATGAATTTCGCTTTTAAATCATGTTTACTATCTAATATTAAAGTTTCTTGCAAATAGGTAATTTAATAAGTAGCCAAATGTGAATAGGACGGAACCTGGCCATCCCTGGGGTGACTCATGAGGGTAGAGAAAATCCGTCTAGGTGACCTTTTTTAACTCTTTAAACTTGCAGTGAAACTTTTCTAGACTTGTTCAAATTGAAATGGTTCGGTTCTCGTAATATTTATTCGATAAATCGGATAAGGTAAAACAATCATTTTGTTTTAGTGTTTTCTTATCTATTAGAAATTTAAAACGAGCTTACTTAAAAAAATAATCCCTAGTTTCTGAAAGGCTGATCAACGAAAAATAAACTAATCACCTGTTAAATCTCATGCGAAGTACTAATTGGGTTGCTAAAAAATTTTCAAAGGAATTTGTAAGTGCCCGTGATAATTCCATTAGGTATAGGTAAAAGAGATCCGACTAGACTAATAATGCCAGCTTGCAAAACGTCCATGTACCACAAAAACTGTTATATAATGTGTATTAGAGTTTTTAATAAAGTACTCTAAGCCTATTAGAGAACTGCCAATCGGACGAATGAAATTGGCACTCAAAACATGGCTTATAGAAAACACTTAAGAGTTTTTTGATTATAGAAAATGACATAAATTTTGTTAGTAGTTATTGACATTTATTATTATTATTGTTTTTAATTATTATAACCTAGATAATGATTGTATTGACATGATTTTTAATTTTATTATTGTATTTTATTAAATTATTTACACACCCAGACCAGTGAATGTGTGAGAACATTAGATATATTAACATTGTAACATCATAAGTGTACCACATTTCATGCAAAATAAACATTTCATTTCATTTCATTTAAAAGCATGAATATTTAGTTAACTAACTAGATCAAATTAAACTAATTATACATGCTTTTAGGTGGTCTTTTAATCGGTTGCGATCACATATCATCTGACCCCAATCCAATTACTAAGTAACACCCATTTTCGATGAATTCAAATTTCTCAGGTTTCAGAGTTGCCGAGTTTTCGATTGATAAACATCGAGACGCACGATAAAGTGTTAGTTACCCATTAAACTCTTCGCGATAATTGTTGTCCTTTAACTTTACAGAACTATTAACTCCCAAGACAGATGCGACCTATTTGCGTACTATTACTTGACAATTTAACTAACATTCACACAGAAAATATTTCAATGTCAACGGTTGCCCGCTGACCTTAACATTGGCATCAAACAAACAAAATTGTATTTGTTTATAAACGAAACATCTCGGTTAAAAGAAACAAATAGATTGGCTTTCAACGAGGTCAGTACCAATGAATGTAAACAAGATTTAGTGGAAATTGAACAGAAAAGTATTCGGAGTTTTAAGGGGTTACCCTTACCGGTATGACTATAATATATATTTTATACGACTAAAGCAACAAACAAGCATACAGCCCACTGATGGTAAGCAGTTACCGTAGCCTAAGAAGCTTGCAATAACAGGAGCATCACTAGCGCGTTGCATGCTCCGTTGAAAACCTTTTAACTCCTTTCTTGAAGAAATACATGTTGTAGTCTCTCGGGAAAACTTCGACAGGGAGCTCATTAACAGTAAAGACAAACATATGTAAAACATAATAATTATGACTTTTTCAAAGTTCATAACCAACTTTCGTACTGATGTATTTCGCCTGCAGAGTAAAGGCCATACAGAAAAGGCATGAGCGTCGATCATTTCGCTTGCTCAACACAGACACTTAAATATTTAATATTTATACACTCAAGTTTCCTTACGATGTTTTTCATGTTAACGCACTGACTTACGGTGTAGGTATACAAGATAATTTAGGTGATAAAAGTTACGTGTAACCTTCAAAATATGCATTACTGACAAGTCACAAACTCGTCTAAAGAATGCCAGCCTCTGAACCATTAGACCTTTGTGAGATTCTCTTGTGTTATTATAAGATATCTATACATTTATTGTGATTTTAACAACGTAATATTAATGTACTTTTCTTTACTTTAGTAACTGAATTTTATTTTATTTAAAAACCTGCCTACCTTTGTATATGTTTATCATTGTGCTAAAAGCAGATACATAATAAAAATTCGGTATTTCTTCCTGTATCTCGGTACAAATGATACAATGCAGACAACGTCGGTTGTTTTCGATACGAATCCAGAATCGATTCTAATATTTCATTGGAGGATATACCGTTGGGTGAAAGAATAGTTTATGTATCGATCGATGAGGCGTATGTTTAGGTATGTACATAATATATATTAAACAACCTTGGTAAGATCAAAACATAAAAATGTTGGTCTGATTTAAATTATTTCCCTAAAAAGCTTTAATACGACACAGATATATATAAAAAAAATAGAAGATAATATTTAAAAAATAGTCATTTAAAGATAAAATGGACGTTGTACCTATTCTCAAAGCTGGATTTCTAGCGCTTAATTTCTTTGAGGCATTATTTAAATTCCAACTCTAGTTAACATTGAGTTTATATTTAAAGTATTTCTATCGCTAAAATATAGCAAGAATAAAGGTTTACCGACGGTTGAAATTTGGCTATCCTCACAAAGGCACTTCGACTGTCACATTAACGTCGACATTTAGGTATTATAATGCGCAAAATCCCAACATTTAGGCTGTTCTTATTTACTATAAATAACATTTAGACCTTCAGTGTTAAAACACTTAAAACGCCACAAACCCGGGACGTAAATCAAATAATGCTATCACACAGGGACTCTGCGCGACTACCTTTTATTGTGAAAATATCCCGGAACCTTTGTATTTAAATAAATCCTTTATCTAAATATAGGTGGGCTATATGCCTGGACGGTTATATAAGGAAATGTTGTCTAATGTGATTTAAACCCTTGCCACTTAACGCCTTTTTTTCCGAATAGACATATGTGTATAAAACCTATGTTTCTTCAGTCTGGGGACCATATAACAGAAAGAAGTCTGTTGATACTAGACACAATAACAGACTGCATTAATACTGGAAATTTCTCGACAGTACAAATCATTAATAATATATAATAATTTAATATCACACCAACTACACACAACGCCATCTAGACCCAAAGTAAGCATATTATATAGCTTGTGTTATGGGTTCTGGAAATGCGAATATACATACTTAAATACTTTTATTTGTAAATACATGCATATTATACATAGAAACATCCAAACCAATGCAAATAGCCATGTTCATGCGCACAAATATTTGCACTGAGCGGGTATCGAACCCGCGACCTCTGCGTGGCAGTCCGTACATAGTACCACCGAACCACAGAGGCAGACTCATTGCAATCATCATTTTACCCGATCTTTGGATCGAAACCGACACCTCTGCGTGACAAAGCGTACAGAGTTAGTCATAATAGTACAAACGAATAAACCACGAATAAACGAATACATGCATAACATCGCTAATATTTCAACAATGTACATAAAGCTACCATTTTTAACAGCCAACAAAGTATAATATCATTTTACAAACTCTTTTCATATTCAGAAAACACTGTTGCCAACTTTGCCGCAATCATCTCTTATATAAAACAGAAGGTACCGATGAATCGTTATGGCCTCCTCGCAATTTGCCAGATTACTTGTAAAACAAACTTATCTCTACGGTAGAGACGGTAGGAACCGCTCTACCGTAGAGACGGTCTCTACCAAGTAGAGCCTTCAATAACTGCTCGCAATCAAATTAATAAAAGTACCCTAGTGTTGGCAGGTGTCCCATTTTTGGAAATTCCGTTTGTAAAGACGGCTTTATGCGGTGAAATTTAGACTTTTGTTAGCAATTTTATTTTTGTTTATTAAACTTAAGAGGTAAATTTCATAAGAGATATTGTTCCTAATTATTAATATGTATTTAAAAAACAACGCCTAGCATTAAATATTTTACTAAACTAGTTAGGTATGTCTCGATTTAGAAAAATGCTGTTATAAAAAAATTATAATTTCTCCGAAAGAAATACTTTTAAAACTTCATTACAATTAAATAAATTAATATAATATTACAAATCTACCTTTATAATAGGAGACTTAACATCACTAGTATCACCCTTTCAAGCCGTACGTAGGGCTACCACAAAGCCGTTAAATCCATGTTTTATGATCGCCGTGATCGTCTAGTGTTTGGGTTGTTTACTTTTTAACCGACTTCAAAAAGAAGGAGGTTATCAATTAGGGTCGTATGTTTTTTTTTTTTTGTATGTTTGTTACCTTATATCTCGGTCATTTATGAACCGATTTGAAAAAAATATTTTTTTATTTGAGAGAGTATACTCTGAAATTGGTCCTATTTCTTTATTATAAGAAATAGTCCAGTGGTTGTATGTTTGTTACAACAGAACTCGGTCATTTATAAACCAATTTGGAAAATTCTTCTTTTATTTGAAAGGGTATACTCCGAAATGAGGTTCCATGTTTTTTTCATAAAGAATGATTTAGTGGTTTGGCTTCAATTTTATATTGTGTAACAAAACGTATGCAAGAAGTGAAGACGTGTAAAGCTGGCACCGACTCCAAAATAACTGATTAAAAACTATAAATAGTAAAGTATTATAGGTATCAAGGATTGCGTTGATTCCCCTTTAATGTTCTTTGCTTTGAAGTAATTAAAATATTATTTTCTACTTTTTAGTTAAAGATTGAACATGTAGGTGTTGTTTGAAGTCGGTTTTCATTTTTTTTTTCTAAAAATAATTTTATTGGTTTAACTTAGACAAATACGTATGTGATTTTTGATATGTTATGTGATAAAACCTGGGAGCCTACCACCACTTCTTATATCAGTATTATTTTAATGTTACTTTGTGTTTTGTCTTTTTCTTTTGTACCATTAAAAACAAGGATGAAGACAAAGTGAAGTTATTATAAGAATGCTATAAGAGGTTGTGATGGGGCCCCTTATACTGTTAAAGTCTGAATTTACTAACAAGCATGATAATCAACACTCACGTCTATTATGAATAAGATGTATCTGCCCTCCCGGCAGTAGTACAATAATAGACTTTACATAATTATACATTTTATGCGATTTAAATTGAACAAGTTACAACGTGTAACAAACTGGAAGCAACAATTATTTAATTTCTAATTAATTATACGACAAGTTGTTTATTACATTTCATACACATTTACATTGTTACCAAAATGTAATTATATCAAAACATTTAGAACATTTCAGTTTAATTGGCGAGAATAATTTAGTAAGGTTAGAACCGTAGTTGCTTATTAGAGGGACAGAAAGAGTGAGCTAGAGAAAGAGTGTGAAAAAAGAGAATTATATTGATGCGTGAACAAATCGATAACCCTTTTATGGAACAAGACTTGTGTCTCGTGGAGAACTTAACAAACATACAATTAACGGATATACAGTACTAGTAAGTCAAAATCAAATATATTTATTCATTTGGGTTAATTAAATTAACACTTTTAACTAATTAACACAAAATGTCAGCCAATTAACGTACAGCCAGTTCGCTGAGGTAGGGTAGGGCTATGAATAGAACTGGCAATAAACTCAGGCCACTCTTTTTAATTGCCAGGTTATTAAAATCTTTTTGTAAGTTACGATTTCAAGTAGCATGCAAAGTGATACAGGCATTACACTTAACTCTATAGGTAAGTAATTGCAGCTTTCTATGTTGTGAAGAAAAAATAAAAAGTAAAATGTGTGCTTTACAGGCTGCCTTTGCATATTGCTACAAAAAAGTAAAGGCAACATGTGAACTGTGGTAAATGTTTATCTACACTTTTATATAAAGCGGAAGCGTTTGATTGTTTGTTTAAACGTGCTAATCTCTAAAACTACCAGTCGAATTTGAAAATTCTTTTTGCGTATGATAGTTCAGATATCGAGGAAGGTTATAGGCTATGTAACATCACGCTACTTCCAACGAAAGCAGAGCAGTAAGCGAAGACGTGGGTGAATACGCGCCGCGGAAAGCTAGTATTATATAAACTGTTATTATTTCTGTTAATATTTTGAATTAAATCTAAAAACAGATATTTGTAAATCAAATATTTGCTATTGTCCACTGCTTGACATAAAGCCTTTGTCAAAGGAGGTTTTAGTCAACACACAGGAGACGCTGATTAGATAGTATTTCTTTTTACAATACTCGCGTGAAGAATGAAGTGAGTTCATATTTCGACTGGCAGACTACACTGCCATTAGACACGATAGTTTAACCCCTTCATGGACACTAATGTAGACACAATAGATGTTTTATTGTAATCACGGCCATATACGTTTACTGTCTCGGAAAGTGTTAAGAGCGTTCACACAAAAGAGTAGCAACGTCGCAATTTAGAGACATATTTTCGCGGTTTTCAACTTTTATCATTTAATCAGAGATATATTTTAAAAATGTTTTCAAAACATTTTTTAGAATGACGTTAAAGCGGCGTAAAAAGTAAGTTACCATAATGCTTACAGTTATTTTACTATAAAAATAACGCAATGGAAGTTTCCAATGTAATATTTGCTTATATATAGAACTGTAAGCATTATGGTTACTTACTTTTTATACAGTTTTCATGTATGTTGTACCATAATCGTACCAAATACAAATTCACATGTTTGATACAAGTAGGCAGTTTATAATAGGTAAATGTTTCATATTTAGCCTGTTCCAAATCCTCTCGACTAAAGAACTATGAATATTTTAAAGTGCGTAGCTTGGTCGGTTTAGTGTGAATACTTAACGAACTAATAAAACTTACGCTTATATTTATTTGAGTTATCAACGCCTAAGGAGTTCATTTCCCTTGACTTTTCGCGAATAAATTGTGATACAATACATTGTAAAAACCCTTCTTATTTTCGAAGCGAATGAAAGAGAAACAATGGTCTGGACATCAGTTTACTAGTCAACTAAAAAATAATTATTGTAATGAACATGACGTCCTTTTTTAATTGAATAATGCCATCCCTGTCAGAGACGGAGCTTTCACTCTTTTGATTTCATTGGCTGCAGACTTTTGTAAAGTAAAAGTAATTACTGCAGCTAGGTATTAAGAAAAAAAGCAATCTAAAATTAACTAAGTTAGCTCTTTTAATTATACTGAGACGCCGCGCGCGTAACGCTCGTATTAAAATTCAAGACACTTAAATATTATTCTTTTACACAATCTGCGACAGCCCTACACTTCGGTTTTACAATAAAATTGTCCTGTCTAATTCGATTGTTTCCACTCACAGTACAATATTCTCTCTAAAAATAGTTTCATAATATTACAAAGTAGCGTTATTACTTGAAAGCAAGTCTTGTGAATATTGCAGCGGCGGCGATAGAAAATAATATAAGCTTGTCAACGCGGTCATAATGGGCACGGTTTTAAATTAAAATTAGACGCCACACGATTCTACGAAGATTTCTGTGATAAAATATAAATTTAATCTTAATAAAGTTGATGAAATAGCTGCCTGTTTCTATAAAATGATCATGTAGAATATTAAAGTCACCTGGGTGAGAGATTTTAGAAGTGCCAAATGTCAGTGTGTCAGTTTAAATTCTTAATTACTGTCACAGTCGGATGACTCAGCAACTTGACATTATCGGGCAGAAACAAGGAACTTTCAAATTTAAATTATTATTGACAAAACCCACTGTTTTTCACCTGACAAAGCCGCAAGCAATCCGCAGATCAATCACAGTCGTAAAAGACTATTTCCAACAAGGTTGTTTGTTATTATATATCTATAAATAAACACCACATCTATCTGACTAAACTGTTAATAACATTTCATTTTGGAGATTGAAAATTAAACATACATAGCTTCACACCTTATCCCGTGTAAGTGTAGGCAGAGGTATATATCCAATAGTTTCGCTAGTTATGTTGGGTTCCTTGTAACAGGGAAGCGAGCTTGCTATTATTAATCAGGCACAATTTCACACTCCGGGCTATTATCGAGAATTTCTCGACAAGAAATCACAATGTCACTGTATAGAAACTCGAGAAATAATTGTGTAATATACGACATATGGTTTAATGTAGTGCTTGTCACATCATTACAACATTGCACACATTAAACACGCTTAATCGTAAAAGTAGATCGTGATGGGTTTCTCCCATCACGATCTACTTTTCCTTTCGTATACCCTAAAACCACCTAAATCCCGACCCAAGGTTCTGCATTAGCGTTGTTTTACTCGGATCGACGTCAACGAATTACAGGCTGATGCTGCTGCTATCAACTGGCAACGGATGGAGGCAGCTACCACTATTAACGACAAGGTTGATGCTTTCAATGACGCAGTACTAATTTTGTACAATAAGCATGCTCCCGTCAGGAAAACCAAGCTGAAGCGTCCACCAGCGCCTTGGATGACGGAGTTAATTCGGATGGCGATGAGGCGCAGGGATCGTGCCTTTCGGAAATACAGAAGAGATCGATGCGATGATAACTGGACTGACTTTAAAACTGCTAGGAATCGATGCAATCAGATGATACGTAACGCTAAACGCCGACATTTCTTTGATAACATTAATTCTTCTTCTCCCTCTAATATATGGAAATTTCTAAGTACTGTTGGCATTGGTAGATCACGACAAATTGATCTGCCGAAGACGATAGGCTTGGATGACATTAACCGACATTTCGCTTCTTCTGATACATTAGATATCGCCACCAAAATTCAAACTATCAACTATTTAAACAGTTTACCACGTCCTAATATTGCTTCTTTTAGTTTTTCTCCTGTAGCCCCAGGTGAGATCAAAGTAATTATCCTATCCATCAAATCCAAAGCGGTGGGCTGTGACGACATAAGTCGTCGTATGATAACACTTGTGCTTGACCAGCTTCTACCTGCTATCTCCCACATCCTCAATTTCTCTCTTTTTTCCGGTCAATTTCCTTGTCTGTGGCAAAAGGCGTGTGTTTGCCCTTTCCCTAAAATATCTAATCCTTCACTTCCCTCCCATTTCCGTCCAATTTCCATACTCCCTTTTCTATCTAAAGTGTTGGAGACATATGTCTACAGACAACTGTCCGGGTTTGTTCACCGAAACAATCTCTTATCTCCACTCCAATCAGGGTTCAGGCCTGGACATAGTACTGTCTCTGCCTTGCTCAAGGTGACTAGTGATATTAGAGCAGGCGTGGAGGACACCAAGACTACTGTGATGGTCTTAGTAGATTTCTCGAACGCCTTCAACACAGTCAGCCATGATATCCTCTTATGTATCCTTTCCCAACTTATGATCTCTCCTGAGGCACTGGAATGGTTTTCCTCATATCTTCGAGGACGTCAGCAGTCAGTTAAGGTTGATGATAGTGCATCAACGTGGTGCAAACTTGAAGCTGGTGTTCCTCAAGGCGGCATACTTTCTCCTCTTCTTTTCTCATTGTTTATCAATCTTCTTACCGAATATCTTCATACTACGTATCATCTGTATGCTGACGATTTGCAGATTTATGTCCAGGAACGATTAGAAAATCTTCCTACTGCAATAGTTGCATTGAACCGGGACTTAAAATGCATAGAAAACTGGTCGAGCAGATTTGGTTTGCACGTGAATCCTGCCAAGTGCCAAGCGATTGTTATTGGCAGCTCTCGCATTATGAGTAGGCTTGACGTATCATCACTACCAACAGTAACGTTTAATGGCATAGTAATTCCGATTAGTAGCGACATCAGAGACCTTGGACTTCAAATTGACGCCACACTCAATTGGCAAGCGCAAGTCACCAATGTTTGCCGGAAGGTCACGAGCGCTCTGCGATCCCTTTATCGTCTAAAGAATTTCCTACCGTCATCAACCAAGACAATGCTCGTGCAAACCTTAATTTTCCCTATGATTGACTATGGTGATGTATGCTATCTTGACCTGAATGCAGATCTACTCAATAAACTCGACCGACTTCTCAACAATTGCATTCGATTCGTTTTTAATCTCCGTAAGTATGATCATGTATCTACTTATCGATCCCAACTGCGTTGGCTACCTATTCGTCAACGTCGTAGTCTTCATGCGTTGACTACTCTTTACACATTACTTAATTCTCCTAATGCACCCTCTTATTTAACCCCTCATTTTCAATACCTCTGTTCAAGCCATAATAGGCATCTTCGCTCTACTAACAATCTTTTACTTCTTTGTCCCCCTCATAGCTCTAGTCTTGTTCATTCTTCTTTCAACATTCAAGCTATTCTTCTCTGGAATGCTCTCCCTCTCGAAATCAGGACGTCCACAAACCGTGAGATATTTAAGACAAGAGTGCGACAGCTTTATGGCAAATTCCTGGCGGAATCATCTTAACTTTTTTACTTTTTATTTAAATATATTATTAAGTTTATGTAATTATTTATGTTTACTTATAAGTCCTGTATGTATATTGATATATTTATATACTTATTTACGTACAATATATATATATATATATATATATATATATATATATATATATCTTTTATTTTTCTTTCTTTTTTTTTTTTCTTTTATTGGAATGCACCTACCTAGTTTGTCTCTGCATCACCCAAAGGTTGACTGGTAGAGAATGCCGATGGCATTAAGTCCGCCTTTGTACATTTACATTGTATTTTGTGCAAGAAGATTAAATAAATAAATAAAAAATAAATAAAACTTCGTTACGAACTCCCCGCACCGCAAGGCAGTTAACGACTTTTAACTATTGTTTAGTAATTGTAAGCTTGAGCTCATTACAAATTTACACACATTTAATTTATATCATTGAGAAGAAAATTTAATTGTGATCGATGTTTCGTAACAATAATAAATAGATTTTGCAAAGCGAGAGTGATATCTACTCCTAGTGTTGCAAGCGTCCATAGGCTTCGGCAACTTGCCATCAGGTCAGTCACATTAAGCTTGTTTGTCACCATATTCGTGGCCACGTATTGGTCGGGCAAAATTTAAGGAGTCAATTGTATATCTACCTAGTAAAAACAAGAAGGATGTTAACAACAAAATATCGTCACTCCTCTTTATGAGATTTTTGTTTAATTTTACCGGAGCCATTTGCAATACTAGTTCGATTACAAACATTTCATGATTTAAAGCTTATCACAATACAAAATCGCCCAAATCATACCGCTTTAGACTACGATTATAAACAAAATAATAAAAGATGTTAATCAGTTTTAATATCTCACTGTTTGTATATAGAGGTGGGTGGGGAAGTTTGTGTCGCGCGGTCGGCTGGCCACATACGCATCGATGATTCGTTTGACGCGCCCTCAACCGACAAATATGGCAATTGTTCAAATTGTTTTGATAAATTCTATTATTATTTTATTTATGTCGTAATGGGCAACAGTACCTCATTATTGTCTCCCTGTAACGCAGAAAACCCCTTCGGAAAAACGACGCACTGGCTCAAGGTGAATTTAAAAATATGTAGGTACCTACTTATTAAAAATTAGTTTAATCATTAATTAGAATGACGACAAAATAAACATTTTCAACGTAAATATTCCGCCACATAATAGCTATAATAACCTATTTGGCGGCGAGTTTTACAAAGTTTTGCGAGTTCCTTTCATAAAGTCGATTTTCATCCCTACGGCGCCGGCGGGTTCTGCAGGCGATTAATTATTAAGTAAGGAGCCCCAAATCCCCTCGCTTTCGGACGATTCCATTTTAACATAGTAAAGGGAACCTTTTTGAATTTATTTAATGATAAATATAAGCGTTGTATTATTCGTTCTTTGTAAAACGTGTCAAGTGTTGTCGCTTAAAGAAGAATAAAAATTTAGGTAAAGATTATAGGGAATGTTATTTATACCTAAGGTGACAAATAAAATATTTGATTTGATTTTGGGTTAACTTAACTATGTCTGTGTTTTTGACTAATTTTTTTATATATTATATTAGCCTACCAAAGTGACTCCACCCCGCCTGATGGTAAGCAGTCAGTGGAATCCAGAAGTGGTGGCCACCATACCAAAAGCTATCGTCTTAAACTGCTGGTATGGTGGCCTCCACTATTGCGGCTGGGAATGGGGTTAGAGGAAGGGAATGAGGGAGGCAAGGAAAGAGGAAAGGGGGGAAATTGGGCCTCCGGCACTCTCACTCACCGAACGAAACGCAGTAGTAAGGATACTACTACTCTTAAGTCGATATTCTATGAGAGGGTAGTACTTCCCCGGACGATCCGGCCCATTCATGCTAAAACCAGCGTGGATCTACTACCGTCTAAAAAAATATATTTTGTTCGGTTTACAATATGAAACCTTCTTATCTCTTGCCGTTGATGTTATCAGATGCCAAGCAACGGCAAGTGTTTTTTACCTTGTAGTCAATTTTAAATTATTTTATTTAACTTGGCGAAAATTTTTCAGAAATAAATATCACCTAAGGGTTAACGATTAGTTCTGTAAGATTCTCTAGGTAATAGTGTACCGAATAAAACCGCTATGGTGTAGGAAAGAAACTCCATTATATTCATATCGTGCCGGTGATGGCGGTGATGCAGTTGTCTTGTGGCAGAGAAAAACAATGAGATATATTTACTTACTACAATAATCACCTTGTCTAGCGAGGTGCAATTCAACCCTTTGGTATTGTCTTTAAGCTGACGATGTTATGATATTAAAATTATTTTTAGAAAAAAAATGAAAACCGACTTCAAACAATACCTACATGTTCAATTCTTAACTAAAAAGTAGAAAATAATATTTTAATTACTTCATCAAAGAACATTAAAGGGGAATCAACGCAATTCTTGATACCTATAATACTTTACTATTTATAGTTTTTAATCAGTTATTTTGGAGTCGGTGCCAGCCAAGAAGGATCTTTAATTCTGTCTTTGCAACAAACTTTTGAAATGCACGGGGCGGTAATGGCACGCGTGGGGGATATGCCTGAGTGCACTACCCGAACGCGGTCATACGCGTGAAGGCAGACGTCATTGATAGTTGTGTTCAGATATACCTACATAAAAAATTTGTCGCGCACTTATCAGATTCCGTTCGATTTCTTGTATTAAATCTATATTTTTCATTCATATATTAATTGATTAATCAAGTAGGTTATTTTTGCTAGTCGGTAGGTTATTTTTATGAAGGTCATTATGATCCTTCTTGGCTGGCACCGACTCCAAAATAACTGATTAAAAACTATAAATAGTAAGGTATTATAGGTATCAAGAATTGCGTTGATTCCCCTTTAATGTTCTTTGATGAAGTAATTAAAATATTATCTTCTACTTTTTAGTTAAGAATTGAACATGTAGGTATTGTTTGAAGTCGGTTTTAATTTTTTTCTAAAAATAATTTTATTTTTAAACTTTTAGTGGCAATTAATTGTGTATAAATATATTCAATACTAGCGGACCCGACAGACGTTGTCCTGTCTTAATTATTATCTAATTTTTCGCAGAACCTTCTCCTGACAATAACAAACACAACAAAAAAAGAATTAACGGAATCGGTCCAGTCCAGTCGTTCACGCGTGATGCCGTGACCAATGGAAATAGGGATTTATTTTTATATAAATAGTTAGATATTTCTAATCTCCCATTCTACAAACCCTCTTTCACATACCTACAGATATCCCCCGTAAACTTTTTACTACTTTCCCCTATTTCCCTCTCCCTTCTTCCCCACTCCTCCCATTCTGCTTCTTCCCTCCTTCCCCCTCCCCCTACCTCCCCTCTTCTTTCCCCGTCATTTCACTCTCCCTTTCCCTGACTTCTCCCTCATTTCCCCCTTGCTTACCCCTCACTTACATCTCCCTTCCCCTACCTTGCCCCATACTTCCCACTCACTTCCTTCTCATCTTTCTCTCATTTTTCCCTCAGTACCCCCTCACTTCCCCCTCGCTTTACCCTCAATTCCCCCTCACTTCCTCCGCACTTTCCCTCGCTTCTTCTTCCGTACCCCTCACTTCTCTATCACCCCCTCTCCCTTTCCCCACTTTTCAATTTTCAAGTCGCTAAATTCAAAATAATAATATTTCATCCCTAATTCTGCTCCTTTAAATCCACCCCAGTTAAAAAAAATTAGAAGTATTCCAAAACAAAATTTCAAAACTATGAAGAAGTTTCATACAATCGTTCTCATCCCTTATCAGACCACCCTTAACATTTAGGGGGATGAAAAATAGATGTTGTCCGATTCTCAACCCTAGCCGATATGCATACAAAATTTCACGAAAATCGGTCGAGCCGTTTCGGAGGAGTTCAATAACGTACACCGTGACACGAGAATTTTATATATTAGATGGGTAGACCTACTAAACGTGCTGCGCAAATGAGACAGTGCCGTGCCTTTTGAAAGAAAATAGAGACGAGAGATAAGATTGTAAATAGAGATATAAAGTCCTTGTCAACACTTTTGCTGATCGCTAAACCCTGAATCCCGTCAGCTAACAATGATTTATAATAATTCCGATAAACAATTTGAAATAGATGCATAACATTTAGGTTTAAGTTGTATCTCTAGTCTCAACGTGTAGTAGTCATAAATTTGAATAAAACACAAATCAAAACAAAAAAGTGATGATCTACCAACAATGAAGAATCATCCAAAATCATAATTTAACTGACCGAGCAATCGCTTAACAGATATACAAAAAATAAACAGTGGTGCTGTAAAGGCAGGCCGTTGCTGTTGTAATTTCTCACGACCATAAGACCTCTAACTTGGCTATAACGACTACCAAATTATATTGATAACCATAGTCTCCTGCTTCTAAAGAATCAAGACGCTGAAAATGAAATGGTCACCCATCCAGGGCTAATTCATTTCTAACAAAAAATGACTTTTGAAAATCCCTTCGCACTTGTAGCATGGACATGTCAATGTCAGAAAATTCGTCGCAAAAGACATCGACGTGTTGCTTTACACGTATTCACTCCTTGCATACGTTTTGTTACAAAATATAAAATTGAAGCCAAACCACTAAACCATTATTTATAAAAGAACATGGGACCCGATTTCAGAGTATACCCTTTCAAATAAAAGAAGAATTTTCTAAACTGGTTTATAAATGACCGAGTTCTGTTGTAACAAACATACAATGACTGAACCATTTCTTATAATAAAAAATGGGACCAATTTCAGAGCATACCCTTTCAAATAAAAAAAGAATTTTCAAATCGGATCATAAATTACCGAGATATGAGGTAACAAACATACAAAAAAATAAAACATACGACCCGAATTGATAACCTCCTCCTTTTTGAAGTCGGTTAAAAACGTTCTATTTAATGACATAACGCGTGGTTAGTGGTCAACCTACTGCCAGGATTTGTTCAGGTCGCCCATACAGGCATCCGACTTGACCTAACGATTGTCATCAACTTTGTAACAACAGACCGGGACTGACTTTTAACGTGCCCTCCGAAGCACGGAGACGCTCAAATCAAATTTCACTATTAGGTTATCCATCCATGGGCCAGCCGCAGTCTAATCTTTTACTGATCAGTGAGCGCAACGAACTATGATCGCCTCAACGTTTTACTAATAGCTTCGAATAAACTTTTATTATTTAAAAGGGTGTTTAGGCATCTCGCACCGCTCGCGACTCGCACCGCGGTGCGACTTGCCTAATAACTCCTTTTGAATGGGTCACATCGCACCATATTGTTAGAGCGGTGCGAGTGGCCAAAGGTACTATTTGAATGGGTCATGTCGCACCACTGTTTGAAACAATGGGTTTGGTTTCATATCAACACTATAGGGGATTATAATTTTGTTGGTACCGACATATAGAAAAGTGGTTATTAGGAAAATAAACAGTTGCGATATAATTCGTAATATTTATATTCAAAAATTATAAAGATCACAGACAGAATAGGTACTAATTGTTTTAACTATAACATTACACATTTTAACTTAAGACTAATATTGTAAATGACAGACTATGTTTTAGGTTATATATTTGTACACTATTTTCTTATAACTAATAAAATCACAGTAAAATCACAGAAGTCAAATTTTGGTTTCTTTTCTATTGAGATGGATAAACGTAAAATTTAACAAATCAACGAAAATAAGAATGTAAAAAAATAATACCTACATATTTTTACTTTAAGGTGGTTCCGACGAAATTTCGCCGAAATCCGCGACTTTCATCTCGATATTTAGTAGATTTTAATGCTATTTATTCTTTTTTCTTTTTGCCTACAATATACTTTGATTCATGAACTTTAGAATAGTAGAAGAATTATTTACAATAATTGATTATATAACTTATACCAACGATATTAAAACAACGTGATTTCACTTATATCGAAATATTACTTTGTAATTACTATAGTTATAAATATAAAAGTTATATTGAATCAACCGGAATAAACCAAATGTCAACTCTGTAAATTTATTTCATTTATTAGGATAATGTTTCAATAGTTATTGATAATTTGGCTGAATCAGCGTCGCAGGGGCTCTGCGCGGGCGACGGGAGGCAGAGCGGCAGAGCGGCGTAAGCCCTTCTGACGGACGGACGTATGCGGTTTTTTAAAAAAATATTTACGTAATTCAATAATTGCAAATAAATAATATCAAAAAACAAATATTGTGTGGATAGATTTAGTGTTGCAAATAAATTAGATTAGTTATTTAGATTTTTTTAGTGTATTAAATACGTAGGTATTTACCTATATTTATTATTGTTTTTCATCAAAATGACTAAAATTTCACGACTGAAACAAATACAAATGCAAAAGATTCAACACATGAATATCCTGTAAGTAGGTATAAACCTACCTTCATATTTTTAGTAAAATACCTTCTTTGAGATACTTACCTAGGATATCCTTTAATTATGTTTAGTTCCACGTAAACTAGGTAGCAGGTGGTGAGCCTATTATCGCTCGTGATAAGATCAAGGCAACACCAGGCCTCAAGAATCAGTAAATTTCTGCTGTTATATACCCTAGGGATATGAATATGAGCTTGCTACAATATTGTCTATGTCTACTATCATTTCGAACTAGGTGTGTGGTAGGTGGGCACATGAGTAAAATATCTAACTTGGATTATATCTAACTCATGTGGCAAGGGCGCTTTCCGATTCCGACCGACGACGACGGCGACGCCGGCGTAGGTACGAGGTGTTTCGGTCGGAACACGAACGTCGGCGTCGGTTGTACAACTAGCATAGAACTCAAATTACAATGATTATACGTGACATGCGTCGGTTTGCGACCTAGTTAGGTACCTACACAAAACAACCATACACGCTGCTGTTAGGTACCTAACTATCTACGTTATCTTGCACGAGCATAAATACCTATACATTCTATATAATTATACATACGGTGTGTACTTGAATATTCTATCGGTAAGTAATACCGATAAAATATTCAAGTATTTACCTGGTTAGATTTTTTTTCATGAGCTGATAAAATCAGTGATAAGATACTAGGCTAAAGTAAACACCTACCCTTCTACTTTCAATGCATCTTATTTTGATTTATTTATTTGATTGCAAGAAAGGAAGAAAAAAAGGCTTTACAAAACGTCTTAGTCTCTAACCAAACTAAAATATTTGAAGACTGAAATTATCACAATTAGGTAAATTAAAAATCCTACTCTCTGTTCCTTTATTATCGTACTATATGAATTTTTAATCCTAAAATTAAATAATATATTGTTGAGCGCCTACTGTACATAACAAAACTAATGCCGTATTTTTCGAGTGATAGGTGTATGTAGAAAGTAATAGACCCGGCACGGTGGCACAGTATAAAGAATTCTCTTCTTTTTTGTACAGTCTTTACCTAACTAGGTAAAGGCAAAAGAATTATGTTTTAGCACTCTATGTATGTATGTATGTATCTTTATTATATTATATTATAAGTGTATGTACTGTAAAACTACCCCGTGACGTCGTCCGCATGGATCCGTTACTTAGCGATAATATGACATTAGTTCTACTTTACCGATTTTGCATTATATTATACACTAGCTGTGCCCGCGACTTCGTCCGCGTGGAATAGTGATTTTTAAAATGTGTGCTTTACAGGCTGCCTCAATTTGCATATTGCTACAAAAGGTAAAGGCAACATGTGAACTGTAATAAATGTTTCTATGTAAGTATTATATAAACTGTTAATTTTCGATATAAGTATAAAGTAAGATGAACTTAATTTACACCTCTATTTCACAAATCACAATGTAAAATTTTTATAATACTAAGTATACAATTTTAACAAAACAATACAAAATGTGTACTTAACTGTACAATTATGGCTCGAGCATTATGTAATATATAATTAATACAAAAAAAACATTTTATGCCAAAATGTATCAATAAGCGAGATTACTGGATGGAAATAAATTATGAATAATTTAGTATAATATTCTGTATACATCTTTGCTCGAGACAGAACAGCGTTTTGTTTCGATTAGATTCGTGTTCGTAGAGTAGATAATCCTTTTACTGATTTGGCTGCGCGATAGAAGCCTTATTATAAAGGATGAATTTACTATGGCAAACTGTAAAGTGCTAAAAGCAGTGGACCAGATATCAGACAACACCAACTCATGAGTGGCTATCACAGTCCTACTATTTTGTGTTCATTTTTGGCAGACTGTGCCTGTTATTCCTACCTCGTGGACTAAGGCTGATGAAATTAAATAGTGTTTAGAAGGTCCACAGTCTGTAGCACTTCAAAATTGTTTTGCATTTAATAGGCTCCAAGCCTATACACTCCGCAAGATTTGCCATTTAATGATAGAGGCCGAATTGAAAGGACAATGCACAAGTGTAGTCTGATTTGTTACTCGAGTTTGGTAGCGGTACGTATCTACAGAACCAAGAAAAAGTTGTCTTGCACAAAACCTTACTTTACATACATCAATATAACCGTGCCGTACAATTGCCTATCGAAGTGACTTCACTCTGCCTTATGATACAGTCAGTGGGATCCAAAAGACTAAGTGGTAGCCGCCATTCCAAAGGTCATTGTTTCAAACTGCTGGCTAGGTGGTCTTTATGAGATGCTTTTTATTATTGATGCAGGACCTCATATCATCAGTCCATGAAGACGCAGTGGAGTTAATAAATAAAGATTGAATTTTTCAGTATTGTTTTAAAAAGTCATGTACTAGTACTATTGATACAGTTATTTTATTCATACTGGTCTACAACGTGCCTAGATAATTTAAAGAAAAGACATTTTGCTGGGGTAATGTTTCAAACGTTACCCCAGCAAAATCTGTTTTTTTCCGAATAACTTTAAAACTATAATGCAAACAAATTTTGCTATAGGCAAACAAATTACTCCTTACGACGCACTAATTATCTGTTATACTCTCACCTCTTATAAGCACATTTTTATCAACATTTTGCTGGGGTAACGCACTCCTCTGCCTGACGGTAAGCAGCCAATGAAGTCCAGAAGTGGAAGACACTATTTTGATAGAAATTGTCTCAAACTGCTAGCATAGCGGCTTCATGATACTAGCGACACTATTGCAAATAGTAAAAATATAAATGAAGATGAGGTACGCATACGTTTCATACGTGCACACACACAAACTTTCGCATTTATAATATTAATCAATATAACCGTGCCGTACAATTGCCTATCGAAGTGACTTCACTCTGCCTTATGATACAGTCAGTGGGATCCAAAAGACTAAGTGGTAGCCGCCATTCCAAAGGTCATTGTTTCAAACTGCTGGCTAGGTGGTCTTTATGAGATGCTTTTTATTATTGATGCAGGACCTCATATCATCAGTCCATGAAGACGCAGTGGAGTTAATAAATAAAGATTGAATTTTTCAGTATTGTTTTAAAAAGTCATGTACTAGTACTATTGATACAGTTATTTTATTCATACTGGTCTACAACGTGCCTAGATAATTTAAAGAAAAGACATTTTGCTGGGGTAATGTTTCAAACGTTACGCCAGCAAAATCTGTTTTTTTCCGAATAACTTTAAAACTATAATGCAAACAAATTTTGCTATAGGCAAACAAATTACTCCTTACGACGCACTAATTATCTGTTATACTCTCACCTCTTATAAGCACATTTTTATCAACATTTTGCTGGGGTAACGCACTCCTCTGCCTGACGGTAAGCAGCCAATGAAGTCCAGAAGTGGAAGACACTATTTTGATAGAAATTGTCTCAAACTGCTAGCATAGCGGCTTCATGATACTAGCGACACTATTGCAAATAGTAAAAATATAAATGAAGATGAGGTACGCATACGTTTCATACGTGCACACACACAAACTTTCGCATTTATAATATTAATAGGATGTTAATACATTTTTTAAGTCAAAATGTTTTAGTTTGTTCATGTACAAAAAACCTATATATATATATATATCTAACTAAATAAGTATAAACTCGGCAGGGTTACTAAACTAAAGTGTACTAGTATTCGTTGAAAAATACACATCTTGTCAATTATAGGAATTTATCACAATGGTGTATTGTCATTGGGACTTTATTTTTAAGCGACTTCAAAAAATATTAACCCACAGTAGTTATTTTTATTTCTACTAGGTACATATTTAACAAACGTCATGATTCTAAACACTTATCTTTGCTTTCGTTACTATATAAATAATATATACTAAAAAATATACATACTTACTAAACGAAATAATAAAAGATACTAAAAAAATAATTCATTATTGGCTATGTCTATCAGAATTTAGCTCTGCGGTTTCGGACAAGTAAGGTCATTGTCTTATAGTTGTGCTACTGCTACTTGCCGCTAGAGGGCGAACTCGCACGCAATGTTTTTTTCGGGTGAGGCGCGGGGTGGTGAGGAAGCGAAACGCTCAAGGTCATATGTGACGGAACGCCCTTAAACTACACGATGCAATATTACTAATCTTATAAACCAACAGGAACAATATTCTTTCAAACCTAAATTACGTAATATTTTAATTAAAAACTATTATAAATTGCAGTTTTGAAACATAAATCTTTGAAAATTAGCAATTGTAAAAATAATTTTGTTTTAAAAGTAATTATAAATCACAGTTTAAGAATCAAAATCTAAAACATAACCTGTAATTTACAATATTAGTCTTAAGTTAAAATGTGTAATGTTATAGTTAAAACAATTAGTACCTATTCAATCTGTGATCTTTATAATTTTTGAATATAAATATTACGAATTATATCGCAACTGTTTATTTTCCTAATAACCACTTTTCTACATGTCGGTACCAACAAAATTATAATCCCCTAAAGTGTTGATATGAAACCAAACCCATTGTTTCAAACAGTGGTGCGACATGACCCATTCAAATAGTACCTTAGGCCACTCGCACCGCTCTAACAATATGGTGCGATGTGACTCATTCAAAAGGAGCTATTAGGCAAGTCGCACGCGGTGCGAGTCGCGAGCGGTGCGAGATGCCTAAACACCCATTTAAAAATTCGTAGCTAAAACGATGTTAAATAAATGTTATAAAAATGTATAAAATTTATCCGTTGGTTTTTTAGGAGAGAAGGGTTTGCAAACGTATTTACTTTTGCGAGAGCTTCCTGTTGATTGCTAATGGCGTAGGCTTATGTACGTTAATGTTCGAGGATCGGGTGAAATGGGGTGGAAAAGTATTGTATTATTTATTGTTGAGATTTTTTGTTAAACGTAAGTGTCAGAATAAAAGATGCTAAATAAACGCTGATATAACTGTTAAAGGTAACAAAATATTGTATCTACAAAAAAAATATGAACTATTTTTCTTCTACTTTTTTCGATTTTTTGATTAGCATAAACGTTGTGTTGCGAGAACTTTATAAACGTACAATTAACGTATAAAAATTACGCCCAGACTCGAATTTATAGATCACACAAAGCTTTCTTCCATCCACGGGAATCGAACCCATAACCCTGTGCACAACAGTTGCACTGCGCCACTGCCAACAATAGCCATTTAAAAGTTTTCAAACACTATTTTAAATGTAACCACAAACTCAACCACAAATTTACTAAAAGTTGTTTGTTAACCCCTAATAGTCAAATTTTATTGAAACTTTGAACTTTCGACATAATCGCGAGTCGATAACTTGGCGGGGTATCGCGTGACCCGAGCTCACTAACTACCAACCTACACGGGCCACGAGTCCCTTCTTTGTTATAAACCTTTTCATCAAGACTTGGACAAGGAAATAGACATAGTCTTAACGATATAGAAGTGTATAGCACACGGAAAACGGATCTGAAGAGGATTTATATAGTTTGACTATGGCTTTAGGAATAGTGACCACCACTTCTGGATTCCACTGACTTTTTACCTTCAGGCAGAGTGAAGACACTTTGGTAGGCTAATATAAAACTGGAACAACATTGTTATTTCCTTAAATGTCCATTTAAATAATTAAAGATCGCAAAATGAGCCTAGCTTACTATTTATAATACAAAATATTATTTACTTAACGTTTGAAAAAAGTTTTCTGACGTTAACAGTCGCGCAATAAAAGATAAAATAAAGTCAACCATCGCCCATTAGAATATTGCCGTCGCCCACTGACCAGACTGAGTTGCACAATAAATAATAAACAGACATAAATCGTTCGTTAAATATATTTTATTTCAACATTTATTATTGTAAACAAATAATACATCATGCGTTCTATTTATTTTATAGCGAAAGTTGAAGGTTTCATAAATATTTCTTCGTGAAATTTAGAGTTAGACAACGATTAACCAGAGACAAGATTTTTTTTATACGGACGAGCTGATGGCAAGTGGGTACTGTAACTATGCCTCTGATATCTAAGCATTGCGAGTATGATGCAAAAAAAAAACAACTAAATCCTTGTCGACCGTGAAAAGCAAATGAAAGAGAATAAGGACAATAAAAAGGACTAAACCCCTAGTTTCTGAAAGGCTGATGATCAACAAAATATTAACTAATCACCTGTTAAATCTCATGTGAAGTACCAATTGGGTTGCTAAAAGCATAATTAATAGTTTGATTTGACTACTAATCTGTGCTTTTAGCATGCTTTTAGGTACTTCACATGAGATTTAATAGATGATTAGTTAATTTTTCGTTGATCAGCCTTTCAGAACATTCTCAATATAGTGTAAAAAGCAAGTCTTTACGCCGAGATTTATATGAGGGAGTACATAAAACCCCGGTTGATTCAGCCATTCAGGCTCAAACCAGAAATTACATTTTAATAAAACATTTGGTAACTTTCGTGATCTCATTTAAAATTTACTTCTTATCATTTATTTAATTAGAAGATTTCAAATCTCGGTCAGGTTTATGACATGACACACCGAATGAACATATGTGCTTGAAGTTTTTTTTTTTTTTTTTTTTTTTTTTATCTTTATTGGTTAAACAAACAATATCACAATAACAAATGCTTAAAGTACTAATATCTTAGAAATTAATAATCGTGATATCCACACCGTTCACCACGGATAGGTATACAAAAATACATTAAGAGTAGGTACCATTTTTGCACATCAACAATACCATGTTCACTTACGTCTAATGCGAAAAATGCAATGTAGAATAGTATAATAATGTTTAATAAAATATAAAATATTAAATTAGGTTGTGATCAACTCAAGCTAGGTACTAGGTTATGTAGTTTCTTAAATACTAAATGTTTGTACGCGCCTACAACATTTCCATGAATGTCTATATGACTGAAGTTGCTGTTATAACAGTCAAGTATGCGACAAATAGGTGAGCGCTTGCCTGCATTAGTGCGCGATGTTCGTGTCGCGAATAATGGAATTTTACGACAGGCTCGTGTATTTACTCTGGTAGGCACTGTGTAGCTAATACTATTGACAATATCAATGCAGTCATACTTATTATGACAGACGTCATACAAAAACATCGCTTGTAATTGTAGTCTCCTAGATTTTAGATCTAGGAGCTTATATTTTAGTAATAATTTAGGGTAAGACCGGTAGCTGTGACAGCATAGTTTATAGTGTATGCAGCGTAGAAACTTTTTTTGCACTCTTTCAAGGCTGTCAGAGTATTTCGTATACATAGGGTCCCATATGGATACAGCGTATTCTAGTTGTGAGCGAATTAAAGTCTTATATAGATGCAGATATGTCTGTGGGCGTTTGAAGTCATTGCTACTTCGTAGGACAAAACCATACATTTTATAAGCCTTACTACAGATATTATCGATGTGAGCATCCAGCGATAGCTTTGTATCTAATGTGACTCCAAGATCGCGTATGTTCTGTACTCTATCAAGGTAATGGCCGCCTATGGAATAATTAAATGTACTAAAAGACCGCTTTCTAGTAAATGTGATAAATTTACATTTATTGAGACTGAGTTGCAATTTATTATCAATACAGTAGTTGTTAAATCTATGCAGGTCTTCTTGAAGTTTGTTATGATCGTTTAGATCGTTTATGGTTTGGTAAATTTTTAGGTCATCTGCGTATAATAAGAATTTACAATGCTGAAAACAGACATGTACGTCGTTAATAAAGAGGATAAACAGCAAGGGGCCTAAGATAGAGCCTTGTGGTACTCCGGACGTTATGACAACCGTATCAGACTCGTACCCATTGATGACGACCTTTTGCGTTCTATTTATAACATATGATTAAAACCACCTCCAAAGGTTACCCCTTATACCGTTAAAGGCAAGTTTTTCTAATAATATTCTGTGATCTACCCGATCAAATGCCTTTCGGAAGTCTGTATAAACGCTGTCTGTTTGCTTGTTATAATCTAAATTGTCAAATAATTGCGAAGTATATACTGTAAGATTAGTAATAGTGGAGCGTTTACGTACAAAACCATGCTGTTGTGGAATGATAGCGTTATGCAATATTGGATAAATGGCATTATGCACCAACCTCTCCATTAGTTTAGATAATGTGGGTAGAATTGAGATTGGTCGATAGTTAGTAATGTCACTTTTTGGACCTCCTTTGTGTATCGGCGTTATTCTGGCAGACTTCCATACGGCGGGAAATGTGCCCTCCCTTAAACATTTGTTAAATAATATGACTAGAGGCTTATATATGGTTACAGCGGTGTTTTTAAGAAAAATTGGGGGAATATTATCAAGTCCTGAGCCTTTAGTAGTATCTAAAGCCTTAAGTTCTTTCAGGACGTCTGCTTCTAATAGATGTATATCACTAATAATACCACCATTCGGAAACTCAGTATCTACGTCAGCTATATTCTCAATACAAAATGATTCCGACACATCCGAGGATTGGAAAACTGAATGGAAGAAAGAAGAGAATAGATTACAGATGCTTTCAGGATTATTTGTCTTTGTGTTACCATAGTAAACGCTGAGTGGAATGTCTGATTGGTTTTGACGGTTTTTTATATACGACCAAAAATATTTTGCGTTTTTAAGTATTCCGTCCTCTACCGAATTAATATAATTGTTGTAACATATATGTGATTGTTTTTTAAACCTATCCCGAAACATAGAAAATAAGGAGTAATCCGATTTATTTTTATATACTTTCCATTTGGTCCACGCCTTGTTTTTATTTTTAAAGATATGTATCAATGATGGGGTGAACCAAATGGGAAAGCTAGTACTAGAAATGCGTTTTGTTGGAACTTTTTTACGTATAATGTCAAAGATAGTTTCATAGCAACACTTTCTTCAGCGGATTTATTTTGAAATAACTCAGACCAATTAATTTTTAGAATATCATTATTGATTAGCTCATAGCTAGCACTTTTAAAACAAAATCTTATATGAGTTTTAGTAGTCATGGGCTTGCATAAGTTGTTATCAGTTGCTACTAAGAGATAAAACGGAGGATGATGTAAGTCTGGAGGAACTAAGGTAATAGGCGCATAAAAGGTTTTGCTATCATATATATTTGTAAGACATAAGTCGAGTAATCTATTCAAGTTATTTTTTAAAGTATTTATTTGTATACAGTTTACGGCGGACATAAAGTTTAGTAAGTAAGAATATGGTGGCGTTAGATTGTTCGTATTTGTTAATACGAACGAAGTTATAATGTTTTTTAATTATTTAGAGTGGTTCATTTAAATTACACAACTCACTTATTCGTTAATTGTACTCGTATAGTCAGCTTTGACACACGAGACGTCCACCCAGAGCACCCGGCCAAAAAGCACCAACGCGTTGAGCACCTAGCCTAGTCCACGTTGAGCACCTATCCATATTTTTGGTAGGTTTTTAGTAGGTGCTCTCCTTGATAAAAATATTGATAGGTGCTCACCGCGCAGGTGCTATGCTATTCATATTTCTACCTTAATGTTAAGTTAATTATTAGATACAAATATAATTACAATTAGCTGATTTCTGATTAACAATGAGTACCTATCTATGTTATTATCATGTTAAGTATAATTAGCCATCCTCCGTAATGCCTTTTCCAAAGCACGATGACGAATTAAATCATATAAGAAGATTCAAATCAGCTGATAACGCTTTGAGATTATAAAGGTCTCACAAATATAATTATTGGATCTTTACCGTAAGGCTTTGCATCGAACCAATATCGTTAATGGCGAAACGCCTGCTTTAGGGACATAAAAATTTTTAATATTTATTTTTAAGAACGTTATTCTCAATATTTTCTCTAAGAAATTTACTTTCTCAACAACACTCTTGCTATATAAGTATACCTATGTATAAGCACTTACCAGCCTGGAAATATGCTCGATGAATGGCAACAGGCTCGCCCCTGGTTACATGTGACCCAAAATATAACTGGCGAAACGTGGGTGATTAAACACCTCTGCCTACCCCTTCGGGGATAAAACGCATGAAGCTATGTATGTAAGTAGTTACCATATACGTATAATGTAAGCGGTTTCTACTGGTTCTAATATCACTAACTGCTGTCAGCACCATAATATTATATAAACCTGAAGGTCCCGAAGCACCACATCAATACGCTGAACCAAAGGCACAATATAGAGAGATGTTTGTTCGAACTTTTTTTTTTTTTATTTTATCTTTATTGAAAAAAATAAGTTCTTGGTCACACAGTGATCATGCCACCCCTGTAGGTATAACCTAAAATTAAGTAACAGTTCTTCTTACCATCTAGTTATTGAACAAAACAAACTACAATCACTCTCTAAGCTTAAGTCCTAGATATACAATTTTATAAAGTGATTCGGCTTTCTCCGACAAGGGATGGGCCAAAATATTGTTGCAAACACCAATAACACTTAAATCTACATTTTGCTCTGTTTCAAATTTTTTCCTTTCGGCTTCATTCCGGGTACACTCCACCAGTATATGATACACATCCTCTCTTACATTGCATTTTGTACAATTAGGAGAAGAGACCTTACCCATCATATATGTATAAAACTGTTTAGGGGAATATGGCCAAAACGAAGCCTAAAGGCCGTAACAATCATCTGCCTAGACAATTTAGAGCCACCAAACCACAAAGAATGACAAGGTTGTGATTGAATTGTCTTATACCAAATGCCCTTTGTACGAGACCTTTCATCGAAATATTCGAACTTAGAAATTTTATTAAATCAACTACATAATACTTATCATTGTTTTAATATTCAAATCTGGTAACTTTACAAACAATAGAATTTTCTATACCTTCATAAAAATACATTGTTATTATACTTGTAAAACTCATCTTTTGTCAAAGACTGATTGTTTAACAAGGCGTAAAAAATACTCTGAGAATTACAACAAACTTTGTGATTGCTTAAAAGTTTATTTTAAAGGTAAAAGAGAAAATTTCGATGTAAATTTCTGTATAATTATACCTACTAAAACTTTTTGAAAATGACTAAAACCTATTTAATGACTGCACCGTTGGTCTAGTGGTTAGTGTAATTGACTGCGACGCCGGGTGTCGTGGGTTCGATTCCCGCGGAAGGCAAATATTTGTGTGATGAACATTTGTATTTGTCTTTAGTCTGGGTGTTTCCTATGTATTATAAGTATGTATTTAACAAAAAAAAAGTATGTATATGTATTATATTTCAGTTATCTAGTACCCATAACACAAGCTCTGCTTAGCTTGGGACTAGACGACAGTGTGTGATAGTGTCCACATATTATTATTATTATTTCACACATTAGTATTTTAGTTTAGTAGATAGTAATTTAGTAGCTAAACTTGTCAACACCAAAAATTTTGTCAAGTAGGTTAGTAAGCAATTCAGTCAAGTCCATACATTTTACTCTAATTTTTTCGGTCGAGTAGCACCTCTGGGACCTAAGTCTGCTATCATTAGTGTCAGAATGGTCGATCATTGATCTCTTAATGGTTGAAACTTGTCAAAATCAACAAATATGAGATCATCATTGACCATTCTGACACTATTATTGGTTGAAACTTGTCAAAATCAATGTTCGTGCTCACTGGTTCATCGAGTTTATAAGTTGCCGCGAATTTTTTTATTGCATGTATACTGTTCATCTTGCAAAACACCACTCACTTGTGAACTGTACTCAGGCAAAGTGCGAACGATTTTAGCACAGAAGCGAATATTTTAGTTACTTAATGACTTGCTACTAAACTTAAATACTCGTATTGTGTGAACTAGGCTTAAGTCACCGCGAACATGTTACTAAAACAATTGGCAATATAACATTTATTTCATTTAGATCATAAAGTATGATGCTTATGAAAACTCAAAATTACATGAAGTCAGCTAATTAACCTACAGCCAATTCGCTGACAAGGTAGAGCAGTGAGAAGAATTGGCAAAAAACTCACGCCACAATCGCTAGTTAATTACAGTTTTTTGTATGAGTTACAATTTTAACACTCAACGCAACTAAAGAACCATACAAAGTAATTACTACAAATCAACCATTTAATATAATTACTAAAAATTATTAAAGAGCTTTCAATATAAGCAAAGTATCGTATTTTTCATATAACTAACAAGCATACATCTACGAGACGGTAAGCAGTTATCATAAACTATAAAACCCTATAGCAATAATAGAAGATCAGAAGCAAATAACCGTACTCCAAAACAATAGTCGCATGAAATAGCGAATTCCGCATAGATCCTTACCTACTTAATATTTTAACAATAAAACTTTCGACACATTCACACATTGAGACTGCAAGAACCTTTCTGAAACAGCTGTCAAACTTTGTAAGCTTCATACCGTAAACCTTAAATGTTAAACTAGACAAACATGATCAAAGTAGTATTATCAAAACGTCCCCATATGGTCCAGATCTCTCAATGCACCGTAACTTGCTAAATCATAACAAATAATATTATTGTTACGCATTCTTTCTCTAACAGTTGAATCAATAATAAACACAGCTCGAACAAAACGGCTATATTACTTCATACATTTACATTTATCTATACATATTATCATTACGTTCACATGAGATTTAACAGATGATTAGAGTTAATTTTTCGTTGATCAACCTTTCAGAAACTGGCGGTTAATGTTTTATTCTATCACAAACTCCACTGGTTGCAAAAGAGAAACTTTTATGAATTTTTCTTTTTCTGTATTTTTTTAACATAATAATATGGTATAATATACAGATATAGTTTTATCTTTTCCTTGCGTGATATATTTAATGTGAAAAGTCCAATCTTCATATTAACAGACGTTGCTATTGTAGCTTTTTAAGTTTTTACCACTCGGGAGACAAAGTAGGATAGTGGCGTTTAATGTTAAGTAATATCTTGTGTCTACTCATCTTCAACAACGAGAGCATTACTTGTTAGTACCACTCGTCTTGGTAAAAGTTTATTTGCACTTGTTCTAGTTTGTACAGAGTAAAATTGCTGTCTTCAAAATTGTGGTATAGAACAATATCAGTTATTTCGTAATCGTACATTCATTAAATATCAGTCTGGGAGCAATGCGGTGCATTTTTGTGTTGTTTACACTGTTACTCAGTTGTCGGCCGGCCGGTCAATCTAATTCAGTGCTATAATAAAACTAAAAATGCTATAAAACTTACGTTATAGCTCGCTTTACGGTCGTCCCGGTCTGCCAGCTGGAACAGTACTAACTCAACATTATGCTCTGTGATAATAAGTGATTTATTTTGCTGTCTACATTATGTCAGCACTCTCAGTACGTAAAACTACAAAAGATTTTAACGTGTGATGTTGTACTACAAACGTAAATACCGAGCTTTTGTTAGAGACAGACAGAAGTCTGTGTATCATAAATAAATTTTAGCGTTTATTGGCAGTAGTCTAAGTAAGAACGCATTCGTTAGAACAAAGCTCACCTCTCAAAAACACAATTAGAAAGAAGCAGTTAAAATTTGTATGAAAACTAACCTGCTCTTTGAACATAATGTTTAGTGCTAAAATTTCAAAGGAATTATGTAGAATATAAAATTATTATGTTCGTGCAATGTTGGTATCAGATTTAAAATTATATGTCGCGAACTCATTTGTATGTATTCTTTTAACCACACCTACTTATAATAAAATTTAATAAACGCAATAAATATAATAGCATTGCCAACACACATCGTTATTTTTGGCTAATAGTTTTAATTATAATAGTTTAAGAAGAAAAACGAAAGAGTACAAAGTGAAAACGTTTATATTGTATTTTAAAGATTGTAAGTATTCTATATTAGACTAGCAGTAGACAGCACGAGGCAAATACCTCGGTGATAAATTTGAAATTTTGACAATAAATTATTTTTAGTACTTTTATATCCGACGGTGTATGTAACATTTGTAAACAAAACTGAGGACGCTATAAACTCGTCCTACTGTTCTGCCTGTTTTGTGGCCTCAGTTGGCAATTACACCCAACAATAGTCGCTCGTATTAAAATTACGGCTGTACATTTATTATGTATTTATTTTGTTCAGTATTACTTAGTTACCGAGGTACATTTACTTTGTTTTGTACGCTTTACATCCAAATGGAAAGGTATGTTGTTGGCTGCATCGTAAAATGTAAGTGGAAAGTATATGTAGTGGAGTAAGACTTTCGTCTCACCGTTCCTTCGCGTATATATGTCAGTAAGAATTTCTATAGGTAAGTGAATCGTTCCTGAGTGACAAGTTCTTACAACTTGAGAGTATAAATCGTGATAGATTAGAAGACCTATTATTAAAATTTATCTTTGCAGCACCCTTTCGGTCGAATGATAGGGTATGCCTTAGACATGGAATTGCAAATTAATTAAATAAAGTATTCGCCTTTGAGATTTTGAGTTCGAATCTAGGCAAATATCGCTGTGCTTTGTACAACATCATACTTTTAAATTATTTAAGCATTAGCGAAATCTTAAAGAAATTAAATCAGGTCATGTCCACCAAACATGAACATTAATAGCTTGTTCGAGCTACAACGAACGTCTATTGGTATCGCGAGCTCCCGCGGCTATTAACGTCAACCGTGAGATGGTGCAATATTTATCTGCATACATTGCTATACCTACATATTGAAAAGTATATGCGAGTCTGCAGGTGATTATATGAGTTTGTTTATCAATATAAATAGAATACCTTAGCTACGATCTACGAAGAGAAGATAGCTACACCAATACACACACGCAGATCGATTGATACAGTTCAGTCTACTGATAGGCATAGGCCTGCCTGGTCTTTTTGCCTGGAGTGCTTATGCCAGATATAATGCCGACAGTTATATCACAAAATAAAAATATATTTAAAGTGATAGTCTAATTTTTATTTTATATTATTGATTCGCTTTAGATTAACCATGGTATCTATACGACAATGAAACGAACTAGTAACAATGCTAAACGGTTTTTATCAAAGCATTATCCAAATCTACAGGCGACCTTGGCAACTTTTCGGAGTAAAATTTAAGTTTTGAAGTGAAAAGGTACTTAAAGACATTAAATAATAAAATAAGTTAAAAGCCAGATGCGCACGTAACAAAAGGTTTAAGCACCAACATTCTACAAATAACATTTACAGATATTTGAACCCCGGCTAAGTGATGTTAGATATTATACGGAAGTAACTGCTAATGGTGATAGGCGATAGCACACAGCCTTCTCAACCTAACATAATCTCTATACACTAGAAGATAAAACTCAATACTCTGTGTATTAATAAGTAGAGAACAGTCTCGATCGGTAATATCCTGGCTGAGTGTAAGTGTTCGAAGTTACACTAAAAATTTAAGGTCGGGAAATATGACTCAATTTTCTTATGAGCACTGTTACATAGAAATAAAGAATCCGAATTTAAAATACTATGTTTACAGCTTATCTATGTGCTTAGGTTTACCTAGATGTAGACGAGTAATAGTAACTGACCATGTCGATCACGCAATACAGCATGACAGCATGACGTGTCCTGACCTGACAAAAGTCCAGCACTGGACTTCTATCCAGGGAAATAATTATGAATTTATGATAATGTTGATTTTTACTGCTTCCGTAGCGCCGCGCCGTGTCAGCGCAAGCAACTGCTATGCGCGAGGTTGTGGGTTCGATTACCACACGGAACAAAACTTTGTGTGATCCATAAATATTTGTTCCTAGTCTGAGTGTACTTTGTGTCCATTACTTGTATGTTTGTAAAGTAACCCGCGACACAGGCTTGATCCCTAGTGCAGGAGTTGTATTTAAAAAAAAATTGATAAGAAAATGGCGAATTTTATTTTTGAATAAATTTTTGGATAGGTTCTCGTATTTTGTATTTATCGTATAATATTGATGAATACGATAACTTTAAAGACCAACCGAAGGTGGCTAAACCCCACCCTATCCAAAAGTAAAAAGCCCAACAATCGGTAAAACGGCTGTAAATCAACAGAGGGCACAACACTCCGCACCCTTTCCATGGAAATAATAATTTGATAACAGGCGCTTTGTTTCACCGGCAATACCCATTACCGGGTATTACTGATAACAATACCCTGCAAATAACATTTATGAATGTTTTCATTGAGCACTTATAAGTTTGAGTTTGTTATTGTAGGGTTTAATAATATATATCACATCAACTACACACAACGCCATCTAGAGCCAAAGTAAGCGTATTTTTAAAGCTTGTGTTATGGGTTCTAGAATGAGGATATACATACTTAAATACTTTTTTTTTGCAAATACGTACATATTACACATAGAAACACCCAGAATGCAAATAGACTTGTTCATGCACACAAATATTTGCACTGAGCGGGAATCGAACCCGCGACCACTGTGTGGCAGTCTATATATACAGAGGTCAAATATCTATATATCTAATACACAAATAGGTTTTAATCTGGTTAATGTATAGTGTTAATATATTAAGTTGATAAAATCAAATCAGTGTCCAATAATAGGTATTTAATAACGCTTTTAACCCGCAGCTAATCCATATAGTACTATTTTGTAAATTTGGAGTATTTTATATTCAAGAAGAAATATGACATCTCATATTTTTCTACATACTACAGAAATTGTTTTTTTAGACAACTCCCGGGCTAGGGAACAAGCCCTGTGCGCAATCACGACTAATGCAATGATTTTTAAACTAATTAAAATATTAAATTGTAATAAAAATATTAATTGTAGGTTAATTTGCTGACATTTTGTAAACTTAGACGTTCATAAGTGTTAATTTAATTAACCTATATGAATAAATATTTTTCATTTTCATTCATAAATGTATCATATTTCAACTATTAACCAGTCGGAGGTTAAGCTCGTTTGATCCGGTCAGTATATGAATGGGTTGCATGTTAAGCCATTGACGGGTACGTATAAGCCTGATAAGCCTATGTCTTACTACTAAATACAGACTATTCAATAACTACGCAAGCTGGAAGCAGATACCAAGTTAGTTATTATCAGAGCACTGGATGGTTTAAAATAAACGTATAGAAACCATATCGTTGGCTGCCTCTGTGGTTCGGTAGTACTGTGTACGGACTGCCACGCAGAGGTCGCGAGTTCGATTCCTGTTCAGTGCAAATATTTGTGTACATGATCATCTATATTTGGGTGTTTCTATGTATAATATGTATGTATTTACAGAAAAATAGTATTTAAATATGTATATCCGCATTGTAGAACTCATAACACAAGCTATAGTATATGCTTACCTTAAAGGTAAGCATATACTTACCTTTAAGGCCACCATACCAGTAGTTTGGCTTTTGGAATGGTGTCCGCCACTTCTGGATTCCACTTACTGCTTACCATCGGGCAGAGTGGAGTCACTTTGGTAGGCTAATATAAAAAAAAAAAAAAAAGCTAAATGGCATTGTGTGGTTGTTCTGATATTGCGATCTCTCGTCTAGTGGGTAGAGTAACGTGCGATTAAAGGAATCGGTACCAGGAAATGGGTAGAAGCCACGCAGAAGCTTTCTTTTCGAAGGTCTTCGTCTAGCAAACGACGCCTTCGAGCGAAGTGATGTATATAATACATTTTGTCAAAGTTATATGAACGGTAAAATAAATAAACAATATATTGTATTTGTATTTTCTGTAACACAGGTGACAACCTAGCACAGGAGTCAGGGCTCTATATTGTTAATGTCACTGTTTTTATGTCAATAAAATTTATTAGTATTGTATTCTTACCCGAACATCCTTCTCAAAATTCGTTCATCTTATTTCTTATCAATTTTATCACTTACTTCATTAATTTGCTTACGTACCTGGAACAATAAACAAACACATTAATCAATGCTAAAATTGCCTTTAATAAATAAGTTTTGTTCAAAATATTACGATAAATGTTTTGCTTCAATATTAGTACGAGTATTATTACATCGTCGTGGCTTTGTCTATAACTCTAGACCTGACAGCATTCCGAATAGTTAAACCTCTCAAGATTTGAAAGCCTATCTTGTCACGTGTTAATGAAATAGAGCTATAGCCTTATAACATCTCAAAATAAAGTACATTTGCTTAAGGAGAAAAATGCAGCAACATTATTCATAAAACATGAAATTCTTACACTATTATTAGAATAAAAAATAAATGTGGAGCTCCTTAACATATGAGTGAGTTTAATGAAACTAAGTTTTTTGTTCGTATCGTTTTTATCATAGAAGTTTTTTATTATTCGAGTTCAGAAGTTGATGAAAAGTAATAACGTTTTCCTGCTTATTCCTACGATACGATGGTATCGATATTTTGTATCGCTTTCAAAGAGTGAGAAGTATCTTCTACAAGTTATTTCATACACGTGAAGTTTTCAGATTTATTTTAGTTATGGGCAACTGATGTTGGTAGCTCAGACCGGTTATTGTAAAAATACTTTGTTAAAAATACCGTTCTAATGCTAGTGAAAAATTAAAGTCGCGCACCGAAGGTTCCATACTACTTAGTAAAATGAATGGCCATACAGCTTTTGACTGCATTGAAACAGAACTTTAATTTTTTTCACAGCTTCAAGAAATGACAGATGAGTAGATATTTGAAATAAATTTCAGCCTTTTTTTGTTTTTTTCTGTAACGTTACAGAATAAAATTATTTTTAGAAAAAAAATGAAAACCGACTTCAAACAATTCAATTCTTAACTAAAAAGTAGAAAATAATATTTTAATTACTTCATAGCAAAGGACATTAAAGGGGAATCAACGCATTCCTTGATACCTATAATACTTTACTATCTATAGTTTTTAATCAGTTATTTTGGAGTCGGTGCCAGCCAAGAAGGATCATAATGACCTTCATAAAAATAACCTACCTACTAGCAAAAATAACCTACTTGATAAATCAATTAATATATGAATGAAAAATATAGATTTAATACAAGAAGTCACTAACCACTAGAGCAACAGGCCAGTCTGTCTATAGCTGTATTACAAGAGTATTTTAGTATACGAATACAATTTCAAGTTGTTATTATATTTCAGTTATCTAGTACCCATAACACAAGCTCTGCTTAGCTTGGGACTAGATGACGGTGTGTGATAGTGTCCACATATTAATATTATTATTATTATTACATAATTACAGGTACGGATGCACAATTCGTTGCTCACTATATGTTTGCGGAGTACAAAAATTGAGTTATGAGCCCGGCGCCGACCGGTTCACATCCACAGCTGTATCAATGTTTTTGTATTCAATACTACATTAGTGAAGTTATGTATCTATATCTATACTAATAAAGCGGAAAAAAATGAAAAATTTAAAAATATATTTATTCCTGTCTAATTGGTGTTACAAAGTTGTCACACTGTTTCCCACATTAGGTTTCCCTGTGTCGTGGGAAGCAGGCTCCACAGACGAGCGTTTATCAACAGAATAAAAAAATAAAAAATAGGTATATAACAAAAAAAAAAAAAAGATTGTGTATTTGTTTAAAAGCGCTAATCTCTGGAATTTTTTTAGGATTTGAATTTTGTTTTTTCGTAGGATAGCCCAGTTCTTGAAGAAGGTTATAGGCTATGTAATATCACGCTACTGGCGACGGGAGGAGAGCAGTAACTAAAAACGCGGGTGAATTCGTGCTGCGGGAAGCTAGTCTACAAAACAGCGAGAGAGTTAAGTGTGATATATAGTTAAGTGAAATTATGGTGCGTCTTCAGTCCACAGTTTGGAAGGTTGAGACATAACCATCCCCATAAGTCGCATTAACTTGGGAGACGCCGATGTCAAGCAATGGACGCCTTCTAGCTAAATAATGATGACGATATTGAATGTAATGTTCGTGACATGATCCTTTGATTTTAATGTAAAGTCTTCTGAGAAATGCCAGTCCATCTTTTATCGCGGCAAATTGGCTTAAATGGGTTATTTTCAGTGGAATCCAGAAGTTGTGGCCACCATACTAAAAGCCATCGTCATAACTGTTGGTATGGTGGCCTCCACTATGAATGGGATTAGGGGAAGGGAATGAGGGAGGTGAGAAAAAAGAAAAGAGGGAAATTGGGCCTACGGCGTTTAAATAACGGATGAGAATTTGAATGAAAATAATTAATATACCTATAAACAGACGGTCATGATCAGAAAGCCAAACATTTAAAATGTTTTTGACAGAGATATAACCGATATTCACGCTTCAGGCTGCAGTTAGTATTATTATAATAGTTTATGTCATAGTAGCAACTACTAAGAAACGATATCAATCATATAACATAACAATAATGCAATTTACTGTTAGTAAACTATATTATGGGTCGTAAATACCCAAATATTATCCTAAACTAGCTGCCATATAGTTCAGCGATCATAATCCGATGATCTATGGGCTTTATTAGATCATACATAGGGTATGTACTCAAGGGAGACTTGTTATATCAGTGTCATGGACTATAGGATCGGTATGAAGATAGTTGTGTGCGTTATAACTGTGAAACTGTACTGTTGATATAGCTATTTATTTAATTGCCCGACTGACGCAGTCAAGGGTAATGTTTTCCGAGCCTATGTATGTATGTATATATGTATGTATGTGAACATGTATGCCTATTTCTTTGGCACGCTGTACAGCGTAAATGGCTTAAGGGATTTTAACGTATGAGGTATCATTAGATTCGTATTGATTGTGGAAGTAAGATAGGGTATATAAAGTTTCAATGTAGCGTCAGCACGAGAAAAAAATGAGTTTCTTTCTTTTCACATTGTTTTGGGCAGCCGGGCTTTTTTTTTTTTTAATAATATGCTTGTTTTGATTCATTGATTATACAAACATTAATCTCGAGTGGTATTTGTTTAGTCTACTAAAGCGACTTTATTCCAATTGATGGTCAGTCAGTTTAGTCCAAGAAGGACAGTTATTACACTAGTTTTGAAAAATCTAAAACCTGTTAGTTTGAGGTAAAACGATGGTCTAAACCGCTAGTCCACGCGAATACAAGTAGATAAACAATTATAATAGTTGAAGGTACTAAACAACTAAACTTCACCACAATAACATTCATCAGAGTATTTACTTAATATATGACACAAAGTAGACATAACTTTCCTCAAGGAGGCAGAGTACACACGGACCTCTGTACGCAACAACATTGGGCAAGTTCAAAGGAGAACTAACGCAGATTTTCATTTAGTCCGCTCAAAGGGAAAACACAAAATATTCATCATAAACACGCTTATACTTTTCGTTTGACAATAAGAAAAATTAGAAAAACCACGCAAAAGTACTTTAACTTTTTTACTTTTTGATACATTTTGTTTGTGTGTCATATTTTTTTAAAAAAAGGGCAAAACACGGAGCTTACTGCTAAAACACAGTATTTTTGGGCTTTCCATGGTAGCATTGTTTTTTTTAAAAACACCGTTAATTGAAAACCAAATTAAATTTAATAGAACTAAATATACGGGAATTCACGCGATCATGCATTAGGTATTTACATACCTTATTTTGCTTGACGTTTCGACCAGGTTCGACAGGTCTCCTGATACAGTTAATACGTAACAAACACAGTGAGCTCAATAGTATACAAAGTGCATTGTTTGTGTTACATTTGAAGTGTAGTAGTGTTTTAACTCGTGAAGACTACGATGTGTGTGATCGGGTAACCTTTTTGCAAGCTAGTCGTACCTTCGATTTATGTAATGAATCACACGAACGAAAGTTCTCGAAGGAGTATAAACGACGGTATGCAGAGAATAAAGCGTCATCCGCAGTACCTAGCCAGCCGAAGGATACTGTTATAAACTTATCAGACGTGAGTTTAAGTGAACCTACGACATCTTGGCCAAAGGTATGAATTTCGCCTTAACACCGAAGCGAATACCATACGAAAATATAATCAGCTGTGTTGAAGAAACGATTGCACGTAATAAGATACCACCTAGCAACGCCGAAACGCTGAGACAAGATGTCGCGGTTGTATTACGTAAATCGAAACTTCCTATGAGCAATATCACTACAGAAGAGCGTCAAGCATTGAAGGACATTCGGGATAACCGGGATTTATTAGTGCATAAGGCCGACAAGGGAAACGCCACTGTTGTGATAAACACGGCTGACTATCAAAACAAAATACGTACACTGTTGTGTGATGACAAGGTATATAAACCGGTATCATACAACCCAACGGCCAGAGTAACACGAAGAATACGGGCTTTGATACAGGAACATCAGGACCTTTTCACTGAAAATGAGTACGATAAGCTTTATCAGCCAAAGTCACACCAGCCACCGAAATTATATGGTTTGCCAAAAATACACAAGTACGACGTGCCACTGCGGCCTATCGTAAGTCAAATTGCATCCCCTACTTACGACCTTGCAAAGCACGTCGCGTCAGTATTGCAGCTATTAGTGGGTAAAACACTATTTTATGTGAAGGATTCTCGCCATTTCGTACAGATTGTAAAAACCCTAATATTGGAACCTGAGGACACCATGGTGAGTTTTGATGTGGAGTCGCTTTTCACCAACGTTCCAATTAAGGAGTGTCTGGACGTCGTGAGGGAGAAATTCAATGACAACGAGATGCCGTTGAACTATATTGATTTGCTGAAACACTGCCTACAGGGCAATTACTTCCTTTTCCAAGGTCAATACTACCTCCAGATTGATGGCGTCGCTATGGGGAGTCCAGTGGCCCCGGTACTTGCTAATCTCTGGATGGAACATTTTGAAGAGAAGGCATTGAGTGGTGGACCGAAGATTATCAGATTTTGGAAAAGATACGTTGATGACGTATTTAGTATAGTAACGGGCGGTAAACAGGAAGTGGATCAATATATAATATACTTAAATTCCATTCACCCAAATATAAGGTTCACTTATGAAATGGAAACGGAAAGATCGTTGTCATTTTTAGATGTCAAATTGAGCGCGAGAACTGATGGGTCCTTATCACACTGTGTCTACCGCAAACCAACACACACGGACAGATACCGGTATGCTACGTCGCATCACCACCCTCGTCACTTGCAGTCCGTTACGACTTCATTGAAGAACAGAGCCTACGATCTGTGTGACCCTGAGCATTTAGAGCAAGAACTCGATCAAGTTCAGGAGGTACTTAGTCAAAATGGATATAAAGTGAACAGGCGACGGAAGCAACCAACAAAAAGGGATGAACGTCCAGAGGTCAACCGGCAACCTGCCTTTTTGCCCTACATTAAAGGTGTGACTGATAAGATAGGAGACCTGCTTAAACAATACAGCATCAGCACAGTCTTTACACCTGGGGCCAAAGTAAACAGCATGGTAGGCACGCCAAAGGATGTTTTGCCCCTACAAACTCCAGGCGTTTATAAGATCAGCTGCAGCTGCGGTAGTTCGTACATAGGCCAGACTAAGCGGACTATTGCTGAAAGGGTCAAAGAACATATCGCCGCTGTAAAGAATCGACAGACCAGCAAATCAGCGATTGCCGAACATATTCTGCAAACGGACACCAGTCACTGGATTGAATTTCATCATACGCAAGTCCTCTCCACTGATCGTACCTACTACTCTCGGGTGGTACGAGAAGCTATTGAAATTAAGAAATATACAAACTTCAATAGGGAAGACGGCTTTAAGCTCTCGGCTACGTGGAATCCAGTGATTCAAATTACACAACCTCGCTTTGCGCAGTCGGTTAACGCTCGGAATACGGACGGCATACAGAATAAGGACACTGTCAGTGTGTTTTGTGATAGTACGTGGAAAGACAAAAATGTGAGGGTAGATCTAGAATCTACTTCGCATAAGGAGCCGTGACATCGCCACATCAGTCTGCTTGTGACCACGGCCGGTGTAACCTGGTCGAAACGTCAAGCAAAATAAGGTATGTAAATACCTAATGCATGATCGCGTGAATTCCCGTATATTTAGTTCTATTAAATCATGCAACGCGAAAGTTTAAAAGCAAATTAAATTTATTTCTCAACTTAAATATCAAACTAAAAAAAAGTGTTTATGTGATGAATATTCCACAGTTCTATTCACTAGCATAATATCAGATGCAACTTTTTTATAAGTTAAAATATTGTAAGTAAAATTTAGCGGCGAACAAGTTGTGCACTTGTTACAAGTAGAGGCGACACAAAACTGCGCTTGGCCGCCGACCAAGGCACTCGCATTGATACTACTTCGCGATACACTTCGATATTCTCCGTATTCTCTGTTTGTAAAGTATCCATGAGTTTACACGGAATATTGCCAGCATATAAATCATTATCTACTTACAATATACAAGACATTGTTTAGTCTAAATAATTACATTTTATATGAGCCTGGTGTTAATCACAAGATTTTCCTTACACTTTGTATACAAACTTCAATACTTTAATAACGTGTACTTTGACACAAGAAGTATTAAGTTTATACATAGTTTAGCAACAAACAACAGTCTTGGTAGCAACTACTTATCGACTGCTATGGTAACAAACTTTTGCACTTTCACACAAATATTTTACTAAATTATTTTCCAATAATTTGATTCATGATCATATAATTGATGAAGACAAGGTTTACAAGACACAAAAATGAGATTTTTAGCTTATTTGTCAAAATACTAAATGTTCAGTGAATTCCATTCTTAGCTATTCGTAACTTTCTTTTGGGATTGCAGACATAATCAATGTTAACTTACATGACATACTTGTTATTCCATGTTTAAGAAGTTTACTTTTGTCTTTCTAATTATGTTAACGAAACGTCTAAAAAAGAGCATTGAAAGTTTCATATTCACTATGTATACACCTACCTGTATTGCTGAAAATAGGCTAATGTCATTAAATAATAATAAAATATCACAACACACTAAAAGCCTCAAAGTGTGTAAGTGTCGCTGTACTAGTGTCGCTAAGCCTCGGTCGATAAGCGATAAGATCGCTAACGAGCGAACTTACGCCGTTACTGTTACTAATGAGCGCCAAGCGCATACGTCATTAGGGACTCGAACCCGCTACCCTGCTGCGTGATAAATGTCACGCGTGAGTTTATACTGATAGCTCATTGTAGAGTAAATATTATGTGTTTTTGAAATATCTATTGTTAATCTTGTTTTTTTACGTATAAAAATTATATAGGTACTTATTGATATGTGTGAACACTGCTTAGTAATGGGCAAGTACTTTATATTAAAAAGGTCTACGCATCTCTATATGATAAATCAAAACTGGGTTGACTCGTAACATTATCACAGTTATAAGAATATTCAATGTTGAATATTCAATCAACAAATTGTGCTCTTCTAGGAAAATTTGAGAGCGTACTTAATTTTTAGGTCTTGTAGTTGTATTTTTGATGGTGTCCCTATTTAAATCGATTGCCGTCGCTTAGTTTGTATACTGATAAACAAAACTGTGATACAAGTGCTTATGAGATGTGATCACTGTGTATTAGTTATGTCTGAATATTGAATATTAAGTCGATTTATGCAAGCTCGAAATACATAAATAAACAAAAAAAAAAACATACATTAATGCCCTGTTTCACCACTCTTAAGTGTCTGTTATATATCTATCAGATAAAACATATTCTAGTTAAATCAGTCTTATATTTTTAAAGAGTTTATTTGTCAATTAATGTTATCAGGCACTTGTGGAACTGATTTTGGAGTACTATCTGTCAGCTGAGTTTCGAATAGATAGATAATCACGCAATTTATCAGCAAGTGGTGAAACAGGGCCTAAATGTTTCAAAATAATATAAGTTTTGGTGGTAGTATTGATAGGCAAAAGAAATAACAATGTAAGTTGAAACGGGATAGGAAACTTGACTTCTGTTCTTATGCAAACTATTTAGTATTAGATACCTCTATAAGAAGTACTCTGTAGCACGTGATATCGTTTAAAGCAGTTTTAATATCATCGAAAAAAGAAAGTTCTAAATCAATAAAAAAATTCTAGGCTTTAAGTTAAATTGAACAAGTACCAAAATGAGTTTTCAAACTCATACGTATGTTTTTTAAGTTTATCTATTGCATTACTGACTTACATATGAAGATGAAAACATCATTAGAAGTTAAAAAATGCAAGCTCATGCCTTTTGAATAAGAAGAGATCTTCAATGTTCTGGTATTCTTTATCATAAAAAATTTCTGGGATAATTCAGTAGGTACCTATGTGCCACTCTGTTTTTACAGTAATATTATTATTAGTGCCCTCTACAAGTGTGTCTGTTAACAATGTACAAGTTTCAAGCACGCGCGACGGAGCGGTGAGGGCCACGCGTCTCGTTGACGGAGGGTGACTGTTTTGTTGGTATAATTTAATCTACGCTTCAATGTTCAAATTCTTAGAGTATCTCTTCATATTTTAATAATAATGTCTAAAATATAATGCAATAGTTGTAGAGTACAAGAGACTTTTTGGCATGATGAAAATATATTATGTATTTCGTTGCTGGCGATATTTTGTTTACGCTGCACTTGTAGTGTAACAGTTGAGATGGATATTTTACTAGTATGAATACAACATGTAGGTTCAATTCCGACTGAAACAAATGCCCCTTTTGGTGACAACGTGTCACCAGAAGTGGGTGACAAGTGGCATGTAGTGATCGGAATAAAAACTGTGCTGGCAGCAGAAGAGACATTGCCTTAAGCTACCTAATGCGTGTCTTTCTTTTTTGACTGCCTCTGTGATTCAGTGGTACTGTGTACGGACTTCCACGAAGAGGTCGCGGGTTCGATTCCCGCTCTTTGCAAATATTTGTGGGCATAAACATGTCTATTTGCATTGGTCTGGGTGTTCTATGTATAATATATGTATTACCAAAAAAAAGTATTTAAGTATGTATATCCACATTCTAGAACCTAAAACACAAGCTATATTGTATGCTTACTTTGGGTATAGATGGCGTTGTGTATTGTGTATTGTAGATGGTGACGTGATATAATTATTAGATATTATATTTTGTTACAGCGTGGGCAGACCCCTCACAAGGTGGATCGACGACCTTATAAGGGTGGCGGGCAACCGATGGATGAGGGCGGCGAACGACCGACAACGGTGGCGAAAATTGGGGGACGTGTGGCTGATATGATATGATATATTTTTTACATAATAAGTAACCAGAAGCCGTAGGTAAGACCACTAAAAGTGTAGCAGACTGGATTTCTGATGAATATCACCTATCATCAGTTGGACATCCTCCGCTTTCATAACTTTTAATTAAAATTTACTTAAGTTAAAAAATTGTATTAATTTCAAGATTTTTCTACCACGACTAACAGCTAAAATTACTACAACTAGTGGCGCCCTTCGACGTTGCCCGACCCTGACAAGTCTTTGTTGTCAAATTACGAGATCAAACTAATCAGTAGGTCGGGACGGACGGACAAACAGATTGCGGTTGCTAAGAATAGATCCTTGTCCAATTAGAATACGTGGCTTCTTTGAAGTTAGAACTTGTGTTCACTAGCATCACGCTAAATCCTAAAGTTTGTAAAGTAGTAAAACGAAAATAAACTCATAGTAAAACTAATCTCTTAAATAATGGAATGGATATTGGTAAAAGTTTATTGACTGTAGGTATAGTTTAATTGTGACACCTTACTGTTATGCTGAATATCATGAGTATAGGTTCGATTTCCTAATTTCTAACATATGAATATATTTATGTAAGTGTATGTAGAAACATGATATTTTGTAGGGTATATTTTGTATTCTTTGATTGTGTGTAGAAATGTGCCTTGTATACATCAAACGGGTATAAATACAAGGTAATTAGATATTTAATTTGAGCATATTATTATACTAAGCATCCCTCGAAGACCTACATTTTAAAATATAATATTTTGTTCTATCATACTTTACCTTTGGATATTTACGTACCTGTTTTTACCAATATAAAAATATATTGCTTTTTTGCACAAAATAAAAGCAAACTTATAAAATCTTACAAGAAGTACGCAACTCTTTGGTTCTTATCGGCGTGTATTGAGCAACGCATGAAAGATCGATACACCGCGGTGAATGACCCCGTACACTCGCACTCTTTAGGTCAATGTTAATGCACCACAAGAATACAACCTGTCCTCATCTGTACATAGCATATTATACTTTACTATGAACTTAGGATTTACAACACTTTGGCTTTCTTATTTTGTTGAGATTAGGGGAGATATCAATAAAGTAGGTATTACTTGCGGCGAACTGACATTTTTTTGTTTCCATACCTATCTTGTCAGTACAATAATAATAATTGCCTGATTTACTGTCCCACTGCAGGGCGGAAACTTCTTCTCATGTAGAGAAGGCATAATCATTAATCACCATGTCTTAAAATACAAACTCCTTATAAAATGACCGAGTCTGTCAAGGTTTTATTTTTCAGATATACGTCAAGATTTCAAGCTAAAATATTTAATGGTATTTTAAATTGTAATAAAATCAAGTTAACACAAGATTCAAGTATGGTTATTTTTGTTGTTTATTTCATTATTCCACAAAAAAGCTTAACAACTGTTTTTGTAGCTACACTTTCCGGAACAGTGAACGAATATGGCCGTGATGACAATAAAACATCTATTGTGTCCACAGTAGGAATCCCTAGACGCAGTCGAACGATCGAACGATCTACCTAGAAAGCTGCAAACTGCTGTCTGGAGGAACTGTACTAATCGTAAACAAATACATAGCCTTAGATGCAAACAAAAGACATTTCTTATAAACTTGAGTAAGTTTCATCTTAAACACGTTAGGACAGCTGAACGACGTGCGTCGACACGTAGAGAGACATCCGGGGCGAGGACTAGCGAGATTCAATTTATATTCAATCTTCAACAATGTATATACAATAGCGCGTATAGAAGTTTAATATAACCGTACAATATGTATGTGACATGTGTTATATACAGATCTGTAGGTAAGTATATCAGATCAATAATAAATGTACCTATTTATAATCTCCATTTTATTATTATCTAGGTTTCCGCTTTCACCCGCGTCTATGCTTACTACTCTGCTCCAGTCACCATTAGCGTGATGTTACATAGCCTATAACCTTCCTCAAGAACTAGGCTATCAAACGCAAAAAGAATTTTTTAAATCCAACTAGTAGTTTTAGAGATTAGCGCGTTCAAATAAACTCTAAACTCTTCCGCTTTATGTAAATAATAGTAAACATGATGTTTTTAACAGGTAATATGTTTTTGATCCTTGTTTCGTGTTGACTATTATAAATTAAATACGTTTGCGCTTATTCTTACAGATCTGGCGATGTACGTGAATGTTCCAACTACATTTTTTGCTCCTAAATATGATACAAAAATATAGGATTTTTAAACAACAAATAAAAGTATGCAAACAAAATAGGTAGGTACCGTTCTCTAAATATATAAGTTCCTTACCTACTTATGTACATATACAAAGTTGCAATCGGTACTTAAAAAGCTGTATATGTATCATATTTTTAACATGGACCATCTCAAACTTAGCCTTGTCGAAAACCTTATATCAACGGCACGTATACATCTACATCCCAAAACATGCCCTAATGGTATGCAATATGGACGAAAATCCATTAAATATAGCACGATACACCATCTCAATAAAGTTAGAAATCGCATTTGTCTCACAACTACGCAAGAAATATCTTCAGAAACATTCAGACAACACCTGTTTTCAATATCCGTAGCAGTCTACACAAATATAAGTTTTATTTATAAGCGTTACAGTCTATAATGCATCGTGCTACGTAATGTGTATTTAATGGCTAACAATTCAAAGGCATGCTAGAAAGGGGGTAATATTGTGAGTTTACGAGGGTCAAACCGCGCGTGTATTTTAATAATTGTCTGTTATCTTTGCTACTGGAAACAGTCTTGAAAATATAATTTAGCAGCAATGATAGTTTTAATTATACAATGGCTCTTAGAAGTACTGATCCACTGCCTTCCAGCACACGGTATATAGAGTAGGTGCGCAATGCTTTGTGTGGTCCTACACCTATTAGGAAAATTTAAATCGAAATTCGAAATACAAGTACAAGCACCCGTAACCTACGTATGTATGTGAGAAGACTAATGAATGTTAAAGAGGCAAAGGAGGTATGTTTAGATCGCAGCAAATGGCGTTCTATAGTCTCTGCTTACCTCATTATTAGGAGACAGGCGTGAATTTATGAATGTAATTAAATATAAAAAATAAAGTTTATAACAGAGTTAAGCATAGGGGTCTGAATATAGTATCATTATCCTGATTTATTTGGAAAAGGATTACTGCAATATTTTTGAAACTAATTTAACCTTACAAACCAGCAAGGATGAATATAACTTTAACAACAACAACATGCCGATAAACGTATATCAATAATAAAACTAAATCTGCCCAGCTGCACAAGTATCTGAAAGTAATAAGAACACGTAGACAGCGCCGTGTCGACAGAAACCTGATCCTTATGCCTCCGGGGATACTACATAACAAGGACACATACCTACTATAGCTATTTATATACATATGATATAGAGGTATTGTTGTTCTCATTTAGCCCATACGTGACGTTCACAACACCTTGCAATGCCACGTAAAATGGGATAAAAATATAGATTTTGTAAGCCAGGAACTCTTGTGGGCATCCCCAGAACACCCTCGCCAAGTTTCATTACAATCTGATTATTGGTTTCCGCACGCGTAGAGGACAAACATACAAACATTGAATTTAATATATTCTAAAAAAAACTGCGCACTTCGCGTAAATTCAACAAGTTTATTATTAACTAATAGCTGTTGACAACGGCTTCGCCTGCGTGGCACAAAAAATATAGTCTATGTTACTCACTGATATTGTAGCTTTCTATATGTGAAAGGTTTTTTTTTAAATTGGTTACGTAAATTTTGAGTTTATCTATAACAAACATAAAAATTTCAAATCTTTTCTTTTTATAATATTAGTTCAGATATACTATAAAGAAAGCGATTGAACCAATATACTTCAAACTTAACCCATAATGACAGATATTTTCAACCTATCTCCTTGTTAGAGACCATCTCCGCTTGTTCTTGCTGGCTTTTTTTTTTGTATATTAGCCTACCAAAAGTCGAAATGGCGGATAAGGCATCCGATACGTGTGTTTACGTATCGGATGCCTTATCCGCCATTTCGACTGTGTGGGTGTTCGAGGTGGTGGGTTCGAATCCGGGCAAGTACCAATGTGATTTTTCAAATCGTATGTACTTTCTAGGTTTATCTTGGACATTTCTGACTGACGGTAAAGGAAAACATCGTGAGGAAACCTGGACCTAAAAGTCTGAAATTGCCAATCCGCCTTGAGCAAGCGTGGTGATTAATGCTCGTTCCTTCCCTATATGAGAAGAGGCCTTTGCCCTGCAGTGGCACAGTAAAACAGGCTGGTATTTTTATATTATTATTATTAGCCTGCCAAAGTGACTCCACCCCGCCTGATGGTAAGCAGTCGGTGGAATCCAGAAGTGGCGGCTACTATACCAAAAGCCATCGTCTTAAACTGCTGGTATGGTGGCCTCCACTATGGCGGCTGGGAATGGGGTTAGGGGAAGGGAATGAGGTAGGTGAGGAAAGAGGAAAGGGGGAAATTGGGCCTCCGGCGCTCTAAGTCACCGAACGAAACGCAGTAGTACGGTTTTTTTTTTTATATATGTTAGCCTACCAAAGTGACTACAGCTAATTACGTACAGCTAATTTAAATATTAATAGCTTTTAATTATGAAAACCTTATAAGTAATTCAATAAGTTTTCATTAATTAAGTTCTTACACTTTGTATAAAAGATTACAGAATAGATTTTTCATTACAGAGGAACGCTAATTGAAAGTACTTTAAGTGTATTATCACATATATTACGAACGTAGTAGAGGCGGAGTAATAAGTCTAAAAACAAGGAAAAAATAACGTGAATGTGACCCAATATACATGACATTAATCGCCACTTTGCCGCCATGTTAAAAAGGCCAATTACTTACGTTGTCCAACGTTTCAAATGCCTGCGTTCAGAAACATTTGTTATTGTAATAGCAAATCTTCTGCTGAAAAAACTAATGTTTTATACTACGATGCGGTAGCGTTCATAAATTTCATAGCTACCAGAGGCATAGATGTGAAGTGAAATATAAAAAAAAAACTCTCGTACAATAATTTTACCTTTTTTAAAACGATTAAAACGAACACGTTGCATCAATTCATTTCTAACATTCGTCAAACAAAGCTAACCAATTCGGTTCGACGTCAAATTTATAAAAATGGCGGCCAACGCGACTCTAACGCAATAAATCTATTAACAGAGCTGTTCCATCGACATTAACAAGCCATCAAATCTGTCTTGTTTAAACATATTACGTTACCTTTACAAACGGTTTTAGTTTTATACTTCTCTATTATGAAACTAGTTCAAAGCTATATATGTTCCTGTTATCGAGCTGAATATCAATCGCATCACTATAAAACAACTAGCGGACGTCACACGGTTTCACCCGCATGGTTCACGTTCCCGTGGGAGCACGAGGATAAAATATAGCCTTTATCAGTGATAATGTAGCTTTCTAATGAAAAAATAATTTTTAAAATCGGTCCAGTAGTTTTTGAGTTTATTCGTTGCATACAAAAAATACAAATCTTTCCTCTATATAATATTAGTGAAGATTAGTGAAGATTATAATGACAATTAACAATATCTATTTGCCTAGTTTTAATAGATTTGCTATATCTAAGGCATTATTTACAATTCGCAGTAAGCCAAATATCGCGCATTGAAAATTTAATAACCGATCCCGCACATAATGTTGTAAACCTCAATCATATAATAGTACTAGTTTTTCGCGGCGCGGTTTCACCCGCGTCTTAGCTCACTGCTCTGCTCCCGTGGCCAGTAGCGTATTGTTACATAGCCTATAACCTTTCTCTAGAACTGAGCTATCATATGCAAAAAGATTTTTTTAAATCCGACTGATAGTTTCAGAGATTAGCGCGTTTAAACAAACAAACAAACAAACTCTTCTGCTTTATATAATAGTATAGATTAGTTTATTTCACCGCTTGCATACCTATAGAGAAACACGCAAAGAATAATCAACAAATTTCAATAGATTCTATAAATACCTGATTCAGGACTCTGTTCTAAAGAATGCAGGTCCTGTTGTGAGCGACGACGCTGCCGATACTCCGCCCTGTAGTCAGGCCATCGCCCATACTGAGCGGGAGCATTCAGGTACTCCTGAGATGAGAACCTCGACGCCCGAGGAGGAGAGAACCCCATCTGGTTATAGAAGTCGTGTCTGAACACAACATCTGGGTGGTTCATTCCGCCAGGCACGATCTGACTACCAAAGTGGCTTCGGTGACCAAGGTACTCGGACTTCATTGGGACATCAGTCAGCTCGTGACCATGGATCGAAGTCGAGCGCTGCGGACCGTAATCTCGCAGTCTGTTGGAGAAATCCAGGCCCATACGATGTGGGGAATAATCCAGCCCTCGAGGACCCATCTCGAAGTGACCGTGAGGCCTGCTGCTGCTACGGTAAAAATGAGGCGAGAAAGGATTCTTGCTGTCTGGGTTTTGCCTCGTATAACCAGTCTCTACTTTTGCTTTCTCGTCTTTATTAGGTTTGTCAGAAGACTGCGGTTTGTCTGTACCGTTGTGGTGAACTTCTTTCTTAGGAGTATCTTGGGGTCTCATCTTTTGATGAGTGATAGCCTCTGACATTTCTTGAGAAGCTCTCCGATTAAACTCCTGAACCTTCTCAGGTACGAATCCTTGTTGTGGCGGTTGGGACATTTTTGTATATGTTACGTTTTATTGTTATAAATACATCAAAATTCACAAACACTGGTTACAATGTCTACACAAATAGTATTATATAAAAGTTCGTGAATACACAAAGTTTATATAATCGAGTATATTTTTATATAAAGTTAGGTACGTCACGGGTTGTTTGTGCTATTATATTATAGGAAAACAATCACAACCAAATACACAAGCTGCGAACGAACAAGGAGGTTAGAACCCACACTTTGTTTGTTATGTTTACTCTGATATTATTATTTACTACACAATGTGTGGTTTTGTATATAATATATACGCAAGCAAAACTAAAACTATACACAACTTAAATGAAATAAATAATAAATGGTCATCTCTCAGTTATAGTACGTAAGAGTACAAACTCGGTGATTGTAATACCTTGAGCTCGGTTTGGTAGATCATAAAGAATGTAGAATAACGTGATAATAATATTTATCATTATACAAATATTCAATGGAATAATTGATAAAATAATAATTGAATAGAATATTTTATGAGTAACAATGCTAGCAAATATTTGTGTGTCATTGTATGAAAGAATGTATGATTTTTAATCGTGAAAGAGGATATGTGGCAAGAAAGCGCAGTTAGACACTGCAATCTTTTGAGGTCCATATATTGATTTTAGCCCTGGTTTGCTTAACGTATGGCCGGTACCTATATGTAGGTATCTGTTGACAATCCAAATGTTTTGAATCATGTATAAGACCCTTACTTTGTTAATTCTTAAACCATCAGGGGCCTAAGTCTGCTATCACAATAGTCGATCATTGATCTGTTATTGGTTGATTTTGACAAGTTTCAACCAATAAAAGATCAATGATCGGCCATTCTGACACTATTGTGATAGCAGACTTAGGCCCCAGGACACCACAAGTCTAATAAACGCTAAAACAATAAAAACTGGTATATTCAGTCTGTTTTCTTATAAATCTTAAACAAAGCAATCTTTTTCCCACATTTATAAGTTTTAACAGAACAGGGGTAACAAACAATCAGTGCTCATTATCTTCAGTAGTGGGGCGAGACCTGCCAAGTCTCGCCAAGTTCGTCCATTACGCGTAATTATAGCCCCCAGTGACGTCACCACTACACTTGGCGCCTACTTACCTAACTTTGTAACGTATTTATGTTACTTTCTTAAGTTTTATGAACACGGTTTATTGTTCTTTATGAAGTTAGAGATCATTATTATGTTTTGTGTGAGTAACTAAGGACCATATAAGTAGGGAGGAATGGTCTAGTGAGTGTTCAACACTGGACAAGAAAGTACAAAATAGTTTTCAAAACTTTGACAGTTTACCTTTTTCCAACAAATGGTAAACGTAAATATCGTGAGACAATATGGACTGTAATAAAATTGATATTTTTGTGCTCTAAAAAAAAAGAATGAAGGGCTCTGGTCTAAGAACAGCCTTACTATCCATACTACTGTAAAAAATCTGAAGAGTTTGTTTATTTAAACGGGCTAATCTCTGGTAATTTAAGTCAAAGCCAATCAAGGGCCAGTTAGGCCCGATTTAAAAAAAAAAACTTTGTTAATTTGATAAGTCTTATAACACATTAATAAATCTCACATTGCATTTATCGATGTGTATGCGGGGCAGGTGCTGTGCGTTTGCGGTGTAAGCGCAGGTTTGACGCAAGGCGCGCGCGTGGAGTGTGCGTGGTGTGTGCGTGTGAACTTCGATAAATACAATGTAAGATCTATTAAAGTGTTATAGGACTCAAATTACTATACACCAAATTGCAAAGCGTATTAAAGTTAGACGCAGGTGCTGATGGGCGTAGCGGGCGCGTGTCGTCTGAACGCAACCGAACTATTATGACGTAACACCACTTGTAATATGTTTCTTGTTTGTTACAATATACTTTCTCTACTAATGAAGCAGAAAATGTGAAAATGGAAACAAAAACTAGAATACTGAAAATATTACGTGTGTGATATTTGTATAGATGTAATTTTGAGGCTCAAAAGTGTCAATTCATTTGGATCCAAGTGAATAAAAGTTAGTAAATTTAACTTTGTTAAATTATGGCATATTTTATTAATTTTCTTTCTTTTTTTAAAAGACAATTCCCGCTCTAGAGAATAAGCCCTGTGTCGCTGGCAACTTTACAAACATACATTTAATAGACACAAAGTGCACCCAAACTCGGCACAAATATTTATGGATCACACAAAGTTTTGTCCCGTGTGAGGATCGAACCCACAACCTCGGGTACAGCAGTCGCTAACGCTCCCGCTGTACCACGGAGGACGGAGTCAGTCAATTAATTAGATGTGCATTTAGATTTCATTGTAACTCAATTACGTTCTCAATTTTTTTTTTATATTTCCTGCAATAGCAGACAAGCCACTGAAGGCAAATATAACTGTCGTTCTTGGACTGCAATGTCAGGGACTCCTCAACGAAGCTTTGCCTATCGATAGGTTTACATCCTTCGTCATTCCCTTTTCCTTCACGGTCGGTTACGGCATAGTTGTGTGTTTTTAACATTGTTTTTGCAATGCTTAGGGAGCAGAGCCCATCCTATGGCGGACCATGTGTTTCTGACAAAAACATACATTCTAAACATCGTACGTATCAATATCGAAGAGAATAAGTCAAATTATACCGTTGTGATATTGATTTGTCAGTAATTATTGAACTTTTAATGGCTTGAATCAATTAGTGGTGAGGTTTTGGTCATGTTTATTGTTACTGTTGTGTTTACAGAAGCTTTGATTTACTTCCGATAACAATTAATTGGTTTCTAACGTTTTTAAGCTGCAGAAAACGTTTAATATTTTAAAATAATGATTAAGTTTACTGGGAATTGACTACGTTATTGCTTTTATATTTTTTTCAGTATTTTTATATTTATATATATTACGTTTCTTTTGCTGCTTATGAACTCATACAAAGCTATATAATATGTATGCTAAGCAAAGATGCTACCTACAGAGAAGTTACTGCTTCTTCTAATAGCCGTTTGAAGTACTAAGTATAAGTACTAAGTAATTAAGTTGAAATTAAAACTGTCACTTACGTGAAACAATTGAACGCTGGCCCTAAAGCGATCCGTTTTGGACGACAACGTATTCAGGTATTCAATTAAGCTTTCGACCGTATAAAAGTAGTTGCTTAGTAGTAGTAAGTTATTTACGAGCGCAGGCACTACTTTAAAGTAATTGTGTATTCTTTATTCACTTAAAGCTTTTTTAGCCCGGTTTATAACATAAACAATATTTCAAAAGTGAAATAGCTAGCTTAACAAACAGAATTATAAGACCAGCTTTTTTGTTAACTACATTATGTCCTATGTAAACCAATTGTCATATTCCGGGGCACAAATCCAAAGGATTGTATTTTTAACAATTTTGCTGTCCCTAATCGTTTCGTACAACACCCACGCAGTAAAAGGGTTGAAGCTATATTCTGGCCTGACCACCACAAAAACATTTATTATTGTATAAATCATATTTAAAACGTAATTTACAGCAAAAATACTTTAATTTGCATTGTGGCAACATCTGATAACTTTAGCTCAAAAATGTTTTATTTACGTTCTTTCTTTCCTCTTTTTATAGCAACTGGAAAATGTTGGCTATTTTTGGCATTAGTACTGTGTAGGGATTGCCACGCAGAGGTCGCGGGTTCAATTTTCGCTCAGTGCAAATATTTGTGTGCATGAACATGAATATTTGCATAGGTCTGGGTGTTCCTATGTATAATATAAAAAAAATTAAGTATGTTTATCCGCATTCTAGGACCCATAACACAAGCTATGAATGCTTACTTTGGGTGTAGATGGCGTTGTGTGTAGTTATTGTGATATTATTATTATTAACTAAACTAAATCGCCTAAAATAAAACCAAAAGACTGATTAACTGGTAAGAAATTTTCGTCAGCTTAATACAGTTACACAAGTTTGATATGTTGCAAATGTGCATTGTTTCAAAACTCACATATAACGCGGTCTATTCTAGATTTCGAGATCAAAACACAAAACACAGCGCAATTAAATCGTCATACAATATAGTGCAATAGCAGCAAGCGGCAACAAACCGACGTACCTCGTTGGCTATCGAGCCTGGCGACCGGCCAGCGCAACATTAATGTCTATCGGAAGTTATTTCCGACGAAGTGACCCACTCACCTCGAACTAGGGATCATGATACCTACTCGTATTGTTCGATAGGCACATATCTTTAACGTACCAATTAGATATTCCATTATTTATTAATCATTTCATTTTAACATGGTGACCGCGCAGATTTTCATACGATTTTAACTGTCGTTTAAAGGAGTTTATATGTATAATACATGCATTTAAAAATGTATAGAAGAAGCTAAATATATTATTAAAAAACAAAAAGGCCGTCTGCCTAAAACAAACTACAGAAAGAAACACATTTTTTTCTCGTTCTGACGCTACATTGAAATATTATGTACCCTATGTCACTTCCAAAATCAATACAAATCTAATGATACCTCATATGTTAAAATCTATCAAACCATTTAGGCTGTACAGCGTGCCAAAGAAATAGGCATACATACCCACATACATAGGCTCGAAAAACATTACCCGTCATGAGTTCGACCGTCGAGCAAAAACCGAAACTTCTAAAATTTGTAAAATTAGTACATACAGCTCGCAAGTAGAGTACATTTCAAGATAATAAAACATACTTTTACAACCTGGTGTATCAAGCTTTGTTAACATTGGAATCGATATACTTATATCTTTTCTATAAATAAATTCGTGAAGGTTCTCACTGCCACTATAGAATTAAAGAAGTCTACCTATAATTACGTCAAATATAAATGACCAAGGCAGGCATTGCTATCATAGTCTATGTATAGTATGTATACGATTTATATTAGGAGTATATATTTTTATTTGATTTCACTCCACGGCGCTGACATCCGTGCCGATACCGAGTTAGTACGTGATATACACACCAAGAAGGATATGTAATAGCGAGCTGAACTATCAAAGTTCATTTCAACGCTTGCACGTTTGTAGAAGATGGTAGTTGTTGATGTAGAAATAAAGGTCGAATGAATGGTCAATTTCTGCAGTGCCGAATAGTTTGATGATGTGTAGGTATGAATGGCACTGTTTCAAAACAGAACGTAAGTGCACGAGTATAAAGAGTTCAGCTTCCCGTTTACTGATAGTTTTCTCTTCTAATTTAGTTATATTCTGACAATTCTATTGTATAGAATAATAACTTTTGTCATTTCCTACATATTTTATTATCTACACACACATATTTTTACTCCTTTTTCTCAACGATAGAGGAGGTGTTGATAACATCTACGTTTCGCCGGCTATTTTGGTTGTAGTCGGTGAGCATGTTGTCATGTACCGGACACAATTCCAGACTTTCAGACAGCGAGGAAAACTCAATATCACTTTGCCCGAGCCGAGCTTAATCCAAGACCTCTACTTGCCGGTCCATAAACAGTACCAAGAAACTTTCGTAGCAGTCTTTTAGCATTCCTTACGGTAGTAGATCCACGCTGATTTCAGCATGAATGGGCCGGATCGTCGGGGGAAGTACTACCCTCTCATAGAAGATCGACTTAATAGTAGTAGTATTCGTACTACTGCGTTTCGTTCGGTGAGTGAGAGCGCCGGAGGCCTAATTTCCCCCTTTCCTCTTTCCTCACCTCCTTCATTCCCTTCCCCTAAGCCATTACCAGCCGCCATAGTGGAGGCCACCATACCAGCAGTTTAAGACAATGGCTTTTGGTATAGTGGCCGCAACTTCTGGATTCCACTGACTGCTTACCATCAGGCAGGGTGGAGTCACTTTGGTAGGCTATAATATAAAAAAAAAAATTACTTTAGATGGTAACGTTTTGAAAATCAATAGAGATCTAAGACTTAGATTCGCAACGGGTACTAGAGATAAAGGGTAGGTTTTAATTAATGGCACGCTTTTAACTGCGAAGGCGCATTCCTGGTAATCGGAAAAAGGAAATATATTGTTTTCGCTCTTAGCAAGAGATATAAATAAAGAAAGAAATATTTACTTTTATCTAATCTAGGCATCTTATCCTTTTTTTTAATAAGAGCGGTATTACATTATCATATAAATATGATTTCATATCTGTCAAATTCTATGATCATAGTTCGACGACGCTCAAACTATGATCATAGATAATCACATGTAGTTATTATACCGTCATATGTTCTTCATTTAAAAATGACTTACACATCTTTGATCATATTTCTATGATAGTCTAATAGCGGCCTAACTGCTGCACTAGAGGATAACCCTGTATTGCGATTTCTACAAAATGGACCTACGAGTATATATAAGAAGAATATTACTTAAGAATACTACATTACCTGAGTATTAAAATGTCACGTTACTGTAGTCACAAACACACGTGCTAAACGTGGGCCTGCAGTGACCACCTTCGGGCTGAAGAGGTATAGAAATATACCACTAACGAATCCAAACGTCAAAGTACTATCTAAAATACATTCCGGTTCTTGTATTTATAATTAACAGTGATCATATTTTAGCTTTATGTCTCTATAATCGCTACGTTTACCGACGCTCGTGTACTACAGCCCTAACATTGGTATTAATTGGTAGTAATACACAATAAAACAAAGTCGTTTCTCGCTATCTGTCCCTATGTATGCTTAGATCTTTAAAACTACGCAATATTTCGATGCGGATTTTTTTAATACAGTGATTCAAGAGGAAGGTTTATATGTATAAGTATAATACGTGCAAAATATAGTAGAGAAACACTGGTAATTTTAGAGGTTTCTAATGTAATGCAGGGACATAGCGGTTGCGGCGGTATATACCGGCTGGGAGCCGCCGGCGTCTAAAGAAAACATGTTTGTTTTAAATTGTCTAATGATAAAAAAGCTGCGAACGTTGTTTAAAAAGACAATCTGTAGTATATTTAGTTTTAGCGTAATACCTGTGCGAAGCCGAGGCGGGTCGCTAGTAAATAAATAAACATTAAAAACCAGTACATATTTGTAACGTTAACGCGTCCAGTTAAGCTCGATAAAGTTCAGCTGAATATTGTGACACAATCTTGTTTAAATAAGCGAGCGACAGTAAATAACAGTTACAAGAATTAATAACGTTACAATACCAATATGGGGATTATACTGTTTGTGAAGTATGATTGATGATATATAAATATGTATGAAAATTTTATTTTACAATTTAACTGTAGTTTTGTCGTCTTAGGTAAACGTCTCGCCTATTTCGTTACGAATAGAGGTCGAATTCTCAAAAATTTGTGTGATTCAACAACGTATATAATATCACACCAACTACACACAACGCCACCTAGACCCTAAGTAAGCATATATTATTATAGCTTGTGTTATGGGTTCTAGAAATGCGGATATTACATACTTACATGCTTGTTTTTTGTAAATATATTATACACTAGCTGTTGCCCGCGACTTCGTTCGCGTGAAAATTCAGATGGGTGCCTCTATGAGAATATTGCGTGCCTGATTTTATGGCAATCGTACATTGTATCAGTATTATCCGTCTCTATGGCGAATCCAGTTTAAACCCGCTACCGCTAAAACTGACAAACCACTTTCACACAAACTTGCGACTCTTATTTGCCCATTTAATAAGGGGGGTTGCTGAATAATAAAAAAAGAGTATTTTCTAGTAATTTGGTAATCCTACTATAAAAACTATAGAAATTTTATACAAACTTTGCCACCCCTTTATACTCCCTTGGGGATGGATTTCGCAAAATTCCGTCTAAGTGAGCACCTATATCCTAATAGGAACGACAATGCAAAGTTTGAGATTCCTAGCACTTGTTGTTTCTGAGATTTCGTGATAAGTGAGTGAGTGACCTTTTGCTTTTATGTATATAGATAGCATTTTTATATTATTTAAATACTGTTTTTCATACTATTTTTAATCTCCCATTCATACAAATCCTCTTTCACCTACCTAAAGATATCCCTCGTAAAAACAATATACAATACACAAAGGCAAATTTTCACTACAATAACTTTCCCCTTCCGCTTCTTACCTATCGCCTTTTTTCTCCACTCTCCACAGTTTCCTCCTTCCTCTCCTCCCCTCCCCCTTCTCCTCTTCACCCCCTCAGCATCCCTTGCCCCTCCTCCAGCATCTCTTGCCCTTTTCTCCACTTTCCTCTACCTTGCCTCCTCGTTTTCCCCTTTCTTCTTCTTTCATTTCCTCCTTTCCTCTCCCTTCCTATCGCTTCCTATTCCTTCCCCTACCTTTTTCCACCATTCGAGAACTCCTTTTTGTCGCGTTCCTTCCCCCTCCCTTCCACCTGCCTTCCTCTACTGTCTCCCTCACTTCCCCCTCACTTCCCCCTCACTTTCTCTCATTTTCCCCTCATTTACCCCTCACTTAACCCTCACTCCCCCTCACTTCCCCTCACTCCCCCCTCACTACCCTCTCACTTCCCCCTCACTTCCCTCTCACTTCCCCCTCACTGCCCTCTCACCTTCCTCACTTCCCCCTCAATTCTCTCACTTCTCCGTCACTTCCCCTCACTTCCCCTCCCTCACTTTCCACTTACTTTCCCCTCACTTCTCCTTCACTTCTCCCTGGCTTGCCCCTGTATTCCCTCTGACTTCTTCCTGACTTTACCCTCACTTGACACGCATTTCCCCTACACTTCCTCTTCACTTCCCCCTCACTTCCCCATCTCTTTCCTCTCACTCCCCCATCACTTCCCTCTCACTTTCCCCTCCCTTCCTCTTTCTCCTCAATTCCTTCTTTTCCTCCCTCCTTTTCTTCCCTCCTTTCCCTCCCTCCCCCTCCCTGTAAATTTTAAGTCGCTAGCTTCAAAAGCTAAAGATCTTTGTATAGAATATTTCATCCCTAATTTCACCTCTCTAAATCCACCCCTGTTAAAATAAAATTATAAGGATATATTTTATTTAAATAGAAGTATTCCAGAACAAAATTACAAAACTGTCAGTTAAAAAATGAAGAAGATTCATACAATCGATTTCATCCCTTTTCACACACTTAGGAATTAAATTTTAAAAATCCTTTTTTTAGTACAACCTCTAGACATTTAGACCATCACACGCTCCAAATTTCAAGTCACTACGACCAGCAGTTTAGGCTGTGCGTTGTCTGTTAGTCAGTCAGTCAGTCAGGACAAAGATAATATGTATGGGTGTATGGATGTATGGATTAGACGTATAGCCATCGGGGATCAAAGCATACAGGCTGCTAGGAATGCTAACACGTGATAGAGCCACATAAAGCTGACCGTGCGAAACACAGCTATTACTTAGATCCACGCCTACAACTTTTAGTTGTGTCTGACCTTGGGCTTTATTAATTGTCATCGCGAAACAGAGGCTCACTGGAAACTGGACTCATTTAAAACTAAACGTAAGATTGTTTAGAATGAGAGGAATCCGAAAAATAAAAACGCTATCAGCTATTCCGTAACCTGTTAAAGTCTCTGTTTCTATCAGAAAATGTTCGACGTGATTCTTTAAATTGGCATAACTTTTTTATTTATGAACCGATTGACATAAAACAAACACTAAACGTTAAGTGAAGCTTACCACAATGTATTAGTGAAAACCATATCTAAATCGGATAAGCCGTTTCTGAGATTAGCGTGAACAAACGCACAGACAAACAGACAAACAGACAAACAGACAAACAGACAAAAATTTTAACAATCATTGTTTTGGGTTCTATTTTCCTTGTTAAAGGCCCCAGTAATTTTTTTTCTCATATATCTTCCATGTACAGACAGCGATCGGTTACATTTTTATTATATGTATAGATAGATAGAAACACCCAAACCAATGCAAATTGCATATTTCCCGGAGCAGGAATCGGACTCTCGACTTCTACGTGGCAGTCCGTACACAGTCCGAACCACACGAGTCGGTCAATAAGTTAAATATAGTTTATTTCTGTTAATTTGAACTATAAAAGAAGAAAGACCTATTAGTGGTTACCCAGTGGTCAAAACTTTTAAATTTGTAAAGTTTCCTAGACACAGATCAAGGCTTGCGAGTTTTCTAGTGTGGGTACTTTTCCAAATAGGATAAAACTTGAACTCGCCTGTTGTATTATACGCTAAGACTTTTAACAGAGGCATCAATAAAATATCTTAAAAAAAAAACAATGTTGTTAGTATAATATTGACAATTACATTTGTATGTAAATAACACTGCGACTAAGATTAGCTCTTACTGTCACATTACTTATCAGAGGGTCTAGTATGCGGTACTACTAGGTAGAGTAGACTACTCCGAGGAGCAACACCATGTCTATGACAAGGTTAAATTGTATGAGGGGACAGTCTTTGTAAAGAGTCGATTGTTTTTACAGCTTTGAATTTTAGAAGCGCCTTTACTTCACTATTTGCTAAGAACTTTTTTTAAATGCATGTGGGCAAGAATTTAGCCCAATTCTTTCAGTTTGTGTCCGTTTTAAAAACGACTAAGGATTTATTATAAAAAAATACATTAGTCATTTGTTAGTATCACTTTTTGAATACCACACTACTTAATTACTTATTAAGAACGTAGTGGTAGCTAAGAGTTCTAACATATATTTGTCGCATCGTGTCACCTCTAGAGCAAGATGTTACCGGTTGGATGTCATTTAGTGACAGCATTCAAACTGTCACTAGTCAAGACGCTGTAGCAATGTCATTCGTGAGAACATTAGCTGTCAGTTGTCAAACTCACAAGACGTCAATGTCACTGCAATGGGATTGTTAGTGGCTACTGACCTTTATACAACTTGTACAATAGAGGTCAGTGTTGGTGGCTATCAATTCAATGGTTTGAGTGAGTACGTGCGAGCTGGACTGATCTCACGAAAGACAATCCGTTTTCATCATATCAGTTTGTGAATATTGGTGATTAGTGAAGTACTATAATCATTATAAAAGATATCAATTAGTTGTCTGTAATTGTTATTTCGTATCCCATTATGATGCATGAGGAGGATGGTGTCCGGGTTTGAGGATCGCAACCCGATGGGTTCGCCGTCGTAAGTAAGTTTACAATCTTTAGTTTAAATCTATGAATAAAACCTGGCAAACGATTCATGATGTAATGATTGAACATTCCATGTCCTTGTTTATCCAGCTCTTAATCGTAATGAGTAATATCGTGACGTAGTTTCACGTCTGAGGGTACATTTGTGTAGTTTTATGAAGTAATACAAAAAGATTTAGTGGCACTCGGTACAGTTTTAACATGTATAAAACGAGACTGGCTGGCGGTCGGTGCATTGATTCATACGACAAACAAACCGACGGTTTTACCAACACGTACGTGTTAAGGTACAATACAGACTGTGCTAACTGTTTGTAACGAAACATCTATCTTCAACATGTCTAAAGACATGCACTACTGAACAAGACACTCTCACGCCTAAAAGGGAGAAGTTTGTTATATGACAAAAGGAAAGTTCTTCGTGACCCCGTCTGGTTGGTGACCGCAATAAAGTGACATTTGCAGATCAAGATGTGGACTTTTACTTCAAAATTTACTTAGTCGTCTCAACTTACGATTTACTCGGGTAGATATTATTTTGTTTTTCGTTTTAAATAAATTTATAAGTGGAAAACACTTTAATGTGTTGCTATACTAAGGAAAAATTTATATAAAACAAAATCTATTTTATTTTTTGATCATTTGCTTTTGAGGACGGTTATGAGGACGGTACTAAAAATAAATTTTGCTGACATGTCTTCTTGACACCAGCAACCTTTTGCTAAATAAGTTTTTTTGTTATTATGACGTTTAGCTCATAGGTTATTTTACTTTTAGGACGTCTTAATTACATGGCATTTTGTTTTTAGGACAACCTGATACGAAAGGATATAGTTATATTCACAATATGTATGTTTTAGCAAATATTCAGACACAAACAATCAGCTAAGCTTGTATTAACCTAAAGGAAATTATCAAACATATATTTGTAGTACACATACAATTTTACGAGGATATATTTCGGTAGAGTGACGCGCTGGTAGCTCTGGCCGCTCGATTATTTCAAGCCAATAATTCTGTGCAGTGATCGATGGATGCAACACCACTTATTTATTATTAACATTGATACCAGTATGCTCCGGGACATTACTACGATCCGATACGATAATAAATGGTCAGTGAGAAGTCGGTTTTATGAATGCCAAAATAGTTTAAAAGAGTTAAAAGATAAGAAACATACCAGAACACAAGCCATGTTTCTTTGGAGTTTTTGTAAACAGAAACTCTGCATCTCTTGCCCAAAACAAGTATTGATACATAACTTCGCACCTGTCTCCTATTATTGGGGTAAGCAGAGACTTTAGAACACCATTTGTTACGATTCCTCTTCAATATTCAATAATTCTATCATAAATATCCCACATAATTATTGCTGTCTCAAATGAGTATCGAACTTATAACACTCGGCGTAACTGTAGTTTAAAGACAACCCTATAAAAGGTAAGATCGAGTAAAAGAGATGTTCAGTGCGACAGAGAGGCAACACAGAAAGCAAAGGGGCGTCTACAAGATCGTAATATTTAATAGTAAAACGTAGCTAAGTTTAGCTTGAAGGGCTATAGAGTATACTTGCCGAGTCAGCCTCTCTTATGCATAATAATACACTTCACAGGTAACTGTTACGACGGGGTGACTTGTTAAGAGGCATTTTTTATGGCGAATGGAAAAGAATCAGATGGAAAATCTTGTATCAAATAAGTGGCAAACAGATAAAAGCGGGATTACGTGCAATTGCTATAAAAAAGTTAGTGGGTGCGGATTCTTACACAAAGCAGAACTCTCCTCTCCTTCTAGTTGCTTCAGTGGTAGGTACTGTATTCAAACCGCTACGCGGAGGTCTCGGGTTCGATCCCCAGGTCGATTAAAGAGAGAGTCTGCAGTTATGCCAAGAAAATTTCAATGGATCGTCTACTGTTACGTGGAACACAAGATAGCTGTCGAAACTAGATGTTATATAGTTCTGTCTACCCCTTAGAGTAAAAATGATGTTATGTAGGCAAAAAATACTGTTATTTACGTTTCAGTACTTAATAATATCATAACAGAGACAATATTGGATCATACAATATTATGGCACCGTATGCAAATTAAATGTACAACATTAGATTAGCATACGACATCAGTAACATTTGTAAAGATGGAGGGAACTAAGTCTCATTAAAACGCCGAGTCACGACACATGGAACGACGTACGGACGACGGTGTATACTTGGTATTTATTAAAAAGACAATAGCTTCGATTCATGGACGACATTTTACTCGTAGGGATGAGTATTCTTTGAGAAGATATTTAAAAGTATTGTTCGAAAATGGCGGTTTCACTGTGATTTTATCATGGTATTTGGTTACAAAGAAGGTTTCGATACTAAGACAATACTAAATAGTGGATGTAACACTTTTATTGTAGAGCTTTTGGTTATATTCTCAGAATTCTAATTCTTCGGATTTATTGTGTTTTTTATTATAGCCAAAGTTTGCATTCTATCTTTTTCTTTACTGTAACTAATTTTATTTTATTTATTATAAACAAAACAGTATACCCCATTGTATCTACATACACATTGTATTCATAGTAGTTCCATTTGGAATAAAATATACACACTTCGAATATATATATCCGCCAGTCTATTTAAAAAAAAATCCAATTATTTCGACATACGAACTATTGATGGAATAAACGTAGGTAAAGTATCAGTAATATTCAACATAACCTCAAAAATAACGTTGTCTGAAAATATCAACTTGGTACCTGACCGGTTCTAAACCCTCGACCTTGTGCATTAAGTTGGTACCAAAACTACTATTACGGCATTTGTCTCATTTAAAATAACAGTGATACTGAAGCATACTTTTTGCCAACCAACCAACAGTAAATAATAACGCCCTTTTACACTTATGCGAAACGTGTTACGTCTCTACGTCTACGATAGAAAGACTCGTTTGTATGCTATATCTGTAGTCGCCTTAGTCTCACGCCGCGCCGCCGTCCCGACGTATTCGCGAGGGGGCGCTTTTAACACCCCGTGACGTGAATAAAGCGCCCTTTCCTGTCCGTAATTAAAAATATATAAAATGGCATTGATTTTGGCCTTTTTTATTAATCATTGAGTGGTCATAAAAATGTGATTTATTACTTCAATTATTTATATAGCTTATTATGAAATATTAAACACTAAGATTCTAAAAAAAAAAAAATGTTTTCTTTGCGATTGCGCTCGAAAGATGGGGATGGACGTTTTTATGTTGTACTATCTAATATACCCGACGAACCTACTTACCATGTTGTGTATGTTATATGAAGAGATCGATTCATTAGTTCATTAATTATGCAGTAAAACAATTATTTCAAAGAGCCGAGCTTAACTCCTGCAACACAGAGGGACATTAATATTCATTGTAATTTAATAATTTTAATTAAATTAAATTAAATCTTTTGATTATATATGCAAGGACTTTATCGTTCGCCCGCTTAGTTTAGATCCATTTTAATTTTTATTTTTCAAAAGAATAATTAATGATAAGCTAAAATACTTTACTTTCTGATCCAAGGTAGATATAGTAAAACGCTATGACCATGAGTAGTTCACTCCTGAACTTTGATATAACAACAATTTAAAAAATTTAATGTTTTTTTTTATATATATTAGCCTACCAAAGACTCCACCCCGCCTGATGGTAAGCAGTCAGTGGAATCCAGAAGTGGTGGCCACCATACCAAAAGGTATCGTCTTAAACTGCTGGTATGGTGGCCTCCACTATGGCGGCTGGGAATGGGGTTAGAGGAAGGGAATCAGGGAGGTGAGGAAAGAGGAAAGGGGGGAAATTGGGCCTCCGGCACTCTCACTCACCGAACGAAACGCAGTAGTAAGGATACTACTACTCTTAAGTCGATCTTCTATGAGAGGTTAGTACTTCCCCGGACGATCCGGCCCATTCTTGCTGAAACCAGCGTGGATCTACTACCGTCAAATGTAATTTTAATGTTAAGATTAAAATAAAATTTGTGGCAATCTTAGTGTGAAAATGTTATTCTGTGTTTTTATTGTTGATCTATACTATAATATAAAGCGGAAGAGTTGGTTTATTTGAACGCGCTAATCTCTGAAACTACCAGTCTCATTTGAAAAAATATTTTTCGTATGATAGCCCAGTTCTCAACGAAGGTATATATAATATTACGCAAATGGCGTAAGCAAAGACGCGGGTGAAACCGCGCCGCGGAAAGCTAGTCGCCTATATTAGGAAAACTTGTTATAATTGTAAATGTATTAGTTCAAAAATCTAGCAAACTGACTCGACTCTGCCTGCTAATGTTAGTTATCAATGTCGCTATCATACCAACTTCACTGTACTTCTCTATAGTAAGGCTTCGTAAGATGCTTTTTTGCGCTCCACTTGCTTTCAAGTCGCACTATCAAAATTAAAAGTAAGCTTAATACTTGCAGGTAAACATTTCTAAGTTTTATTTTTTCGTCAAATGTATATAATACAAAACCGTTAAGATACTACAAAATTTTTACGGAAGTAGATCCACGCTGATTTCAGCATGAATGGACCGGATCGTCCGGGGAAGTACTACCCTTTCATAGAAGATCGACTTAAGAGTAGTAGTATCCGTACTACTGTGTTTCGTTCGGTGAGTGAGAGAGAGTTTCCTCACCTCCCTCATTCCCTTCCCCTAACCCCATTCCCAGCCGCCATAGTGGAGGCCACTATACCAGCAGTTTAAGACGATGGCTTTTGGTATAGTGGCCGCCACTTCTGGATTCCACTAACTGCTTACCATCAGGCAGGGTGGAGTCACTTTGGTAGCTTATAACATAAAAAAAAAAAAAAATAATAATAATAATAATTGCATTTTCAATCCTCAAATTACTTACGCGTACCTACTATTTTTAGACAATTTTAAACATCAGCAAAATTTTTAATTGTAGCTTATCTGTCATAACTGTCGAAAATATGGCGCATAAATTATGTCAGATGACGTCACGAAACAATGTAAACAAAGCCACGCGACAGCCACGCCCACTAGTGTTGTGACACGCGAACGATTAATTGTTCAGAAACGTAGCGAACGCACATGTAATATTAAGCACTTCGTTTACATAAGTCACTGAATTATGGAACACTTGTATTGGATACTCGATAAGCCTCTAAAATGACATACATAAAAAGAGGCCATTTTGCATAAATCGATCTCTCATATGCGAAGCATCATTGAAGGATTACTATTTAAATATTTGGTAAATATAAGCTTGCAGAGAAAATTGTCTATTTACATTTTTTTACATAACAAACAGACACTCATCTTATAAATATGGCTGTGTTAAGTAAAGGTACATAATAGTACTAGTATAGCAACTAATAGTAGCATGACTCGCGCGTTGGCGGTCCTGTTAAAACTTTTTAACTCTTTTTTTTAATAACTCCATGTTGTAGTCTCTCGGGAAAACTTCGGAAAACATTGTCTGTTCCCAATTGCACTGTTGTGATCATGTTCCTATAAAAATATTTATGGATTAACATTTTCCGGGACGCATATGGCCGTGATAACAATAAAATATGTATTGTGTCTACAGTAGTGCCCATGAAAAGGTTAAGTAAATATGACCATTTCTTATTTAGGTACCTATTAGGAGAATATAAATTGAATTTCTTACACAACATGGTAAAATGGATTTTAAAGAAGTAAAATATAGAACCTTGTGCAACATTTGCTGATGGATTATGTCAGAAATAAGGATGGAAGATATTCACTGCTAAAGGAACTAAACTTAAATGCGGCTAATCCAAAAACAGAAAGTGCCAGGAAGCTGTGCAGCTTGATTCTCAGTATTCCGCAGTGAACACTATAATAATTTAAGATATCATTCTTTGTATAAGGTACGATGGGAGCGACATTGTCGTATGTACAAAACTCCCAAATAATAAATACTTTTATTTATTTATTTGAAGTTGCCGGTTTTGAGGTTCTATATATTTATTTTTTTTTTCTTCATAAAAAAAAATATATATATATAGAACCCCAAAACCGGCAACTTCAAATAAACAAAGTGTTATTATTACACAAATTACAGGTGTTGTATTTTAAGATAAAAAATTTAAGTTCAAAAGCAAGCAACATACATTTTAATATCAATTGTATAACACTGAGAAGAGTAAATATGCACTAAAAACGAACCTAAACCTTTAATAGAAGGATGTTTAAACAGAGTAAGTATAGGTTATTGCGCTGCGCCGCCATCGGGCTACAGAAAACCGGTATTATCCCTTATAAAACACGACATGTCCGATTCATACATATTTATTGACCCGGCCCCGTTCGCCTGGACTCTATCCAAGATCAGGCGCGCACAGTGATGGGAAGTTATTGACTAAGATATTTATCGTTGAATAAAAGTGCTGTATATATTTTTATTTTACCACTATTTTGTGTGTGTGCAAGTAAAATGCATATAAAATATTATTAAATGCCGAAATATAACGATTTATCTCTAAAGAATACTACAAAAACTTAACATCAAAAAAATTAAATACACAAGGTAATTTAAACTGCATTTAATTTCAACTCAGTGTTCCATATTTCACGGAGAACTCCTGAGTCTTGTCTTATCCAATTACGACAGCACTGAAATTGTGGAAACAACGAAAATAAACATTCACCGGCAGTTATTTGGTCAATAACAAACTAATTGATTTTGCACGCGGAGTGTGGCGATGAAACCTCACTTTGTAATGGTACGTAAACGATATAAAGTTGTGAAATAATTTCACCTGCGTATAACGTATTGTTGAGAACTGGTTATAAATAAATAACAGCAATTATTTCATGTCACTTGTTTTTAACGGCAACAACTTAGAATATTATTAAGTTCATATTTTAAAAATCGACATTTACTTAAGAATGTCCATATAACTGACGTAGCTCGCAGAGTTGCTTCTCTGAAGTGGCAATGGGCAGGACACATAGCTCGCAGAACTGACGGCCGCTGGGGCAGAAAGGTTCTAGAGTGGCGACCACGAACCGGAAGACGCAGCGTGGGCAGACCCTTCACAAGGTGGACCGACGACCTTATAAGGGTGGCGGGCAACCGATGGATGAGGGCGGCGAACGACCGGCCACGGTGGCGAAAATTGGGGGAGGCCTATGTCCAGCAGTGGACGTCTTTTGGCTGATATGATGATGATGATGATGATGTCCATATTTTCACGGCGTAAGCACGATGCCCTTCTTGTCTAAAATAGTTTTTCTTTTTGTGAAACCCTTAAACAGACTCAAGCCTCCAAAATCTATACTATTAGGTATATAAAACGTAAGAGTCTGTTTGTTCGTTTGAATGCATCTCTGGAACTACAACTCGGATTTGAATAATTCTTTTTGCGTATGATAGCCCGCCCAGTCTTTGAGAAAAATTATAGGCTATGTAACATCAAGCTACCAGCGACGGGAGCAGAGCAGTAAGCAAAACCGCGAATAAAACCGCGCCGCGGGAAGCTAGTAAATGATAAATAACTTAACTATCGACATACATCGACATGAAGTCACATCACTAGTGTTCATGAGACAGCAACATCGAATGAACGCAATTTTTCGTCTGGCTGTCACAGCACACCGGAACTATCGTACTTAATATGAACGTTGCTTGATTTTAGATACATCGCCGTTTTAAACTTTCATACAACTGTTTCCTTTAAATCGGTGACAATAATATTATAAATATATTGAAAGTTGTTCATGAATATGTATGAGGTGTATTACGTTAGAATATTCCATGTATGTATATTGATAGAACAATAGATATTTGATGCTCTATTTATCAATATAAGTTGGTAATTTTGTAGCTGAAATATCTATACTTATTATATAAAGCGAAAGAGTTTGTTTGTTTGTTTGAACGCGCTAATCTTTGGAACTACTAGTCACATTTGAATAAATCTTTTTGCGTATGATAGCTCAGTTCTTGAGGCAGGATTTAGGCGATGTAACATCAAGCTACTGGTGACGGGAACAGAGCGGTAAGCAAAGACCCTGGCGAAAGTTTTTTAAGCAATTTCAGCCTATTAATAAAAATATTTGATGTATATTTGTTTGTAAAATAATGTTTCTCCGGGAAGTAGGGTTTTAAAGAAGGTTAAAATTGGAGATACGTATAACTTGTATTTTTTACAAAAATCAAACGATGTTTTGTTTTCTTAATTTCAATTGTTACAATTTCAAGCTAGATCTACAAGCTGTCTACCCACACAGAACTTGATCGATGGTTATATGTCACAGTATACAACTATGGTGTCTAAAGACTGACTTAATTAACGATCAGGTGTTCGCCGACACCGCTAAGATATTGCCTTAATCTTCTCAGGACTTACTGACACATACGCTAGACAGTATACATATACACCCAGTTTCTGAAAGGCATGTCAAATCATTGTTCAACTAACACGACTGTTAATTTAACATGGATGTCAAATCAATTCGAGTTTCCGAAACGATAATCAGTGCAAAATTAACTGATCTATGATTACTTTGATTTGACATTAGCTTTGTTTCAAAACAAACCGAATGTCAAATCAATTGGCACTTGACATGAGATTGATTAGTAAATTTTTGCGTTGATCAGCCTTTCAGAAACTGGATGTCGTTCCCTTCGAAAAAATTCGAGTCCTTTGATTTTTAACACTGATAGATATTCTGATACTCATGCTAATATCCGAAACGGACAATTGTGATCTAAAAAGGAACAATGTTAAATTTAACAAGATGTCTAAAATAGACAGTTTTTATTGAGAAAAACAAATATCACAAATAATACTGCATTCAAAATATGTTTTAATATACCGTAATAGTGTAAATTTGCAGAAATAATTTTGTTTCACGTAAAAAAACAATAATAATCATAAGTTAATTCGGCGACAAGCACCGATTAGTTGACAGAGCTTTTGACAGGCATATGATCTATGATTACGACTTAACTAGCGTTTCAGAAACCCAACATGGTGTGGTTAACATACGATTCTCGAGTCAAATTTATCAGCTATGTCAACTGATAGGATGATCAAAATAAACTGAACACCAATGCTTTTAGCAACCCAATTGGCACTTGACATGAGATTTAACAGACAATTAGTTAATTTTTGTGTTGATCAGCGTTTCAGAAACTGGGTGTTATAGTGTATGTAAGTTTATTATTGTGTTGCTTTTAGTGTTAAAACCGTTCATTGTCACTATGTGTTATTTGTTTTATAATATGTGGCTTGCAATAAAATATCTTTGTATGAACGCACTAATCTCTTAAATACCAATCAGATTTCAATAATTATTTTTGCGTTTGATAGCCCAGTTCTTGCGGTAGCTTATAGGCTACGTAACATCACGCTACCAGCGACGTGAGCAGAGCAGTATCCAAAGATGTAACTTAGCGCAGGTGAAACTCTATATAACGGGTGGCGCAAAAGTAAAGACCCTATTTGGTTCAGCTATAACATTTTTTCTAAATTAGAAAACTAGATTTAGATTTTTTTTAATGTATATTTGTGCCATTAAATTTCGTACCATTAGGATTTAAAGATGATGTCTTTTAAATGGTGACCTCCAGAGTTGATACACATTTGAGCCCTATTTATGACATTTTGCATAACTTGCCGTAACACTTCCTGCGTTTCCATTTCCATCTCTCAGGGCATGTCAATAAGCAGAATACTCGGTTCTGGGGCACTGATAATCCGCGCATTATTCAAGAAACACCTCTACACCCACTAAAAGTTACTGTATGGTGTGGCATCTGTGTTGACAGAGTGATCGGACCCTATTTTTTCGAAGACGCTGGAGGCAATGCGATTACTGTCACTGGAGAACGCTACAGAACCATGTTACGTGAGTTTTTGATACCCAGTTTGGACGAATTGGGGCTGGAGCACATCTGGTTTCAACAAGACGGCGCTACGGCACACACAGCGCGCGACACTATGGACTTAGTGAGGGACGCTTTTCCAGGCCGAGTTATCTCTCGTTTTGGCGATTTGCCTTGGCCTGCAAGATCACCCGATCTGACCAGTCCAGACTTCTTTCTTTGGGGTTTTTTGAAATCTCGGGTGTATGTGAACAAGCCACAGACTCTCGCAGCTCTAAAAGAAAACATTCGTCAAGAAATAACGAACATATCGCAGGAAGTGTTACGGCAAGTTATGCAAAATGTCATAAATAGGGCTCAAATGTGTATCAACTCTGGAGGTCACCATTTAAAAGACATCATCTTTAAATCCTAATGGTACGAAATTTAATGGCACAAATATACATTTAAAAAAATCTAAATCTAGTTTTCTAATTTAGAAAAAATGTTATAGCTAAACCAAATAGTGTCTTTACTTTTGCGCCACCCGTTATTTAACTAATATGTAATTAAACCGGAGGTATGCTCACTTGAACCGTCAATGTCAATGTTATTCTAATAGTATATAATACATACTTGCCTAGTGTATGCTTGTGTTTGTTCAAACGTCATGAAGTGCACGTTGTTGTGTGGCATGTTCAGTGAGAGTGCACTAGCCACTAATGTGTGTACTGTGTTGTAAGTCTTAGATATAATGGGATGACTTGATTATATTCGTAGCTACTAACATTATGTCACTTCCCGCAGCACGGTTTTATCCGCTCTTAGCTTATTGCTCTGCTCCTGTCACCAGTAGCGTGATATTACATAACATATAACCTTCCTCGTGAAATGCGCTATCATACGCAAAAATAATTTTTCAATCCGACTGGTAGTTACAGAGATTTGCGCGTTCAAACAAACGAAAAAACTCTTCCGCTTTATATAATTGTATAGATTATTATACTAAAAATAGTTTTATTCTGTCACCGGTGACAAAAACACACCTTCACTTAAAGTATTCTGCAAACTTCAAGGCGATGTCCAAATAATGATTTACTGAACGATTTTTCAAACATCTAAAAGTCAAATATTACAGGTGCCTTATAAAAAGAAAGTCTCGTGAAAGCAAGTTAAATTGACAAAATAAAATACAAGTAAGTGACAACTGCGAGCAAGTCAAAATAATTCTGTTTAATTAAACAACTAGGACCTCCTTCTAACATAATATGGGGTTGAAAAGCCGAACAGTTTAAGTAAAACAGCTAAGTCACTTTTTGCAAACAACAGCGAAGTTCGACATAACCTTTGCACTTCACTCATCTTTTGGGTGTGACTCATCTCGATAAAAAAGTAAACCACAGTACTTTGCTTGACTTGAATTTACTTGACTAAACTTTATTCAAAAAACGGGTGGAATTGGGAACATAAATAATCGTAATTTTTAATGATAATTTTTCGGATTCAAACGAGAAGGGGTAGAAACGAGTCACACTCCATCTTTTTAGATTGGCTTCAAGTGCTTGCAAAGGAATAGGTACAGGTACAAAAATTACTTTTTGTTACGTACTTTACTGATCTATTAGACTTTTACCGTAACTCGTACTGATCATACAAACCTACATTCACTTTATTTAGAAATAATTTTTTGCAGTTCTGTAGAATTAAAGGTACAATTTAAAAAGGTATTAATGTAACTGTGAATTATCTTAACTTATTGAGAACAAGTGATTACGTTAATATAAGTAGGTATACATACATACATTTTACATAGAAACAGTAATATTTTAAGCAGTTCTAGTTCTTCTTACCTCAACTACCCTAAGTTATTGGAAACAAATAAATCGCAACTAACGGACGAGGTCGGCTGACGACCGGTCGAGGTAGCAAAAATTGAGCTATGTCCAGCTGTAGCCGTCTTTCACTACTACTACTACTTCTACTAAGTTTTTTAAACTAGTATTTTTTATTTTATCTTTAATACTAGCTGTAGTAACCTAAGCTGTGACGTCACACTGCAAGCTTTAAGCCCCGCACTAGTGCAGCACAGACGTCGTTAACGAACTTCCCATCATTTGCTAAATAAATGCAGCGCTGTGAAAAGGCGACGCGGACTGAATGATAAACATTTTGATGTCTCTATAGTAAATACATTTATAAGACAGGCACATTGAAAAAGTGTAAGTCCCGTTAATTACCTGTGTTCAAAATATCGCAGGTTTAATTTGCAGACAAAATATCGAATAATAAAAATATGTAGAAGAGATTTATGAAGCGGAAATGACCTGGAAAGTTGGTAGGGGTCGCCCTGGACGAACATACAGGGACCAGATAGTAGATGTGTTGACAAAGAGCACAATTACAAGCACCCGCAACCGACGTGTGTGTATACAAATATTGAAGAGAGCAAAAAAAGAGGTATGTTTGGATCGCAGCAAATGGCGTTCTGCTTACCCCATTAATGGGAGACAGGCGTGGAGTTATGTATGTACGTAAAAGTAAGTAAACGTTGGCAGGCCTTTTGTGGTACTTAATCTTTGTAACGCCAATGCAGGAAATATTCATAATATTGGCTAAGAGACGTGCTAATTCAACTTTACCTTCATCCATCGGCATTTTTACCAAATCAAAAAGTATTTGGCGATAAAACTAGATTGCAAAACTGCATTCAGAAAAAGATCTTTGAATAAATTCTTCAATTCAAAGAGTATATAGAATAGAATAGCTTCATATGTTAATACATTATGAATACGTAAATAATGTCATAGATATTACAAACATTTCGACGCGCCACTAATAATATTTGACAGACAGACAGACGGTTTATACATGCATTAGTATATTTGTTTACATATCGTCTATGTATATTTGTGTTCATATATCATACACGAACGTGAGGATTATAGGGAAGTATATTTTAAGAATATGTTTAAATAATAAAATTTACAAATACCATATAACAAGAAGCTTAAAACATTCTTAGTAGAAAAATGTTTTTAAAAGAATATTTCGAATATAAATCATAATTAAAAAAATATAATAAACAATTATGATAAAATATATTAAAATTATTAGAAATATAAAATTCACGAGACGATCTATTTTCATAAAATATGTATTAGTGTTTGTAGTAGTATAAGATAAGCTATCTAGATTTAAGACCCCGCTTTGCGACGCCTGAAAAGGGCGCTAAATCATGTTCTAATAATACACATAAGACCTTTACTGTACACTTAGCTTGCAAATAAATATTTGAATTTGAAAATAAAAATGTAACATGTATGTAAGTGTTTTAACGTACGTAATGTTTGATAAATTCTATCGCTTCATTAATACCTGGAGTTATCTACAAACGCATGTTTCCAATTTTTAACCTAGGTCTTTTAAGCGGAATGTGAAATGCATTAATAAAGTTTCACACGTCTGACACCATACAAGTCTGGACACGATGACTTTTGGGAGAGTGTCCTCTACTCTTATTGACTGCTTAGTGCTTACCATCTTGTAGAGTGCAGTCATTTTGACAGTAACATAAAAATACCACACAAAAATAACCTAATACAAAAATAAACGTTGTCTGACTTGAGAATCAAACACTAAACTCCACAGTATTTGCACTTAACCAACAAGGCAATCAGTTTATTCAGTATACACAGAGGTGATCACCCGATCACCGATCCCAATCATCCCCCCCAGAATTTTTTGACAGGGTAGGTATTATAGATTACTAGCGATCCGCCCCGGCTTCACACAGGTATTATGCTGATACTAAATATACTACAGAATGTCTTTTTAAACCACATTTTTAGCTTTTTCGTCATTAGACAATACAAGCATGTTTTCTTTAGAGGCCGGCGGCTCCCAGCCGGTACCGCCGCAACCTTCATTTCCCTGCATTACATTCGAAACCTCTAAAATTATTAGTGTTTCTCAACTTTATTATGCACGTATCATACATATACTTTCTTCTTGAATCACTCTATCAATAAAAAAAAATGCATCAAAATCCGTTGCGTAGTTTTAAAGATCTAACCATACATAGGGACAGACAGCGAGAAGCGACTATGTTTTATACTATGTAGTGATAACAGGGTAGGCATTATTTAATTATGTTGCTAAACTTGTGATTTTAAGCAATTATTAAGGTAGGCAGTGCCTATCTGCCTATATGGAGTGCACGCCACTGACTATATGTATACAACCAGTTGTTTGTTCCTCTCTGTCACGTCAGCGTTCCATCATGCCACGTGATGGATGAGATGGAGTAGAACGTCTTCGGTAATTTCGTTAGGAACTGGGTCGACATTGACAATCAATCACAACAAAACGGCTGCTAATTATTTACTTCATCATCTTCAAAAATAAGTAAATTTGCTCTTATAATTTTGTTTTACGGTTTTTACTATCGTTTAAAACATTTTTTCGGATAGTTTATATGTAACACATGCAAATTATAGTAGAGAAAAATTTTAAAAGTGTAAATAATTCGCACAGGTGAGTAGCGACTTAACTCTATTTAGATTTTAAATAGAATTGTATGCAAATCTATTAAACAAGTGACTTTAATAGACAGATTTTACAAATAATTATACAATACTAAAAAGGAATACATATGAGAAAATAATAGTCCTTGTGAAAATCGAACCCACAATCGACAGCGACTCGTCAAGGGTGAGAAATCTATTGACGTCTGTACCAGTCTATATAAACATAGCTAATGTTTGACTCACGCATTTCATAGCTTTATAAATTACTAACTCAACATTAAACTTCTAACTACTTGAACCAGGTATATAATACCGACCTCAAATTTAGCAGACATTGTAGTTTATAGTTATCCGACGTCAGCTAGTTTAACCAAAATTCTGAATGTCACCTGGAGACCTACCCGGGCGAACTAGGTGTAGATTAGTAGATAATTAAAAAGTATACTTGAAACATTCTTTAGTAAAAAATAAGTAAAACTAACACTAAAACGCCAGATTTTTCTTTAAAGGCGAAAATAACAGAAAGAGATCGAGAGAAAATTTATTCCCTAATCAATAATAATAGTCTATAAAATAGCAATATACGACCTACAAAGTCGCTTAAAAAATAACAAAACGATGTAAAAACCTTGTACAACATACAGACGTACCTAAATGCAAGTTTGGTCACAAGATTGATGGCCAATTGATAATGACACGTATGTAGTACTGACTTGTGCGATATATCGGTACTACATCAATTGTAGGAACATCAGTTCGTGTTCGTGATGTGAATACGGTAATAAACATGTTGTTATATTGTTAATTTTTAGAAGATAATTCTAGGGAACAAGGATTCTCGACAACGCAGTCAATACTAAAATCTTTACCGATAATTTATTTGTAATTCATTGACAACATTATTGACAACGATTCAATATGTTTCCATAAAAAGAAGCTACGTTCATTCCACCCCACTTCATATATTAGAAATTCTAAATCAAATCTACCGAATCACATTAATCCTCTTTTACGTTTTCGTACCAAAACTAAACTTTATCCTTCTTACTTTGCCATTACATCGCTTATACAGAGGTCTGTATACTTCAGTGGGTCGGAACTATTTCACATTAAAGGCCCTTCCCTACCATAACTTATGGTGTCTAGACTACACAATCACATAACATTCCCTCTCTAACCCCCCTTGTATCGAGTATAGCACTAGGGGAGTATTTGTAATAAATAAAACTGCTCACTCTGAAGCTTGACTGTGTTGCTATTTACTTAATTATAAATTATTTTCCTACGAAAAGAACTCCATTCTAACATTAAGCGACTAGATATTGCATATTAACCGCTCCTGGATTATCATTTTTAGCCCTCTTTAATGTATTACCCTAAAAAAATAACTGCATAAAGAATAATAATACTCAGTCAGGGATTCAACGAGTAGACACCATTTAAAAAACTCGTTGTGTCAAAATGACATAGTGGTGCCTTTTGAGGCAGTTTTGGGCTACTTCACGCCTTATTTATTAGACCCAGGATCAAAATTGTAAGTAAACATATAGTAAAGCATTTAACATAAATATGTACCTACATATTTAATTAAAACTAAGAAGTGGCAGTTGCTAGTTTAATTTTAATAACAACATTTTCAAGTGCCCTGAAATGAACAATAGAGTAATTTAACTGGATTTTTTCCAGATTGTTTCTGAAAGGGAATATTTTCAACAAAGTAGTGAATAGGTAGCAACTCATTAGGGATGCCACCTCGGCGCTTAATCCTCCAACGCCGCTGGTCGCGCTGTGGGTAGGGTTGCCACCAGTAATATCTTTAATATTATATAAAGCGAAAGAGTTTGTTTGTTTGAGCGCGGTAATCTCTGTAACTACCAGTCGAATTAAAAAAATTCAGTTTGCGTATGATAGCCCAGTTCTCGAGGAAGGTTGTAGGCTATGTAACATCACGCTACTGGCGACGGAAGCAGAGCAGAACTTAAAGACGCAAGTGAATCCGCACTGCGGGAAGATAGTATTATATAGTATCGTACTATATTTTAATTATTTGTATTTTTTCTATATATTATAGACAAATCATATAGTAGGTATGCAAAATACTACGATTTTGTCGCTAATTCAATGTCAAGCTTTTTCATAGGGTCACTAAGACGACCGCGGTTAAAAAGCCCTTTCTCACCGTAGCTAAGACGTTCATGTAGGTTTTTTTTTGCCATAACACAATAAAAAAATTCCTGTTTTTCAAAAATATACTATAATTCTGGCAAAAAAGGGGTAACCCTAGCCGTGAAACTCATTTACATAGGGACACATCGCGACTTACAATGCGACTAATGATCCCTCAACTGCATTTACTATTTTAAATCCGGTAACAATTTGCATCCAGTTTTAAGGTATAGATGTAAGATTTGATTGTACTTTTGTACAATTTGTACAACAGATGTGTAATTAAAAATGGTTATAGACTCGTTAAACGATTTTCAAACACAATAACACGTAACTCTTGTTAACAGGGGGACAGATGTAACATTTTTTTCCCATCAGTCACTCTAGGGGGACAAACCAGAGGGACAGATGGGAATAATCCAATAGTACCTATAAATAAAGGCATTTGTTTGGCTCCAAACCATTATAAAATAACATTCACAAAGTCAATTAAGTAGTTTTGATATATAAACTCGCTTGAAGCCTGCCAAACAGAGTTTACTTGTATCCTATTAATATTATAAATGCGAAAGTTTGTGTGTATGTATGTATGTATGCGTGTGTGTTTGTTACCACTCAGCGCCTAAACGGCTGAACCCATTTCAGTTAAAATTGGTATGTAGATAGATTTGGTGTTGGAAACGGATATAGGCTACTTTTTTATCTCGAAAATCGGTCTGGTTCCCGAGGCCGTGGGGCGCAGCTAATATTTTATAGACAGCAGGCTACACCCCTTCAAACGACTGCAATTACATTCAGATTTTCTTCTCATAAAACCACCAATTTTATTTTCCCATTATCTAATAAATCATGGTTTAGTAGCATGATTCCTATAGCTGTATAAGTCAGTTAATGTCTAAATGATAGGTATTATCTGGAGCCCTCCTAATACGAATATCCTTGAAAACTTGGGTTCTTTCGGCAGCTGCTACGATGTGAGAGCATTACGAGGCGTGCCGGAGCGACCAGAGATGGGATTAGTATTCTCGCCGCAAACTAAATGTTATCAAGTTTCTCGAAGGCTGCTCAAATTCCGTATTTTGTCTGGATGTGTCCATACTAATAAGCAATCTAACCTAAAACTAGTAATATTTGAAATTATATAACTGTACACATGTATAAATGTAATTTTCGTTGGTTTATGGATATACATGATTCGATCATTAGAAACCTATCAGACAGATGCCTTTCTTTATTTAAGTATTTTTGTCTCTTTTTTTGTCGTGTGTTTGTTACCAAGTTGATAATAAAAACACTTGTATAAAAATGCATGAAAATGCTCGGCTATAGTTTATACTTTTCAGCTAACTTTACGCACTTAAATCTTACATTTTAGCAATTATAAACCATATGGCAATTATCTTACGATGTATTATATTTCTGATGAGTAGTAGAGTATTTCGTTTCTTGGCTCGTTTTTATTGAAACTCCGTTTTACTTAGATTAGACTATCTAGTATATTAACATAACGGCCCATTATTACCCCACTGCAGAGAAAGGCATCTTCTCATACAGAGAAGGTTGAGCAATGATCGCCACGATTACGAACTTCCTCAGGAGTCGAGGTTTCCTCACGATGTTATCCTTCACCGTCAGTCAGTAATGTCCAGATGAACTTAGAAAGTATTTAAAAAATCACATTGGTACTTGCCCGGATTTGAACCCCGACCCTACTCTAGATGCTCATATTTTTATTATAGTTTAGATTTCAGATGTTTGCTTTCACCGTACTTCAATAATGTTCAAGTTAAGGTAACTTGAAAACACAATGGTCTTGCATGTCTCTAGGGGCGTCCCTCTCAATGTACCATTAATTTTGAAATACCATTCACTCACTGGGGATTAACTCTATATCGTGGGGTAGTTTTGACAATGAAATCACGGGTGAATAGACTACTCACATTGATTCTCTATTGTCTTTTGTATTTGTTTTTTATGTCAAATGTTTCACATGAGGACCTTAGGTACTAGAAACACAATAGCCTACCAAAATGATCTCACTCAGCTTGATGGGAGCAATACCATCCCATGGAAACAACGTGTTTTCATCTGATTGACGAAATAAAGGTAAATATTTTTATTATATAAAAGTATATATAAGTACAAGAAGTATTTGCATGTAGCTACAATAAACCACATTTTATTGCAAATAAAGATTATTGTATAAAAGAGAATATTTCAAACCACACACACAATAAAATTCCTTACTTAATAATCACAGTAACGCATACAATAATGCTGTAACAGTGTAATGGTACGTTACGTTCATAAAGTATGAAAGTACATGAAGTCAGTACGTATATGTATGTAACGTAATTAGTGGTGACGCGATACAACAAGTAGCTCACTCAACAAGTTCTTACTACTGTTATGATATATGTATTGATTATAAGATGTTACACTTTAAACATCATTTGCAGAGAACCTACTTAGTATAGAAAATTAAATCCATTCCTAATAAAAAAAGGAAGTCAGCGAAAATCAACTATTCTGTTTGTATAAAATCGCTTACGATGCAGTTTTCACTATTGTATTGTTATGTAATGTGCAATAAAGACTGCCTCTGTGGTTCGGTGGTACTGTGTACAGATTACCACGCAGAAGTCTCGGGTTCAATCCCCGGGTCGGCGAAGTATTATTGGGTTTTTCTGTCGGCAAATTCTCAGTATTAGCCCGGTGTATGGAATTGTGCCCGATATATGGCAAGGCTCGCGCGCTGTTACATGGAACCCAAAATAAAATAGCGAAATGTGGGTGATTAAACACCTCTGCCTACCCATTCGGGGATAAAAAAGACGTGAAGCTGTGTAAAGAACACTCAATTCTGTTTAATAATAAATTAATAGACTGTTTTTGATAAAATCAGTTTGCATTTTAGAATAAAAAATAGTTATCCAATACAATATGGAACTATTGAGAGCTTAGATCTTAGCATTAAATTGGTATCCTGAGTTTTAAGTAATTGCGGTAGATTATGAAGGATTGCTGGACAAACTAGACGAAAATCGTATTCCATACTAATATTACGAGTATAAGTAACTCTGTCTGCCTGTCTGTTATGCTTTCACGCCTAAACCACAGAACCGATTTTAATGAAATTTAGTATAGAGATAGAATAGACATTAAGGAACAATATAGGCCGTATTTTATCGCGATAAAATGGCTCTAAGGTGTTGAAATAAGGGATGAAAGATTGTATCAAAAATCGTCTAAGTAGAGACATGTTGATGATTAGTAAAAATATATTATGCGATATTTACGAGGGCGGAGCTACGGGCAACAGCTAGTAACTATATAAAGGATATAGGACATAGGAAGAATTTTGTCCAGCAATGGAATTAAGTGAATTCATATAATATACTTAGACATACTCGTACATAATGTTAACATTCACAATATTTATGTTGCAAATATTTAGTAAGAATGATGGAGAGATTTATAAACAGTTAAATCACATGCATTTCTTAGATAATACTAGCATCGCCTAAGAGGATTTACCGATATCCTTTCAGGAAACCGAGGGAATTCTCTTTAGACAAGTCACACGAAAGGCAAGAAGGTAAAATATAAATCACAGTTATAAACTGAATTAGCTTAATAAATAACCTATCAATGTTTATGAAGGCATTTACAATCACCGGTATTATCACTTACGCTTGCATATTTAACATTTGTAAACACATTTGAGCTTAACACTTAAACAATTAAAAACAACTTGTAATGACCACCTATTAGTGAAAATAATAATGATTTTAGAGCATTCAAATGAAGTGTAACATCGGGGTTTAATCACGCGAACAAAAGATAGACACAATACAAAACCACTTATTGTCAACATGAATAACACACCTTATTAATATCACTATAGAATACATATTAGAATGATATGTTTAGTATAGGCCTCGGTTTAGCCGGCGCATGTTGGCACGGGCAAGCTCGCGTGCGTTGCGGCGCGAGGGCGGGCGGCGACTGCCGGGTGTAGGGCGGGCGGAACGTGCTCGATGTAGGTCAACGATCACGTTCCCTTACGACTGCGATAATGCTTGATTTCAACGATTGAAGGTTAAGTCTGACCACCGGTTTGACACCGTTAACTGACATGCTTTTAATAAAACTTGTCAAATTGAACCTTCAACATTTTTATTTTTCTTTTTAGCTTTATGTTTATGTTAGCGTTTTTGTGCATGGTGATAAGAGCAACAGGACTATTATCACAATTTATATAGTTACACAATAAATGTTTGGTCAAATATTGTGAAGAAACCTCAACATTTAATAAATAGTGTGCATTTTTAATAGCAGTGGTGATCAAAGCTTTTGCCTTTTAATGCGAAGAAATTCATGCCCAACAGCGCGATAAGATAATTATTTGTTGAATGAGTTGATGTTACACACAAGTAAGTTAGGGCTTTCAAATTATATAATAATTATCCGCCAGGCGTCCACTGTCTACCGCCTAACGATTCCGTCGCTTGATAACTTCAGACAAGTTTTATGTCGATAAATCTTGTATAATACATCACTCTGTTAATTGTCTTATAATAATAATCATTATTGTTATTAAATTCTACCAGATTAACACAACGCCATCTAGTCCCAAATTAAGCAATTATAATTGCTTGTGTTATGGGTACTAAACAACTGATATACTACATAAACACATTTTTTTGTAAATACATACTTATTAAAGGTAAATTACACTCAGACAATCATGCTCATCACACAAAGATTTGTGCTAGGTTGGAATCGAACCCACGACCTCCGGCTTAGCAGTCAGGGTCACTAACCACTAGGCCAACAGACCAGTCACTAACTAAATCTTATTTATAACTGGGATAGAGATGTACCTATAAGATTACTTTAAAGAAATATCACTTAAATTGAAACTGATTGAATAGAGATGTACCTTTACTTTAACAAAAGACAAACTGGTATTTTATTTGGCAAATAGTAGATTCCAGCACTCCTATGAAAGTCATTTCACTAGACAATCAAACTGAACTGCTCATAGCCGTTTTCCTGTTCCAAAAAGGAGAATTGTAATTATGATTGTTATTATAATAGCAAACTTGTACTTACCGTAACACTTACGAGTACTTCACACTTGTGTGTATTGATGAAATATGCTTACCTGAAACAAATCACACAAGTGAATTAATATACCGAAGTCAATTGGGAACAAACCTTTCTAATTGTTATGTATAAAAGAAACGGCATAAGAAATTATAAATATACTAGCTTCCTGCGTTTTAGCCTCGTTAAGTCTCATCTTTGGCTTCTACTCTGCTCTTGTCACCCATAGCTTGATGTTACATAGCCTATAAACTTCCTCAACAACTGGGAAATCCATTTGTTTGAACGCGCTAATCTCTGGAACTACCATTTTAAAAAAAAAGGCGTATAATAGTATAGATATAGATAAATGACATGTATTCTACATTATATTATATAAATCTTTAAAAAGAAATTCTCTGAATTACAGTGATGAAAATCCGTTGAGTATTTTATTCAGACAGCAGGACTGATTTAGACATTATTTTACATTATAGGTGTGTCAGTAGTTTTTATTGTAAGAAACAGTTCGTTACGTTCGACATATTGTACTCGTATCCAACCCCGGAGGCTGCTTACTCTCGGAGTAATAATTAGGTATAACGGTACCTATCTCGCTTTTCCACTCCTTTTCCAGTAGCTGAGGTGTGTGGAGTTTAGTTCACTAGTTGTATATCATTATTAATTCTTTTTTCGACATGTGTAAATAATATCATATTTTCATGCTTGTTATTAAATAAGTTTTCATTTAAGCTTTCAGAAACTAGGTAATTACGCTAAATGTTATGATATTGGACTATGTTAAAATCATAACAAAACTAAGGTACTATGTTTTACAAGCTTCATATGAAACTTGTAGGCAAGTTAAGTTAACAAAATAGGAGATTATTTTAAAAAACTTAAAATATTTTCATTATTCAAGACGATAGTTTAGTTGTAGAAAAGGTTATTTTTGTGAGACATGTGAGTTTGTATGTACTTGTTTGTTATGTTTTTGCTCGACTGCCGAAGCCAATGAAGGCTGTTTTTCGAGTATATGCATATTTGTGTAATAAGTATGGCTATTTCTTTGGCACGCTCTACATATGAGGTGTCTTTAGATTTGTATTGATTGTAGCAGTGACATAGGGTATATAAAATTTTAATGTACCGTCAGTACGACTGGCCTGTTGGTCTAGTGGTTAGTGACCCTGACTGCTAAGCCGGAGATCGTGGGTTCGATTCCCACCCAGGACAAACCTTTGTGTGATGAGCATGATTGTTTGTTCTGTGTCTGGGTGTTATTTATCTATAATATTTTTATGTATGTATTTACAAAAAAAAAAGTATATGAGTAGTATATCAGTTGTTTAGTACCCATAACACAAGCAAATATAATTGCTTAGTTTGGGGCTAAATGGCGCTGTGTGCATGTGGTAGAATATTATTATTATTATAAAGTACGAGAAAAATGGGTTTCTTTCTTTTCAATGTGTTTAGGCAGGCGAGCTTTTTGTTTTTCAATAATATTTAATGCTTGTTAATTAATATATTTTAAGAAGAAGAAGAGATAAGACGCACTATAAACCTATCTTAATCTAAATATATCTCCTTTTTATATTTAAACGATAATTCAAGATATTTTTAAATCCAGATTTATTGCAATGGACTGAATATCTATTTTAATTTCGGCATAGGTATATTGAAATAGCTGAACAACCTTTTGCATAAAATCGATATATAAAAATCTTAGATTAAAAATATAGAAAGCGGCAGTAAGACTAAAACAATAAGAATATCTAAATTTAATAAAAAAACATAAAAAACTTTTGCCTTGTTTATAAATCTTTAATTCTTAACGTCTCTGCATTATCTTCATATTCAATCATTTATTTTACTTAACTGATATTACCAGATCATAAATAAATAATGCCACAACAACCACACAACGCCATTTAGACCCAAAGTCAGTGGCGAAGCGTCTATACAACACGATTCCTGCCGGCTTTCCTTTAGCTGGCCTGAGTTTCTTGCCAGTTCTTCTCATGGCTCTACTTCGTCAGTGAACTGGCTGTAGGTTAATTTGCTGTCATTTTGTAAACTTTGACGTTCATAAGTGTTAATTTAATTGACCTATATGAATAAAAATATTTCATTTCATTTCATTTCAAGATATGCCCTGACCTCCTTATACCTATCACTGCTTGAGTGTCTACTCAAAGTCTAACTAGCCTTCCGAAATTCAAAATATTTTAGTTCCACCGGCTTTTCTCCTCAGAAAAGTGACTCTTCGCTACTGCCCAAAGTAAGCATATATTAATAGCTTGTGATATGGGTTCTAGAATGTGAATGAACATACTTATATACTTTTTTGTAAATACATACATATTATACACAGAAACACCCAGACCAATGCAAATAGCCATGTTCATGCACACAAATATTTGCAGTGAGCGGGAATCGAACCCGCGACTGCTGCGTGGCAGTCCATACAAAGTACCACCGAACCACAGAGATTGTCAAATAATATTTGTTTAAATTCACGTTTTAATTTGTACGTCACATAAATAAAACAGAAGTATTGCACTCGGTCGCGTCTCAAAGCGACGTCGACGCTCGAACAACAAGTGGAACGACGTTTAACATTGCCGCTTCTACCTACTCTTATATTATAAGAGTACTAGTACCGTTAGTATCGATACAAATAACAACGATACCGTCTCTAAAAAAGTTCGTGGCTAAACTTCAGCCATGATGGCATGATTACGTTGCCTACTTCTTACGAGTATCAAGACCGTGAGAGTTGAGTAAATGGCATTGTAATTTTTTACAAGTTATATCTTAGGTATTAAAGACAAACGGTAAAAATAAATATTGTGAAAAGATCTGGGTTAAACTAAAAGTCATGTGAATTTCGGCCTGGAGTGACGAACGAAAAAATATTATATTATTAGGGAACTAAGGGAATGCCAGATAGCTAATTGCAGCATTCATATAGGCCCGTTACTATTCCACTGCAGGGAAAGACCTCTTCTCATACAGAGAAGATATGACATTGATCACCACGTGCGCTAAAGACGGATTAGCGATTTCAGACTTTCTCAGAAGTCCAAGTTTCACGATGTTTTACTTCACCGTCAGTCAGTAATTTCCAGATAAACTAAGAAAGAACATATAATTTGAAAATCACATACACTCGGATTCGAACCATTGAAGCGGGTGTCTTCAGCACTGAGCCATCACGAAAAGTAGCAGCATTACCTGCGATAGCCAACTCCTTCCTCCTTCTCGTACTGGTAATAGACTAAATTGTAGTAACATTGCCGCTAACTTGTAAGCATTTTCGTGGCAAACAACATAGAACAAAGTTACTGCCAAGAAAACAAATAGAGAAACAACATGGCTACGCTAACGTACCGCAGCTGCGCCGCAACGACCACGCAATTCATTTGTCTGACTGTTTACTCGGCTTCGCACAAACGACTCCCTTTGCAAAGTCATACTGAACGTGTATGGAAACGTTGCACAAACACGACTTGTGCAACTGTGTTCTGTTATGCGAGCAGCCTACCACCTCGTATAGCAGTATTATTTTAATCTTACATTGTGTTTTGTCTTTTTCTTTTGTACCATTAGAATCAAGGATAGATACAAAGTAAGGTTATAAAAATATTGCTATAATAGTTTGTGGTAGGGCCCTTGATGCCACGGGCATTGTGAGCAGATTTTGACTGATGTCGCACTGTTATTAGATGCATGTTCATGCACTAGATAATTGATAAATAGTTAACACATCAGCCATTTATTAAGTAAAGCAATAGTTCAAAACCAGGCAAGTACGCAGTAAGTTCTGTGGACGTTAATGGTTAATGTAAAAGGTTCAGAGTTGGAAATTAACAAACTATCAATGTAACAAACCCAACATGTGTTTCTATGGTTGAGGCTAGTTAAAGCTGACTTACCCTCATTTTGTGACAGTCTGATCAACAAAAAATTAACTATTAGTTAAGTAACTAACTAGATGAAATTAAACTAATTGTCCATGCTTTTAGCGTGCTTTTAGGTACTTCACAGGTGATTAGTTAATTTTTCGTTGATCAGCCTTTGAGAAACTGAGGGTTAATATAGCACAAATAATACTGAGGAGCAGAGTGCTCTTGTCTCTTAAATACAAATCTTTAACGACTCATAGTGATATGATTCGAGTATTGGTTATTCGTGCCTATGAAGTAAAAACATATCGATTTTATGTGATTTAATTATCGTAGAAAGATCTCACTAAGCCGCCATAGTGGAGGCCACCATACCAGTAGTTTGGCTTTTAGAATGGTGTCCGCCACTTCTGGATTCCACTGACTGCTTACCATCAGGCAGAGTGGAGTTTACATAGGTAAAGTATTGTATTAGGGTCACGCTCCCTACTGAAGATTTATTATTATAATGTTAAGTTACAAATTTACAACCTAAGCGTAAGTTTTATTTGTAACTAGTTTTCTCTAACAAGATTTAATTACAAAATTAAAATTTAACCAGGAATCTACACTTATAAAAGTGGAAGAGTTTGTTTGTTTGTTTGAACGCGTTTATCTCTAAAAATACCCGTCGAATTTATATATTTTTTTTTTTAGTGTGATAACCTAGTTCCTGCAGATGGTTAAAGGCTATGTAATATCACGCTACTTGCGACGGGAGCAGAGCAGTACCTAAAAAAAGACGCAGGTGAAACCACGCCGCCGAACGCTGATATGTTACATATGTTAGACTAGAAGATAATTTAGGTCATAGAATAATAAGAAGTTAAGTTTAATAATTATGAGTAAAAAAAAATCGAATATAGGAGGCGGCCTTTATTAATGATAAAATAATCTATCCTTCACTATAAAAGCTATAGTATTCGATGAACACGTGCTACCAAAATATACAACCTATACCGTAGACATACGACCCTCTCGTAGCTCGTAGCATTACCCTCTACGCAACGTCTACGAGCTCCGCTAGCAAGTCTCCAACGCGACTGAGTTATAAACTTGAGCAAAATTACTTAAAGCCTACAATTATGTTATTTGTACAAGTTTTGTAAGAGAAATGTTTGAACAGAACCACACAATTAGTTTTTATTATGGCAAACAGTGCCGCAGTGAACTGTGATAAGTGAGTTCATATTTTAAGCGAAGGCTTTGTCTAAGGTCACGTAAGAAATAAACATTTAAACTGGCACTACTGTTATTTGAGAGTAAAATTAATTTATGTTGATGACCATCTTCACTATATTTAAATGAAAAATTAATAATAATAATAATAATAATAATAATAATAATAATATTCTACCACATTCACACAGCGCCATCTAGCCCCAAATTAAGCAATTATATTTGCTTGTGTTATGGGTACTAAACAACCGAAATACTACATAAATACATTTTTTTTTGTAAATACATACATATTATAGATAAATTACACCCAGACACAGAACAAACAATAATTCTGAAGAGCTCTTTGAATTAATCCCACCCTCTCCCTTTTTATCCAGAACAACACGTGCGGGACTAAAGTGCCACCCTTTCACAGTGGAATCTAAAGGGTCTCGAACCAAACGGTTCAGCACTTCATACTTTTGTCGCTCATTTAAAGCCTGGAACTCTTTGCCAGCGCATGTGTTCCCATCTAATTTTGATCCTGGGTCTTTTAAGCGGGGCGTGAAAAAGCATCTCACTAAGCCGCCATAGTGGAGGCCACCATACCAGTAGTTTGGCTTTTGGAATGGTGTCCGCCACTTCTGGATTCCACTTACTGCTTACCATCAGGCAGAGTGGAGTCACTTTGGTAGGCTAATATAAAAAAAAAATAAAAAATAAAATGCTCATCACACAAAGGTTTGTCCTGGGTGGGAATCGAACCCACGACCTCCGGCTTAGCAGTCAGGGTCACTAACCAATAGACCAACAGGCCAGTCAAATTATTAAATTATTTATTAAGGTTTAGAAATTAAAAATTGCGTTAATATATTTTTGTGTTTAAATATAAATGTATGAAAAATATAAGTGAAATTTACTTCAAAGTTTAAGTAAAGTCATTAACTGTTTTAAAATCAATTCATCTATTACGGAGATCAGAATCCACAAACATATATACTTCATAAATACAAAATAATTGTGAGACATTACACTTGGTTAATGAATTATCTAGTTAATACATAATTAAATATTTTGTTAAAAACTCTCACTAAGATTTATTGAATTTTAATGCGTTTTATCTTAAAACTGCAACAGTATTTTAAAAACTACATCAGTACAAGGTAGTAGGTATCGTTCCGTAACGGTCACGCCTCGCCCCGGAACATGCGCCTTATAAATTGACACCACTAACATTATAAACGCACTGGCATCCCCATCAAGAATGCACCTCACAACACCCTCCATTCTATTATTAACCCACAGTAGATACATTTAAAATTCAATTCGGTATGACTACTTGGGCTAGAATAGACAGTTATCTTGACAATCTGATTTAACAAAAAAGACTTTAAATTAAAGGAGTTAAAGTTCAAAATATTTAGATGTAAAGATATAATCAACAGCTGAGAAGGGAGTGAATCAATTTAACCTGGAAAGTGTGGGAAGTGGGAATTATGAATGGTTCAGCAATTTCGTTAGTACGTAACATTTCTTTAGCTCAAGATTGATTCTCAGGTGAGATATGGTTGTGGCCATCTTTTTTATATGTTAGCCTTTCAAAGTGACTCCACTCTGCCTGATGGTAAGCAGTCAGTGGAATCCAGAAGTGGTGGACACCATTCCAAAAGCCAAACTACTGGTATGGTGGCCTCCACTATGGCGGCTTGGTGAGATGATTTATCACGCCCCGCTTAAAAGACCCAAGATCAAAGTAAGATGGAACCACATTAGCTGGTGAAAAGCGGGACTTGAATTTGAATAAAGTGAATACCTAACTATAAGTTGTCTCATGACAATTACTAGTGGTTGAAGTATGTCAGAGACCTTTATGAATTAGAGGTATGTATTGCAACCCTAAGGAGGTTATACTTAAATCAATTGGTTTAATAAACGACAACGTAATACAAGTTGAATTGGCTACAATTGGAGATCGGTAATTTGTAGAAGTAGTTGCTTGTTTTTTAAACCCGAAGTCCGGGCAAGTACCAATGTGATTTTTGTAATAATAAGTACTTTTTAAGTTTATCTTAGACATTTCTAACTGACGGTAAAAGATAACATCGTGAGGAAACCTGGACTTAAAAAGCCTGAAATTGTCAATACGCCTTGAGCGCACTATTAATGCTCATGTATTCTCTATAGGAGAAGAGGTTTTTGCCCTGTAGTAGGACGAAAAACAGGCTAGTATTATTAAACCCGATGTGAAAATGAAATGATATAAAAAGTAAGTTGTTGTTGTTATATATTTGTCAGTACATTCTATTTAAGTCCCAAACCACTAGAGACTCTGAGGTCCATATCCTAAATCTCTGTATCTCCGGCATATTATCTGCGACCGCTGGGGTTGAGTCGTCGTCGTTCATAACGAGGTATGAGCGTTGTTGAATGGAATACGTCTGATGTAAAGCATAGTATTTGAATAGCAAAATCTATTGGAAAGAAAGATTAGGGACTGATGACATTTTCCAGTCGCGAGTACATGATAGTATTTCAAACACGAGTTGAGTGCATATTCGTGATGGCATAACTTTGAGACTTAAGGAGTTCCAGTATGATTGATTTCATCTTTCTAAGTTTGCCGTGAGGCAAGCAGAACGTTTGAAATTGCTAATATATAAGTGAGAATCCACCTTTGCCCTATAGTGTAATAGATTAATGCACTTATTTCGTAGGGCGGGTGTAAAGACGTAAATACCCATTATAAATGCAATGTGTGAATATACATTTTCTCTGTTCATAATAATTAAAAAGTTCATATATTTGACTTTTAAGACCAAGTTTCGAGGGTTGTCGTTACCTTCAAAGACCTAACCTTCCTAAATTAAAGTCATTAATTGACCTAATTAGGCACACTCTGGTCCGAGACACAGCCTAAGGATGGGTAAAGTTGATTATATTTCAACAGTCCTCGAGGCGCGTAAGGCTCGGAGCGAGGGGAGGAGGAGGAAGGGGAAGGAGGGGAGGTGACTAACCAGATTAAGGGTACGGTTTATTTTGCGCGTTCATTGGATTCCCCTTCTTTGGTGCTTTGTTACGCAGATATTCTTTGTGAAGTACTTTCGTGCAGAACGATAGGTAGGGTGTGAAATATTATTATTGAAGTTGACTGTAAAATAAAACTTCACGTTTATAATTCTCTCTACCATGGATGGAGGTGTTAAATCGTAATGCAGTTTCGTACTGTCATTAAATTTGATCGGCGCGTCATTAGATTGAGTGGATTGATCAATTTATTTATCAAACAGTCGCCTAATCTAGTCGTTGATAGCATCTGAATAAACAATGGAAGTCATAATATTCCATTCCACAATTCAAATTATTTTGTACACTTATCAAGCAAAATATTGTACAAGTACAAAAATGTGTAAAACAGTTCACGCCATTACTCTTGAGACAGCTAAAAGTTAAGTTTGGATGAGGACAGACGGACAGAAAGTCATCCTCTATATATATATAGGTTATTATAACGTCTTAGACACTACCACGATTTCCTACAGTTTACTCAACTACAACGACTATAGTATAAAAATAAAAAAATTACATTAAGACATTGACTAATTTCAGTTCAACAACTTAATTACATGGATGCTGCCTTTCGTCGTTACTGTTGTATGTCACTCTCGATTGGTAAATAAGTAAAGAAGTCGTCTGGTACATTTTTTATCAAGTCCTAAATGGTAAAAGCCCGAGTGTTAAAATATATAATTATTGTTCATCACTTATTATATTTGTCATTTAAACTAATATTATTAACAAAAATGATTTGATTTTTTGTATGTTTGTTTGTTTGTTCTGATTTAACTCAAAATCTACGTAACCGGTTAAAAAAATTCTTTCATCTTTAGAAAGCTACATAGGCTATATTTTATTACGTTTAACATATTTTTCAGTCATTTTTAAAATTTCAATATTTTAAGCGCCTTTGTAAATCCGAATGATACAATATATCACTATTGCTATGATATTTTTCCGTAGGCGTTTGTTGTGAATAAAACTTTTGTTACCGAAGCGAAGCGGGGAAGGACGTCTAGTTTTATATATGCCTACTAAAATTACTTCACATAATGGTAATCACGCAAGGTAATCAGTAAGTAGAATAAGAGTGGTAGAGAACAAATATCGCTAGTCTAGACATTATCTCTCTAATTAGCTTGCCGAGGCACGGTTTCATTTTCGTCTTTGGCTACTATTCCGCCTCCGTCGCCAGAAGCGCGATTTTACACAGCCTATACCTTTCTCGAGAACTGAGCTATCATACGCAAGACGAATTCTTCAAATCCGACTGGTAGTTCTAGAGATTAGCGCGTTAAAACAAATAAACTCTTCCACTTTATACAATAAGTATAGATAACATTATACATTTAACTTAACTACAGTAGTATACTCATAGTAATAATGTGAACAACAGTGATTACCGCTAGTACTGGATAACTTGGCTAAGATTGCGAGACGAGAGTTGTACCATTAAGTTAGTTGTGTCCAAACTGTCCACTGTGTAATGTCTCTTATTAATGGTGATTAATGGTGATATAATGGAGTAAATAATATTATTGTTATGTGATGAAGTAAACTGGTCATCACCTTCCCTCTAATATGGCGAGGGTGATGATGGCTGGTGAACGGGTGCTACCTGGGATGACTGGTCAATCTTGGCATGCCATACATTTAATACTTAATTCAGTATTACCTTGTCGTTCAATATGACTTGGAAATGTATTTACTTTTTTTTTTTTATTTTAATTATAATACGTAGTCAAATTACTATACTAGATGAAACTAAATAACTGAAATCCTCTATTTTCGTTTCTTTTCTTTTTTTAAAAATGTTATTAAATAATTACTTGTTTTGTAATAATTACTTTGTATGGTTCTTTGGTTGCGTTGATGCGTTAAAATTGTTAACTCATACAAAAAAATTGTAATTATCTGGCGATTCAAAAGAGTGGCGTGAGTTTCTTGCCAGTTCTTCTCACAGCTCTACCTTGTCAGCGAACTGGCTGTAGGTTAATTAGCGGACTTCATGTAATTTGACTTTTCATAAGTATCATTCTTTATGATCAAAATGAAATAAATACTTTGACATTTTTGGTTATTATTAGCTATGGACACGGTTGTGTTTTCTACGCATTGAAGAAATAATTAAGGCGAGTGCTTAATAATTTCTTCAATGTGGTGGTATATCACGGGATTGTAACGCTTACATGTCTATCAATAAGGTTAATATTCGCATAGGTTTAATTATTACTTCAGCAAGTTGATGAAAGCGAAATCATTACAAGTTAGGTACATTTTATTTTATTTTATTTTTGTTTTACTGTACGATTTAAAAATCTTACCGGTTATTGTGTTAGAAAAATAAATAAACTACCCTTTTTGAAAAAAAATCATATCGCTGTCGTTGAAAATAATAAAATTAAGAACATTTTAGTTGATTTTGATGGTTATATTTAGGATTTTTTACAGGGTAACTAAGCCATTTTTTTATATTCTGTTCGGTTATTGTGTTTCTTTGTTTCTTTTTTAATCTACAGTAATTTTTGTGAAGACGAATGCTAATTAACTTTTTTACACTGAAAGCTCAAACATACATCTTCTTGTCAATTTAGTGAAAATACCCTGCCTTAAGGAAATATAACTGAGACCGTGAAGGAAGAGGAAAGAGAAGGAAGGAAGAAGAGAAGGAAAATAAAGGATAAATTGAATGATTGAGCTTTTAGTGCTCTCTCACTCAACGTATTGTATATATAACACGAATTCAGGTCAATATTCTACGAATATGTTACCATCACCCAACAAATATCAAAAATCAATTATACTCTATATACTCCTATTTCTAGTATAGGCGTGTGTATGTATGTATATATATGTGTGTGTAAATCCTTTGACTTGCGAACATTTATCACGACGGGTGAGTATCGACGTGTGACGTCACACAATTAATCGCCCCTAACACTTTCTTGCCAAGTCTTTGCGAGTGATGTTTTTGTGAAACATTTTACCAGATTAAATTTTTTGTACACGCTTTTACTGATTAGAAACTGTGAGCAAGAACATTTTAAAGGAGCTTAAGTTAATGAAGAATAATACTAAAAGTTAAATATATTGTCATTATTTAGATTAATTTTGTAAATATAGTGTACTAATGTAAATTTAGTTTAAACCGACATCGCGGTATGAATGTGTGCCACTGCTTTGCCTGAGTTTGTGGGTTCGATTCCCACAAGAGACCAAAACTTTGTGTGTTACTTTAGGTATAGTTGTATGTTTGTAAACCGTCCGCGATATCAGAAAGGTTTGCTATTGGAGGAGTCGCCTTTAAAACACATACATATACCTACTTACACTATATTTAAATTATATGAAATAATACCAACGATTTTATTATAGAGTCACAAAACTAAATTAATAAAATGAATAAAGCATCTCCTTCCTTTCCCAAAAAGATATACAAATACAGGTATTTTTAAATATAATTATATCATTAAAACATTAAATTTTCTATAACAAATGCTTATTACATCGTATCTCTTCTTCCCTTTTTTGCTAAAGGTCTCATATACCTATATAATAATATTACGGCGAATCTGCCACAATAGAGTGCAGCATGTAAGCCTATAATATATGCATTTTCAAATTGATTGAATGGATTAACGAAGCGTCAAAATACTCCATGTTTAACAATTCAATGGACCGATTATGTAAGACAAAACAAGTCAGTGATAATCCGTCTGTTCGTCCGTCGTCCAATCAGAGTGTCCCATCTCGGTTTATAATAGCTCTTCAATAAATTAACAACCGTTCATTCTTTTATTAGAGATTTGAGTTAATGGGGGGACGAGAGGATACGATTATTATTTTAATTAAGTTTTACAATTCGTGACGTCATTATATTTCCAATTATTAAGAAGTGAAAATAGTACCTACTTTAAAAGTATCTTATATCTATTATTAGGTTGTAGTTGTTATTAGATTGATTATATAAAGCGGAAGAGTTCGTTTGTTTGTTTGAACGCGCTAATCTCTGAAACAACCAGTCGGATTTGAAAAATTCTTTCAGCGTATGATAGCTCAGTTCTCGAGGAAGGTTATAAACTATGGAACATCATGCTACTGGCGACGGGAGCAGAGCAGTAAGCAAAAAACGCAGGTGAAACCGCGCCGCAGAAAGCTTATTAGATTGATAACCTAACATTGTCTTGAATGTTTGCTACATTCCTGCATGTATATTTTTTGTTTCATACATCAAATGCAGCACGTTGAACTACTGCAGCCATTATAAGTTCAAAACCAATTATATTGTAATGCCAACTTTCAATATTTTATCGATCGCGCAGGGAGACGCCTAACATAGCCCGCTCCATCGCCCTCTGAGCGACTTTGAGCCTTCGGATAAGACCCATAGTTAGCGACCACGTCTCTGCTCCGTATGTCATCACTGGGAACACACACTGGACAAAGACCTTGGTCTTGAGACACTGCGGTAGTGCGGACGAGAAGATATGTTGTAGCTTCCCGAACGAACCTTTATACACCTATATTTAATACTAGCTGTTGCGAGCGGTGTCACCCACGTAGGTAGAAATACCACAAAAAAATAGCCTACGTTACTCGCTGATATTATAGATTTCTACATGTGACCGATTTTTTTGAGTTTATCCATAAAAAACATACAAAAATTCAAATATATTCTTTACAATATTACTTTAAATATAAAGTAATCCTTAGTGTCAATGTTGGACTGGTTTAATAACACAGAACTAGACTTACCTTTGCCGTGTAGTTGCTGCCTGTTCTCCGTCCCCTTGAGGCTCTCCGCCGTGTGCAGCAGCTCGTCCAACTGGGGCTTTTTCTGTTCCAACTCACGAAGCACACCCTGAGCAAAAGAAAAGAGATTGTTAATAGTAATGGGTAATGGGTAACATAAGAGATGCTTAATATCAGGTACAGTTAAAGAACCATGCCAACCAAATTTTTAGGTAGTTCTTGTCATGGGAATAGGCAACTCAAGAAATATTATTATTTTTTAACTTATTATGAAAAATGTCTACTGCTGGTGGTTGACTAGAGAAGTGTTTTGTTTCTATGAGACATAATTAGGGTCATCTACGCCGGAATGGCAGCAGCCGGCAGAGGCGTGGCGAGCATATTTAGTGCTAAAAAAATCTACATGATTAAAATCCAGTATCGCTTGTAAAGCTTGAAAGGTAGCGCGCCCGCCACCGGCCTCTGCTATTTCTGTGTGGAACGGCGCTTAGAGAGAATCAATCTAGAAACTTTATTGATTTTTTAAATAGATATGAAATTGAAATTTAATCTTTGATTAGATGCTTTGCACCAAATACCTACTCTAAGGTAATAAAGTTCATTACGCCACGCAATAAAAGCTAATAGTGTAGTATTTGATGTCCAGTAAACATGCTAAATGCGTATTTAATTGGTTACCGGCGCTGTGCAGCGTGCAGCCTGCTCGGGAGGCTGTGCTCTACGATTTGCATTTACACCACTCGCATTAATGTGTCTCGCGTCAAAGATTGTACGTCGTCTACATCATCGTAATTATGTATGTTTGGTGCTTTTACGATGTTAATTAACATAACTACCTAACTATATACATGATAGCACGTAAAACAAAACAACAACAACAAGCAATATACATTATTAGAAAACAAAAAAGCCCGCCTGCCTAAAACAAAGTAAAATTTTTTTTTTTTTCTCGTTCTGACGCTACATTGAAATTTTATATACCCTATGTCACTCCCACAATTAATACGAATCTAATGACACCTCATATATGTTAAAATCTAAAGACATTTAAGCTGTAGAGCGTGCCAGAAAGTAGACATACATATATATTTATATATACATACATACATCACTCGAAAAACATTGCCCTCCTTGACTGCGGCAGTCGGATAAAAATCAGCCCGTCGAATTCGTAGCTCAAACATATTCAATTTGAATGACATACAATAAGCTTTGTTAAACGTTGTCTCGTCAGAATTAATCACTTAAGGTTGTTCGGTGCGCACTGGTTGCTTCACAGATATCGTCAAAGGGACACAACAAACAACAATAGGGGGGTAGGCAGACACGTAGCTACTGGAGTATTGTGATACAAACAATTATGTATTAATTAGTACAGTATTTATTTAAAACGAGCTAGGGAGGCTTACTTATTACGCTTTGTTTTTTAAATGTACTGAATGAAAATAATATGGTCTCTGAAGGTAATTTATTTTACAATTATTAAATATTAACCACAATATTGACAACTTTTACAAATATATATTTTTTTATTGCTTATTACCAGGGTACTAACACCGCAGATCAGTTGATGGTAAATAAAAGCCTGCACACATAACCTCTACTACTGCCAATGCGGCTTTACCTTTGGGTGCACCTAACCTAACCTAACCTATTTGCACAATAAAATACTTACAAAAGTTATCATACCTTTACAAATACCCACAATACCACATTGTCCCCTTCTAAACAACTCAACAAAGCCAGTATAAGATCGTTACACTACCCAGGTAGCGAACCCCCTAATAGCCCGATCCCATTAACTGCCGCATCCGGACAGAGCCGGCCACTCCCCGGGCCTAATTTTATGCAAACCGATTTATTTACTTTCGAAGAAAAGAAGAATTAGTGTCTAGGTGTGACTTGGCAAATCGTTTGTTTCAAACTAATCGCAATTTTATTTAGAGTAGGTACCGACATATATAAACAGTATCGAAATCATTTACTGCTTCAGTGGTTGAGTAGTAATGTGTTCAGACTGCAATACAGAGGTCTCAGGTTCAAACACTAGATCGGGTAAAATGATACCTATTAGGTTTTTACTAGGAAATTTTCAATATTAACAAATTATCAACATAACTGACAGAAAGTTGGTGTTACACAATATACTGCCACAAACAATTTGCGTTACGTCGATTACGCCCTAAACGAGTTTATTTAGTTTATTTCCTAAAACCTGCGAGTATCGCCAGTTCGTCCGTCGAGTTGTGAACTCAATTTATTTACTTTGTTACACTCTTTAACTTGCAATTTGTTTGCACTGGTACACAAGTCTATCGTTGTAAGTAGCTGCCGTTCGGACTAACAACACTCGTATATTTACATGCTAGTTGAAAAGCTAGTTGCTTCTTTTTAAAGTTCCGTACCTCAAGAGAACGGAACACTTATATACTTTATTGTCCGTCTGTCTGTGAAGACATTTTCTTAGTAACGCATAGAGGTATTATGGTAAAACTTATAACAAATACTCTTGTCTCAAACCTCTTAAAAAATACGCAAAAGGTATATATATAAGTTCATGTTATTTATATTCACTACAAGGAACTCTCGATGCGCGACGCCGACACGCACTTGGCGACTTTAAAAAAAAAAACAAATTTGGCGATAGGCACGATAACCCTGTATTACAGTACTTTCTAAAACAACAATTAACGGACACAAAGTGCAAGTTCAGACTTGGTTTATTTTTACGTATTACTATAAGTTATGTACTATGCGACAATCAAACCTACTTACAAACTTTTATACAGCAGTCGTGCATACTCCCACTGCGCCACTAAGTCTATTTTAAAAGGCATTAATGAAATTTTATGACCAAGGGCAATCGGCTCTCAATCTAAATCAAAGACTTTCAAAAGACTATCTCTATACTGAATCTTCATTTAAGTGACCCTTAAGTTTTATGCTATAAACTTAAGCGACCTTCAACTTAACAACGTCGTTAATGTTAAATAAAATCTTAACCTTACTTAAATAGTGATTACGTTTAACCTGTAGCTCCACACGCATTGTCTCATAGGTGACATTCATACAATACTCGCAATCCTCGCGGTAATTACTCTGAGAAATAAATTATCTATTGTTTCAATTCTCTTATTCCGATACACAACGAAAAACGTACTATTTTCCATTGTCTAAATTCCAAAAACCTCTACCAAAATACAAACTAAATAAACCATGGTATTTTAAAACTCTAATATTTACACTAAAGTAAAACTGTGTAACGGTAGATTTAACCACTGATAAGAAAAAGGGAATGTTTGAATAATTATCTTTGAACTTTGAACGTTAATTGTCTGATAATGGGCAACTTAGAACTTTCTGCAGTCCAACCAATAATGAGGGAGGTAGCAACAACCGAGCGCTAAGATATGAACAAGTTGGTACAACTTTTAACAATCCCTACCTTCCCTCGACGCATACAACAACTTTACATGTACTTTGTGTAAGTACTTAGATGATAACAGGTTTTAAGAGTACGCTTTTGAAGAAAAATCTTTGGAAATTATTAAAAGTTGTTTTATAGGAAGAAGTTTTGCGTAACATGACGATTTAATAGTTAAATCGTCATGATTCGCAAAACTGGGCTTATGAAGAACATTTTCACTCTTCCACCATAACATTAAATAATACTCGTAGCTACAAATATTTTTAAGTCGAAATGGTTCAGTGGATAAGGCAAGGCACCCGCTTCGTAAACACGAGGTAGTGGGTTCGAATCCGGGCAAGTACTAATGTGATTTTACAAATCATATGTACTTTCTAAGTTTATCTTGGACATTTCTGACTGACGGTGAAGAAAAACATTGTGAGGAAACCTGGGCTTAAAAGTCTGAAATTGCCAATCCGCCTTGAGCAAGCGTGGTGATTAATGCTCATACCTTCTCTATATGAGAAGAGGCCTTTGCCTTGCAGTGGGACATTAAACAGGCTGGTATTTATTATTTATTTACAAATATTTTACATAACAGCCAATATTTACACTGTTTTGGCTATAAAGCAATTCTTATTGTTAATCAGCCACATGTGACAACAGTGTATTGTCACTTGTGTACCGAAATAGAACAATAGTATCTCACTATGACATAATTCATTAATCAACCATTCGGATAGTCATTACTTTTATTTTGCTATCTGTATTGTAAAACAATTAGGGCTAAATACGTTCATTAACAATCGTATTGTTAATTATAGCAGATTAATTATAAGTACAGCACGGTACGTAATGATACCGACGAAAGTACTAAAATTTAAAAGTTAAAATTAATTAGCAACATAAAATCAAGATAGTACCTAAACATCGTCGAGCAATTCATTTAAATAAATTGCGAAACAGTAGAACGGTAATCAGACAAACAAAATGAGCCCATTTTATCTTTCATTTTACGATCTGCCTATTCAATTAAAGTTTAAAACAAGGAGACGTATACGTCCGTCTCGCTCAGCGTCGGCGGCGCGAGTGAGTGACGAGCCTTTCCCCCTCCCCCGCGCCCTTCGCCTTATCGATCCCCTCCCCTCGCTTCACTGAGTTACAACTAACCAATTTAATAAGATCTACTTCGCCGCCCTCGCCGACTGGTATACGAGACGATTGAGGATAATTACGTTACATGTTCACGGATCAATTTATATTGGGTGGAATAGTGAACTAGCAGGTAATGTTAACATTTTTATATCGATAGCGAAGCCGCTTTGCGAAGGTTTCTGTCTTAATAACTTGCAAAAATATTTGCATTCGTAAAGTCAGTTTGATTCAATTGAGCGTGTCACGGCGCGTGACGTGTTGCTTACACTCAGTTACTTGGTACACTTGTAGCTAATAGTCGGCCTGTTGGTATCACAGACACGCGACTGATACTAGCAAGACACGAAAACAATAGGAATTAACGCAATAATCTTGTTTACTGCGACTATTAATATAACACTAGCTTTCTGCGGCGTAGTTTTACCCGCGTCTTTGCTTACTTTTTACTTTTTTTTCGGTAGTAGATCCACGCTGGTTTCAGCATGAATGGGCCGGATCGTCCGGGGAAGTACTACCCTCTCATAGAAGATCGACGTAAGAGTAGTAGTATCCGTACTACTGCGTTTCGTTCGGTGAGTGAGAGTGCCGGCGGCCCAATTTCCCCCCTTTTCTCTTCTCCCTCACTCCCTTCCCCTAACCCCATTCCCAGCTGCCATAGTGGAGGCCACCATACCAGCAGTTTAAGACGATAGCTTTTGGTATGGTGGCCACCACTTCTGGATTCCGTTGACAGCTTACCATCAGGCGGGGTGGAGTCACTTTGGTAGGCTAATATAAATAAATAAAAATATTACTACTCTACTCCCGTCGCCCGCAGCGTGATGTTACATAACCTTCCTCAAGAACTGGGCTATATTATATGCAAAAAGAATTTTTCAAATCCACTTGGTAGTTCCAGAGATTAGCGCGTTCAAGCAAACAAACACTCTTCTCTTCAAGAACTTGGAGTTTGGCACAAACTAAGAGAGGGCTATGCCAAGAAGTGGATAGATAGGTACAAGCTGTGGATGATGATGATACTTGATTCAATCACGTCGATACTTGGAAGGCTCTGTGCAGCAGCGATCGGCTTTCAGCTAAAAACATGAAATGGGTTTTGGTATAATCGAAGAGAGTCTCTCTTTTACCAAGATACAGTCATTGAACGAAAACTCAATAATATGGCCAAGTAATACTTTACGCGGATATTCTGTTAGAGAGCAGCGTTTTCCCGGTCGATACGACCCACTGCAAGGTGTGGTACGCTTCAAAAGAGTTACGACACAGGGCGATTTCTGTCTTAAATTAGAAAAATACTACTAGAAATACCTACACGACTGTTTGTATTCACTCTTCTAAAATGACAAATAGAAGAACACTAAAGATTGTTGTGGCTGAGTATTATTTATAATGATATATATTTAGCTTAGACTGAAAATACAGTTTGTTTACAGCAACGAGCGGAGGTGACTAGGTTACCTGGTATTTCCATGGTTTTAACCATATTATGGACTGGCTGTCTTTATTGTCATCAATAATAAAAATTGGTAAAAGACTTTTAACTTAAAAAAAATATGACCAATTTTATTTTTAAATATATCATACTTTTTAATATAGTCATACGTCTGCACGGCTCGGTGACCGCCTCCACACTGCCGTACTCTCTAATCTCGTATCTGCCGAACTACTACTACTCACGACAGCCGTGGCGTACCCGGAACACGTGTAGCTAGCCGGCTCGCCTGGTTGCTTGGCAACGTACCCCCTCCCTGCACGTCTACTGGGGGGAGGGAGACGTCAGTGGGGTGAAAGGGACGCACCGCATGTCGATAGATAAAATATCGATAGTTTTGTTATCGATGAATTTGTATTTTATCAAAGTAATTTAGTGTTTCTTAAAGTTATTCGATAGTTCAAGATGCATCATTTATCATCTACCTTAGGTATGGATCATCATGGAATGCATCATTTATTATTTTTAAACGATACAAAACAAAATCAGGATAGGATTTAAAATTTACACTTAAATGTAAAATTATTTTTATATTAACAAAATATACTTACTTGCATTATGCTTATACAATTAAGATTGCATTCCACTAAAATGCAAGTGCTAGTGATACATTATAATATACAAAATTTATTTAACAATGACTTCGTTAGAATAAAAGTTTATATAAAAGAATGATGCCGTTTGAGAAGAGGCCACTCCGTGCAGCGGGAAAATGATGATATAAAAGATATATACAATATCTTTTAATATTATTTAATATATATATAATATCATTATCCCGCTGCACGAAGAGGCCTCTTGTTATATAAGAGAAAAGATTAGATTTTTGAATATATGTTTGTTCCGACTCAGCTCAAGATCTACGTAAAAAATTTAAACAATTCTTTTACCCTTATATTATTACCAGCCTGTTTACTGTACCACTGCAGGGCAAAGGCCTCTTCTCATATAGAGAAGGTATAAACAGAAATTACAACGCTTACTCAAGGCGGATTGGCAATTTCAAATTTTTAAGTCCAGGTTTCCTCACGATGTTTTCCTTCACCGTCAGTCAGAAATGCCCAAGATAAACTAAGAACGTACATATGATTTGAAAATCACATTGGTACTTGCCGGGATTCGAACCCACTACCTCGTGTTTACGAAGCGCGTGCCTTATCCACTCGACCATTTCGACTTTACCTTTAGAAAACTTCAAATAGTAAAGATAACATAAGCTATATTTTATTATGCTTAACATATTCTTTCAGTCATTTTCAAAATATAAATATTTTAAGCGGCTTTGTAAATCTGAGTGATGCAATCCGTTCCTGTTGTTATGATGTTTTGATTATGATTGTTGTCGTAAGCGTATATTGTAAACCGAATAAAACTTTTGATACCGAAGCGAAGCGAGGGCGTACGTCTAGTATATCATAAATAAATCTATTTATATATTAGTTGTTCTAAAATATTTCTTAAAATAAAAATAAATTAAACAATAAATAAAAAATTGTGCATCGACGATTTTCCATCACTAGTTTAGTACGCATGCGCACTATTACATTTTTACGGTATAAAACGCAAGCAGCGGTAGTGAACGCGGCAGTCGTGTTCTGGCGACAATCCAACATACTTGTAGGTAAAAATTCAAACTCAGAACTGAGAAAAACAGGCTAGAAAAAGGCTATTTGCTAGATAGCGTTTAAAAAAGACATTAAAGACCTGTGTATTACAACATGGAATCTTTTTTTTGGAGGCTATTAAAACTGATTTTAGACTGGAAAGAGAAAGCACAAATTATAGTTTCAGGAACCAGTAGAATTGTGATACTTATAGGTAACAATACTTGTATTGATTAAGCAACGATCTGACAAAACAATACATGAGAATAAATCATTTAATTCCCTTTAGTACACAACATATCGGGTAACATTTGAGCTCAATGTTAATTAAACAAGTACCGATATAGGTCAAGTGCAAGGTTGACGTCACATACAAGATGCCTTTTGTGTTAAAAACATTTAAATGACTAGCATTCCGCTTCGGTTCCTAATATGTTTTAAAGACCCGTTGCAGTTCTAGGCTTTATTCTACTGTAATATATATATAGTATACATATGTGTATTCTGGAAAAATATATAAAATAGTGAAAACCATATTTAAATCGGTTGCTTGGTTTAGAAGTTAGTGGAGGAGCAGACTATGGTATGGTACAGCCCTATTTTAAACTCTATGTATGTGAGTGTACTAAGATTTAGTTGTACTTAGTAATATAAGTTCTTGATACTATTGTGTAGATGGAGTATTAAACAGGGTTTTGCCAGAGATGCACGTCTTTCTGTTTACTCCCTAACGACAACCTCATAAGACATGAAAAAACAACAACTTTGCTTAAGAGAAAGATTATGATTATTTGACAATCTCTGTGGTTCGGTGGTACTGTGTATGGAATGCCAGGCAGAGGTTGCGGGTTCGATTCCCGCTCACTGCAAATATTTGTGTGCATGAACATGGCTATTTGCATTGGTCTGAGTGTTTTTTATGTAAAATAGTACGTATATCCGCATTCTAGAACCCACAACACAAGCATATAATATGCTTACTTTGGGTCTAGATGGCGCTGTGTGTAGTTGTTGAAATATTATTATTCTGTTTTCAAAACTGGTTTAGCTCTAGTTTCGAATTTGGCCGAAGCAGATTATACAACACGTTATCAATATAAACTTAATATTAACTTTGTTTTAAAATACACGTTTCAGAGAAAACAATACTTGAACTAAACAGGTGATGTGTTGTGTGACAAGTCAAGGTTAAGTGTGAGTGGCGGCGTTGTGACGTCACACACAGCTGCGTCTGACGCTAATGTGATCCAGAACAGACCGATTGACATTGTGACATGTTTGACAACGTAAATTGTAATATGTTGTGTATTACGAGATAGGGAACTTGTGTGTTTACTAGAGATGGTACATGGAGTTGACTGATTAGCCGATCAGTTGGTCGACTAGTCGATCAATGCCAATCATTGCTTTCGATAATGCTATAGTTAAAATAACAAATGAATCATATCACAACAACCACACAACGCAATCTAGACCCAAAGTAAGCATATATTAAAAGCTTGTGATATGGGTTCTACGAGTAGAACTGAAACACCCAGACCAATGTGAATAGCCATGTTCATGCACACATATATTTGCACTGAGAAGGAATCGAACCCGCGATGGGTGGTTGTCAGTACACAGCACCACCGAACCACAGAGGTTGTTAGTTACAAAGTTATTGATGATATTTATAATCTAGTATGTCATATGAACATCACACCTATTTAAAACAACTCAATACTTCCAAAAATAGGTAGTACTGTAATAATATATTTGTAATTTTTGGATTAGTTGCGTCTAGAGTGGTAATCAATGTTCATGCCTGAAAACAATAATGAAAGTTGAAGAGGCAAAGGAGATATATTTGGACTAACAAATGGCGTTCTATAGTCTCTGCTTACCCCATTAATGGGAGACAGTCGTGAACTTATGTATGTATGTAACAAAATTGAATACTTTATACTGTTCATAGAAATTCTGTCTACTAAAGCCTTAAGCAATACAAGCATACAAAAATACGAAAGTAATTACGAGTGAATTTTGTTTCCTGTCTCTCCCACAATCAAAAAAAATCTAATGGCACCTCATATATTAAAATTCATCCATCCATTTTGGCTGTAGAGTGTACCAAAGAAATAGACATTCATACCCACATACATACATACGCTCAAAAAGCCATTGATTATACAGTACGTGTCCGGGATCCGCATCGGGCAGTCGATTCGCCTTTTTTCTTATGCACCCTACTCGTCTGCTTACCCCAAGGGATATATTAGCCAGCTATGGGTTGGATGTTTAAGTAAAAATATGAAAAGGAACAATGTGGAAATATAATTTAATGTTTTCAGAAGTATATTTCCGTAGCTACGAAATACGTAGCACGAGTCTTGTAGATGTGCTACGAAATCTTGTAGAACTAAATCTATATCTTATAAAGATACGTACGTAAGTACATACGTATATACTCAAATAATGTACATACGCATGACAAAAATACGAAAACCATTACAGTGGTCATATTTTATAGGGTGATGAAATATCACCTCATTTCATCAATACGACACCTATTTTATTTCACGTATGTTCCATTTTAAGTAAAGTTTTATATTTTTGGTTAGGAAGTTTCTGGGCGCCTTTCACCATCTCTTTTTTTTTTTTTTTTATTGCCTACAGTGGCAGACGAGCCAACAGCCCACCTGATGGTAAGTGGTAACTGTCGCTCATAGACTTCTGCAATGCCAGGGGCTCTGCGAAACCGCTGCCTACCGTGATAATAATGCTCTCTTTAAAGCTCGTTTGAAGAAGGACATGTCATAGCGCTCGGGAAATACCGCAGCTGGTAGTTCGTTCTCTTATAGTAGTATTATTATAATGTTACTTTGTGTTTTGTCTTTTTCTTTTGTACCATTATACCTAGGATAGAGACAAAGTAAGTATATAATAAGGTTGTTATAAAAGGTTGTGGTAGGACCCCTATTCTTCGTAATTTTCGTATAGTATTGGTAAATAGCACTATGAATAAGACACCTGAGATATAGCAAACCGTGCTGCTGATGTTTCTGATCTATGAGTAGCAGTTACAACATAATGTAACTAACTAATAAAACAAATAAAAATCACAAATATTGTCCAGAATAGGCATCGAATCCATAAACTTGAGGGACCACGTTAGACCGTAGCAGTATAAATTTTCTATTGTTATAAATATACTTCTGCTTATATTGTTTAAGAGATTATAATCGTGATGAAGCCCCTTATGTTCACGATTAACTAAAAGCGCATTAACTTTAACTATAGACACAGTTAATACCTCCTTTGTTGCCTTTAATCAGATTAACTTGAAAGCTACTTGATCTTGAGAACAAATAAGTATATTTTAGTAATAAGGTTTACTTGATCACAAGAAATAAACAAAAGGTTTGGGATATTTTAAGGTAATAGGTTGTTTTTTAGAGTTCAGTACCCAAAGGGTAAAATGGGACCCTATTACTAACCTCCAGTTTCTGAAAGGCTGATCAATAAAAAAATAACTAATCACCTGTTAAATCTCATGTGAAGTACCAATTGGGTTGCTAAAAGCATGAATATTCAGTTTAATTTGATCTAAATAGTAACTAACTAGATCAAATGAAACAAATTATCTAAGCTTTTAGTATGCTTTTAGGTATTTCACATGAGATTTAACAGTTGATTAATTAATTTTTCGTTGATCAGCCTTTCAGAAACTGGGGGTTAGACTCCGCAGTCCGTCTGTCACCAGGCTGTATCTCATGAACCATGCGTGATTGTTAGACAATTGAAATTGTCACAGATAATGTATTTTTGTTGACGCTTTATCAACAAATATTAAAAAAAACAAAACAAAATAAATATTTAAGGGGGCTCCACAAACGTAATTCTTTTGTTCGTTTTTAAATATAATTAAATTTAATAATATTTTTTTTTATTTTTTTTTTGATAAATTTAATAAAAATTCGTTAAAGGAAGCTCGGTCTTTTTTTATATTATCCTATCAAAGTGATATTATTGCCGCCATTGACAGACGAACAAACAGCCCACGTGATGGTAACTGTCGCTCTTGGATGACTCATTGTCTCTGGTATAGGACTCTGCGAAGCCGCTGCCTACTGTGTGGGAGTGGGGTAGGTGAAGGGATTGAGAGAGATGACGAAAATAAAAGGAGAAAATTGGGCATCCGGCGCTTTCACTCGCCGAACAAAACGCAATAGTACGGATACTAACACTCTTACGTCAATCTTTTAAGAGAGGGTAGTACTTCTCCGATCGATCCGGCCTAACGAGGATCTACTCGTCTAGGTTTTGAGTGACAAAATAATGTACTAAGCTGAATAAAAAAATAAAAATAAAAAAATAAACAAACTACATACGAGTTTGCAGGTCCACACATTAAAAGGACTTTATGTGGCCGGACTAGCCGTGCGACCTACTGGCTAAGATGTAAAATCACCCTGTTTCTTCCTCGGATGTCATAAGAGGCGACTAAAACAACATCAGGTAAAGGTAAGCTTTACCTGCGTATTAGATATCACTTTACTGCGGTCCGCAGCAAGATACAGGACCGCACTGCGGTATAATGTCAAAATAATCATACGAATTTTCTCTTCTATACTTTTTTTTACGTCTAAGCTGACAATCAAGCATGTGATCTGCCTGATGGTAAGCAGTTAAGGTAACTGCTTACGTATATTCTATACATCAATTGCATTTTGGTAGAATAAAAATAGGTACAAATTTTTATAAAGTTAACTACAACAGAATTCTATTGCTAATGGCGGCATACTTGTGCTAGCTGATAGCGGCTACTGTTCTCTCATAGAATGTAATTAAAAGAAGCTTATCATCACTAACTTTTTGTGTATCCAAGTCGGTTCAGTAAATAAATCAAAAACTTCGCCACTCACAGATGATAAATAGACAAAGGGTTTAAAATAAATGTTACAAAAAGGAAATTTCACTTACACTTATTATTTAATATTAATGTAAGAAAAGAGGGTTGAGCATTGCTATACTCTCAAAGGGTTTCCATGATAAGGAAAATGAAATGGATCACTTAGTTTCACGAATAAGTATGAAATTGAAAAATGACGGTGAAAGTGGTTGCTACTACTTTTACGTCATGATTCCACTGCTCACTAAGTATACACTTATCTAACGTAACCAGTGAAATCAAATCAATCAGTCTTGGGCAAGCATACCAGCGTGCTGACAAGGCTCATTTCTTCTCTGTACAAGAAGCGGCTTTTATCTGTGATGATGATATTAAATTGTTATTTTGTTAACATGTTGTTGTTATTAGGTTCCACACTATTGCAAGGAAACCTGTAATGTTAGTGATGTGGAAGCAATAAATGAATATGTATTTCAGGTCGATTAGCATTCGTAATAAATCAACAAAGGAGGCTCATAGCTCGTTGCACTCACTGATCGGTAATCGATCTGCGTTAAGCAACTAAGAGTGCGGCTGGCCCATGGATGGGTGACCGCATAGTGGAATTTGATCTGAGCGTCTCCGTGCTTCGGAGGGTACGTTAAAAGTCGGTCCCGGTTGTTACCAAGTTGTTAACAGTCGTTAGGTCAAGTCGGATGCCTCTATAATAAATTACGGGCGACCTGAACAAATCCCGACACTAGGTTGACCACTAACCACTCGATAAGAAGAAGAAGAATCAACAAATATTTGTTTGAGATCAAAGAAATGTGGTACTTCTACTGAGTTGTTATAGAAATCTCATCCCCGTCTCAGTACACAGAGTCCTAATATCAATTGATCTTAAAATATTTTATTAATTTTGTTATCTCAGCGACCCAAAACGATTAAAACAAAAATTACTTTATCATAATTTATTGCCGCCACAAGTAAACAGAAACAGAAACACTCAAAAGAAAACGATTAAATATAAAAACAGAAAACTGAATATAATCCCAATAAAATGTTCGCTGGTGTAGAATCGCGATGCGAGCGGTATTGGATAATAACCGCGGGTAAGGCGCAGTGTACACCGGCGGAATATTAACACCGTAATGACACCGCACGTGATCGCTAACCCAGCCCAACCCGCGCAGCAGTATAGGCCCTTGTTTTTAGCAAAATTATTTTTAAAACAAATCCCGTATAAAGATATTGAAGGCAATATTGCCTCATCAACTAAGGGACATTTCAATTAGGATACGCCAAATATTTGTTCTGAATTTAGAATTAAAAAGGGTTCGGTATTTCATTAAAGTGACAAGCAACCCATAGCATATATTAGCTTTTAAAATTACGAGCCCTAACAGCTATAGTATGTTCGTCTTTAATAAGATTCCGTAAGTGTCTGATCAGTCTAAACTTGCGAATTTGGTATAACCGTAGCAATGAAAGTTATTTTTTTTTTTATTGCCTACAGTGGCAGACGAGCCAACAGCCCACCTGATGGTAAGTGGTAACTGTCGCTCATAGACTTCTGCAATGCCAGGGGCTCTGCGAAGCCGCTGCCTACCGTGATATTAATGCTCTCTTTAAACCTCGTTTGAAGAAGGACATGTCATAGCGCTCGAGAAACACCGCAGCTAGTAGTTCGTTCCAGAGCCTGCACGTACGTGGGAGAAATGAACGCTAAAAACGAACCGTACTAGACGAGATCGTGTCCAGGTAGTCCAGTTATGAAAGAAAGCTTTCTCCCTGCAGTAGAAATATATAGTTACTAGCTCTACGCGGCGTGGTTTCACCCGCGCTAAGTTACATCTTTAGTTACTGCTCTGCTCCCATCGCCAGTAGCATGATGTTCCATAGCCTATAACCTTTCTCAAGAACTGGGCTTATAAACGCAAAAAGAATTATTCAAATCCAACTGGTAGTTCTAGAGATTAGCGCGTTCAAACAAACAAACTCTTCCGCTTTATATATTAGTATAGATTTCAAAAATATATGCGTACGTTACATTAAGTAGATGCAATTTGTTTTTTAGACCGTTATTCTTGATTAGCTCCAAATTTAATACAAGAGCTACTTTCGCTTGTAAATACTAGTTTTTATTACATTATTACAAATCTATTGAGATCTATACAGGTCTAAGTTAAATGAAAATATCTAAATCCTAACCATTATTAACCACTTAATAGGCTTTTCTATTAGTATTAAACCATGTTGCTAAGACTAAACTGTTAATAAATTTACGTCTTCACACAACACACGGTCTCCCACCCTAATCGCCAAAATAAAACAAAACAAAATATATCGTCTACAGAAACGTATTCATAAAACAATAAATCTTTAAGGAACTTCATAATCTGCTTTGTATACAAACAAAGACAATTAATTACCTTTACAAAATTAAAATAGCGAGACCCCGCTCGTGCCCAAGCGGGCCACAAGGAAGCTGAGACTTCCTTGTTGGGTACACGTAACAGGGCACGTGTGTTCCACGCCTTACCTTAACCCAATATCAACGTAAAGGAAGCAACTTAAAACCACGGGGAGTTTCAAACTGGTTTAACAGAAATATACCTTAATACCTAAGTACTAATGTTCATTATAGATTATTCAAGTTTAGGTAAGAGGTAATAAATTTAATCTATTGTCTAATGCTCGCGGAAAGATCCATGTTATGTTTAAAATTACTAAATGGCCTCCGGTGAGAATGTATATCGCATATTTTCATTATTAAAAACGTGTATCTTGTGCTATTTTTTGTAAACATTGTTAAAAAATATTTCTTTTTTTTTATTAAAATGATATTATACAGAATCGTCAGTATCCAACTAGCTGCGTTCTAAGCGTATGTATAGAGACGTAGGTAGCAGTTTTACGTGCTATCAGGTTTCTAGGTGGTTTTACTGTTGGGCCTCATTGAAGACAAAGGTAATCATATTGTTTTATTGCTGACAGTCGTAGAAGAGACAACAGCCCATCTGATGGTGGACTTCTGCAATGCCAGGGACTGCTAAGCTGTTGCCTACCATAAAGGAGGTGGCACTGGAGGCGGCGAGGAAAAAGGGCAGGAAGGAAATTAGGACTCCAGCGCTCTTAAAAATTGAATGACTGACCTTTTGTTTGTCGAGTTGCTGCAGGATGTCGTCGACATCGCCGACGGCGACCGCCTGCGTGCGCAGCATGTCCACCTCCACGGACACCCAGTCGCGGATCTGTACAACAAGCACAATACATTATAGTAAAAACTGGTGCGTTATCTTCAACGTTGACTATATCATTACCATCAGAGTTAAGAGTCATCAATCTTAACAGAGATATCCAAGTGAGAGAGGTGTTAAGTGCTTTTTGAATTCCCATAAGTCCTACACGACTAGGGAGAAATCAATAAGACAAACTTCACCAAAATCAAAAGATTAAGTCGCTTTTAAAAAGTTTTACAGTACGATCTCTAATCTGTTAGGTGCACAAAAGCACATATTTACATCTAGACATCTGTTTCGCGACTTAGGTTTTTTTTAAGACGTAAATTGTGAACAATGACACAATCCTTAACGCTGTATACTTTACAAACATATAACTAACAGACACAAAGAACACCTGTTTTCTATTTCATTGTTGCCAATTATTAAGTATCTCATACTTTAACATTATCAAATGGAAAATAAAGATTTGTAAATCAAATCATCATAAAATCACCACCATTGGGTCAATAAATAATTAAACTTGAGAGTTAAGATTATCCGAAATAAAATAAAGACGGGTTTCACAATATTTGTACTAACAGATCTGTAATAATTTTGTAATCCCGCTCTTGTGTCCACTACTCCCTTATAATCGTTCACAATGTTCACATTTAATATTAAAATTGCGCCAACAGCTGGTCAAGTCCATAATATGTTGAGTTCACTTTCACACACTAAGCAAAATGTTAAGAAAAATTTTGTAACTTTATATATATATATATATATATATATATATATATATTAGCCTACCAAAGTGACTCCGCCTGATGGTAAGCAGTCAGTGGAATCCAGAAGTGGTGGCCACCATACCAAAAGCTATCGTCTTAAACTGCTGGTATGGTGGCCTCCACTATGGCGGCTGGGAATGGGGTTAGAGGAAGGGAATGAGGGAGGTGAGGAAAGAGGCAAGGGGGGAAATTGGGCCTCCGGCACTCTCACTCACCGAGCGAAACGCAGTATTAAGGATACTACTACTCTTAAGTCGATCTTCTATGAGAGGGTAGTACTTCCCCGGACGATCCGGCCCATTCATCTACTACCGTCAAAACTATAACAAAAGTGCAGCTTTGACTATGCATAACACCAGAAACTACACAATATAAAAGCAAAACTTATATTTCATTTAGATAGCTTTTTTTTCACTCTTCCTCACCAGGGTCTAACTAATTTGCTGTAATAGCAACAGAACTAAGATGGTGACCTCCATCCCTACATTTATCTGGTCGAGTCATTTTGATAGGCTACTTACTATAACTTTTTAATATAATTGAGTGAAGAAGCTATAATACCTACATTCTTTCTATTACATAACAATATTAAAATACACTGGTAGAGATAAAAAAATTTTATGTGTATTTCGTGAAGGTGAAATATGAGATACAGTATAACATAATATAACACAACATTACACCTTTTCCCCGAAGGCAATTAACCACCGATACAGTATTAGGTGACGCATTGTCTCAAATTCTATACGTATATGTATACCGAACGAGTATTGTTTACATGAAATTTGCTTTTAACCGTACACGTGTTAGCAATCGATTACACGTTATTGATAAGAGTTAAATCTATATTAATAAGCGAAAGAGTTTGTTTGTTTGAACGCGCTAATCTCTAGAATATCCAGAAGTATTTCAATAATTATTTTTGCGTTTGATAGCTCAGTTCTTGAAGAATAAGCTATACAGAGTGTATACGACGGTTTGACATTAAATGAAAAGGCAGGTGTTACTAGCCCATATAATGATTTCTAATTAATCACAAAAGTAATTTGACGAAAAACAAAAATTTGAAATTTTCTAACAAAATAAATAATATTTTAATAGTAACGAAGTAATACACCATTTTATTATGACAAGTTCACTGAACTGTAATGAACGGCAACGTTTATCCTTCGACGTGGACTATGACTTAAGTCAGTGACCGTTTGACGTACTTACATAGTGTTAATTTAGAATTAAAGAAATTAAAAAATTTGTCCTGTGTCTAAACTATTGAAGATATTTAGTAGATTTTTTTTGTCTCGCTTTATAATGTCACATACTATACGTAATTGCATTTAATGTCATACCGTCGTATACACTCTGTATAATATCACGCTGAGAGCGACAGGAAGAAACAGTAACAAAAGATGTAAGTTAACGCGGGTGAAACCGCGCTGCGGGAAACTAGTAAATAATTTATGTTCTTTATTCCACAAGACAGTCATCAACCTGAGATCTCGTTTAGTGTTTTGTGTAAAACTTTTGTTTTTCTTCCCAGGCTAATAATAAATAAAAACCTCTTAACACTTCTCCGTTGTGGGTTGATGAACTCTAATGTTAATATTTTTGGAAAACTGCTTTCAACTTTCTTCTTCCATTATCCCTCAGTCATAAAATACCTGTACTCATGAAAACCCTTTCTATTCACTTAACCAAAAAAGATATTAATTATTAAATAGTTTTTCCTGTTTGTTACTTCGTCTAAACCACGTAATAGATTTGGTTTGTCTATTTAGCATTTCTTCTAAAAAGTTTATACGTACTCCGCCGTACTCGTACTTACTTATAATATTATGACGTGTTTATTAACGTCGTACTCAAAAAAAATCGAACTAGATTTTACTAAACACCCCGACTAAGGAAGTCCAGCACCCATTCACTGTTTAGAAAATTTTAATTCTGTTATTGAATCAGATCTCGAAACATCCTTGAGGAAACGAATTCTAACAGCAATTAGAGTTTGTCTCATGAGTTTGCAATATAGGTATTTGGGCAGTAGTCTAGTTAGAAAGGGACGACTTTTGAAATAGTCAAGTTAGGATGAAGACAAATAAGGAAGTGGACAACTTTAGAAGTGGACAAGGTCGCCCGGAAGGTTTTTTGTTTTAAAGGCAAGCAACGTGTGGTCTTGACGTTGCAACTGTGTTTAGTTAAAAGCAACAGCTTAATAACTGAGTTGCGTCATCAGTAAACTAAATGTTTTGAGGTTGACTAGTGTAATGACTCGACTTGTACGTTGTTCCAATACAATAGTAATAAAAAAGAACTGAGGACAACTAATTTTAGACATAATACTAAAAGATACAAGCAAAATCTATTATTATAAAACAAAAGTACACCTGCCTGAAAAAAGAGAAAAGAAAGAAACCTATTTTTTTCTCTGTTGACCCTACATTGAAATTTTATGTCACTCCTACAATCAATACGAATCTAATGACACCTCATACGTTTAAATCTATCGAGCCACTTAGGCTGTAGAGCGTGCCAAAGAAGAACTTACATACATACATATATACATACATAGGTACATACATACATACATACGCTCAAAAACATCAGCAGTCGGTCTCGGCAGATCAGATGCGGCAGTCAGGCAAAAATAGGCGTGTTCTTTTTATTAAAACAAGCAACACTCATTATTTTATCCCTTATCGTGATTGACAAATTCCAGTTAGAACTAGATATTCGACTGACCTGTTGGTCTAGTGGTTAGTGACCCTGACTGCTAAGCCGGAGGTCGTGGGTTCGATTCCCACCCAGGACAAACCTTTGTGTGATGAGCATGATTGTTTGTTCTGTGTCTGGGTGTAATTTATCTATAATAAGTAGGTATTTACAAAAAAAAATGTATATATATGTAGTATATCAGTTGTTTAGTACCCATAACACAAGCAAATATAATTGCTTAATTTGGGGCTAGATGGCGCTGTGTGAATGTGGTAGAATATTATTATATTATTATTTAGCAAGTTGTATCTAGGACAAAAGCGCCCATTCCGTTTATTCCCGGTGTTCCCAATCGTACCCGGTCGTCTCCCGGCCCGGGCCACTTTGTGTTCAAAGCATTCAGCTCAGTGCGCGTTAACGACGACAGTAATTCAATCATGTTTATCTAAAGTCTAATCTAGGTCACAAGTTAAGCTAAATTCATGCCTTAAATGGATCATTACTTATATAACGTTATCTAAACTAATATTATAAAGTGAAAAGATTTGATTTTTTGTATGTTTCGTTGTTTCGATTTAACTCAAGATCTACGTAACCGATTTTAAAAATTCTGTCTTCTTTAGAAAGCTACAAATAGGACAGGTAACATAGGCTATATTTTGTTATGTTTACCATTTTTTAGATCAGTCATTTTCAAAAATTCGATATTTTGAGCGCCTTTGTAAATCTGAATGATGCAATACGTCACTATTGTTATTATATTTTTCGTAGGCGTTTGTTAGACAAAATGAAACTTTTGATACCGAAGCGCAACGCGGGAGGAAGTCTAGTATTATTTATATTAGCCTAACAAAATGACTCCACTCTGTATGATTGTCAGCACTCAGTAGACTATAGGAATGTTTGCCAGTTTTTCTCATGGCCTCGTCAGCGAACTGGCTGTAGGTGAATTGCCTGACATTTTGTAATTTTTAATGTTCATAAGTGTTAATTTAATTAACCTATATGAATAAATGATTTTGACTTTGACTTTGTTTTTATTTTATTAATCTTTTAATTTAATTTCTTACTAAATATTAATATTATCACGATTTTAAAATCTCGTTCCAAAGCGTGTAAATGGGTCTGACCTTTAACATAAAGTAAAAATCCATAACTTTTCATCTCTGTCATTTCCGTTATCAGAAGTTATACCTGACTTTTTTCCGCAGTAATAGAATGTTTAAATGTGCGTATAAAGTATGCGGTGTATACGACCGACTAAGTTATTCATACATACAATTATTTTTATCACTTACACACATTATCAGATTACGCAATTTCCTTCACTCCCTTTCTAATAGATCCTCAAAATATTATTCTGTTTTTTGTATGATAAACCATAGAGAACAAATAAATGCATTTCATTTCATTCGTGAGATAATGCCTATAAACCTGTGTTATGATGTAGACATGTATCCGTTTTTCGAGGTCGTTAGAAGTTTTGGACACAAGAAAGAATTAGATTTCAAGAAAGTTTATAAAAACAATATTAAATAATATTTTATGTATGAAAAATAAACTTTGAATTGCGAGGTTAACATTGTTACTATTTTTTTTTTTAATATTAGCCTGCAAGAGTGTCTCCACCTCGCCTGATGGTAAACAGTCAGTGGAATCCAGAAGTGGTGGCCACCATACCAAAAGCCATCGTCTTAAACTGCTGGCGTGGTGGCCTCCATTATGGCGGCTGGGAATGGGGTTAGGGGAAGGGAATGAGGGAGGTGAGGAAAGAGAAAAGGGGGGAAATTGGGTCTTCGACGCTCTCACTAATAAAATGGTATTATATGATAAAATAATTTAAAGTAGTAATTAAAAATTTTAAAAATAATATTTCAATATTTGTATCGGTTGATATTTACAAGCTTTATGTTATATTTTGCAAAAACCCTTTAACCGTTACAAATACATTTTGAACAAATGCACAAATCTTGAAACAGCAACTTACGATAAATGTATTCTTTCCATTTGCAGAACATAGCAAAAATATCTTATATCTTAAAAATACATATTTAAACTATAGTTTAAAAAAAACCCAGTCAAGTTTAAACATCGACAATATCTTTACAATCGCCGCGACTATTAACTTCGACTCGTGTCTTCAATTTTACACCTCAAAGTTTTTTTTTTCTCGGATTTCTAATAAGTTGCCAGCATGGATATTACTGGCAATAAAATGTGATGTTTTGAAAGAACCCCTCCCTCTCTCCCCCATAGCTACAGCGAGTAGGTGGCACCGGTACAGGGTGTTCGCAAATTGCGTGGAAGAGATAAACTCGCCGTTACCGCAAATGATAGGTACCACCTCATGTGACACTTTTATAGTACCCGACCTTTTGCTTACCTCTTTTATACTTTTAGCTTTTTTAAACAAGTCTGGTACAAATTTCAAACTTTTATCTTATGTATGAAGTAATTCTATACTATTTCACCTTTAAACCGTGTCAGGTGTTTGAAATATGAAGTTTATTTATCTATTATTATTACTTATGTAAATTACGTCTTTCAAGAAAATTAAAATTAGCACTCAGTCAAAAAATATAATAATATAAAATAAAAATGAATAATTAAATTATTACACAATCCGCGTCGTTGTCGTATCGTACATGTAAGGGCGGCGGTTTCACGCCGATGTGGGACACAATGCAATCACGACGCTTCATTGAGGAAAAAATTTACGGATTACATTACCGATTTCAGCGGGGATTCAATTCGGTATTTGATGGTCGGACCGCAATGAATTCCCATCACGACGCTCGCTCGCAACGGAATGTCGGATCAATAAAATAATTTTGACCGCTATTCTGATTTTATTTCGTGCTCAAATCAAACCCCAAGACATTTAATTCGTTATTTATGATTCAATTTTTAATAAAATGCGGCTGTGAATGGAAAAGGAAAAGAACAATAATATTTTATTTCATTGGACACTCCATAGCTATCTTTTCAGTCACTTTGATTATAAAGATCTATATCTCACTCATAAAGCAATTCAATCGCTTGCTTTTCAGTACACTACTAGTATTTAATAAAGGTGTTGGTGATATAATGTAAAGGAATAAAATAATGTATGGTGTGTAGTTCAATTTGGTCGGTCGCACATTGCCGCGAGTAGCGCGCAGTCCCGCGGGACAGAGTGACTGGTGTCGGGAGATTATATTGAGTCGTGGCTATTGTCGCTTCTTGTTGACTATTACCGACCGCTCGCCGCTCTGAATGAATAGACATATAGAAGTAGTCTACATTGAATAAAATACTTGATTTTAAAAGGACTTTGAACAATGAATATTCTGAGAAGATTTTATATTAAAACTGGCGTAGGCCAATCATGGCGTTACCTTTATTTTACACAATATGACAAGATCATCATAGAGATTATGAACAAAGTCAGTAATTAATTGATTCGCTGACAAAGCAAGAATCACGACAAGAACCACTAACAAACTCAGACTCTTCTCGACTTTTTGCCAGATTCACTTTGGTTTGAGTTACAATTTGTCAACAACAATTAGACAATTTGTGGTAAAATAGAAAGAAATGCAAACAAATCTTTACTTTTAAACTTTCGCGTTGCATGATATAAAAAAAAACGTCAAGCGAAATAAGGTATGTAAATACCTAATGCATGATCGCGTTAATTCCCGTATGATTATAAATTTATGCAAACAAATCATCATAAAAACAATATCCCAATTCAAAATTTCATTGTAGATTTAACACAGTATGTACGATAATATATCAGCGTATCTTTGTTTTGTATTAAAAGTAGACGCGGCACGTGATCATATTTCGCTAAAAACAATTACACACAATGGAAGTAGCAGCCTCACATTTTTATATGAAAAGCTGTTTAAAGCTAATAACAAAAATGACAGTTTTTAATTGCGGCTATAAATTTTACACAAAGTTATTTATTTAAAGCGGCCGTGCTGTTACATTACTGACTTACGGTGCAGGAAAATATCGTGAGGAAACCTGGATTTATAGCAAAAAGTCTGTGATTGCCAATCCGCCTTGAGCAAGCGTGGTAATCAATACTAATGCCTCTTGTATGAGAAGAGCCTTTTAGTCTATAGTGAGACAGTAAGAGACTGATATTATTATTATGCTATTTAACTGTTACCGACCGTTACTGTTTACTCACAAGGGTCGCGATCACTCACTACTTACACTGCCTGCTCTCTCAGTAATAACAATCGTGCACATACCTGTCTGGGCGTACTAGTGTCCGCTATTTGTATACTTATAAAATAATTTTAGAAAAAAATGAAAACCGACTTCAAACAATACCTGCATGTTCAATCCTTAACTAAAAAGTAGAAAATAATATTTTAATTACTTCATAGCAAAGAACATTAAAGGGGAATCAACGCAATCCTTGATACCTATAATACTTTACTATTTATAGTTTTAATCAGTTATTTTGGAGTCGGTGCCAGCCAAGAAGGATCTTTAATTCTGGCTTTGCAACAAACTTTTGAAATGCAAGGTGCGGTAATGGCACGCGTGGAGGATATGCCTGAGTGCACTACACGAACGCGGTCATACGCGTGAAGGCAGACATCATTGATAGTTGTGTTCAGATATACATAAAAAATTTGACGCGCACTTATCAGATTCCGTTCGATTTCTTGTATTAAATCTATATTTTTTATTCATATTATTAATAGATTAATCAAGTAGGTTATTTTTGCTAGTAGGTAGATTATTTTTATGAAGGTCATTATGATCCTTCTTGGCTGGCACCGACTCCAAAATAACTGATTAAAACTATAAATAGTAAAGTATTATAGGTATCAAGGATTGCGTTGATTCCCCTTTAATGTTCTTTGCTATGAAGTAATTAAAATATTATTTTCTACTTTTTAGTTAAGGATTGAACATGCAGGTATTGTTTGAAGTCGGTTTTCATTTTTTTCTAAAATTATTTTATTTTTAAACTTTTAGTGGGAATTAATTGTGTATAAATATATTCAATATGGATAGACCTACTAAACGTTCTGCGCAAATGAGACAGCGCCGCGCCGTTTGAAAGAAAGTAGAGACGAGAGGTAAGATTGTAAATAGAGATATAAGGTCCTTGTCAACACTTTCTCGATCGCTTGGCTTAACGACTACCAAATTATAGTGATAACCATAGTCTAACTGCTTCTAAAGAATGAAGACGCTGAAAATGAAACGACAAAAATGGTCACTCATCCAGGGCCACTTCGTTTCTAACAAAAAATGAATTTTGAAAATCACTTCGCACTTGTAGCATGGATATGTCAATGTCAGAAAATTCGTCGCAAAAGACATCGACGTGTTGCTTTACACGTCTTCAATTCTTGCATACGTTTTGTTACAAAATATAAAATTAAAGCCAAACCACTAAACCATTCTTTATAAAAAAACATGGGACCCCATTTCGGAGTATACTCTTTCAAATAAAAGAAGAATTTTCCAAATTGGTTTATAAATGACCGAGTTTTGTTGTAACAAACATACAACCACTGAACCATTTCTTATAATAAAAAAATGGGACCAATTTCAAAGTATACCCTCTCAAATAAAAAAAAAATTTTTCAAATCGGTTCATAAATGACCGAGATATGAGGTAACAAACATACAAAAAAAAAAAAAAAAAAAAAAAAAAAAACATACGACCCGAATTGATAACCTCCTCCTTTTTGAAGTCGGTTAATAAAAGTCACAGAAAATTAGGGTATGTTTCCTACCACGTGTGTTAAGTACTGATTTTCATGATCTAGAAATTCCATAGCTATTCAGTTCAGTTACAACATATTTTTATTTAATGAACTTATATTCCTTACTCCCGTTTTACACCTAATACTTGTTATCTGTACTTTTACAACACATCTAGACTTAGGCGCACTAGCACAAGAACAAATATAAAACATTAGGTTACCTGCAGCACGGTGGTGTCGAAGTGCGCGAGCAGCGCCGCCGGCGACTGCTGCGACGAGCGCCGCCGTGTTGACAGACGAGCACTCCAGTCTGGAACAAACAGAACATTAACGTAAATAAACATCATTACTAAAAATATTGTCACTAAACATGAATGGTAAGAAAATAGATTAAAAATCCCAAATGTGTTCTACGTATATAAAAGATCCCAAATGTGTTCTACGTATATAAAAACGTTACACACTATTTACACTGATAATGTCTATTTTGTTATTTTTATTCTATGAATTAACAATAAACACATCCCAAAGACCCTCAAAAATCTGCATCTTTACCGGTCCTAAGTCATCCACCCATAATATTTATATAATGTAAACTGAATTCAGTTTACATTATATACATAAAACAAAGATCAGTCGGTAGTCAAACAGTATTACAATCCGCCGTTAGCTAAATGAATCGTTAAAGAGATCCAATAAAGCCTTTACTGAGGCGAGCTCCGTTTAAATACAAATACAAAAATCCCGAGCGGCTCCACAAACAAACAAGTAAACAGAGTGCAGTAAACTTCCGCAGTGCACCCGCCGGCGACAGGAAACGAACCCTCGATTGAATGGTGCCCGCCCCGGCGACTGCACTAGTGGAGCCTTTCCGAACAAACGTATGTTACATATGGTCGGAATAGAAAAAAACTGTGGAGCCACGGTCTACTTTTGCCTATAGATTCTATTACAGAGGTTTATGTGAGTTGTTTGACCGGTAGTGTACAGTTAGCCTCGATTTTGAAGATAAAATGTATCAAATATATTTTTCATAACTCTTTTTTTCTAGCAGTTGTGAAAAGGAGTTAAAAGGTTGTTAACATGGTCGGCAACGCGCTAGTGTTACTACTGGTGTTGCAGGCGCCCATAGGCTACGGAAACTGCTTACCATCAGGCGGGACGTATGCTTGTCAACAAGCATACGTCCCGCGTAATGTAAAATATTGTAGAAATGAAGCAACTACTTAGCAATGTACTGTTAATAAATTTAGTTGTATTTTTAAGGTGTAAGCTTTAAATATTTTACTTTGTTAAATGTGAATTCGGATAATGTGGTAGGTTCAAATCCATCCAGTTTAGCTTATCCAAAGTTATAACTTTATGTAAGTTAAATTACTTTAATAAAGTGGGACAATAAATATAGGTATATAATTGACAACTGTATACATAATTGTGAACATAATTATGCAAAAATAGTTAATAAATAAGTACTCATTCGTTTTCAGATTTTTATTATGTTATATTATATTAGATATAAGTTAGTAATAGCTATCGCATTAGGTTTAAAAGATTTATAATGATAGTGTATAAATTTCTTAATAAATAAATAAATAATAATAAAAATCCTTGCTTTGAAAATCCTAGTAACTTCTTTCTTAGCTATATTGTTGTCTATATTTCAAAATTTAGCACTACAGAAACAAAAACAGAAGTGTTTTTCTGTATCAGCTTGATAGTTTTACTATTATTTTGACTAATAAAGTAAAAGCTTAAATCTACAGAATACTGAGCCAATACCAAACCTCGAACATCGACGAAATGTACATTATTTAAACTAAAAGTAAACTGTTAACAATGGTACACCGCAACTCGCAGACTCAAGTGTTTGTCAGCTAAACATCTGCAACCAGCCGCCGCCGGAACAGATTGTATCCCACAATTAATAATAATAATAATATAATAATAATAATATTCTATCACATTCACACAGCGCCATCTAGCCCCAAATTAAGCAATTATATTTGCTTGTGTTATTGGTACTAAACAACTGATATACTACTTAAATATATATTTTTTTTTGTAAATACATACATATTATAGATAAATTACACCCAGACACAGAACAAACAATCATGCTCATCACACAAAGGTTTGTCCTGGGTGGGAATCGAACCCACGACCTCCGGCTTAGCAGTCAGGGTCACTAACCACTAGACCAACAGGCCAGTCTATTAATGACATTAATCATGTTATTTATTATTTCGTAACAAGATGTTACATCGACTAATTATTTAAGAATATCTTTATTGAATATTATTTTTTGAGAACTTTCAGAAGTTGCTGTCCTTTTTAGATGTTCTCCATACTGTAGAGCATGACTTGTTTTGCTAGAAACTTTTAGACATATATAAAGAGGAAGAGTTTGTTTTATTTGTTTGTGGTTTATTTATTATTATCTCTACGAACTACCAGTGGAATTTAAAACATTTGCGTATGATAGCCTAGTTCTCGAGGAAGGTTACAGGCACATCAGGTGACATCACGCTGGCGAAGAGAGCAGAGCAGTAAGCATAGACGCAGGTGAAACCGCGCCGCGGCAAGCTAGTATATAATAAACTGAAAATATAAATTTTAATAATTCAAGAAAATAAATACTGTTACCCAGAATATCATAAATTCTATTTTCACCTCCAAATTTATTTTCCAAAATCTGAATACGAGTTATCTACGTTATATCATTTAATTTTTTTTGTAAATTTTACTATGCCACAGAAAATATTGCAGTATTCGGGTTTCTATTTAAAATAAATAACAGTTAGTCGATTATAATAATAATAATAATATTCTACCACATTCACACAGCGCCATCTAGCCCCAAATTAAGCAATTATATTTGCTTGTGTTATGGGTACTAAACAACTGATATACTACTTATATACATTTTTTTTTTTTTTGTAAATACATACATATTATAGATAAATTACACCCAGACACAGAACAAACAATCATGCTCATCACACAAAGTTTTGTCCTGGGTGGGAATTAAACCCACGACCTCCGGCTTAGCAGTCAGGGTCACTAACCACTAGACCAACAGGCCAGTCATTATTATAGATTATAGTTTCCAATTTACATCATCAAACCCATTGTGGGTCACATCACTCACGTTACTTCCTATTACATGTCATGAAATAATTTTCTATATGTATGGGAAAGTAGAGCACTCTTTGAACTTTGTTTATTAGCTCGCCCATTTCTTTAACTTATTAGTCTGCTTTTTGAACCGTATAACTAAATTTACATTCAAAGCTACCGTGAATAGTTCGTACATCTCATCTCATCTTGTGTTGCTTTAGTGCAAGCCTATTGTACGTGGTTGTAGAAAAAACTTAATTAAAACCTGTTGAAACCCACCTTTGTGAATTTGCTAAATTGAATATAGCTTACAGTAATTTGTGAAAAGTGAGCTAGTTGCAAATGAACTTGTACAGCGTCATCTTAATTTAAATTGTATAAAACAAATGTAAACAGTATTTGTTTGTAAGTTTTAAAACATGTTACATAAACATTAAGGCTTTATAACCTTCAACAAGTTACAAAGTCGGTGGGCGGCGGCGAGAGTTAGGTATATCTATATAGATGCGTTTGTTCTGTAGTTTGTACGTCCAACTGTCCGTGTAACACAGAGCTTAAATAACTTGTTAAGACTTTTTCTCCTCTTCATTAAATATTTAAAGTCGAGTTGTCAGACAACGTAAATATTAATTAGCTAAACTTTCCGTCGGGGACGCGCCCGGTACTCGCTTTGGAAATATTTTCTAAACTTTGTCAAAGTAATCGCTTTTCTACTTTTATTTGTCAGTGAGTGGCTCAAGATCGCCCCTTGACTCCCCTCGGTGCCTCTCGTCGCCAGCCTGACGCCCAACTTGTTAAAAAAAACACCAAGTAATTCCAAGTTAGTTGGCAATTTAAGATACCTTCACAAAAACGATTGATTGGACTTTAATGAGTTCGCGCGACAGGTTAATGAAATTTAATTCTTGTTCGAATACTAGTACCGGCGATGTATATTTATTTACTACTTTATCAACGGGGCTCGTAGCCAATTGGCTACGACGTAGATCGATCGTAGCTCGATAGCTACAGTGTTGGAGGGCGAGAGTAAACTTACAAATACGAAGTTTATTCATTACAAAATTGGGCTGATATTTTACTGAAGATGAGCGTCGCTGACCAGCAACGTACCGCTTCACCCAGCTCACGCCCGGCTGTTAAACTTAACGTTGGCATGATACGGAATTACTGCAAAAGTTAGACAAAACCATCAACAGCTGAACCAGACTTACTTGTATATTGTAATGTTTATGTATAACTAAAACTGTGTACACGCCAATATCTAATGTTGTTTTTTATTTAGCCTGCACTCTTTTAGTCTTTAGCCATTTAATGGGACTAAAGATAATTATGTTGGGTATAATCATCACTCCTTTAGATAAAAAAAAAAAACATTTTTTTTTTCAATAAATTAGTTATAATGTAGTTCATATACAAATACAATTCTTTAAGACTGTGTGAAGTGATACGTAAATAATGAGTTGATCGATTTATCAGCAGTAACCAGTCACTTAGCAACGCGAGTCTCCAAGGAAACCTACTCAGTGTACAAGTTACGATCGTTAGCTAACTGTGACGTGATGTGTGCATACCTGAGAAGCCTTTGACGAACTGATTATAGTTCACTCACTCAACTTAAACGGATAAAGTTCTTAAGTTACACGATATGTATAAGAATAGAACGTGGAATATAAACAATTGTTCAGCACTTCATACTTTTGTCGCTCAATTAAAGCCTGGAACACTTTACCAGCGAATGTTCCCATCTAACTTTGATCCTGGGTCATTAAAGCGGGGCGTGAAAAACCATCTCACTAAACCGCCATAGTGGAGGCCACCATACCAGTAGTCTGGCTTTTAAAATGTAGTCCACCACTTCTGGATTCCACTGACTGCTTACCATCAGGCAGAGTGGAGTCACTTTGGTAGGCTAATTGTTTTCATAGCACAGGTAATTATATGATGAAGGATATCGTGGTTACCCGGTCTAGAACATAAAAGTATAGAAACTTTCTGTGGTGTTGCAAAAATCGACTAAGAGCGACCAAGCATGGTACTATAGCAAACTCCTCGCTTTATTAGAGGTCAGACGACATTGTACGTATTTTACCCTCGTAATTACAGCTCGAAGTTATAGGTCAAAAAAAAACACAGTTGCGGTTTCTTGCTCGTCGGATCGACCAAGAAAATATCTACCCTCACATAGAATAATGCTGCCCACTGGTGCTAGACATCACTAACTGCTTAATTTGATAGTAAATATATAAAAACCCTAATAAACATTATAAGGGCGGTATACAAAGTTGATTACACAACATACAACAAAGTAGTCTTTGTCTCAATTTAGTAGATCGTAAACCGATCACAATGCTATAAAGATAATACAAATAAATGTGTTACAAGCGATAGAATTAGGCCGAGGTCACGAGAGAAGGCTTCACCCGACGACAAAGAGAACGATCGCGGAAGGAATTACAATGGGAGAGACAAACGGGATGGACGTGTGATCACTTCTGAGTTATCTGACTAACGATAATATAATTTAATTATATAAGTTTTAATTAACTGATGGGTCTGTGTGCAAATAGAATGTCTTATTAAGTGTTACTAATAAATTTATTTTTCATACTAAGTTACGTCGACACTGATATAAAAGTATTTGTGGGTGTTGCCTGATAACAATCACAACTGTGTACAATAATAGTAAATAATAATATTACTTATTCTTCGTCATTTTAATAAAACTTCATTAAAGGACGTGGTTAGCATAATTATATCTAAAGACTAACTTTTTGCGGCGCGGTTTCACCCGTGTCTTTGCTTACTGCTCTTGTCGCTAGTAGCGTGATGCTACAGCCTATAGCCTTCCTCGAGAACTGGGGAACTGAACTATCATATGCAAAAAGAATTTTTCAAAACCGAGAGGTAGTTCCAGAGATTAACGCATTCAAACAAACAAACAAACTCTGCCGCTTTACGTAGTAGGATAGATTTGTAAAATAATTACATGATGTAATTTTATTCCTATAATGAGTGCTGTATATATTACTGCTTAATACAATAAACCTTCAAGTTAGGTTCTGTAATCTGTGCTTCACACGAAACAATTTACACGACATGTATATATAAGTACATTTTTAATAATTTAGTTTTATTTCTCATAAGGACTAACACATACACCTAAAAACAACACGCTACATAATTATGTAAGTTAATAAATATACTAATAGTATTATTTTATGTTAAAAACTTTGTCAATTTATTCCTTATGCCGAACTAAGGGTTGCAAACAGTAATTACATAAGTTTCGTGAGTCAGATTTTGTCCTTCCAAATTATAGTTTAGTGGTGTACAATTTCTACAATATACCAAGGTTAAAATTATTTATTATCAGGCAGAGATCAAATAGCCTATATTGTTCCCCGAGGTATAATCTCTAGGCATACCAAATTTCATCAAAATCGGTTAAGTAGTTTAGGCGTGAAAGCGTTACAGAGAGACAGACACAGCTAATTTCGCATTTATAATATTAGTATGGATTAGAAAATAGGTAGGAACACATAATTTGAATGTTTAATATTAATTGAGTAACTGTTTATTTATGATAATGAAGGATCCTAAACTAAAACATAAGTTAGAGAAGCGATATCGTACGAAGTGTTAGTTATAAACGACGAACAAACAAACAAATAGTGGGTAAACACAAACAAGCTGTGATTAGTATTCGAAACATCGCTCATGGATATCAAACTCTCCGAATATATGTTATAAGTGCTGAGGAGTCTTTGCAGTTTTCAGCATTTATGGACCTGTTCGATTCGGGAAATATCTATTTCATAGAACATCGTCGTAATAGTAATAATTGTACTTTTTAAGGTAAGTGAGAGCACTGAGCGTCCACCTTTTTCTTACTACTTTGTCTTTTATTCTCCTCTCGACCCGCTGTCGGCTATTTTCTTATTCTTAGAATTATTTTTGCAATGCTTAGATATCACACCTATGTCCAAATGCGTATAATAATACCACAGTCTTGTGCATTATAATACTGTGATAATACGTAAATGCTATCAAATGTTTCAACGAATGTTTATTTGTCACCTAAATTGTAAAAAGAAAACTGCGTTGTAATGCAAAATCTATTAAATATATTTAAAGGTTATTCGACATCGTTCATTAAACTATAGATAGAAAAGCAATAATTATGAACTTATAAATTGGCGAGCACAAAGTCAAAGTTTATTTCACTTTAAACATAAAGTATGATGCTTATGAAAAGTCAAAATTAGATGAAGTCAGCAAATTAACCTACAGCCAGTTCGCTGGCGAGGTAGAGCGGTGAGAAGAACTGGCAAGAAACTCACGCCACTCTTTTCAATCGCCAGAGAATTACAGTTTTTTGTATCAGTTACAATGTTAACACTCAGTGGAACCAAAGAACTATACAGAGTAATTAGACCTTCAACTTAACCAATGAATCTAATAACCAAGATTTAAAAAAAAGAAAAGAGTGGATTTCAATTATTTAGTTTCATCTAGTAAGTATGGTAATTTGACTACGTATTTTGATTAAAATGGTAAATGCATCTCCTAGTCATATTGAATGACAAGGTAATACAGGATTAAGTATAAAATGTATGCTACACATATACATTATATGGAACGACCAGAAAATAACAACACGTAAAAAAGATAGTATCAATAAAACCTAAAAGTAGTCTATTACTTAAGTTAACCTAACACACCGGTATATTCCTCACAAGTTCACAAAGTAAACTCTTGGTACAAAGTTAAGCATCAGTACGCGTACTCGCTACCAACTTAAGTTGCGCAACTTAACCGCAATGTTACGAGATAAATCATCTCTATAAGTAAAAGTTTACGGGCGTGTTGTCGATGTGAACATAGTCGTGAGGAATTCTGATATCGCCCTACTATTATATAATACGTAAGTATTACATACTAACATGAGTAAACGTGTTTTGTTCAGTAATATCGTAAAATATGTATATGTAATCTTTGGATTGTGGTATCTTTTAGGAGATGCCTTGGTAAAGGTAAGCAGTAACCATAGCCTTTGAACGCTTGCAATACTAGAAGCACTTGTGCATTTTAACTCATCTCTCAATCTCCTTCTACAGGAAGTTTATTCCATAACCTCATCGTTATTATACGTCGGGAAAGTTTCTTAAAAACCTCACTGTACGGTATCAGTGTGGTTCTACAATATGAGGATGAGCTCCAAGGCAATGATGGCGGGTGCGTTGATAAAGATGCTGCTAGCACCATTAAAAGCAACTCGCATCTAACATCTAACTTTTAAATCTGTTACAAGTCAAAGCAGCATTTCAAAACATCCTTCACGGTAGACTAAGCCAGTAGCACGGATAGCGACCCAATATTAGATATTTATCAAAAAAGTTTACTATAAATAGAATACGTATATAATCATGTAGGAATTTTCATTACATAATGTGTAGGTTGACATTGTGAAACAAATACTCGCGTGTTCGTGTCCATTGTATTAAGAGAGAAGCGCCGCGTGAGCGTAGCTGCGTGCTGTGCGGTGTGCGATGAACCGTCACGAAGCCGATACGAGTATGACCGCAACTCTGTTGTGGTGACATTTTGGACATAAGTAGGACACACATAATAACTTAATATATCCCATAGTGAGTGAATGTGATTTTAATCATGAATTACTGAAATTTAACTAATCTGATAATCGTCGTAACAGGAATAAGGACGTGATCACGTTAATTATTAAGAAACACGTGTAATCTTTAAATGCTTACAAAAATACAAAAATGTTGTCGATATAGTCTGGCAAAACACCAGCCCAGTATTGTCACTACAGAGCAAAGGCATGTTATACACAAAAGGTATGATAATGGTACACTTTTGACCCTTGTAACATTAGACCTTAATAAAAATGGCGAAACTTGGTTGGTTAAACACCCCTGCCTTCTCCTTCGGGGATAAAAGGCGTGAAGGTATATATTTATGTTAAAAGCCCAGTCACAATTTTATTCCAGTCAGTCTACAGATAAATATTTATATTCAGTATTATTACCCTCGGTATAATGTTTACTAAGGAATCTCTAAGGTTAAACCTTCAGTAAAGGTGGTACGTGATCCTGAACTCATATCGTGCCTATCAGCGCTGTACTGAATAACTTATAACGTAACTAATATTTCTCTAGGTTGAATCGGACGTAACACTGACATTTACGAAAGTATGAATACTAGAATATAGATATTGATTGCGTCTGACTCGATACCACAGCAGAAGTGTGTGAGATTTGTTTTTATTTTATTAATATTAGCGTACCAAAGTGACTCCATTCTGCCTGATGGTAAGCAGTCAGTGGAATTCAGAAGTGGTGGTCACCATCCCAAATGTCATCCTCTAAAACTGCTGGTATGATGTCCTGTACTATGATGGTTTTGTGAGATACTTTTTCACACCCCGCTTAAAACATCCATGGTCGAAATTAAATGGAAACACATGCGCTGGTAAGATTATAGTGAAAAATATTTTATTACTTAATTAATTGTGTGTTGTACAATGTCATCACAAAGCTGGTTCTCTAATAATTACCTTATTAAAGATTAAATAAAGTTAAATTAGTTTTTTACAGTGGAATAATTTTACGTCAACTTTGGTAATGAATCACGATATGGCCTAAACTGATAAATAAAAATGTTATGCAAGAAAATAAATACGGCAGCCGCCGGCACCCGCAGGTATTAACCGAGTACCGTAAAGAATGTTGTTAAATGACCTAAGTATTTTAGACACGTGGGAAAGATCAAATCTACTTCAACATATCTTCAACTTACTGCCTCAAAAATGTACAACAATTGTTTTAAGTAATTCTATTAATAACAAGAAATCAATTAATAGCCCTTCTTATTAAAATAACTAAAACATATCTAATTGAAAAAGTACACTACAAAACTTACCGTTTTCTATTTATATCTAACATTTCATAATAAAAGTACTTTGCATTGGCTTCCAATAGCATCTGCCTCTCAAAACGTCTCATTACTAAACAGACGATAAAATGTATAGCCAACAAAATAGCTGAGCAAACAATAAGTCGTGCCGATACAATGAGAGAAAGGTCCTCGGACTCCCTACGAGACCGCGCCGCACCCGCACCGCGCCCGCACCGCACCCGCACCGCGCCCGCACCGCACCCGCACCGCGACCGCAATGCACCCGCGTCGTCGTCGCGACAACTTTTGGTGCCCGTAGTATGACAATGGAAACGAGCCATTGTGTGAAATGTTCGCAAAAAATACGATATTAACTAAGTACTAATATCATGTCGAACTCCACGGTTCATGTCATGTTTGTTTGCTGGAGATAACCGCTCGGCTTTTGTCGAATTGATTAAAAACATTCGGCGGAGCTGTTTTTGAACGACGGATGCTCTCTACCAAATATAATTGGTTTTCATTGGAAATTATTTGTACTTGCGGGAACCAATTGAGGTTAAAATCAATCTTGCTTGTTTATTAAAACTAGAAAACGATCGGTATTTTAGAAGAGAAGTGCGATTTATACCTAATAAGGTAAGCAAGCCCTCTGCCACAAATAAAGTACAGCTAATAAAATTCAGTATATAAAAAATTAGTTGACAGTAGGCTTTTTAAATTTACTGCCACAAATCACTGCTATTTTGATTATATTTTGATGCATTCGCTAGGATGTAGTATAAGTAATCTTCTTCTATACATATAATAAAATTGGAGTGTCTGTTTGTAATATTGAAATAACCGCTTTTACTACATGTATATGAATATATATACGGAACATACACCAAAATATTTTTTTTTTAAATTTTTGTCTGTCTGTCTGTCTGTCTGTTTGTTCCGGTTAATCTCCGAAATGGCTGGACCGATTTTGACGAGACTTTTATTGGCAGGTAGCTGATGTAATAAGGAGTAACTTAGGCTACATTATTTAAAAAAAAAATATTATAAATAATAATAATATGCGATGTAACCGACATTTACGCGGGCGGAGCTGCAGGCAACAGCTAGTAATCTAATAAAGTATAAGAGTAAATATCTACTTTACATATTATATAGGTACTTATGTATAGGTACGATCGTCGACAGCCCAAATGAACTTTCTTAATTTTGACCCGATGGTCCCAAAAGTTAGTAATATTAGAAGTTTCCAATTGTAATTAGCATGGACAGGGCAATCGTCTAATTATGATTCTTGGCGATTCAACATGGCACCTGACGCCGCCTGCAAATCGTATTGATCTACTTGATCGTCCTTGTTGTTCCTTTATATTTTGCAAACTACGGACAGATTGGAGATTAAATACTATTTCACTTTGTAATATTGAACTTTACTTATCATTTTAATTATAAATATGGACTGTAACTAATTAAGCACGAAAGACATCAAGAATCGAAATTCTGGCATTAAGAATAATCCAAAATGTATTTGTATGTTCACTTGACCCAAATTGTCAGACAATTATCCGAATCTCCGACCTCCACGATACAAAAACCCAGCCAAAGAAATCAAATGCATATTACATCCACTGTCTTTGTGTTTGTTTATAAGAATAGCTGATCCGAAGCTCGGTTTTACCCACGTAAAGATATGTCTTTGATTACTGCTCTACTCCCGTAGATCATAACGTGATGCCTAACACCTTCCACAAATGTAAAAAGAATTATTGGAATCCTACTGGTGGTTTCAAAGACTAGCGCGTTCAAACACACAAACTCTTTAGCTCTATTAGTACAGTGTAAAGATTAACACTAACTAACAAGATTAATAAACCACACTAATATAGTGATCCTCTTAATATGCATTAATTGTTTAACTTCACGTGTCGCACTAAAAAATTAACCATTTTAACACTTGTCAACACCAAATAAAACATCTCACGTGACTCAACTTACCCGTAGACATTTCATAAATTGAAACGTACCTTTATTTCGTCTATCGCACCTTTGCAGGGAAATAAAGATAGATATTCACTGCGCAAACTATTTGTTATAATAATTAGCTGATATTATTTTATTTTAATGTTTCTAAATGTCAATCATGTGATCTAAATGAGTTTAAGTTTGAGTATAAAATGAAATATTTCGTTAGCTAAAGTAGGATAGCCAGCTTTTCACTCATTATAGTACTGGTGTACTGTAAATACATAAATACGATTATATTTATGTGTGTGAGCGAGTTCACAACAAAGAAAATCTTTCATCACCATCAACACTAATTATTTCAGCTGAAAAACGTCTTGAACATTAACCATTTAACCGGCCTTCACCGTCCTAGCAGGAGAAAGTTTAATAATAATAAGCTCAAATCAAGATTCACATCGATTATGTTAATTGTTATGTAACTAACGTAACAAACCTATTCGTAGCAAACAATCAGCCACAAATTATTAGTCTAGTTAGTCGGCAGGTAGCCCTACCCCTACTTTCTGACAAAATAGTCGTGTAGCTATTTCCTTTCAACGTAAGTTATAAGTTGCAGCAAGTTAGAGCGGCGCGCCCGCGATGCGCGTGTGGCGCCCCCGCGGCATTTAGTGTACCTCGGAACACCCCCTGGAGGGTGGAAGTGATAGTTCTAAAGTCAATTTTCTGTACACTTCTTGGTTAAATAAGTTGCGAGACTTTTCAGAAAACTTTTATTCCAAATTAATTCTATCAGCACGTTTTCCATGTTCGTTGAGTTATAAAATAAATTACAAAAATATGACAACCTTATTAGCATTTATCTGTAGTAGGTACTTAGTAATTACAATAATGTTTCGAATGTATATTATTATATAAAGCGAAAGAGTTTGTTTGTTTGAACGCGCTAATCTCTGGAACTACCAGTCGGATTAAAAAAAATCTTTTTGCGTATGATAGCCCAGTTCTCGAAAAAGGGTATAAAGCTGTGTAACATCACGCTACTGTTGACGGGAGTAGCGCAGTAAGCAAAGACGTGGATGAAACCGCGCTGCAAAAAGCTAATATTAATATAACTGGGCGGTACCGTCTTGCGGTTTTCGTGGTTTGGATTAAATTTCAATAGAAATTGTTGCGTTAACCACAAATATAGGTTTCTAGAATCTCGAGCTATCTGTGGAGTATGTGTGTCAAATATATTTTTAAAATACCATCTTATTGCGTCAAAACAAAACTTTTTAGTATCAAACTATGCGAGTCTATAAACATAACTATATATGTACAGCACAAGATTCCTTTGACCGCCACTTGACTAAATCTAGTCGTATGTGTATACTGGATGTGATTGTCTCATAGATTCAATTTAATTCTATGAATGGTAAGAGAATGATATACATATGGATACTGTACGTACGTATGTATGAATGTATTGGCGCTTGGTTTATATCACTACGTGTAGAATCATTTGGAGAACTGTTGTTATTGATAGGATGTAGCAATAAATAAAATATTAAAACTATATTTACAATAGAGAATTTGTGACGTAGTTCACCCAGAGCACCTGCGCGCTTAGCACCTCCACGTTCTGCACATATCAAAATTTATACTAAGAAGAACAACTACCAAAAACCTACCAAAAGTATTGGTAGGTGCTCAACGCGCAGGTGCTCTTCTGACGGATGTTGTGGATGGTCTACGTCGCAATTGTGAATCTAAAGAAATTCAACGATTTAATACATCGTATATTAAATAATTAACACACCAACATACATAACTTCACGCCTGCATCACATTAATGGGGGAAGCAGAGACTATAGAACGCCATTTGCTACGATCCAAACATACTTTCTTTGCCTCTTCAACATTCATTAATCGCATTATGCCGTTTGTCAACACATCTCCGATTAAGTCCGTGTATGTTCGTCTAATTTTTTTAGTTTTTCTTTAAAAAAAAATCAAGGTCACTACCACACGTAGACTTATTGCTTACCATCGGGGAGATTAAAACCATTAAAACGAAATCTTTATTCTGCAATAGGGCAATAATGCACTAACTAGTCGTTCTATTTTTAATTACGACGTTCTCGTACTGGCAACTTAATATACAAGCTCTATTATCATAAATCACTATAACACAAAAATATTATTTAAACCCCAATACACCTAGTACAACAATGTCGTAATTAAACTGAGTAGTCTCATCTATCATCATCCCCAGGTTAACAAGCCACCGTAGGTTCCAATCTAAGAAAGCCTTTCCGCTCATTACGTAGTTATCACGGAGGCTGCTCCGCCCGCCAGGGGACAGGGGACAGACTACACCCGGAGACACGCGGTGACACAGCGGACCGTCCTCGGGATTAATGCGTCTGTTGAGGCGACAGTTATTCAATAAAGGTAGTGGAGTTAGTTTTATACAGTTTAATAGTTTAAATCGTATAATGTGCAAAAGGAGATGTTTTTTTAGAGCAGTTGGTATATTCAACGTACCTACCTTGTATACTATTAATTAAAACAAAGTTCATCATGACTCTCGATATAATCCTATTTGTCTCGAGTTAGCATCGATCGATACTCGGCCACAATTCGAAGCTTAACCACACACTCCACGATGAAGTTTCCGTTCATAATCATATCCATTGTTGAACATAGAATTTTTAATAATCTATCTATCAATTTGTATCAAAATTGTGTAGAATACACACTACATACAGAAGAATAAAATACGCCACATGTCAATCTACACGTCTCTTGTAAAATGGCCCTCCGACAATGAATAAGGTTTCTATCTCCGCTGGGACAACTTGGAATCGAACTACGTGTACAACATATTGAAGACGGTCTCTAGATCTCTCCCAACGGTATCAAACTTTCTGTTCAAGTGAAAATCGGAAAAAAACAATCACACCCATTTTCATATAACGGGGTAAGCAGAAACTATAAACACCATTAGCTACATCAAAACACATAATTTTGCGTCTTTAACATTTATTATTCACTTCTTTCTAAAAGACTACAATAAAAAAGAAATCAAGAGTAAGCAAGACAGATACTCAAAACAAGCTAGTCATCAGACAAATTACGTTTAACTTAGTGATCTAATGATCGACATTTTAGATAAGTAATAGAATAAATATGAGATAACCAATGGACCAAACTTAATGCATTTTATATTAAAAAAATATAAGTACAACAAAAGATCTGAAGGAATAAACTCAGACCTTAAAATAAGTCCAATTATACGATAATTAAGTTAATATTTATCCAATTAAGTTAATATTAAATAAATCACGATAAGGTAAACAATTCAAAGTCAATTAATCAGTTAATAATACTATCTAAGTAGCAATACAAACAACCAAACGAGTTATTAGGCAAGCAGTGATTATTGAATTAAGCGGTGACTCAGTGTCTAATCCCCACTAATCCCTATTTATCCCCGACTCACCTCAGGCTTTTTGAGGACTTATTCTATAGTGGAAAATAGAGCACAATGGTATTTAATACTATAAAAACTGTTTCTGTATAATAAACTAGTTAATTTAATAGTGTTTTTATTTTATATTAGGCAACTAAAATGACTCCATTCTGTCTGATAATAAGCAGTCAGTGGTGTCCAGAACTGGTTGACATCATCCCAAAAGCCATCGTGAAACTGCTGTTATAGTGGCCCCCATTATGTCAATTTATTAAACCTTTTTTCACTCCCCGTTAAAGACCCGCGGCCAAAATTGTAAGGAAAATTATCCGACGATAAAGGGTTTTCTAAAAGCTTCGGTTAACTTAGCTCATCTCATTTGGTCCTATTATAAACTCTCCCCAATCCTATTCAATGTATATATTTATAAATAATGTCATTTTTCTTCCGCTAATGGCGTTAACGGCAAAATTATATATTTTACAAACGTTCAGGCGGAGTTTATTTTGTGTGAGATAAATGGCAAGGCTCCTTGCTTTTCCTTTCTCTTCAGTTATTTACAAACATTCAACAACTCAGGTTGTGTGAAACAATTGAACATCGTTCAGCAAATGCTTAAGACTTATTTTACTTACGCTACCAGTTTGTAGTGTACAGGAATACGAAGTAGTAGAGTAGATTTAGGATACTTTGCTTGTTTAATGACCAAAACAAATATATTAATTAATATTTAATTTATAAATTACAAAATACAAATTGCCACAACGAAATTACCACACACATTGAAATAGGCTCGACCTAGTGTGCCAGCTGAATAAGAATTGCCAAACCCTTTCAGTTTGTAATAGTATTAGGGGTAATTGTATTGGGAAATATACATCGATTTTTATAAAATTGTGCCTGGATGGCAATAGGAAAATATAGATTTTATTTTAAGTAATAAATACTAAATTAATACTCAAAATATACCATACAGATCTGAGTAAACAAATAGACAAATATCATGTTATATCTCATCCCGAGGGCAGCTATTGTGACGTGCCTATACTGAATGGGTCGAGTTATTTGTATGCAAACAATGAAAGCGGGTCTATTGTCAAATAAATAATAAATAAACTTGTTTCAACGTACAATACACTGTAGAGCGATATTGTATATTTAGTTTAATACGATTATGTTATGACAAATACTTATTATAAGTAATGCCAATATAGAATATTAATACGAAAAGAGTAATTCGTAAACGGAACAGGGTCACATAGTTGCATCGTTTATAAACGACATAAATGAAAGTTGTGCAAAATTGATAAATTGTCTAAAATTAGCAAACATGGAAAATAAGAAATAAAGTAGGCAAGCAACATAACCTTTGTCGCGTGGCTAGCTCTGCTCGAGACTACAGTTTATGATATAACATTTGCATAAATTAAGATATGGAGTGATTTTCTGGGGGAACTCGACAGAGAAAGAACGTGTATTTATTGCTCAAAAAAGGTGCATCAGAAGTATGTGTAATTTGCATAAGACTGATTCTTGTAAACCATATTTTATAAAATTAAAAATATTGACATTACCCTGCCTCTTTATCTATGAGGCTGCTATATTTGTAAAAAACAATTTAAAAATGTTTGAGTACCGCAATAGAGCCCGTAATAGTGATAAACTATGCGTTGTCGCTAGTAGGACGAAGGTGATGCATGATAGCATCTTTTGTCTAGGTCCTCGCATATATAATGCTATTCCACCAGAAATCAGAAATGTTAAAGAGATACATATTTTTAAAGTAAGGCTACAAAAATTGTTACTGGAAAAGTGTTATTATACTATTAATCAATATTTATGTGACAAATTCTAATATTTTTTGTAATTTTATTTTTGTTTGACATATCTATTTATTATCATTATTGTAATTTAATTAGACTCTAGGCTACAAATTTAATGAAACAGTTAGGATTTTGACATTAGATTGTATAACATTTTATGACTAATGACATTTTACTAACCGTATTGCATGCTCTATGGCAGAACATGACTGTGCTATTGTTACCACCCCTAACACCAATGTATTGACTTATGTTCGCAATAAATTAATTTGATTTGATTTGATTTGATTTGATAAATTAATTTGTTATTAGGCTTAGGGAAGCTGTTTCAGCTGAAATTATTCATATTATGAAGACTTTAAGATAAACAAAATAATGTTGCTTATAAAAAGAGAAAGAATTTCTAAGAAAAACTAAAAAGCATCTAGAAAAGTATTTATCAGGAACTTACAAAACTGTCACCAATCGAGAATGTGACAATTCACAATAACCTATCTGTTTGTACAATGCATTAACATTAGCACACACTAATCAACAATCAACGATCTTACAAATCTTTAAGACTTAGGGCCTGTTTCACCACCAGCTGGTAAAGTGTCTGATATATATCTAAGAGATAAAACATCTTTTAGTTAAATCTGTCTAATATTTTCAAAGAGTTTATTTGTCAGTTAAGTCAGGCACTTGTGGAACTCATTTTTGAGTACTATCAGTTAAGTTTCGAATTGTTTATCACGCGCTTTATCAGCAAGTGGTGAAACAGGGCCTTAATATTGTATTTGTATATTAATATCTACTAGATACATATTACGTCGATATCATACTAGCCATTGTATTGTGCTTATGCTAAAATTTTGCTGTCCCCCTTTGTCTATAGAACTTCATTTTCCGTAAGAACCCTTTACCCTTCAAACCTAACCTTTCATTCACATTTATAAGAATAGCTCCACGTAAAGGGCAGCCCTGTTATTAGGCCGAGGCACAGAAACGCGGGGGGCGAGCCAGCGGGGCTTCTACAGCATGTGCCTCGGCGCGCGATCCTTCACGCTCACTGCGCACTGCCCACGTGACACTGCTTTGAACACAACCTGTACATAGCTAACTTGCAGGTCTGTGAGCTTTCATATTTGTATTTTTCTTTGTACAGTTTCATTTCGAAAAGGCAATCATGTCCGGATTTAAATAAAAAATTTAAAGCACGAAATACTTTTTACAATTTGTTTACTTTTTATATTTATTTCACTGAATATAAGACCTTCCGAAGTTCAAATTATCGATAGACAATCCTAACAGAAATATTGGTTGTATTTTTGGATGATATCACAAATTCGATGAGCGTATATTCAAAGAGTCCCCGCGCAGGTCGCTCCTACTCAAGTACGCTCCATAAATTTTGGGTAATCGGCTTTCATTCACCCTTCTCAAGTGACCGAACACTGGTTAGGCGCGCCGCATAACTACCTACAAACTATCGGCTGTCTACATTATCACAAAACTATAAAACTGTGTTTATTTGCTCAATGAGTTACACTTTTCCATGATTAGATTATATAGTAAAATTGTCAATAAGTGCAAAATTTTTAATCATATTATTTTCTTGTGAGTTTATTTCATTAGTCTTCATTAAGAGCCAAATAGAAGTTATCTCGGAGTAAAGTGTTATCGCTCGCGTTCAGTAGTTCCGGAGACACACAATTTAAGAATTAAACTCATAAATTTCGGATGTTTTTCACAATAATTTATGTTATTCAAGATACAGAGGGAGCTGGAAATTGGACGCTTTTTAAAACTTCTGCTCACGTATACACTTTCGAAGTAACAATGGAGTAGCCTAGCAGCCAACTGAAAACGTACCCTATTTATAAATTTGTAAAGACTAAAATTGAATGCATATTGTTGCAGCCATCAGGCCCCTATCAAGACGTTGAATAAAACACCAAAATCGTAAATTTGGAGGTTTATTGCATATAAGCTAGAAGCAACCGGTCGCGCAGCAGACGTTACGTTTGGGAAATCACTTCTAAATACTTCAAATGTTGATGGACTTTTTAGTACTTCCTCAGTTGTGTACTAAAATATATAGAAAGCACTTCTCGCACGAAATATTATTATACCATCGGACTTAACGACAGTCTCGAGCAGTCAAACTTCTGAATAACGCAGAGACGAAAATAAGTAGGTATGTATTCAGTAGTTAACTAGTTTTTTTCTAACAACTATGAGTTTGTAATGACTTGAAATTTGCATTTATTATTATTACTATTTTAAAGAACATTTTCTTTGAAATCACAAATAATACTAACAATTAATAATCATTTTCCAAAACTCCATAATACCTTAAGCAACTAACACTAACAGTCACCAATTGTATTGTAACGCAATAACCAAACAACCGGTAGCGATTGTCCGTCACCCCGCCACTCGAAAAGAGTACGGTTGACAAAAAGAACAACCCCAAAAATTGTAAGAAGTTGTAATTTTAACACGAATCAGTGGCGACTATGCCCCAGGTGCTAAAACAGTCACCCTGGGGGGTGGGGTGACGGCAACACTATTATAGCCATTTATCGTATTTTATTAACCGACTTCAAAAAGGAGGAGGTTATCAATTCGGGTCGTATGTTTTTTGTGTCCTGTGCTCTTCGGAGTGTACGGCTGGAAAAAAGTTTAATGTAAATTACAAATATCGACCGGCTTCTATGATTATATCAGTTACTTAAATTTTTTGCTTTAAAATTTTTGACAGCAAGCTGAAATTAAAGTGCTGTTGGAATTTTATTTAAGTAGTTTACTTTGAAGATGATTGAGGTAATCAGACGTACTTTTGTATGATTGACAAAGCATTGCCCATTAAGGTTTTAAGGGCAAATCAGACAATAACATTAAAAAACATTTTTATAAACGAGCCGTTTGGTGTGAGAATCAAACTCAGAACCCTGTAATATAATATATAAGCCTGTACATTACAGAAATACTCGTACTGTGTGCGATACTACAGAGCTAGCGGAGATTTAGAAGGGCTGTGACGTCACTGCCCATAATGGCGTCTGCCGGGAACCATTACACCGGGTCCCAAATTGCATTTACAATAAAAGACATAAATTTGGCGTTCATACCAACAATAATGAACCTTAAGTAGCTTAAAATAAGGGTTGTGATGCATAATAGACGCAGTGTTTACTCACAAATAATGCTATAATAAAAATTTTGAAGAAGTAGGTAATTGTGTGAATGGAATATAATAATTTCGCAAGTTACGGCAGTTTTTTACGTTTTTGTGAAATTTATATCAAGGTCAGGGTTTTCGGAGCGAAATTAAATGTTTTGTGTATTGGTACCGTACTTTCTACTGTATATTGTATGCGAATGTTATGTTTTACTAATGAAAAGTTTTTTGCAGAAGAAAAGACCAGTAATATATTTTAAACGAACTCGAAGTGTACAAAGAGGTATTATTTAAAAAGTTTTTGAACTGTGGATATCAAAATGAAGATTAATGACGAAAAATTTCAAATTTTATTTGTATGATTCATTGTATTGTATATTCGTTAATTGTTGTTTGTAAAGTGTGGTTTTATTTGAATAAACAAATAAGAAACAACATTATATAAGCGCGAGAGTATGATCGATGTCCAAACTAGAGGAGATGGGATGAAACGCCCACACCACAATCCTGTTTCGTGGAAGCCGTAAGGTGAGCAAAAACTGATCTAATGAGTACAAAACATTCTGAGAGCTTACACGTGTATGTGACGGACGCTCGCAACAACATATAATAAATTTACTTCACAGTATTATATTTGGGTTTAAAATTAAACTGAAGGAGCGTAATTATGAGCCTAGTGTCCAACCCGGTAAAATTAAGGTAGTAGACTATGATTACAAGCATTGCAAAATCGAGCGTGGTTAAGATCTGAGGTCAATCATAGAAATACCTTATGAATAATTAAAATTAGTACATAAGTTGCGCAGTTGGTGTTATATATTCACTTGATAGTACTAAATATATACTTAGTAGTAGCCGTAGTATAATAAAAATACAGAATTAAGTAATTTTCATTACAATAAAAACAACTTTTATGGCTAACAACCGGCGCAGGGCAAAATGGCGGTTTCACGTGACCAGCTCACACAAACATTAATGACTGCGTAATAGTTATTCTAAACCTCAATAAACTAAAGAAAAACTACAACCTAACTACTTTAGGGCACGTATAATATGGGATATTATACGTAGCTCACTTACTGCCGCCTACCCTGCGGTTTTAAATCGAGATAAAGATGTGTAGGTATTGGTATGAGATGACGATAATAATTGGTAAGTATAAATCTGTGATATCTATAGTTAATCAGATTAATTAGTTAATATTATAAATGCGACAGATTGTGTGTTTCTTACCACTCAACGCCTAAACGGCTGAACCGATTACAATGAAAATTGGTATGTAGATAGATTTTACCGAAAATCGATCTGGTTCACGAGGGTGACAAAACATATTTTAGGCGCGGATGAAGCCGTGGAGCGCATCTAATAGTTAATTCAACAAAATTAGGAAATGTTTGAAAATCGCTAATACACTACGACTCGGAATTGAGTTGCGAATATGCGAACGATAAGACAGTTACAGTTAGTCTTTTCCGTATGGTGCACTAAAATCTGATCTGTTATCTCAGTGATATAAAAATAAATATAAATAGAGAGAGGTTAGTCAATTCAATCGCACCCTCGCTTAAAAATTCGGTACCAATACGTGTTTTACTTCTAATTTTGATCCCGGATATTTTAAACGGGGCGTGATAACCGTCTCATAAATCCCATAGATAGTGAGGTTTGCGCCTGTATAGATAATAGTGTATGCGCTGATAAATTCTCAAAGTAATGTTGTTTATACCGCAAAATAATATAGAATACCATAAGGGCGAAAGTGAACAATAACAAATAAAAAATCCAAAGAAAATCAATACAAAAGTATCCTAGAGTCGAAATGCTAGCGTGAGGTAACGTTTAAATCGTAAAATAAAAACTAGTTTATCTAATTTGCATGTTAATAACGCAACGTTGAAAAGTAGTGACTTCATGATACCACTGACACTCGTTAACTTCAAAAGCTCTAGGAGCACAATAAGCTCTGTCACTGCTAAAGAAAATACTTGTAGCCAAAGACACAATCATCACTGCTAACAATACATCAGTTGTCATAGAAACACTGCACCTTAGTCTACATAAAATTGTACGATAGTAGATCTACGCTGGTTTCAGCATGAGTGGGCCGGATTGACTGGGGAAGTACTACTCTCTCATAGAAGATCGACGTAAGACTAGTAGTATCCGTACTACTGCGTTTCGTTCGGTGAGTGAGAGCGCCGGATGCCCAATTTCCCCCCCTTTCCTTTTTCCTCACCTCCTCATTCCCTTCCCCAACCCCATTCCCAGCCGTCATAGTGGAGGCTACCATACCAGCAGTTTAAGACGATGGCTTTTGGTATGGTTGCTACCACTTCTGGATTCCACTGACTGCTTACCATCATGCGGGGTGGAGTCATTTTGGTAGGCAAAAAAAAAAAATTATCCGTAACAACACACTTATAATAACATCACAACAACTACACACAACGCCGTCTAGACCCAAAATAAGCATAAAAGATAATGTAGCTTGCGATATGGGTTGTAGAATATGAAAATACATACTTTATATTTGTAAATACATACTTATTATACATAGAAACACTCAAACTAATGCAAATAGACTTGTTTATGCCCACAAATATTTGCCCTGAAGGGGAATCGAACAATAGTAGGTACCTTAGTAAATCTACACATAACGTAACGGCCAGCTTGAGAGAATAAACGTTTTTAAAATTAGTAAAGCAAACAGTTAGTGTAATAATATTCAGGTCACAGGGCTTTTAATTAAACCAACCTAATATTTCTAAGTACCTATACGGTATATGTTCGAAGTTTACGCGGCTATCGGTACACGGTGTGACGTCATACGGCAATGGCGGCCGAGGCAACATGGCGGCGGGGTCACGTGACGCGGCCGTGGTCAATTTGGCAAGTCGCGCCAATTATCTGGCACCGTTGCGGCTTTGATTGATGGCGTTTAATTGCCGATTAATCTAACTGTATGGTTACGATTAATTGTATAACAGAGATCGTAAATTAATATTCGTATTGTTACAATAGATTTAGTTAATAACACTTTAAAATGTAAATCACAAATTAAGACATAAATTCTCTGTGAGCGCATAGACATTTTTTTTAAATAAAAAAATTAAGTGTGGTTAGGTGGATTAAACATTATCTTACTGCTAACCAAACAACCCGCCATGGTGGCTATGAGAAATTCATTCTTTTAATAGAGGTTTTATTTAAATATCCAGCAGTAAAACTCTTCAGGGTGATGAATGATATGATTTAAAAACTTAAAAAATAATCTGGACAGCAAATTTAATGAATATTGTCACGTCCATCAAAACCTTAAAACTTAATTTCACTTTAAGTGAATAAAATAAAAGTTCATCATTTCCCGCTACCCTACCTCTCAAATTAAAAAGCTATTTGCGCTGTCAATCAGTGGCTGACAGCTGGTGACATTTGATGCACGAAAGTTACCGACAGTTAGTTAGTTGACCGACAACTTTACACATCGTAAACTAGCTGTCCACCACGCGGTTTTACTCGCATTAAGTTACATCTTTGCTTAATGCTTTGCTCCTGTCACCAGTAGCGTGATGTTTCATAGCCTATAACCTTCTTCGAGAACTGGGCTACCAAAAGCAAAGAATTTTTCAAATCCGGCTGGTAATATCAGAGATTAGCGCGTTCAAACAAACAAACTCTGTAGCTCTATATATTAGTGTAGAATTAGGACAAAGTACAGATAGTATCAAAGTGGGGCGACTACAAAAGGTTGTATAAATGTCAAGTTTTGTTTTCTTTCAGTTGGTGCGGTGTGTCATGTTGTTAATGTTACGAGCGAGTTCGGTATCACTTTGTTATCGTTTGAATTGTTTAGGAATAGGAAATGTTGAATAAATAAAAGCGTTAGAAATTATGAACATTTGTTATTTTGAAATTGCTTAACAATTTAAATATAAAATCAAATGTAGGTAGTTAAAACTTTTGTATGTTCTTACTTTAGACAATTTTAATCGCTTTTTTTTATTAGCATACCAAAGTGACTTCACTCTGCCTGGTGGTAAGCTAATTAGTGAAATCCAGAAGTGGTGGACACCATAACATTTTTTTTTATTGCAGACAGTGGCAGATGAGCCTACAACCCATCTGATGGTAAGTGGTAAATCCAGGGACTCTGCGAAGCTGCTGCCTACCGTGAAGGAAGTGTGGAAGGTGAAGGGATGAGGGAGGTGAGGATTAAGAAAAAGTGGAAAGTTGGGCCTCTGACGCTCTCACTCACCGAACGAAACACAATAGTATGGATACTACTACTGTTACTTCTCTGGTCGATCCAGCTCATTCATGCTGAACCCAGCAAGAATCTACTACCGTAAAATATTGTATATTAAATTAAATAATATATTTCTTCTCATCCACACGAGACACACATCATTGTTTCAATTAAATCGAGGGCCGCAACCACGCGGATCATTAGAATTTTCCTATTAGCAGACGATAAATCGCTTGAATGTCACCCACACACAGATGTCACTGCACTCATAGCCGTATCGCAAATACCTAACATCTCCCCCTGTCTACTGGTAGATAATTCGCGACTAAGGGACGATATTAAACTTACACGGGGCTCTTCCGAGTCTATGATTTTATTAGTGTAAGTAACATTGTAGGGACTATCAAAGATAAAATCGTTGAATTCACTGTCAGATATCTCCTCCCTGAATAGTATGAAGCAAAGCCACTATATTCCCTTCGCCGCCAACTTCTTTGATTTTGACACGGTTAGTATCATTTAGAACATTTCTTTTAGACTATAATACATGCATGATAGTTAAGAAATGCAGGAAATTTTATACGATTTGAATTTAAATAACACCCTAAAAAGCATAAAAGCACCCATGAGCGAAGAAGTAGGTCGCTAGTGTATAAAATAAGTCTTTAAAGTCACAAAACGGTAAACATTGACGACAGTTCTCGATGCTCAATCCTGGCTGATCCGCAATGTCCACACGCGGGCAGTAAACTTCAGGTATCTTACGAGTATGATTGAGTGTTAGATCTGTTCTGCAAACATCGCCTCTGAACGTGACACGTATATCATTGAGGCTACCCTCCACTCCTATATTAAATGCAGCAAGTCATACTGAGGAAACTGCTATACTAATATTCGGTAGTTCTGTATACATTTCATACATACATGTTTGTTCACTCACTGATCATTACTATTACTATTAGTGCGATTCATCTGTAGAGCATAAGATGATATCATTCGATAGAATACCCTAGTTCTAGACCCTGTCAAACGCTATTACCAGAGCGTCATCCGCAGTTAAGCCAGTATGGTAAGTAATAAAAACCGTTTTTAAAATATTCACTATAATAATTATGACTAAAACAAAGCCGACATCGTGACCAAACTTAAAACCTCTAACATAAACACTTATTCCGCGAGCTTAAATCAAAAGCCCACAATTTTTCCTCGTGGCCGGTCCCCTGTAATCCCCTGATTGGTTGGACGGCAATGTCTTCCCACTAATCCTCGCGACTCATCGCCCGCATCCATCGGGGATTTTAACAGATATCAGCGACGAATTGACGAACATCAACCATATAAATTTAAATAGGATAGATAAATAGGTGAAAGAAAGAAAGATTTACTGACTAAATACAAAATACTGACAATGACAAATATGGTGATTTTTGATGATGGTAACTTTTCACTTTTCAATAACAAATTTTATGTAGAATGTAAAAAATAAAACTCGCAATTTCTAGCTGCATATCTAACTAATGCGGTTATAATCGCGTTGGCACCGTGTCAAGACATTTATTTTCATAGGGAAGCAAATCTGAGCAGTGAAATTAATTCTGGCAAATTATTCTCTTTACAAAAAATTCTGGTATGTATAAGTACGTATTTTCTCGTAAATAATACAATCAACATGTAAGTATACTAAAGTAAGCGTAATATCACAATATCACAACAACTGCATGTGTCCAGTCGCCATCTAGACCCAAAGTAAGCATATATTTTATAGCTTGTGTTATGGGTTCTAGAGTGCGGATATACATACTTAAATACTTTTTTTTGTAAATACATACATATTATACATAGAAACACATAAGACGAAGAAGGCGGAAATCGAACCCGAGACCTTTGCGTGACAGTCCGTACACAGTACCGTTGAAGCACAGAGGCAGTTAATCATAACAGACTAGTTTTTGCTGGGAGACAAGTCACCAGCCTGCCTGATGGGATGTGCTATAGCCGTATCTAGACCTCAGAAAGAAAGTTCAACCTACCTAGTTACTGTTGTGTTGCATGAGGTTTTCTGTATGACCCCTCCGTCCGAGCACAACTTGAACAAGAAGATTGCTAAGAGCTCTTTTTATTACAAAATACAACTATCGTACTAGGGAACAAAAAAGGCCGTGACACAAGGGACTAAAAGAGCGACATATAGAACATCAAATCTTGAATCATTTATAGATAGCAAACCAACGGCTTTGCCTCTTGACATAATAATAATACCAACTCGTTACTGTTCCTCAGCAGGGCAACGATCTTATGCCCTCTTAAAATAATTATAGTAAAAACTGAAAGCCAAGATATCGTTGCAAATAAATGAGGTATCCATTTGTGGTATTTACTAGTGAGGAGGACTAACGATCAATCTGTAGCAAAGCGGTCGGCACCTGATCGATGGCCCACAACGGGACAGTCACGCGCATCAATCTTGGACCTTACTATCCCTACCTATTTTATCTCTGATCACTTTCTACGGCGAAGGTATAATATATTTTCCTTTAAATTATTCTATCAAAATGACTACTCTTCACATGATAGTAGAATAATCCATACTTCCATACTAATATTATAAATGCGAAAGTAACTCTGTCTGTCTGTTACGCTTTCACGTCTAAACTACTCAACCGATTTTGATGATATTTGATATAGAGATAGAATAGACCTTGGGGAACAACATAGGCTATCTTTTATTTTGAAATAATGGCTTGAAGGGGTTGAAATAGGGGATGAAAGTTTATATGGCAAATGCGATATAACCGAAATACACACGAGCGGAGCTGCAGGCAAGAGCTAGTATATTAATAATAAGCAATAGCGTTGCAACTGTTTACGGTTTAGAGTATATCACAAGCAGCAGTCCTGTGCTAAGGCTATCACTACAGTGATAGGCCATCACCGCTCAGTCATGGTCATACAAAATTTAGACATTAACGGCACTAAACACTTTCAATATTTCCCTATTTAACTCAAACATACAGGGTTTACTTAATATAGGTAACCATCACAGTTCCCTCAAAAAAGTTTTAATTAAATTGTTGGCGACACCTGCCTTCGAAGGACGAAGGCCATGTGAGACTGGGAGGAAGGCAGATGTCCATTTGTGACGTCATATCGACACCTTCCACACGGAACTAGAGCGAAACGAGAAAATTTTGAACGATTTTATTTAAGTTATAGATTTTAGAAATGATTTATAAAGTAAACATCAAGCATCACTCGTAATAATTTTATCAGAAGAACTTACAACAGATCTGTACGTAGCACAAACATTCAACAATTATGTCAAGTATTTGTATAGAGCTACCTATACGAATACGTACTCGATTTCTTATCTTTCCACAATATAATTCATCATTAGTGAATATTTTTTACGTTAAGTACTAATTAACAATCACTTAAATGAAAATGCAAATACAATTTTCTAATACTAACGGAAAGTCGCCATGCTAACTAGCGTCCATAACCGAATATTAACATACTAACAACATGAAGTAAACTGAAGGTAAAATTACTGACATAACTTAAGTTGAGACAAAACTTAACTATGCGTTAGTTTACAAACTAGCAAGTTTACTGAAGAAAAGTTTACACCGCGACTTCTGCGATAAAGACTAACAGAAAGCAGATTTTAGACTCGCCTGTTGAACATCTAACATAACCATTTTTTATATATTGTGGCATTTTTTCCTTTTAAACAAACAATATATATTATTAAAAAAAAGCCCGCCTGCCTAAAAAAAAGTGAAAATAAAAAACATTTTTCTCGTACTGACGCTATATTAAAATATTAGGTACCCTATGACACCACATTATATGTTAAAATGCATTAAGCCATTTAGGTTGTAGAGCGCACATACATACATAAATACATTTAAAAAAAACTTAGCTCGAAAAACATTACCCTCCTTGACTGAGGCAGTCGGTCAAAAACAACTCTAACATTGTACATACTTGTCATGGGCGACTTTACAATCAAAATACGCGTAGACATTTAAATAGATATTTGTGGTTCACAGAAATAGTTGTCTCTGGCTGGCATCGAAACGATCATCTCATACTAGGCTAAACATCTAATCAAGCGTGATATATACAGAATAACTTAGTCACTGTAATTAGTAACATTTATTATTGTTAAGTTTTGATTAATTATAATCATTTTATTATTAGGAAGAAAATTTGTCAAAATCGTTCATCAAATGCTTACATAACTTACACAAAAGACAAGAAGACAGCGATGAATTTAGTCCAAATAAACACGACGAAAGAGTAAAGGTTATTACACACCAATTGTCTGAGAACGACAGCACAATACTGCAGGAAACACTCACCATTCAACATTTAACTTTATATATCAGTAACACGATCGTAATTTCATTGACGACAACAACATCGTCACCCGTCTTGCGATGAACACTGCCACAATAGAAATTAGACTATAACCAAAGCAAATAAAGTTTAAATTTGAGGAATTATTATATTTTGCCGCAACACGGTGTTTTGCTCTAGTAGGCTGCGTATCCTTCAGTCTTAGTTCCGCTAATAAACTCAGTCATTACTCGCTTTTACGGCGTAACAATGTGTACGCGACCTTATAAGGTCTTGTTTGCGTGAGACAAATATGTTTGACGACTGCCAATGTGTGTCGAGGTGTTTAATAACGGGTTGAAATGGTAGCTTTATCGTGATGAGAAATTTAATATATGTCGACAATGTACCTACTCGTACGTCTTGGTATGTAGCTGTATGTAAGGGAATTACATATAGTCATGTGAATTTAGAAAATAATATCTGATTATATAAATACAGCTGTGTACACATACAGTGTATGCCTGCGTCACTTTGCATGCTACTTGAAATTGTAACTTACAAAAAAATTTAATAAGCTGGCGATTAAAAAGAGTGGCCTGAGTTTCTTGCCAGATCTTCTCATGGCCCTACCCTAAGGTTATTTGACTGACTATTTGTAATTTTAACGTTTATATGTGTTAATTCAATTAACCTAAGTGAATAAATGTCTTTGACTTTGACTTACACATGTAACTGATGTCAGGTCATATAGGTGAACTAGCAAAAGGTAGGTATGTGGTATATTAATGGTATATATAAATATATATATAAACAGTCAGAAGCAGATAATCGCGGCGGTACAACACATTAGAACGTGACGGGAAAACCAGTTAACACAAGACAAGCACTTAGGTAAGTTATGATAAGACTGCAATCCACAATTCGCCAATTCGCACATCGTAGCAATTATTGCAAAAACTTCCATTACTTGGGAGCGACTAACCAGTACGTGCGGTAGTAAATGTATTTTGGCCGAAATTACAAAAACTTCTTCTAAATAAAATTATTTCTAGAAAAAAATGGAAAACCGACTTTAAACAATGTTGTACATGTTCAATCCTTAACTAAAAAGTAGAAAATAATATTTTAATTACTTCATAGCAAATAACATTAAAGGGGAATCAACGCAATCCTTGATACCTATAATACTTTACTATTTATAGTTTTTATTAATCAGTTATTTTGGAGTCGGTGCCAGCCAAGAAGGATCTTTAATTCTGCCTTTGCAATAAACTTTTGAAATGCACGGGGCGGTAATGGCACGCGCGGAGGATATGCCTGAGTGCACTACCCGAACGCGGTCATACGCGTGAAGGCAGACGTCATTGATAGTTGTTGTTCTACATAAAAAATTTGACGCGCACTTATCAGATTCCGTTCGATTTCTTGTATTAAATCTATATTTTTCATTTTATTTTATTTTCATATATTAATAGATTAATCAAGTAGGTTATTTTTGCTAGTAGGTAGGTTATTTTTATGAAGGTCATTAAGACCCTTTCAAATAAAAGAAGAATTTTCCAAATTAGTTTCTAAATGACCGAGTTCTGTAGTAACAAACATACAAACAAAAACGACCCAAATTGATAACCTCCTCCTTTTTGAAGTCGGTTAAAAAATAAATCAATCAAAAACAAATTATTTTACTTTTGAACAACAATTGAAATAACTAAATAATAAAATAATATAAATCTAATTTCAAATCTAATTGGAAATATATTGGCCACAATAACTGTTACAGATCGTAAAAATTTCCCCTTCGTTCCAGTTTTCCTGTAAAGATATTAAAGAACCCTGAAACTGTTCATTATTAGATGTTTGCAAATGTTCAAGCGGAATAATGTAGTCATTACATTATTTAATGTTCACTCATGAACGACGTTCGCTAACAACGCTCACTGTAGCAGCGAACCTTTAAGCTGCGACTAGTGTTGCACCGCGGCGTAGGCTGTATATTAGCATAATTATGTCGTTGTACACGCGCACTTATTAGCATAACATGGTCAACGATAATTGAACTAATCTCGTGATTAAGTCTTCGAGCGGGGTGGCGGCTATTGTCGACAACAACCTGGTCCGCAGTAACAACTTTTGGCTGATAACGATTTATTACAAAACACGAATTGTGAGAGACCAATAAGACACTCTTTTAAGAGTTTGAAAATTCTGCCGTTTCCATTCAAATATTATATGAAATATATAACAAATTCAATAAGCTTGTATGACGATATTACACGTGAAATATTGAGTTCCAAAACAGACCGTAATGGAGGTTATCAGATCTAAGAGCTAAACATTAATATTGATGTACAGAGTTATCTACGTATCGATTACTACATGTTAGCAGATTAAATTGTAACTTAGTTAAGGCTTTGATAGATGTTAGACATTAGTTACACACAAGTTATAACATAATATATCTGTGGATAATTTATCTCGATGGATTCAATAACTGTGCTTGTTGTCTAGCGGTTTATTAATATTCGCTCAGACACACCGAATATCGCGATTCCGATTCTTCAAAGAAACGAAAACTCATAAATGGTATGTTTGTAAGGTTTTACTTGACTTCGAATTTATGCCTAAGTGCAGAAGTTACACAACATATAATTATTAAAATACATGTAGGTATACTCTTTGACACAAACACTTTATTTATATTTGGTACTGTATCATTAATGGTATGCTATTCGTAAATAAAATGACATCTGCAACTTTCCAGGCGCCTATATAAACAGCTTTACTAAGCTATACTATTACATTTTTGTTAACAAACGACAAAATTTCGATAAAAATCTAACGAAATAATACGCAGGATTTGTTAAACAGATGTTATAACATCACACAACCCGAATACTTGAATGTACACGCTAGTGGAGGCACACTGGGTGCATTCCACGCTGCTGCCTCGAGAGTCCTTCACGGCACCCTTCAGGCTTCGGTCTGCACCCCTCGCACACAGGCCACGTGGGGGGTGAGGCAGACGGCGCGGGGAGGGGGAAGTTTGTTTATGTTTATTGTTTAGATCGAAGTGCGTCTGTGATTAAGCCTATAGCGAGGAAACCTTGAGCCGCGTTTTGTGCAGGTAGCCTACGGGTATTAACTACAAAAGAGGGTGTGTGTTTGTTCATTCAACATGCAATTGACTTCCTTTACCTACATGTAAACATACATCCAAAAGGTATGCTAATATTGCTTCTATAATTAAACCTCTATTGGAAGGTCTGTGTTTATTTAACTGTTTAAAGTGTTATATTGAAATGATTAAATCTAATATCTCTATGTTGTCTATCCGCTATAGATTTGTTATAATAAACTCTTAAGAATACACACAATTGGTGATATTTATCGACAACTTAAGTGAAAATTGGGATAGTCTGCCACTGGTAGACTATCCCAATTTTCACTTTAATCAGTACTGCACAGTACCGATTTAACTGATTTAGAGATTGCTCTCTTCAATGGGCCATTCGCTAATTTTACTAGGCCGTCAAGTACAGATAAAATTTAATCATGTTGTAATGTAAATCCTCTCGAAACATTGGGATCGATCGACAGACGAGAACCGATCGCTTAATGAGCCAATTAGTCAACATGGTAGTAGTTCCTATGATATCAAATTTAGTGCTACCGTACACTTGTTATTTTATAAATAATATTTTATAAGCATAATGTTTTATACTATTAACCTGGTACATAAACAAGTATTTTATAAAACCAATATATTAGTACTCGTGATGGTTTAGTGGTGAAGCCACCCGCTTTGTGAACATGAGGTTGGGATTCGAATTCAGGCAAGAACTAACTTTCACACAATTTTATATAATCATTGCTCAAAATTATTTACTTTTTGCAACAATAATGAATCCTACTTAAATTATATATTATATCTAATGTAGGTAGCTCAAATAAACATACTTTCTTGCTAAATGTAAGATACAGTTTAGTTATGGTTTGTGTATCGAAACGAAAAGTGCAATGTAATTACGATTGTGATAAGTTGGACTGTTTTATTATGTTATTTCGCTATCAAACAGTAGTTTTGCTGAGTGAATGTGTACGGTATATTGCCACCTACAAACGAACAAGTACATACTAAGTATGTGAAATATGTGAAATGGATCTTGATCATTACCATTGTGTTGTTATTGGAATAATAATGTAAGTACTTAACCTAATACTTTTATCTTATATAATGCGTAGTGTACGTAACCCTATAATAATGTTCCTAATTCATATTAATTATGATATTGTGAATGTGACGACGGACGCCACAATTTTTCTTTGTACAAATAATGTTATCACGTAAGTGACGATTTGTTTTGTCTAAAGTGATAATAAAGATCTTTAAACCTAAACCTAAACCTAACTAATGTGACATTTTCAAATCAAATTTACTTTCTAACTTTATCTGGACATTTCTGGGTTACGGTGGAGGAAAACATCATGAGGAATTCTGGGCTTATTAAAAAGAATCTAAAATCGCCAAGCCGCCTTGAGCCAGCGTGACGATCATTCCTTCAATGTATGCTGCAGTGAGATAATAATTGGGCTATGATATATATCTTAGTGCCCGGTTGTTCTTTATACGACTAAGGCGACAAACATACGTCCCGCCTGATGGTAAGCAGTTACCGTAGCCTATGGACGCTTGCAACACCAGGACTATCAGTAGCGCGTTGTCGACCTTAATAAAGGATAAACTTAGTTACATCTCGTATTCTGTCGTAAACATTTTATTTGAATCTTTTAATGGGTAATTAGTGTTTGCAATATCTGAGCCCTTTAGCGACGGTACGCATCTGTCGTAAAGGCGACTGCGGCTCGGTTCATTGCCGTAATCTTAAGCTCCCTGAGGAGCCATCACTCACCAACAGTCGCTGACAGTCAGCGGCATACGGCTTACCTAACTAACACTTCACACTTACGCGCTAAGCAACATTTATCTCATAAAATTATTACATTACCATCTAAAGTGCCTTAAAACATCACCTAAGCGTTGGTAATATTATATTGATTATTGGTAATAAATTGTAAAGTAAAATAAAGTAGTAGCCTATTAAAGTCCCACTGAAAGGGAAAGGCCTTTATCATACGGAAAAAGCATTAAATCTTAATCAATACGATTGTTGAATATAAATTTACAATTTCAGAGTTTAGATCACGCTTCCATAAGATATTTTCCTTCATCGTACATCAGTTTTATCCAAAGTGAACTTAACAAAGTCAAACTAGTACTTTTAGAGTTTAAACAATTTTGTTTTGAAAACCACGAAAACTACTCATCGACCTGTCCATCGGGACCTATATACACGTGAATATTAAACGTTCGAAAAGGACAAAAGATCTTTTCGTCACAGTATATATTGCGTGTGAAGATCGAAAGCGAAAGAGACCGTGAAATAGCTAAGAGATAACCTCTGCACCATTTCTAAAAATAGTTCGTCCGAATACGACCTTTGTTAAAACTATTTGAATACCTATAATAATAATAATAATAATAATATTCTACCACATTCACACAGCGCCATTTAGCCCCAAATTTAGCAATTATATTTGCTTGTGTTATGGGTACTAAACAACTGATATACTACTTAAATATATTTTTTTTTTTGTAAATACATACATATTATAGATAAATTACACCCAGACACAGAACAAACAATCATGCTCATCACACAAAGGTTTGTCCTGGGTGGGAATCGAACCCACGACCTATACATACCTTCTATCTATACATATAGTAAAAAACAAAGTCGGTTCTGCTGTCTGTACGCTTAGATCTTCTAAACTGTTCAACAGAATTTGATGGGTTTTGCACTATCATTCAGATATTCTTTCTGAAGTTTTATATGTATAATATATGCAATTCACATATATAAATTACTTATATATTAAAGATTAAGAGAGAAGATTTTTTTTTATTGCTGACAGTGTCAGATGAGTAAACAGTGCACCTAATGGTAAGTAGTAATTAACTGTCGCTCGCGAACAACTCAGAATCCTTGGCATTGCTCTAGAATGCCAGAGACTTTGAGAAGCCGCTGCCTATCGTGTAAAGAGTGGAGTAGGTGAAGACATTGAAGGATATGAGGAAAAAGGAAAAGAGGAAAATTGAAGATACTGTGTACACGAGCAAAGCTGTGGCGGCTCGCTAGTATTATATAAACGAGGTAAAGAGAACCTTTTCCCTCTAAAAAGACACTCCAGTAACTCACGACTCCCTGAAGGAACATCTAGAGGAACACAATTGGGGAGAAAGCGTTACTCTTTATTATAACTTTAAATAACACCGCACTTGACTGATTATGTCGATATGTTAACTGTACTGTGACTGTGCGGGGAGTTGAGTATGCGCTTCAGTGACATTACACCCACATAGTGTATCATTTGCACATAATATAACTCGTAAAAAGTATTCTAAGACTTTGCATTGCGTAGAGGTGTATTACGCTGAGATTTTTCTAGATATTATAAGTAATTGCTCAAATGTACCAGGTAGATAGAGTTCTTGACGCAAAGCTATGAAACATTTTTCAATAAGCTTAAATATCACTAGGTATTAGCTCGCTGCGATTGATAGAACATAGTACGACAGTTGTATATACCTATCATTAGGTTGCCAAATATTCCAAATGTCGTATGTAATACTATAAATTTGTTTCAGCAAACATTTTTTCAAGTACAATTTTTCGCTTCATAGGTTCTAACTCGACTTCAGCAAAGCAAAGCAAAAGGTGTGTACTGATTTGAACACGTCACACATGATTGAGTGCACCGACATGTGAGGGGTATTTACTTGAACATATGTACTTAACATTATGTACTGAGGGGTGACGAAGTTCGTGCTCATGTGGAATTGTGTCAATTGAATAGTTGACAGCGAATGAGGGAAGCCAGGTACGGCAATAATTGCAGCGAAATCATTTGAAAATTAAAATAATGATGACGTGTTAAAATATGTGTGTTTGGAACGTGTTTATAGCAGGAATGTAACTACTAAGTATTAGTTTGTATAATATCGCATTTCGTTAGATGAATGAGTGCTCCACAGCTAGCGGCGGAATTACTCTCTCTGCTTAGAAAACACAGCTAGGTGCTTCTTTAGGAACAGCGTCACACTCTAATATTGAAATCATTGAGCGATTCGAAAACAAGGTTTTACAAATAATTACGAATGCCCCCTGGTTTGTACCAAACGAAGCCCTTCACCATGACCTGCGAATATTGACAGTAAAGAAAGAAATAATACGCTACATGAAAGCATACAAAGAGAGAATATTTTACCACTCAAATATCTTGGCAAATCATCTCATGGAGGCAAAAGGGATACGCAGACTTAAATACAAAATTCCACCAGATTTCACTAAACGTAGCTTGATGCCTATATTATTTGATTGGAAGTATCAAAGGATGCATACCTCTCAAGACACTTGACACTTGTCTAAAAAGTTGTGTGTAAATGTCCTATGCATAGAGACAGATGATAAAATAAAAAGAGACAAAAAAGGTGCTTCATCTTATCAAGTAGTTAGTGTTCAACTAGTGTCAGAATTTGTTCAGGTTACCCATAATTTATTATAGAAACATCAACTTGACCTAATGACTGTTTTCAACATGGTAACAGCCCGGACTGCTTTTTAACGTGTCCTCCGAGTTACAGAGACGCTTAAATCAAATGCCAGTATGCGGTCACCCATCAATGGGCCAGCCGCATTCTTTGATGGTTAGCCCACTGATCAAGCGCCACTTATCAGAAAACTTCAAGCAACTTAAATAAAATTGTATTGTTTGCAAAAACCTATTCTATTCTTCGATGTCACGAAACATACCTATACCATAAAGCATATCTACATTTGCTCTGGTAATAAAAAGGAGGCCGATCTTTTTTCTGATCATAAACAACCATCATTAAAGCTATGGGTGTTTTCGGGCCAATGAACATTGTAGCCCCTTATTAACTGTGACTTACGATGTGCGTGTAATTCAGGTCTGCCGACCTTCTGAGACCGAGGGTCTTTCTTATATTATCCTACCAAAGACTCCACTCTGCCTGATGGTAAGCAGTCAGTGGGATTCAGAAGTAGTGGCGACCATTGCAAAATACATTGTCTCAAACTGCGGGTATTGTGAACCTAGGGCGGCTTTACGAGATGCTTTTTCACGCCCCGCTTAAAAGACTCAGGATCAAAATTAGATGGGAACACACGGGTCTAGTATCTATATAACCTGGACGACCTTAGCTCTTTGACTTCACAGTTCTGTTTTGGCTAACAATAGTCCACGTTCGCGTGCTCAGTGACATGAAAGCTGTAGATTTATTCGGCCGTGCCCAACACATAAATTAGTTCCACGTCCGTCCCTGCTGCCTACCCGCTTAGATAACGACCGCTATAATACTATACGACTGAAAGAACAGAATGGATTACAAGAATTAGGAATTTAAATAAATAAAACCGTTAATGAACAATCTGATTATTAAAATGATAACTACTTAGAGCTTTATTTAAAAGATAATTAAAAAAGGTAATATAGCAATGGAATAAAATAAATATAGTGTAATTCTTATGGTCACATGTTTGGAATTTTCTTAGTTATTTAGTCGTACGTACCACATATTCCTTTAACGAACTAATTATGCTATTGATATTATAAATGCGAAAGTTTGTGTGCATGTAGGTATGTGTGTGCGAGTGTGTATGTGTGTTTGTTATCACTCAGCGCCTAAACGCCTAAACCGATTTCGATGAAAATTGATATGCAGAGAGATTCGGTGCCGGAGACGGACTTGGCTACTTTTTAATCCGAGAATCTGGTTTCCGAGGGAGACAAAACATATTTTAAATTTAAGTCATGAGGCGCAGCTAGTTGAAATAAATTTAGAAAGTATTGACATAAGCCACATAGATATTTGCTTGATACGTTTATAATTTACATCTTTGAGTTTTACTATTATATAAAACTTTTCACTCAAAGTAGGTACTGTACCTTTTTAATAGGTAAACCTATTTGTGATCAAAATAATTACACAGATAATAATATATTAAAAAAACACAGAAGCAATAACTTACTTATTTAACAGTTCATTAAGTTTCAATACAAACAACATCCTCCAAAGTCAATCAAAGTCTCGATGAACCGCGCACTGATAGTAGGTACATTCCCGATATAACAAAGGGACCGGCAGGGGCCAATAACTTGAGAACAAAGTGTAGTATCGTTATATATAATTGTGTTAACAACGGCCTTCGATGTTCCCATCTCGTTCTAGAGATTATAGGCATTGTTCTAACTTTAATATTGTTTTATAAACCAAGTTATAACTAATGTTCATACACAATTCGGTAATAGGATACAGACACATATTAATAATAGCCTTTATTAATACATAATGTAGTAGGATTGCGTGCGACTGTTGTGCGACAGGTTGTAAGTGGTGCCGCGGCGCGGTTTCACCAGCGTTTTTGCTTACTGCTCTGCTCCCGTCGCCAGTAGCATGATAGTACATAGTCAATAACCACCCTCGAGAACTGGGCTATCTTACGCAAAAAGTATTTATCAAATCCGACTGTTATTCTTTTCTACTCTTCTACTTTATAAAATAGTATAGTTATACTAATTTAACATGAAACGTTACTTACTGGGGCAATAGCACAAGCAGCAGTAAGAGACCATTACCGTCACCTGTACGAGCATTATACTTAGCGTTTATACCCTCTGTGTCCTCTACGCCTGGTTTATGTCGTCGCGGTGTCGCCACGGAGCCGGCGAGGGACTTTACAAACGAGGTCGTTACAACAGCAATGGCTTAATATTATGCTGTGGATGTGTGCTTTTATATTGCTTTATCTTAAACTATAAAAGTCGAAATGGTCCAGTGGATAATGCACCTGCTTTGTAAATACGAGGTAGTGGGTTCGAATCCGGGCAAGTACCGATGTGATTTTTCAAATCATATGTACTTTCTAAGTTTATCTTGGACATTTCTGACTAACGGTGAAGGAAAACATCGTGACGAAACCTGGACTTAAATGTCTGAAATTGCCAATCCGCCTTGAGCAAGCGTGGTGATTAATGCTCATACCTTCTCTATATGAGAAGAGGCCTTTATCCTGCAGTGAGACAGTAAATAGGCTGGTATTATTATTATTTTATTATTAAACTATGTCCTAATCTACAACTTCTTAGATAAAATACATTTTTTTTTTATATTAGCCTACCAAAGTGACTTCACCCCGCCTGATGGTAAGCAGTCAGTGGAATCCAGAAGTGGTGGGCACCATACTATAACCCATTGTCTCAAACTGCTGGTATGGTGGCCTCTACTAAGGTGGCTGGGAACTAATAGGGTAGGGGAAGGGAATGAGGGAGGTGAGGAAAGGGGGAAATTGGGCCTCCGGCGCTTTCACTCACCGGACGAAACGCAGTAGTACGGATACTACTGCTCTTACGTCTTCTATGAGAGGGTAGTACTTCCCCGGTTGGTCTGACCCATTCATGCTGAAACCAGCGTGGATCTACCTACTACCGATTAAATTATTTGAGAATGTAAAAATGTTTAGGTAAATGTTAATGTAGAAATATTTGGGTAAATGTAGGTATAATGCACAAAGCAATGTATAATATGAAAAAAAAAAACTTAAGTCACAAGGAAATACCAGAGGGCTTGGACAAATGGCATAAATGCTAAAAGATTAGAATAGATTAAAAAGTGTATGAGATTGACATAAGCTAACGACAATGTTGGCGTAACGAACAGCGGCGTTGTGTCACTTTATTGCGGTCACCAACTGACCTGAGAAACGTGGTGACCTATGGAAGAGACTTCAGTTAAGCACTCTACAGATGTGTAGGTAGTTTTGAGTTGTGTTACCGAAGTAACGTTGCTTATTGTCGTACCATTGAAGTGGTATTCACATTTTGGTTGCATACAAAACAAAGCTGCCACACTAATATGTACCTACTACAGCACAAGGGATATCAAAAACTCATCTGTAGGAATATTACTTTGCTTGCGTAGCAAATATCTATTACGTATATACTACCGTTGTCTGTGTGAAGGTCTATAAAGTGGGTTCGATCCTCACGTTTTGTATTCGAGTCTGAGTGTAGTTGGTGTCCGTGCTTTGTATATTTGTAATGTCACTCGTGATACAGAGATTGCTCCCTCGTACAGAAGTCGCAAAAAGAAATGAAAAATAATCTGTTGATTTTTTTGTACATATATTATCTAATACTATTATACTAAGCGAAAGAGTTTGTTTGTTTGTTTGTTTGAATGCGTTAATCTCTGGAACTACCAGTGAGATTTGAAAAATTCTTTGTGTGTATGATAGTCAAGTTCTCGAGGAAGTAAACATCACACAGCAAAGCAGTAAGCAAAGAAGCGCGGAAGCTAGTTGTCTATAAACAAGTTAGTTATTTTGCTGAATAAGTGTAAAAATAGCGCTTAATATTATACCAACTATTTTTTATTAGCAATTTTTATAAAAAGCTAGTAACGTGACTGCGGATGCCTTTTACAATAACAACAGCGTGACTCCCTACGCTCTCATAATATTTTAACGAGCACATTTTACTGCATTCTCTGAACTTGACAAACCGTGGCGACGTCCCGCGAGCTCCACCGAGGCCCAGGGGACCCATCTCGGTGTAAAAGCCACTGGACAGACACAAGTGAAGCATATAGTTTGTGGCATAAAATGCACTTTCAATTTCGTATAGAATTTCTATTATTGGTTCATCTCCCGTGGTCTCAACGCAAGATGAAATTAATCTCCATAATGTCGACAAAAAATGGTAACAAAACGCAAATGCAACCCTTGGTTTAAAAGCTTTAATAGCTACTGTAAGCTTGCTAAGAGTCACGCTTTATAAATTACTAGCTGTTGCCCGCATCTCCATCCGCGTGAATGTTGGTTATATCGCATATTCCATACAAACTTTTATCCGTTATTCCAACCCCAAAAATATAGCTTATGATGTTCTCTAAGGTCTATTTTATCTCTATACCAAATTTGATCAAAATCGGTTCAGTGGTTTAGGCGTGAAAGCATAACAGACAGGCAGACAGAGTTACTTTCGCTTTAAAATATTAGTGTGCATAAACTATAATTAAATATTAATATATCGCGACAATATTTTTTTTGTGATAGAAACGACATCAGTTTTAAAAATTATTGCTCTTCATCTCTGCAAAATCTCTATTGAAATTATTATTGAGCTACGTGACGTCAGAGGTTGTCTATAATCAGCCTACGCTTTGATTTGATTGTATTGCGAAGAGATTGCATTGCCTTACATTGTCTTAACATCGGCCGGTTGGTCACATCGTGTAATATACATACATAGGTACAAGCTTCAGGGCCGTCCTGTCCGTGCGTCATTCCTGTTCCCATGGGGCTCATCGAAGGTGACAGGGGATACACCGACACCATGTATCTACAAAACAATCCACCTGTCCCTAAAGTTGATGTATAGCACACACCCCATGTAGGGGCCTGATTAAATAGTGCTTTGAATAGCAAGTGATTTTGTACTTTATGGCTTATGTGATAAGGTTTAGAATCAGAAAATAACTGATTTGTTTTGTCCTAAATAGAAGACAGAGTGAAAATCTAGAAAGAGAGAAATTAATAAATTTATTTTGTTTGCAGATAAAACTTACATAAAATAAAAAAGAAAAGTAACACAGATTAGGTATTTAAGTATTATTTGCAAACAAAAAGGGTACTTTTCTCAGCTGGTGCTTAAGTTAGATTTAACCAACCTAAGGGCTGATCTGCCGAAATACTAGACTAGACATGAGTTGTCACAATGACTTTAAAGGAGACAGACTAGAAAAATTTCTACCGCTGATGAGGAAATAGAACAACAGTGCAAATAAATTAAGTCAATCTAAGTTTTTTAAATGCGCAGCGATGTCAAATATTAAAAAAGATGCTGTTTATAAACTTACTTTAGACACAATAGATGTTTTATTGTCATTACGGCCATATACGTTTACTGTCCCGGAAAGTGTTAAGATAGTAGAATATTAAGATTAATATTCAGTCTAAACAGATTTGTCCATTAATATTTTCTTCCCAATGCAATTTCCCATAATAAGTTTCTACTTTAAAATACATCATAACTGTTTTCCTTAATCATTAAGTATGTCTAGTATGCTCAGCGAGCGGTGCTCGTGTGTGAAGCCTTAACAGGCTGTAGATAATGAGGGCGCAGAACGAGAGCGACCTTGACCTGGCGCACGCTCTTTCATGTCCTCGATATCCATACTTTATTACAGGTATACCATCACCTCCCCTACGGATAGGTTTACCTACCTACCGTATAAGTGTTCATGAACGTGTGGTTTTTTGATATTTTTTCTCTTTATATACTAGCTATTCGCCCTGGCTTCGCATGTGTTTTAATACCTGATTACGTGAAATTCTTTAAACGAAAGTGAAATTCGTTTAAAAAATTTGTATTGTGACAGACACAAAAAAGTTACTTTTTTTTATATTATTTAGAGATTTAGACCTTTAAAAAGGTAATAAACCTAAAAGCCAATACCCTTATAAGGCAATTTTGGCTTTACCATTTTTGGCTTAGTACAAATTTTGGCCTAGTACAAATTTTGGCTAGGCATTATTTCCTTTCGAAGCCAGAATCGAACCTGCTACATTTGTACGAGAATGTATTCTTCAATATACGAGTAGTTATTTCCACAGCAAAACGGGTTTACAAAGTATCCATACAATGTTGGTACTTAGCCGAGTAACGAGCGGTTAAAGCCGGGTGTACTTGACCTTGAGTTGCAACCATATATTAGCCTGGCTGTACAGCCGCCATCATACTCACTTGTCAACACAATATGGCACATGTTGGACAATTACTATTATTACTGTGTTAGACTACTTACAATATCGGGTTTAAAGAAGGTGTACTAATAGTGTTGCCTCGATGGTTTGGGAGGAGGTATTATAGATGTCTCAAGTTCGATCTCCAGGTCAGGCAAAGTGATATTAGGTTTTTCTTATGTAATGTGGAGTGGATGCTTGCCCTCTGTTACATCTAGTCCGATTAGATAGTCGAACCAACCGGAACAAAAAGTTCATGTAATCCGATCAGCAGGACAAAGGCAGTAGGACCACGTGGCCGGACAGACAGAAATAGGTCTCTCTCGCAGTCCTACTAATAAGACATGGCAGGACAAAAAGAAACAGGTCTCCCCTCCTTGTGGTCCTACTATTAAGACAGACAGAAATAGGTCTCCTTCGTGGACTAGTAGGACAAATTAGTAAGACTACGAGAAAACTGTGGATATATATATATATATATATATATATATATATATATATATATATATATATATATATTTAGTAGTGATGGCCTTGTAGTTTAAATACTTAATTGCTTCCGTCCATACACTAGGTTACATTTATCCTCTTATTAACTAAAAACTTAAAATACCGCTTAAATTAACCACTAACTGCCATATTCAGTTAAACTAATGTCATTCTTTCAATAAGTCGAATGCAATATGGCTGAATAAAGAAACAATAAAACAGTGCTATCAGCTAAAAGCCCCAGTGCAGCTTGGTTTTATTTGTGAAGAATCGCAGGCTAAGTGGAGCCCCGCCCTGTCACCGCTGCACCGGTCCACAAGAGCTATTGTGTTCTTGTGACAACTATTACCTACTCAGCTACATTTAGTTTAAACACGTGCTTTTAACAGCGAAGGTAAAGTGATGTAGTTTTGTGCACGCTCAAACATATGTCATATTTTTATCGAGTGATTAGTGGCCATCCTAGTGTCAAAGTTTATTCAGGTCGATTTATGAGAATGACATCCGACTCACAGCCGGAACCGATTTTTAACGTAAAATCTGAAAGTGTTTATAGAAAGTATCTTTCTTTAAAGACTAGAAATATTAATTATCTAATGCGTTAAGATTTTACATGTGAGTGATATTTCAAGGATGTATACCTAACGTACGTAATAACCTAGCATCCCAGTACCTATTGTTACGAGATCTACAATTCGATAAAATGTTAATTTTTTTATTTGAACCGAAAAAAATCCTTCACGACAAAATCAATTACAAAAAAATCAAACCAGTAAGAAAATATATCTCTAGAGTATAATTCACTAAATTAATTCTTTCTTATTTGGGAAAAAAAATGTAAACCTATAAAAATTGTAATCATGATGAACTTTGTACAGATGGTATAAAGGTATAGGCCTAACCAGAATATAAATATAAGCGAATCTAAATATTTCTTGATCGGCGTGCACATCGAAGGTATTTTTGACGGAGGCCGCGCATTACTGTCTCAGCTCAAAGGTTCCTATAATAAGACGAAGGCTCTACAACCCCTCCCGTCCCTCCTCCTCTTTCCCCGCACAACCCTTCTCCGCGAGTTTTTACAACGTGTCGAGTTAAGCGGCTTACTCGCCGCTTGTGTTTAATTTCCACCTTTACTGAACTAATATTTATTTGAACATTTCAACGTATAAAGAGTATTTATTTCTTTTGAGTTGCTTTCAATTAGGATAGCAATTAGATTCTAAAAGCAGAATGTGAACAAAATACAAAAAAAACCTTCAGTAGCGTAAAATAAGGGTTTGTACGTGAACTGTTTGAATATTGCAACCTGGGATGGATTTAGCAAGTGATTTCACATAGTTTTTCTTGTTTATTTTAAATTTGATATGATATATTAATGTCGTAAAACTTACTTTTCACATCACACTGCAAATATCCGAAACAATATAAACAGTAGACCAGTTACATTACTAAATCTAACGCACACTAAACGTGTGCGTTTATTGTTAACAAATACCACTTGCATTTAATTTGGAATAAGTAATAAAGGGTATGTTGTTGTCAGTACACGTACCCGTAACTCTACAAGCTTAAGGAAGATCTCAAGCCCTCGTAGACCTATTCGCAAAAGAAAATCTTGAGTTTTCTCGTCACGGGAATAATACATGAGAGGTAGGCTGCAGTCACGTCGCTGACACACACACGCACACACACATACACACGTAGGTACAAGGACGCACGTCTCGCGGATTCCTCACAAATTCTATTAAAGAAAGTTGTTAACGAAGCCACGAGAGCTCTCCTGCGTCGATAAGTACTCAGATTCGATTACTTAAACACTCGGAGACACACACCTGCTGTACTCGGTACAATATTAGAGCATAAAACAATTGTTTATCGTGCAAGGATTGATTTTTTGCATGAAGTACACTACCATTGAACGAAGTGAAAGCTAATTTAATGTTAAATTTATATAAATAATGTTATCAAGATACAGGTAGCATCAGAGGCAAATTAAATGCTGTCTACCTTTGCCGATATAGTTGTAAACAATGCAAACTATATTGTAGTAAATATTTAACAGAATAAAACACATAAACATATGGAAACATTGAATGAAGTTCTTATAAGATCAGTGCACCCACGAGATCCTTCTATTAGTGTGGAGTAAGCTTCAAGTAATAAAATTAGCAAAACTTGGCAATTCGCACGCCCTTACCAACAGGAGTTGTGTGGCGTTATTAGCAGGTTGGAAAAGGGGAGCTCCCAGAAGATAGTACTTTAAAGTGCGGCCAAGATGGGGTAAAGAATAATAAATATTAAGATGAAGGCAGCGCATTCTCCGCGGCGAGGGCGCCACTATCACCACTGACATCGCTTAATGACACAATTAAACGTACTTCTAATTATATGACAATGCAGCCTGACATACCTTCATGGTTTATCTAGTTTTTTACGGTTATAAGTTCGAAACGGTACAAGTGAGGTTCTCATGATTACTTCGGACATAATACTACTACTAACTAAATAATTGAAAGCCTCTCTTTTCTTTTTTTTTAAATCTTGGTAATTAAATTAATTGGTTGATTTGTAATAATTACTTTGTATGGTTCTTTGGTTGCGTTGATGTGTTAAAATTGTAACTCTTACAAAAAACTGTAATTATCTGTCGATTGAAAATTTCGTGGCGTGAATTTCTTGCCAGTTCTTTTCACAGGTCTACCTCGTCAGCGAACTGGCTGTAGGTCAATTAGCTAACTTCAAGTAATTTTGACTTTCATAAGCATCATACTTTATAATCAAAATGAAATAAATGCTTTGTGTTTAAGTTTGAGTATAGATATCCTTTTCATGCTATGCTCTGTGTATATGAAATTTTCCACTGCATAGAGACCATAGAATAAATGGGTTGATGTGAAAATTAATTTTAGTGCACTATCTAGAAACATAAAATCTTAAAAAAAGCAGTTCCATAAATACCGTAGGCAAGGACTAAGAAAGGATTTGTGAACACATTCCCGTGGGACGAGCTTAAGGTTCCACCGGCACACGAGGCTGTCCCGGCGGGTATTTATAGGGATCGGTGCCACCAAAAGGGTAGGATTCGATCTCAAACTTTAGAATAATTTGTTTGCTTGAATCTGGTCTCCGTCTATTCAAACGAATGAACTGATTCTATTATTAAACAACATATAGTAGTTTTCTATACACAATCTTTAATGTAAGCTTAATTTAAAACCTGATTTTATACAAAGGATCTGAATCGCCTTTACAATATGTCAACTATTGACAGCGCTTCAATGCCCAACGATCATTCGTAATTAACGTATAGATGGCTGTATTTACTAAGTATCGCGGCAACAATGAAACAAAAACACAAACAAGTCGTTGCCACCCGTGACACGGTTGTGGCGTTTTCTCTACTTTCTTTGTGTAGTTTTAGTTGTGTAACTTTGTACTTATAAGTTACTAGCTTATCGCAAGACGGTGTCACCTGCGTCTTTGGTTACTACTCTGCTCCCGTCGCCAGTAGCGTGATGTTACATATAACCTTCCGAAAGTACTGGGCTATCATACGCAAAAATAATTATTCAAATCTGACTGGTAGTTCCATGAGCGCGTTTTTTATATAATAGTATAGATGGACATGTCGTGTCATTAGAGCGAAGAATTCATAACATATGTGTTTCTAGGTCCTAAGTCAGATATTCTTATGTTGTCTGGTACTAATTAACAAGTACAAACTTTGTAAATGTACTGAGGCTGATCGGAGCCAAATGAAACAAACATCAAACTAAAAAATTGTAGCTGGTTGTCGCGTAGTTGCGGAACTATCCACGTGGGTGAGCGTGCACCCATACGGACATTCTTTAGCGCAGTCAACACGCAAACGATTTAGTATAACATTGTTTTGTGTGTAACTATTTGTGGTACAGTTTCACCTGAACAGTTATGCGGTTAGGTACAGATTGAGTCAGCAATAAAACAAATTTTTACATATTAGATCATAAAGTTAAAATAACTTTTCGTGTGCTAGTAAAAAGCACAAGTAATAACACAATAAATAACACAAGTTACGTACAGACAACAAGGTGACGTGTGGTAGGTCCAGCACTTCACACGACGAGCTCACACACAAACATACACCGTGACACAGCACGACACAACACTCGCGACGTCACCCGGCGCCACTCGCGCCGCGTGCGACCCACGCGCCCGCCCTAGCCACACTGCCGCCCAAACGAGAGGGAAATCATCCCTTACGTCTACCATCCCTCTCCCACTCATACACTCTGATGCTTCCGTCTCACGTTGACTTCTCCCGAGGCGTATAGTGAATGTCCCGTTGTTTCATTGACGCTTCGGCTCGAGCCAAACGGATGTTTTTTCACGGTTGCAGCTACTTGTTTTAGCAGACTGCAGAAACAGTTACCGCCGTACGTTCAATGCGTATCAGTATCTACCGTGCTTATGTTTGATACAAACTGTATAATTATGACCTACGGTGACGAAATGTAAACTGAAGAAATTTTCAGCCAAGGTAATGTAATTTTTACTCTTTAATTATGACATAAGTGTGAAACATGTGGTACCCTAAATCAATCTGGCTGTAGGCTGTAGGTTAATTGGCTAACATTTTGTAGTATTTAACGTTCATAAATGTTAATTTAATTAACCTATATGAATACATACATTTTCATCTCATTTCATTTCATCTGAATATTGTAGGTACGATTTATTTGAAAAATACATAATTTCTTTAAAATCGTCCCAGAAATATGCAATAGATTAGAACTATTCTCATTACACGTGATCTCTAAGCTGACGAAATGCGAATAACATTATATTTTCAAGAAAACCGTCGCGTCACTTAGTGTGTTCGACATTGTTGTAAATATTTTAAATGAGTCAAGAAAGTTAAATGGCTTCAGGCTATAGAAACTGTTCTAACAAACACTTTTATCGTTATAAAAAAAAACGTCATTCTTGTAAACATAACAAAAGAACGGAGAACTTTATAAAAATGTTTCTTTAAATTGGATAGATTCCAAAAATGTTTTTAATATTCTTGTTTGTTACAGACGCAACGTGGGCATGCCCTTTACAAGGTGAACTGAAGACCCACTAAAGATCACCCAGCAGGCTTAGATAACATGTTTGAATAATGACAATGATCATCAGCTTAATGATGTACATAAAAATCTAGTTTCACGCGGCGCGGTTTCCTCCACGTCCTTGCTTACTGCTCTGTTCCCGTCGCTAGTAGCGTAATGTTACATAGCCTATAACCTTCCTCGAGAACAGGGCTATCGTACGCAAAAAGAATGATTGAAATCCGACTGGTAGTTTTAGAGATTACGTTCAAACAAACAAACTCTTAGCTTTATATAATAGTTTTGTATCTCAGTTCTTAATGCTCGACGGTATTATCAAAATAATCTAACAATCTACATCACAATCTCGAATTGATAAAAACCATCATTTTAATATAACCTGCGAGTCATGTACGGTGAAGACTCATAGAGTGAACCTGTCACGCGAGGATGACACTGTGGAATAAATCACTTGCATTGTGCTTTTTCAAACTGTTTCCTTCCCTTTCCCTCCTCCCCCCTCTACCTACACGGTGGTCATAAATCTTGTCACCTGAGTAGTGAACCCGCGAACTAGCACGATTGCGCGGGTTTTTTCCACGTGACGTCAGAACGCGAACAGATAACGTAACGATACGAACTGTGAACATGTCATTAATAACTTTTTGTAAGATTGTACGTGGAAGGTGACGCGTTGTTAATTTTACTTGATTTTTTATACAATTTAGGTATTTTACAAAGATACTGCATACCTGTTTGTAAACGACACATGGATCTACTATTAACATATATAGACTATAGAGAAATACCAAAAATCAACTAAGCCAATGTCAACAACAAAGGAAAGGTACAGGCCTAAGGGAGTAATTGAGCCGCCGCCGGGTAACTTTGTTTCTCTATTGGATGAACTAGCACAAGCTAACATTATCCGATATGACGTCATAATTCTGCTGTAAACATTTCAAAATATGTTTGTATGTACATTTTGATCGTCAAAACAAATGTAAGTAAATTTATTTAAGTATTTTTTATTCAATACTAGCGGCCCGCCTCGGCTTCGCATGGGTGGACATTTTTGGGATAAATAAAAATACTTTTGTATGGGAATATAGAAAATTGTTTTTTTTTTCAGTAATTTTTTTAAATTTTTCACCGTAAGAACCATCCTCGTACTTCAAGGAATATTATAAAACGGTTCAGCTGCTCTCGAGCGCTTAGCAACACATTCAGCGATTCATTTTTATATTATAGATACTGTCGGTGACGATCCAAGAACTCCGAATAAGGCTACACAACCCTCACAAAGTCTACGTACGTGCTACGTGTGTAGCACGTAACCGCTACGAGGCACAGCCGAGACACCTTTCTTCGAAGTGCTACATTATACCGCTACGAGTGTGCAAATGATTAGGCGTAGACGTGCTACGACATGATGACGTAGCACGTATTGTAAAGGTGGAAATATTCGTAGCAATTAATGTGAACTAAACGATTGAATACGTAGCGTCTATATCGAAGTGCAACTTTTTGAAAGTATTAATATATTTACGATATAACTAAAGGTTGCTTTATTTACAGAATTTTAGCGAAAATATCACATTCCTTCTTTAAATTAATGTTGACCCTAATAAATGTTCCGAAATGATGAAGGCCATAGGGGGGAGTTTTTGTTGTTGCTTATACCAGTAATAGTAGCCTCGCAATAAACTGGTTTGAGCGGTTAATAAGCGCAGGTAGCGCGGGTAGTGAGGAGGCTGTGCCGCACTCACTCAACTATATTAAAGTGCGAAATTTACACCCGACTTGTTTATGAGACAGCACTTACCTTCCACAGTCGGTAATACTAAGTTAGGTGTGTAGTCATTAGACCAATATAATTAGTAGCAGGTAATTAATGTGATTATATGGTCGGAATGTTCATTGATAGGAAATAGTGTTGAAGGAACAATAATAATACTATAATCCCTTATCCAGCTTTTGAGCTAGCAGTGCTATTAGTTCCATGTTTGTCACATCGTACAAATAGAAGGGACACCATGATAGCAATGGGACAGATAATTTACCGTCTGACCGGATATCCGGCTAAAATCTGTGTTGTGAGACAATGGAGCCTCCACCGAGGTCCGGCCGGGCCCCGCGGGGGACACACTAACCGGATTTGTCCTGGCAGTAATTGAGACGCGATTAAAGGCTTGTGCAGAGATACTCGGAGGCTGCGTGCGGTCGTGTGGTGCAGCGGACGAGAGCGATCTCGTGTATCTCACTAACTAACGTAACTGTGTTATCTCGTGTGAGATCTATCTATTGTATTTATAGCATTAACGCGTAAAAGAATTATTCATGTATGTGTTTAAATATAAAAAAAACGTTTTGATAAATCTATACTATTATGTAAAGCGGAAGAGTTTGTTTGTTTGTACGCGCTAATCTCTGCAACTAACCGTCGGATTTGAAAAATTTTTTTTGCGTATGACAGCCCAGTTCCCGCGGAAGGTTATAGGCTATGTAACATCGTGCTACTGGCGACGAGAGCAGAGCAGTAAGGCGCGGGTGAAACCGCGCCGCGTAAAGCTAGTATTAAATAAATAGTGTACAAATTGTTTTAACAGAGGAACAATGACGCGATAAATTATTTGTTTGTTACCGTCCTGCGTTATTAGTTCAATATAATTATTTAGTATATATTTTGTTACAGATAATAAATATGCCATACAGGACAATACGTCCGTATGGGACCGGAATGTTTGTACAAACACTGTAAATATGACTTGTGGATACTTGTAGTTTATAGTACACACAAGTAAAAAAAAAATTTAATATTGGTCGCATAATTTTCATTCGCATAAAGGAAACTAAAAACGTTTTTCAACACTTATACTTATTTCTACAAGTAGATAGTATAACTGGTTTAAAGCTCGCCTAGTCCCGCGCTCTTCGCAAATAATCGCATTTTCAACATTTATTTAAGTGCGGATTCCAATTATTCGCATTTTTACATCCCCGAACGCTCCCTCCCACCGCGCCGGTAATGGTGTTTGTGAAATGAAGCTCCACCACTTACCGGTAACAACAGCATTATAATACGTACCTGCAAATAACAAACATAAAATAAGCAAACAAAAAATAAAAGAAAAATGTGGTGCGTTTTTATAAAGGTTTAGAAATATATTATTTAAGTATTTTTTTAATAATAATAATATGTGGACACTTATCAGACACCGTCATCTAGTTCCAAGCTAAGCACAGCTTGTGTTATGGGTACTAGATAGCTGAAATATAATACATATACATACTTTTTTTTGTAAATACATACTTAGAATACACAGGAAACACACAGATTAAAGACAAATACAAATGTTCATCACACAAATATTTGCCTTCGAACCCACAACACCCGACGTCGCAGTCAGTTACACTAACCACTAGACTAACAACGGTGCAGTTTGCATGACAATAAAAGGACTTAACATAATAAAACAAGCCACTAGTCCACTACAAAGTACTTAATATTCCATTGAACAAACCTTCACCTTACAAATGATATACAAAATAGCCCTTTAAATCTGTATGAAGCTTATACAATAAAGTTATTACCGTCCCCCTCGTCTGCTCGTACATGCATATGCGTGCATACTCTCGTTAGTACAATATTAGCATAACATAATGGCGGATAGTAAAGTGCATGCGATCATTCATGAATACGACCCGGCCCTGTGAGCCTTTATAATGACATTATTGATTAGGTGATTTAATTTATTTCATTATACAGATTGTGTATATAATGAGGACTTATGTCGAATTTGTAATTAGAACCAGTTTAATGCAGACATGTCTTTCTTCAAACGAGGTTTAAAGTGAGCATTAATATCAGGGTAGCCAGCGGCTTCGCGGAGCCCCTGGATGGCGTTGTAGAATTTCATAAGCGACAGTTACCACTTACCATCAGGTGGACTGTTAACTCATCTGCTACTGCCGGCAATAAAAAAAGACACAGCGGCGTAAGGTTCTGTTTAAAATTCTTTCTGACGCAAAAAATCATATTAAGCTGACACAGATAGCTTCCGACTTAGAACCACTCAAAATTGAGCAACGTTTTATTATTTGGGGGTGATTGTCATAAAAACGGCATGAACATTAAAGTAGATGCCGTGTAAGCACTAAACACGGCGGCGAACAAAAGTGAAAGTCAAGGTCATGTTGTAAAGCGAAACGTATTTTAAACTGTTCTTATTTTGCAAAGAGAATAGGAATAGGTATATTCTAGATTATGTGTTTAACATCAGACGAAATGATGGTCTACAAAACTATCATCAATAAAAATAAATATATTATACTAAGGTTCACTGGGCATGGTACATATATCAGCATATGAGTTACCGTGGTTATATGTAATTAATATTCATGGTAAATATTACTGCTGACTGAATGTTTTACATATCAACTTACAACTGACTACACTTTATCGAAAAACACTACGTCATTTATATTTAAATTTATGTATTTTTTTATTTATTGCTCTCTCTCTCAATGTTGTCATTATGTTGGTATGGATTAATTGCATTAAAGTTGTTTCTCGTACAATATCTCCCTAAATAGAACAAACAAAGTCGATGTTTTTTCTGTCTGTTCTACGCTAACTCTTTTTACATTTAATTTTGATGCTGTTTTATGTATAGTATGAATAAGTCAAGAGTTTCAAAGACTTGAAATGAAGTCATAAAACAATATTATCATATATACTCGTGAGGAGCGGCGTTAAGTCACCAGTTTTCTGTCATTATCCATACAAAAGTCGTACGTATGTTCTATGTGCGCTTTTGTCTAGTGGTTACAAGAGGCACATTATCCTACACTCGAGAGCAGCTCGCGGTGTAGTGACCGTCACCCGCCGTCTCGAGTGCTGCCCTCTCTCCCACCAACATAAAAACCATCTGCTGACAACACATATTTATACACTATGCCTTGGATGTTACAAGTGACGATTTTGATACCTCTACATAACTTCGTAACACATCAGAGTCGTAGTTATATAGATTGAATAAAAAATTAGTAATCATGTAAATGTCTGATCGTTAGTCGCTTTTTTACAACAAACTTGTAAAGAGTGCTCTAATATGTCTAAGTACTAACTAATGGACTATACGCCTTGGTAATTAAGCTCTCATAAACTTAACAGTCATGCGACGCAGAACATTACAAGTAATTACACAAAAAACTTACAAAACTCATTCATGCACGTGTAATTTAAACAGATGAAATTAAAACTCATTCAGAACATACAAAACGTAAGCGTAGCTGTGAGTACGTACGACATTCAAAAATGTACAAGCTCTCGCGCCTCATTAAATAAAACTTTTACATTCCAACACCGTGAAAAGACCAAACGGAACAAATACCTGACACCAACCTACAAACCAACACTACACACTTCTTCACATGCATTATCTACTTTACAACTAAGTTAATAAAGATCAAAACAACCGATAAAATAAATTTGTCTCAAATTTTTGTAATGCGTTATGAACTACAAGGCTATAGATTTAAGGTCCACGCGTGTTGTGTGAGGCAGGTTGGTGCAGTGCAGAGGCGCATCTGTTCGCTAGAACTCGCAGACACGTGAACATCTCGTGTTTATGACTGTCTGAGGAGGCTGCACTCGCAGGCATGCTGACTGAGTATTATAGCCGAGACATGTTGACACGCAGGCCTTTCTGCTTCTGAATTTCTAGATAGGTATAAACTATCTGCGTACCGACAACCAATATGTTTTTATTTACAACAAACTATTAAATAATTACTAGTGAGACGCACTAATGTTATAAAACAGAGTAAGTTTTTTGTATAAAAGTAACAGTTTGATAGGCGAAGATAGTGACGTCAACATGCCGTAGCGTCTAGTCTGCAATTTATTTTACAAACGCATGCGAGTCTACTTCAATTATAGCACTTGCACCGACCTCTATTGCACAAGGTACTACTTGGTGCACTGACCTCTATTGTCCAAGGTACAAGGTACTTGTATATAACAGGTCAGTGAGCACTTGGTATTTCTAGAATACCAATTTGAGCTTTCAAAAAATTATACGTGCTAATAAAAGAGTAAGAACGAAGGAAAATTTTATGGAAGATTTTGAGTTCTAACTGCAATAATATCAATAACAGTAAAGTTTATGGTCTGACGTAGAACATCGTGCTTTTAAGACCATACAAAAAAAAATACTATCAAACCTAATAAAGCATAACAACTGTCTACAGCAAAAAACTATATAACTCCAAAGTTTACTCTGTACCTACTTTCATTTTGAGCTCGATTTTCATGAACAACTAAATATCTACTCACAAGTTTGTACGGAATCCTAAATACTAAGTCTTCTATTTACCTATTGTATAAACCTGACGACAAAAGGAGACGGTTAGGTACTCAGGTTTGATATCACATCACCTTGCTTAATACATTGTGTACCTATATTATTATTATGAACGATGTGAAACTGTCAGACGCACCTGTGTTCGGCCAGTCGCACTGACCGTGCTGACGTAACGCGTGAGAGCCTACTCTCTACGCCTACGTATAAATAACAAATTTGTTTGGTAATAATCTAAGCAATTCTATGTAAGCATAATAAATATGAATAGCAAATTAGCTTGTATTTATTAATAATAAAAAAAAAACAGATTCTTTATATCTGATTACTAATTGAAACGTAAGATAATAACAACAGTTCTGTGACACAGAAGCGAGAGTGAGGGGCGTCCTCGCGTACTCTCACACACACACCAAACAAAAAATACTTATTTATACCAACAACAAACAACTTTCTGTTGACATTGCTTATTCAAATTTGGGGGCTTATATTTGGATTACATTATTTGGACAAAGCATGAAATCTTGTATACGATTTCATGCTTTGTAGCAAATCTCTGAAAGGAATATTTCTGTGTATTATCTAAGAGTGTATATCTAAAATACTTGACTAACTATCGTACCTACTAAGCCAGCATAATATCGTATCAGATTTCTTTCATTTTTCTTATAATGAAATTTATTAGCTATATTTCTCTTTGCGCGACAGATTCTCGCCGTGGACGAAATCAGATGAGTCTGAACGACATCAATTAGTCGGCTACTAATTAATAATAATTGGTGGTCTCACATGCTTTTATTAAATCCCCGGCACGGTATAGCCATAGAGCGTAGTATGGAGCTCACGTATTGTTCAACTGTGTTATGATACTGGCGGGTGGGCTCGCGGATCCATTACTCACCGACTCACTTCCACGTGGTCCCCCGACCGACGTCGGAGGCAAGAGGTGAGACGAGCCTTAAAACCCTATGAATCTCATTAGCGTCTCCGTTTCGTGACAACACGTTCGACTTTAGTAGAAGCAGGCGCCCCAATCTGTCGCCGCCGGTAGTATGGCGGCCGATATTGTATAGTGTGGTGTCGTCGCACTCGCAGCACAAATGAGTGGTGGTGTCGGCGGGTGATTACTCCCCAGATCCGCGCTTTGTGCCTGCCTCACAATGCCGCTGCACTATTGTTTATTATTCCAGTTTTTTCGCATTCCGCCGTCAAATAAGTAGGGCGCGTCTCTTTCAGTCGCTCCAGTTGCGCGAGTAAAAGCGAAGGATTCATCGCGAGATGTTTGCACAACATATTTACTGTCGTCGCAACTTCTCGGCGCGCGGCGGCACCCACGTTATTCTAAGTAGATAGTGCGCCAAGTTCTAGCCAAAGTGAACGTTAGTCGCAAACTCGCTAATAATAGGGAAATTTACACGCTTTGTGAGAATATTTGATACGGCACAAGTTATAAGCCAACGAGACACATGCAAACTAAGTCGATATCCTCGATAGTTATCACAGGACAATCCAATAATAAAATTTAGTCTTTAAGTAAGTACCTATATCTAACCCTTAAATAACTTTCTAGTGAACTAATTAGGTATAGCAGTAGTACCTATGTAATAGTAGATACCTGGTCATCTATCTATAAATATCACAATTATAAGTTCTATAAACTGATGATTGCTAACACCAAGTTTCGTTGTACCTATGTGACAGACATGGCACGTAGCGCCAACTTCGCGACAGTTCGTCCCTTGTGCGCGCTTCGTTCTGTTTGTAGTGTAAATGAGCTCACGTCTCGCATGCAGATGCCGCCGCCTATTATTGTAGCCTCCTGTTTAAGGACTAACACCGCGCTGATATTAATCCTACCGCTCATATGACTTCTGCCAGTCTCACTCTGCATTACTATGCACATTGCAGTTGTACATAAAGTCAGAAGCACAATTAACTGTACCTTAGCACTTTCGCCTGCCGCTATGTGAAAGAACACTATACCTGCATGGTAATCTCTTCTACTACCAATACTGTGCTCTCCAGAACTTAAGAACAGAGGTATCGATAGAAACAAAAGACTACCTAGGTAGGCCTATATAATATAGTCATATACTGCCAATGTAGGTAAGCAGATCAAAACAGTAATCTTTAAATTCAGTGAACACAACAAATGAGGTCTACTTTAGAATGTAATATGAATCAAGGTTGATCAAGCTAAACTCGGATTCGATTCGAGATTTGCGTACGATAAGTGCCTACGGCATGGACGGGTGCTAGTGACGTAACATGCACGTCACGCATGATTTGTGTCGTCTGAGGCGCGGAGAAAGGGGAGCAGGCCCCGGGCGGCGGGGCGCACTATCTGGCGGGCGCTCGCGAGTGCGTTTTATTGGACACCGTTTAAAATGATTCACTACGCATTGCGGACTTTTTAGATATCCGCCTTTATATTATTACAACTATCACGAACTACTGTCTACCCTACCTACCATAAACGAAACTAATACATTGCTTTTTAAACTTGTGCCTTGTTTTAATAAAAAAGGATTATTTTATAACTTTATACCTACCGGCAATACCTAAATAAATACCTAGTGACACACGAAACGCAATTTAAAATGATTAGGAAAATACAGATCTCGAATTCCATCGATTAGACCAACCGATTCCCACATAATGTTAGGCAGTTTATACAAATATGTAGGTTTAACATACACCGAGTGAACCTTAGGTACGCCTTGACATTATTATTATTAATCAGTTACCTACTCACGAACATTTAGTGCAGCTAGACAGTGCGCCGAGTGTGCTCGAACTTCATTCGCATCCAATATTAACAGCTCATAGAGCCAAAGAGAATAATTGACGATGTTAAGTAATAATTACAGTAGTCTACGGGCGCAGGATAGATGTTCAATTAAACAGGTATCTAAGTGGGTACTTGAAGTTGTTCATGATCTATAGGTAGGTATATCTATTATATTAGTGTTCAGAATTGTCGAGACACAGAGATACGACACAGCTCATGCATTTTTAATGAGTACCTACTACGTATTATCTCGAAGGCTAATAGTTGCTATCCCGATCGCTGAGGGCGGCTCTCAACCGGTCAGTGTCGATACTTGAGGTACACCTTTTTTTATATTAGCCTACCAAACTGACTCCACTCTCCCTGATGTTAAGCAGTCAGTGGAATTCAGAAGAGGCGGACACCATTCCAAAAGCCAACTACTGGTACGGTGCCTCCACTATGGCGGCTTAGTGACATCTTTCGACTAAAATAGAGATGGTGTTCATCTCAAATATACAGTGACATCCACCACAACACAACACAAGTTTATTTGTGTACAACTTCCCTGCGGCATTTACATTACTACCACATTATTGAGTTAGTGCCCTCGAGTAGGGCGTTAAACATTTACGAGCGATTAGGCGCGAGCGGCTGGACATGATCCATTCCCGAACACTCGCATATCTCATTCATTAAGGTGGTTCCGACGAAATTTCGACAAAATCCGCGACTTTCATCTCGTTATTGAGTAGATTCTAATGATATTTATCCATTTTTTTTTTTGCCTACAATATACTTTGATTCATGAACTTTAGAATCGTAGAAGAATTATTTACAATAATTGATTATATAAGTTATACCAACGATATTGAAACAACGTGATTTCACTTATATCGAAATATAACTTTGTAATTACTATAGTTATAAATATAAAAGTTATATTCATTTATATCAACCGTGATAAACCAAATGTCAACTCTGTAGATTTATTTCATTTATTAGGATAATGTTTCAATAGTTATTGATAATTTGGCTGAATCAGCGTCACAGGGGCTCTGCGCGGGCGACGGGAGGAAGAGCGGCAGAGCGGCGGCGCAAGCCCTTCTGACGGACGGACGCATGCGGTTTTTTTAAAAATTATTTACGTAATTCAATAATTGCAAATTAAAAAAATTACACTATTATACATATGATAGTCAGTAGGTACTCTACACACGAAAACAATGAACGATAAACAAAATCCGTTGCGAGGTGTGAAAAATACGGGGAAAAAGCAACTTTAAACTATTCAGACAGAGTAAAAAAATATTTCACTCTATTCACTAAGATTATATTAGTATACGCTACCTAATTAAACATCGAACAGCCCACCACCATTTCCTAATTTATTCTACTTCCCTGTTTATTAAGCATGTTGCAACATTTCCTTTCAAACAATTTTCGTATGAAACTTTTGTACAATAAAAGATGATACTGATATCTGAGAAATTACGTATTTTATATCTAAACTGAGTCGAAATGGTCATGTGGATAAGGCACCCGATTCTTAAACACGAGGTAATGAGTTCGAAGCCGGGTAAGTACTAATGTGATTTTTCAAATCATATGTACTTCCTAACTTTATCTTGGACATTTCTGACTGACGGTGAAGGAAAACATCGTGAGGAAACATGGACTTAAAAGTCTGAAATTGCCAATCCGCCTTGAGCAAGCGTGGTGATTAACGCTCATGGCTTCTCTATGTGAAAAGAGGCCTTTGCCCTGCAGTGGGACAGTAAACAGGCTGGTATTATATATCTAAACTACAAACATTGTTAACCAAAGTGCGATGGACGGAATAATGAAAAAACTTATGACTTTTCCACGACATCTCGTCATGTCTCGTGCTCACGACATCAAAACACCACAGACAGTCGTTAAGTAGAGCACGCGCCTACTGACGTACAGACAAGTCACACTAACACCAACATGTATGTACTGTATAGGTAGGTTAGGGTTTATTTCTTTATAACGATAAAGAAATTTATAATTAGTTAAAAGTAAACTTGAAAAATAGTTAGGTACATAATGGTGATGTGGGAAACCATTCTCGAAGTAAATAGTACAAGAAGGTTCCTACTTGCAACAAGCAAAATTAATTGAATTTGATCAAAATAGTTACCGAAAACTAAAAGTTAGTCAGGGACACTCGTGTGTAAATAATAGATATACCTAAATAAGTGTGCGTGTGTGTGTGTGTGTTGGTGTGTGTGCGTTAATTCGCCGCCGATTAACTTGATAGACGGTCTAGCGCTTTGTGCGAGACTTCCAATTTGCACCCCTGTCCACTGCCCACCCCTCGCACCACTAATGGCGACACGATTTCACGTCGTTTAGTACTCATTGTACACGTCAAAATGTCACCAACACGAGCTGGGTTATTCATATTCATTTTATACGTGAATAGTTACATGAACATTTTTCAAAATACACACACAAGTGATTATTTATGATGATGTGGTAGAGTCCAAAACAGAAAACCGACAGTTTCGTTCGTTCGTGTCGACAAAGTTAAACTTGGACCTTACGATGAAAATCTAGACTACCTACTACAAAAATATATCACGAAATATCTGAACGGTAAAACTGCTTGGACCTTTTAAGAACATCACTATAAGATATAAGCTTGATCGACGATGTCCATCATCTCTTGTTACAGTGTGATCGGAATCGCAGAGCCAGAGATAAACTGTTTTTGGATTTTAATATTGTTAAGGCGAACTTGGGATCAGTTAATAGTATATTAGCTGAACCTAGTTCTGACGCAGCAAGAAGAGTTTATGAAATGGTCGTGTGAAGCGTGAACTACGTTTCATATACTATTTTATAAAATCTTCTGTTTATTTTTATTAGAATTATAGTTATATTTTGAAGATAGTTATGTTTTTGATACTATAGGACTGACATGTTTTTAACAAAAGTCCTTAAATAAAGAGAAAAAAAAAAAGATATAAGCTTAAAATAAAAAGATCTCGACCAACAACGGCCACTCCAACCACCCTAATACTTATTGTAAAGTTAGATTTATCGACGTGGCTACCGCCGCAGTTTTTTACTACATTTATAACATATATAAAGTAAGAAAAGCACCACTCTTCACTCCAACCATTATAATTTTAATAAGTACTTACCTATTTTTTGTATTCATGAGAAACACCCTTAAATTCGGCCGTGGACACAAACAAATAAAACACCAGACTAGGACACATTACTATAGAAGGGTTAGCATACAATTGTTTAGTGTTATGTTGGTAAGTAATGTTAGTCATTAGCGTGCCTAAGGTTTATATGTGAGGCAAGCCCGATACACTATGTAAAGTACCTACCTTTTCTACACTCTTCGTTCTTACATTTCATTCTTTTCTACACTAATGTTAACTAATACATAAACTAAACTAAAAAAAATAACATTTATTATCAAAACGTATGTTATAATTTGCTATATCATCACATAATTGGCGTGATATATTAGGTTTCAATACGATGGCACGACTGTAATATCTGAGATAGTGAGTTGAGACCTCTTATTCTTTTACATAACGCCCTCCACCTTATGAATTACCTATCTTTATAGGTAATTAAATAATAAGGTAAGTAATTAAATAATAATAATTTGGAGTCAATGAAATATTAGTATTGGCTCCAACGTTGGGGAAGTGTTGGTAGTACTATTTTCTAAATCACACTTTGGACGAGTGTCGTTGGGGTTAACGTGTGATGCGTGGTAAGTGTGATGCGTGGCAAGTGTGATGCGTGGTAAGTGTGATGCGTGGTAAGTGTGATGCGTGGCAAGTGTGATGCGTGGTAAGTGTGATGTATGCACGGCAAACGTGCAGTTAGGTAAGGTCGTCGACACGTGTTAGTTAGCTCACTTTGTTTTCTATTACTACTCTACCAAACCTGCGTGCGAGTGTGATATGGCGCTCCACGACAAACATACTTACATTACTTTTAATTTCTGATGTCAATTTTATATGTATTACGTTTTAATTGCATCACTTTATTTATTTATTTATTTATTGAAAAAGTATTTACAATATCATTACAGATAATATAATATAATATTTATGTATTGATCAAAAGATATGACTGCACAAAGATAAATTTCGACTCGTTAGCATCGGGTGTTTATGCGTGTAATTATAATGTAATTTATGTATCGTCGAGCGCCATTATATCACACATCAGTATTAAGCACACACAAACATAATCTGTATAACCATATTAGTGAATGAAACAAGCTGTTAGTATCCCAAACGTTTATTGTTCAACATACATATTTACATACACCTGTACAATACACCACCCATACAGTCACGCCGCGAACAAACCTTGGGACTCAGTCTAAGTTACGCCACCTTTAGTGTTAGTTAAATTCGTTATTTGATTGAAATATTGCGTGTCGCTTCGTCTACAGCTTCCGCGCACAACTCGTAGTACAGTCGATAAGGTCAGCGGTCCCAACGTAAGTTCGTCAGCGATGCCCTGTGCGCCGCTCCCACAAGCGAGCCCGCGCCAGCCCCCGTAGAGACACTCACCGCCTCGCTGCGTGTGCGCGGCCCACAGCTCGCGCAGGCGCTGCGCGCGCTCGCGCACGTCGGGCGCCACGCTCTGCTGGGCGGCGCCGCACTCGCGCTCCAGGTTGTTGTAGTTCTCCAGCACCTCGCGCACCTCGGCCGCGCGCTCCGCCAGCCGCGCCTGTACAGAGCGGCGCGTGAGTGGGCGCTGCGAGCACGTGCGCGCGCTCGGAGCGGTGCAGTACTCACGGCGAGGTCGGCGGGCGGCGGGCGCTCGGCCCAGAGCAGCGCCGCGTCCAGCCGCGCCAGCGAGCGCGTCAGCGCGCTCAGCTTGTTGCTGACGAACTCGCGGTGAGCACCCAGCCGAGCCTGCGCCTGCAATACGACGCCATGTTCAAAATAAACTCTGAACTTTACGTCACGTTCGATAAAGAGGTACTTAAGGACTATACATTTAATACATCTTTATACAAAATAGAGGTAACCACTACCGCGACTATGTTATTATGTAAATATTATAATACTATAATGTATACGTGACTCTGTACAGTGCAGAAACATTTACCAAGTCGAAATCTCGCAAACACGTGGATTCCAATGAACAAAGCTACTCTCGGCTCGACGCACACTCCACGCGACACAAACATAGTGCGCGTACATACGTTACGTATCATACCAAAACTTACGAACGCCCGCTTGAGTTTAAACCTCTTTTGAGTGCAACTTTCAAAGGCCCTTAATTTTACTTCGCAGACAGATATCATCAGTACAGATGGAATAACACAGTTTGTTTACCTTTACACACATAACTTCACGCTTGGCTCCTATCAATAAACGTAAATAAAACTATATAAATATAAAACTTTTTTATAAATAAGAGATAGAAGGTTAGACAGAATATAAAAATCACTCTTTTCGCTTTCATACAAACTGGCAAATTAAACTAAAACTCTCTGTTTTAGGTTAAAATCATGGCAACTACATCATTACACTACAAGTAATATCTATTTACTGATTGTGACATTACTCGTTCATTATCCACTTTTGATATTACTCCGTATACCACTAACTATGCTGGCAATACTTTTATAAAACGTTCCTGCAAATATTATAATAAAAATCTTGCCAACATAGATATTTTCTCTTCTTCACCAGGCATTTATAAGAAACATATAAAAAGTATTATTTACTCTAGGACAGATCAATATAATCAATAGTGATGGTCGTTATGGTTGGTTACTAATTAAGTTACTAACTAAATACATTTAAAAATACTGTAGTAATAATAGCACTTTAATTATATTGTAAGTTTGGTTAAGTTTTTGTTTATTAACTTCAAAATTATGTATATTAGTTTATTTTTATGGAACTGTTTTACTATCATAGTATTTTTGTTTTAGTTTAAGACTGTTTGTTTCCTGAATAAAGAAAATAAAATATAAAATAAAACGAGTACATTTGTGTACTGCACGCCGTCGCGTCATCGCCAGCGTGTCTGTGCGTGCGCGGCGCGTCTACGTGACGTGGGCGTCGCGTCACAATAACTGTGGCAATGAACTTTCAACAACACTTTCTATTTTTCACGACATATCACATTGTTTATGGACATTGTCGACCTCTGTGGTTCAGTGGTACTGTGTATGTACTGCCACGCGAGTTCGATAAAGGTCGCGAGTTCGATTCCCGCTCAGTGCAAATATTTGTGTCTATGAACATGGCTATTTTGGTCTGGGTGGTTCTATGTGTAATATGTATGTATTTACAAAGAAAGGTACATAAGTATGTTTATTCGCATTCTAAAACCCATATCACAAGCTTATATAGGCTTTCTTACTTTGGGTCTAGAGGGCGTTGTGTGGTTGTTGTGGTATTATTATTATTATTGCCGATACTATCTAGCTACAGTAATGTTACACAAGGGCGATGCCATTCGTTGTGTTGGCGGACACAACCGCAACTGGTGGGTGGTTAACGCAGCGGTCACAGTTTATGACGTCGCGACTGTGGTCACGAGTGTGGTGTGTGTGGGGCACCACGCGACCGACATACACTTGAAGCGCTTTTAACAGCGCTTTAGCGCCAGACATTTTAATAGCATTATTTATCGCTGAATAATTCACAAATTAAAAAGGTTACTAATTCATAACTGGCGCGTGCATAAAATTTTAAGAATCGCTTTATCTTAGAATTGTTAAAGCTGAAAAAGAAAAATATAAGGGTATTTTTTGTAAAGAAATACATACATGGTATAGGATTTAGCTTTGAGCTAGTTTTGCTGAAAAAAAAAACTTTGACGTAGAATATTTTTTACCGTGCATAGGATTGATGGGATGCGGATTCCTAACATTCATGCCATCAAGGGCCTAAGTCGCTATCACAATAGTGTCAGAATGGTCGATCATTGATCTCTTAATCGTTGAAACTTGTCAAAATCAACCAATAGCTTTCTGGAAATTTCAACCAATGCAAGGGTTCCCTTGACATTTAGCGCTAACTTAACCGGACCACTATTACCGTACTTAATACCTATAGTCCATTCCAATTCTAATTTCGGACAATGTAAACAATCCTCCATATTGCCATTGTCTATGGTTTCATGAATTTACTAGTGACGGGGAAAAGGATGATAAAAATAAAATTAATGTCATCATACATAATTAAATAATAATTTTTCATTCTTTTTTTTAACATTTTTAAATAATAATACGTTTACTAATACTCTATTTGCGTAATCGATTAATTCTATTTGATTTGTTATTTTTATTACTCCAAAAAAAATACATAAATAAAACTAAATACAAATTTATGTTAAATATGATATTGTATTTTATTGTAACCGTTGACTTATAAACTTTAAGATAATAAGACAAACAATTTACCTAATGTATAAATAAATGTAATTTAAATTAAGCGTTGACCTCTAATTACAACTATTTGACCACGGACTGAAACGGAATATTGGGATACTTTTGAATATTTTCCCGCCTGATAAAAAATTGTGAAATATTGATTATATGGAATTTGTATGTATGTTACGATTTTATTATACTATATTACAATAAAACAAATGAACTCAGACTTGCGAGGGCAAATGACAAAATATTATGTACCTATGATATGTATTGGTTAAACTTATTTCTTCTGATAAATTACAACATTGGTTTTCAAAAACAATATAGAGTACAGAAAAAATAAAACTGTCAATCATTTTGACGTCTTAATTCGACCGCAAAAAGTAATTCGTAATTTTATTAAATAAACTAGATTTGATTATTAATCATTAGTAGAAATAGTTGCAAAATAAAGTATATAGTGAACAGAATGTGTATAAACCCATGTGTCATCGTCTACGGAGTTTTTGATAGAAAAATATTGAAAAGACTGTTTGTTTACATTGTCCGAAAATGGAATTGGTCGTTACTGTACAAACACATACCTTCTCCAGTTCAGCCTGCAACAGCGCCGGCTGCTCGTCCTGCGGCAGCTGCTTGTTTTCGCGCAGCACCTCCATCTCCTTCAGCTTGGCGGCCAGCTCCTCCTCGCGAGCCTGCCGGTCACAGCAACACGTCAACAACCACTCAACAACACAACGCACACGATATTATTGCAACTGTGTTAGTATCCTATTAATATTATAAATGCGAAAGTTTGAATGTGTGTGTGTTTGTTACCACTCAGCGCCTGAACGGCTGAACCAATTTTGATGAAAATTGATATGTAGATAGATTCGGTGCCGGAGACGGACATAGGCTATTTTTATCCCGAAAATCAGTCTGGTTCCCGAGGGATACAACCAAACATATTTTACGCGCGGGCGAAGCCGTGTGGCGCAAGCTAGTTTGTTATAAATATGAAGTCACATTTTTATATTTCACTTGTCTGTTGCTAAATCCTTATGTTGGTAGCAAATTTATAAATGATAATAACAATGTCTGTGTTTAGTCAAACGTAGCCGCATTCTCACTCCGCACGAGTGGCGCGTGAACACGCTGTAGAGTGAAGCGCTGCGTCAGCCATCGCGGCGACCGACGCGACGTCACGTACCGCATCGAGCCGCACACGTGTCGTACTGATACCGTCTCGACGCTAACTATACACAGTCTACACATACATCTAACTACATTCTACGTCACTTGGTGTACAAACATAACTTTTGCAACCAAACTAATCAATTAAAACAAGCTGTATAAAGTTGATGAATTTATTTGCGTAGAGTTGTAAACTAATAATATAAGTAGCTTAGAATATTTGCAATTATACCATCAATAATAAATCGATAACAATTATTTTTGGTAAATAAATCGATATATTATCGCTGCAGTTAAATACTAATACATTATACGCCGCATATGCGATCCCCTCTTCGTCTAATCTACACAAACTTGGTCCGTGACAGAACGTTTATGACGGTAATTTCCATGTCTGGGAAGTTCATCGTAAAACACAAATTTTAACATAGCACATTTTAAAAAGGATTTTTAAAGCTCAGAAGCTGCGAGCGCACATCTATATTTTATGCTTAATATCACACCAATAGATATAAACAGATTGACAGATATGTTTTATAAAATACTAGCTGTTGCCCGCAGCTTCGTCCGCGTGAATGTCGGTTATATCTCTGTTTATACATTGACGATTTTCATACAAACTTTCATTTACTATATTAACCCCTAAAGGCCTTTTTTGATAAAAGATAACCTATGTTGTTGCCCGAGGTTTACTTTATCTCTATACCAAATTTCATCAAAATCGGTTCAGTGGTTTAGGCGTGAAAGCGTAACAGGCAGACAGAGTTACTTTTTTTTTATATTATAATATTAGTTTATTATATTATTATATTTATAATATGAATTAGTATGGATCTATATGTAGACATTCCGAGTGCTAGTCTTGACTACCTACTCTTGACAGTTGAACGTTTACCGAATATCGGTGATATGTGAGGGTAGACGACGGGGCATGAGGTGGGAGACAGTTCAGTATGCGCTCGTTAACGCACATTAGGGATACTCGACACGAGATATCTCGATACGAGTCTGTACAGGAAACGATACCGCGGCACATTATACACATGTCTATAGCACGCATAACTACATTACGAGAATACCCTCTCGATGAAAATTCATTTTTAATTCGCAAAATATCAGTATTGGTGTTTGTGTACAGACGAAATATTATGTAAAAGACATTCACTTCAAACTTCTTCGAAATCTCTAGAGCCCTTGTTGTTAAAGCTTACAGGAACTTTGTGCCGTGTACGATCAAACAATAGTATCGACGCCCTGTACCTACTTATAGTTTTTAATAGTATAAATTGGATCCGACCGGAATAAAATATTTAAATATATTTATTTTTTGTTTCTGATCTCCCATGTAGGGGACCGGAATAGAAAATAAAATTATTATTTTAATTTTCCGATCCCGATCCTCCAGGGGATCAGACTCAGGTGATCAGACCGGAATAACTCGTTTTACAAGTTAAATCTACCAAACAGCTCAGAAAGCTTTTGTGTGAAAACAAAAGCTTTCTGAGCTGTTAACATTCTACCTGTGTCATTCATTCTAGTAATATTTTAAATGTATTGATTGTTAGTAAAAAAAAAAAACGCTGTTTTATTTTTGTATAGAATTATTAATGAAGGTAGATAAATAAAATAAAAATAGATAGACGATGGCGGCTTACGACTAATCAAAGTGTCCATGTTCGGTTAAAATGATGATGTTAAATAAAACTATATGTTCGTACGTAACAAACTCCATTTGTTGAAAAGATATCAACCGTGGCTGTCATCCATGAGTGTCAGTGCATGAGTATCGAGTATGCACAATATGCACACGTGGTGTCGCCGAGCACAGACTGGCACATATCGATTGAATTCCCACAAAGATTAACGGCTCAATTTGGTGCGATTATGGTGAAGCTCTCTGAGAGGGTGTCGTAGCCGTGTCGTGACCATGTCGCGTCACGTGCAGACAAGAGGGTGTACTATATAGCTTGACACAGGCGTGGAAAACATTTGTTAAGTAATAATCTGTCGATTAAAAAGAGTGACCTGAGTTTACTGCTAGTTCTTCTCATGGCACTACCTGTTCAATAAACTGGCTGTAGGTTAATTAGTGCTGATATTTCCATAATTTATGGTAAATTTTTATTATTTTATAAATCTTTCCACTTGCGTCTTTGCCGGTGTTTAATTAACAGTTGATTAGTAAATTTTTCGTTGATCAGCCTTTCAGAAACTGGGGGTAAGTCGATGACTTTATCAATTAGCTTACAAATGCATGTAATATTAGTCAGCAGTGAACACGCCTCGTGTGTCTGCTCTCTTAATTCATGCTTGTGTAGAACAGGCAGAGAGTGCACTTGCACATCGCACTGTAGCTATGTAGGGACTAGGATGAGTGACAGACGACATCTATTCAAGTTTAGTATCATGATCGACTAATTCTGTGCGTACAGTTACCACACAATGACTATAATGTCAGGACTTTACACGAACTTCTTTAATTCAAACAGAAACGGGCTCATTAAATGCGTAAGTACAAAAGCACAGGTAATTAGAAAGTAGGTATAAGGTAAACAAGTACGAGATCTCGGCTCGACAACAACTAACTGCGGAACATACACAAAATTATCTTGGAAATTGAACCTACGGAACTTTGCGTAAAGACAGTGACGAGGCGACACCTTTAACATAGTAAATTATATTATCAACTAAACCGAGCACTACGTTCATGTTGACAACAGACTTCTAGTGATTCATACTAATTTCTCAACGTGACAGTCGACTTTCATAAATAATATTAAAATAAAATAATCAGATCATCAAAATAATATAAGAAAACAAATAAATAAAAAAACTTTCATACAGGCACGCACTAAAAGTTTTTTTTTATAATCAACAACACAACGACGGACAAGACAGTAGACACAGTTCACGCACAAGAGATGTCATCGCGGGTCGCGGGTCGCAGGTCGCGCGCGCGAGTACGTACACATTAGAGAGGCGCCGCACTACACACGCAACACACGCGCGACACGCACGCTCGCGGAAATGCCCACCGGGATACTAAACATAAGCACCGCTGATACACTATATTGCTATATTTCATTACTACTAAATATACCGCACGCCAATATAAAGCTGCGGCGATTATCATAAGATCTACACCTGTATGGAGCACTCGCGGCGCTTACGACGTTTAACGCCGGGGCTGGTATAGGACACGAATATTTTCATGGAGTCAGAAATAGCCGGCGATAGTTAGATACACGTGCGGCGCATCACTTCGCTTCCTTGTACGGATGATATGCACATACCCAGACCTATTCACTCCTCGACAACTACATTCCTACAAATTTTCATAACAAGGCAACAGCAAAGCCTTACTGGATATTTTCAATACTGAAACTGTAATACAGAATGTTTTGTGAACAATAAATACCTTTGTCATTATTATTATAAAAACGCTAGCCGCTACCACATTATGGAACCGCGCGTGTGCCAAAAACATGTTTTTTTAAATTATAACTTAAACCAAATTGTTAATTAAACGGCATAAAATAAATAAAAATAATCGAGTTTATTGGCAGTCTCTTAGCTCTACTAACCAAATAAATTCTTTGTAGATAATATTGTCTGCAATGTTTTGATCATGACATAAGTATCATTAAATGAGTGTGATTTTAACTGTAAAGAAATTGGTGAGTATTGGAAGTTTTTCCCCTGCAACGGGCATAGATTGATTGATTAGTATTGTCAAACACACCCTAGTTCACAATTCATTTGCTCCCCTATGTATGTATCTAAAAGTGCCATTGCAACTCTAGTAGATACTAGTACAGTTATTATTATCAATATGAAAATAAATGGGTCATTATCAGGGTCGTCGGTGGCTCGCTACAACATCGATCAGTATTGTTGAGAGCTGTACCAAATACCGCGTTGATCCGCAGCGATTAGTATAATCTTGTTGTAAGCGCGTCGCCAGTCACTCACTCGCCGACATGTAAACACGACCAATTGTTACACTATTACACATAACTTATTGAAAACTATGAGCTTATTGTAATAGCTTTTGTACCTGGCATATCTGCTATTTTATTTTTTGCTTTCTTTTAAAGAGGTTAAACTGTTCATCACTTGCTGATAAAGTGCGTGTTAGGCTATTCGAAACGTAACTAACAGATAGTACTCATAAATCAGTTTCAAAAGTCCCTGATAATCTTAACTGACAAATAAACTCTTTAAAAATATTAGACAGATTTAACTAGAAGACGTTTTATCTGTTAGATATATATCAGACACTTTAACAGCTAGCGGTGAAACAGGGCCTAAATAAGTATTTATACAAATGTTATCTTTGTGGTCGCTCTTATAATTCTAACACTTTTTATTCTCTTCTTGCACTGTATAAATAGTATTAGAGACATTTTACGAGTATAAGTACTTCCTCGTTTAGCGAATTATTAGTTCGTCAGTTAACTTCAAAGAGGCTAACATGCCGTGTTCACTCCAAGAAACATAATCTTTTGTGTCTTAGCGGCTTCGTGTAACAGACACACCTTTATATACAGAGCTGGTGAGATGTGTACAGATGTTTGTTTGTATATCTGTCAGCTGAGACGATGAGGCGCTGAGTGATAAGGTCGTTAGCGCGCGATCTGTGCGCACTCACTCTTAGTGATAACAGCTTTACTACAACACATATCTTCAGCTTTCAACAGCGCAGGTGATAGTTACAAAATAAATACATTCACGGCAAATTTAAAAGAAATATTTTGCAGAAATAAATTAGGGGAAAAAATTAAAAACCTACATAAATAAAACACGAAAGAAAAGGTCAGTATAACTTGCAAAAAAAATAGTAGACATTAGCGTTTCTAGTACATCAACAAGAGGCAAAACGTAAGTTAATTTGCAAAAGAGTTATTGATTGCATTATTCTGTATGCCCTCAAAATATCTGTATCCCGTATGTAAACGCAGCTGCATACAATTTTACGAGTGACGACGGCGGAGAGGGCGGAATGCGTTGCAGTCGTTAGTGTGCACATTTAAATATATTAGTACCATCGCGTTATGAGCGACCGGCAACAAAAAACAAACACATGAACATTACTGCTCGTAAATTTATCATAGCAGTCTATGCTAGAAACACTTTCAAATAAATAGTTCGTTGACCGTAAACCACATAAAGATTAGACACCTAGGTACCTAAACATGTGTTTTTTTTTTCTAGATTATGTATGCATAGGTAAGGATTCCGATTTATTACAGTACTATACGATGACAGTGTTACCCATAAGAGTACGTTATTTAAAGAACACTAACAAATGCTATTTTAGTGCGCGTTCACCGAAAATACTGTCGTGTTTATTTTTACACGTGCGATGCGATGCTCGTGTGCGACGATTCTGTTGCTTTTTTTTAACAAAACACATCGCGAAGTGCGTAAACGTGCGCTTTATATTGCATGATGTATACAGTCTTAAAATTATTACGAAGTGACTGACAGCTTTCATACAAAATGAACTAGACCTGCACATATTCCTAAGTAGTGATGAAAAAGCACATCAAATGCTTTGCATGTATAACGGATGATAATGGAAAAAATATTACAGCATCACAATTAAACCGCAAATATTTTCCGAGCAATAACAATGTTGCTTCAAGAGCTGCTATATGTTACAACTGTATCACGTAAATAAAAACCAATCAAAAAATCATTACACAGATAAAGAAAAGGAGAGAATTAATAATCAATGAATAAACAAAAAATGTGAAAAACTTGACGAGGTTTAACCGACTGCGAGATGAGCAAACATTTCTAGGTATAGTGTGGGTGATGGCTGGTTGCAGCATAGACCGTGACCACGACTGTCACACTAAACTACGTAACGTACACGTGCACGTTTATATTGGCACACACACTTCAGAACAACAATACGTTTCACGTCCTTCACGACGTTATGTACCGCTGCTATCAGAGTTATTGGCAAATCAGATTAAGAAACAAAATATATCCACAGTAATCCCTACAATGCAATTATATAAACTAAGAAATTCAAAGTGACGACAATTTTTTGCGTCGGTAGAGTGAAGAAGCATAACTTTCAATCAATGTTCACACGAAACAATACATTTCAATGCGTTTTTCCGTAAAACGTGATTAAAAGTCGACTCAAATGCAGTTACGACTAAGCTACTAATACACGACTCTGAGTAAAAGTAATAAATTTCAATTTACACCAAGTTAGCAAATAAATTTTAGATCAAACGATGCCATGTCGCACAAAACAATGGCCGGCTAGCAAACGAAACTGCGAACAACATGTCCAAACAAACAAATGCACGTGACAGTACACAGAGACACATGGCACTGTCGGCCCAATTTCTAACACATTAAAGTCTAATACTGCATAAAACAAATTATTAATAGAAGAGAGTGTGCGCAAGACTGCATTGGCGTGCAATATCAGCTGCACGGTAAACTATACCGTGTGCCACATACGTAGAGTGCATTGTAGATTGGATACAAATGTGGTACCGCGGCAGTGTTGGCAGCCCGCCAGCGGTGATTCGACGCGTTTTAGGAATCCCTCGCTGTGAGCCTACGGACTGATTTATAGCACAAGCACGACAAGCCACAAATTATAATTGCACTTTTGTTCAGATATCAAATGTTTCATTACTAAAAGTGTTAGCGGAAAACTACCGTATATAGATCCCATCACATGTCATGTAAAATATAACAAACAATAAATAATGAACGTTAACTTTTGAACCCATTTTTATTAACAGTTCAATAGCATGTATAGATTTATTAACGTTGTGCTTAGGACTCTCAATGAGAAGTAGTAGAAAGTTAAACCATGGCCTGAGATAGTATGAAAGAGTATTGATTAAGTACCTTGACGAGGCTGAGCCTGACGCCGAGGCAGGTGGCGTCGGACACGTTGGCGCACGTGGTGTGCAGCAGCTCGTCCACCTGCTGCAGCTGCGCACGCGCACCCGCCGCCCACGCGCCGCCCGCCGCGCGCTCCGCCGCGACCACCCTGCAAGCACGACCGCAGCGGTGGGAGCGCACGTGCACGCGCGTGTACGTGCACCACACGCGCACTTACCTGTCGGCGAGGCGGGCGATGCCGGCGGCGACGCGGTGCCAGCGCTCGTTGAGCAGCTCCAGCTGCTCCTGCACGTCGGCGGCGAGCGGCGCTCCGCACGCGCTCACCACCCCGCGACCCGCCGCGCGCGCGCCCGCCGCCTGCGCGCTGTGCGCCGCCATCTGCGCATAGCCACAGTCGTCGTATCATATGCCGAACGTCCTAGAGCACAGGGCGAGGATGACGCCGCACCTGTCGCTCCAGGTCGGCGACGGTCCGCTTGAGCTCGGCGAGGGGCGCGTCGGCGGCGGCGGCCAGCGCGCGCTCGGCGCCGTCCAGCCAGTCGGCGCACTGCTCCAGCAGGCAGTACAGGCGCGCCCACTCGGGCTGCGCGCGCGCCCAGCGCCCGCGCCGCTCGCCCAGCGCGCGCTGCAGCGCCGCCCACTCGTCGCGCAGCTTGTCGCGCACGCGCCGCGCCTGCGCCGACCCGCGCCGCTCCGCGCGCTCCAGCTCGCGCTGCGCCTGCTGCACGGCGCCCGCCAGCTCCGCCGCGGACGTCTGGACGCGCTGCGCACAACGACACGGTTACTGGCGGCCGAGCGGCGGCAGTCACCGCGGCGGCGAGTAGTTACCGCGAGCGCGTCCTCCTGCAGCGGGAAGTCGTCGTAGTCGCGCCCGCCCAGCGGCGGCGCCCGCAGCGCGCCCAGCAGCGCCGCCGCGCCCTCCCGCGCCAGGTTGGCGCGCCGCACCGCCTCGCCGCCGCCCTCCTGCCACCACACACACGCACACCCACGATCGTAACATTAATACACGCATTGTCTTAAACTCCTCTAAAGCATTCGACTCTGATTCAATTATATTTTGATTGTAGTGACGCTAAACAAGTATAATTAATTATTGTGATAAGGAACCAAAAGTAATAGCTAATCAAAAAATGTGTTTATTCCTCCCAATGCGCAAAAGTAAGATGAAATTTTTATATCGATATGTAAACATATTTATGGGGTGGGTACCTCAGGGAAGTATTTTGGGGCCCACGCTAATATAAATATATCCAAATGTTGCACGCAGCCCAGTGCTCGCGCGTACCTGCTTGGCGTCTTGGTCGGGCGCGAGGCGCGCGGCGACGCTCCCCCAGGCGGCGAGCGCGTCGCTCACGGCGCGGTCGGGCACGCCCACGTGCTGCGCGCGCAACTCGCGACACAACTGTTGAATGCGCTCCGCCGCGCTCTCGCGTTCCACGTACTCCTCGCGCACACGCTCCTGCCACCACAGGTTATTTATGTCACACGTAATTCAAAATAAAAGCTAATTAGGCGTACGACTTAGGCATAAACTAAACGCACCGGGTCCGTGTTGATGTTATCGTCGAGTGAGTCGCACCAGGCCTGCAGCTCGTTCACCACCTCGGTCAGCTCCTTCACGTTGTCCTCGGCCGCGAGCGCCAGGTTGCGCTTCAACTCGATTTCCGACATCACCATGGACCACTTGTTACGCAGCTTGTCCTGGACGTATACGACAAGAATATAACACAAGTAGGTAAAGCGATGAACTCATACTTTTGAACGGTATTGTACATAATATAATGACGACGAGATTCGTCGCAACATGTATTACCTGGAAGTGAGTCTGTATGTAGTCGGCCAGCAGCGGGTCATCCTTGTGCTTGTCGTACACGAGCGAGTCGCCGCGCGAGATCAGCTCCGCCGCGTCCGGGGCCAGCTGCCCTAACTGGTTCTTCAGGATCTATAACACAATGCCCGATTACAGTCATATACAGACAGACAGATGGATCAATAAGGGAAACGATCGGTAACGTAATACATATTAGTGTTTGTATAAAAGCATAACTGACCTCGAGCCGCTTGGCGGGGTCGCGCTCGGAGGCGACGCCGCCCACCGTGAGCAGCACCACGTCCATGCGCCGCGCCAGCGCCGCCGCGCGCGCCGCCCACGCGCTCAGCGCCGCGTCGTGCGCCAGCGCCGCGTCCGCCGCCTGCGCACACGCTCGCTCAGTGACGCTCGCCGCTGCCGCCGTCCACCACGGGACCCACTCACAACTAACCTTACTGCCGCACTCGTCGCTCCTCTGGTACGTCTCGCCCTGCACGCCCTTGAGGCGCTCCTTACTGATAGGGATGTGTGACTTGATGGTCGGCGACGGACTCTTGGGCTCCTTGTCCGCCTTGCTGGACAGCTTGGGCGACATGGCGACCACCTGCGCTTGCTTCTTGTTCCCCTCCGGCGCCTTGATGGGCGTCGACGTGGACAGCGGCTCCTTATCGTCGAACTCGCTACATGACGTCGAACGTAACTGAAACACACGCTCGTTTATACCGCCCGTTCTCCTTATAAACATCCTATTTTAGTTCATGATAATTCGCTAACCACTTTAAGGTATACGATACAAAATACTGCAAATCTAATGAATATAAAATAGCGATCCTACTACTGTTCTACCTATACATCTAACCTATCTGACGATAAGCTCACAATCCTAAACCCTGACATATTTACTGCACGCCATCATAGCGTCAAACTAGACTAGACTAAACGCATAAAATCTCAATGTAACGTTTACCTGCGGCATATCCTCCACTTCAGAATATATAACTTCTTCTTCCTCGGCGCTTTGACTGGACTTCCTTCTGATCCGCTCTGGAGTTGACCCACTAATACCGATGCCAGTCTTCTTCAAGGATTTGTCCGTCGCATCCACCTCCTGCTTCTTATCGAACGTGTCTACAGTGGCAGAAGGTTCTGGTAACGCGGCTTGATCTTTCGGAACCTCGTCTAGTATTAAGTACTCATTAACTTCGTCTCTTCTTAGGCTTTGCTGTGCCTCTTTCTGACGCACAGCGAGATCGTATAGTAGAGGACATTCAGTCACTTCGTTCTCATCTAAAGGCGTCGGTGGCGGTGTGCTCATAGATCCATCTTCCTCCTGCGTCTCTGTGGAAGGTATTAAATCAGGAATGTCCTTGCTGACTCGCATCGTCTTTGGCTTTTCATCTTCGGTACTGCTTTTCCTTTTCAGTATACCTAAGGTAGGCCTCATTCTATGCTCTAGAGTTTTGACTTCTACGACAAAGGTCTTGGGTTCGGAGCCGAGGTCAACAGTGGGTCGTCTCTCGTTGGAAACGTTTGTATTCTCGCCGTCAGATTCGCTCACTGACTCGTTTTCAGTGTCATCAATAATTTCAACAGTTTCAACATTTTGTGGTATGAACTCGACCACGGCGTCGATAGCTTCGAAGGGATATATCTCCGTGGGCTCTATGGGACTCACGGTACACTTGACTATCTCATGTTCCTTCACCTCGACCACGTGACAGGGGTCCGCCTTGGGCTTCTCCGGTGCCTGTCGTTCCTCGGGCTGTTTTGGTTGTATTTTGTTTTTGGATATTTGCGTAAAGAGATCGCTGTCTTTTAGAAGGTTGAAAGTACTGCTGTCTTTTTTTGGTGTATCCGGTGTGGAGGGCACGGAGCTCATAGAGCTAATACGAGATATAGAAGGCTCTATGGAGTCTGTTGACATCGCGCTACTTATACTATCCGACATGGGACTCCCAGACTTCCTCTTACATCTGTCTAGGGAGGAACCTCTGCTCCTATTGCCGCCCTCTTTGATCTCTTTCCGTATCGGTACGGGACTCTTAAGCGCGAGCGGTATCTTAGACTTTTTGAACTCTGGTTTCTCAGTCTCGGGCGTATTGACGGGGCTCTCGAGGCGCCTTTTGATAGTGTCAGTGACGTTCTCGTATTCGACAACGGCCGCGTTTTCACTGAGTGTGGCGGCCTGCAAGGACAAACCGGCGTCACTTTAGTCTCTAACGTTAGGGTAAAGCCACACTGTTATTTACAATGTTAGTGAAACCCGGACACACCGTCCACTGGTACGTTCTGGAGGCGGCGCGTGATGGAGATGATCCCAAGCGCCGCGCTGTGATGAAGGTGATATAAGCATGATCCCCCGCCAATGTGAGTCCATTAAAAGCTTGAAGTGGCACCAATGTGTACAATGGTTTGTCGTGACTCGTGACACAAAGCATAGTTCACACCACACGTTACACCAACACCGTATTTACAACATTACGTACAGTGCTCCGAGCTCGACACTATCATACAGAGTCAGTAGGTGGTAGGTAGCAGGTGGGAGCACGGCACACGCCACACATCGTCTCACTACGTTTAGTTTGTTATTCAGTAGTATGTTTATATTGTAGGGGCGCGTACTGCGGGTACAAGTATCGACAGTATCGACGCCGGTTAACACACACGCACTTACCTCTAGCGTCTACGTGCAATATGTTCAGTGTAACGTACTAACAGACAAGCCAAATATACATAACACTTACTCACTAGGTACTGTACAATGTGAAACAGAAAGGGCTCATTCAAGAATTTATTTTTATTTCAATTGTAATATAAAATAATTATGCATCAAAATATGATAAATGATTGTGAATTTCAATATTTTTATATACACTAGACTTAGTTTAATATTGCAACATACGTGACCTTAAAGTAACCCTTTCTACGATATATTGTACGACGTGACCGCTGCAATGCAACAAACTGTATTCATTTGATGGTCCCCGGGAACATCGACACGATACAGTATGAGTTGAACCTGTCTCATCACAGCGGCGTCGTACCCTGTGTATACCCAAGTGTGTGCGCACTCACCGCGACCTTGTCGACGATGCTCTGCCACAGGCTGGCGAGCGGCTCGCTGTCCTGCGCGCGCACGTCGGGCCCCTTGGCGCGCAGCTCGCTGGCCAGCACGCGCAGCTTGGCGGCCGACAGCGTGGCGGGACTGTCCAGCTCCTGCTCGATGTCCAGCAGGTACTTGTGCAGCTCGTCCGCGTCGCTGCCGCGCTTGGCCAGCCCGTGCTTCTTGAGGTGCGCCCAGCGCGCGTTGATGTCGTCGATCTGCTCGCGCAGCCGCTGCAGGTGCGAGGGGTCGCAGCTCTTGGCGAACTCGGCGTAGTTGGCGTTGAGCTTGTCCCGGGTGGCCTCCATGCGCGACATCTCCAGCTCCAGCGTCTGCTGGGAGCCGGGCGCCTGGGCCGCGAGCCCGTCCAGCCACGCGCCCAGCGCCGCCAGGTCGTTCTGCAGCTCGCGCGCCGTCAGCAGCGCGTACTCCAGCTTGGACTTGGACTCGGTGATCTGCGCGCCCAGCTTGTTGTACAGCTCCTTGAGCGTGTCGATCTTCTTGGAGAACTGCTGCGGTTCCGGCACCGACTTCTCCTCCACCATCTTGCGACCGGTCTTGATGATGGTCTCAACCTCCGCCTTGATCTCGCTCAGCGTGCGGTAGAACCTCTGCGGACACATTCATGCTGTTAAGTGACGATAACGAAGCAAAGTGATAATTATCGCGCGCGACATTGACGACATACAATGTCACTGCTAATCACTGTACATACTGCACATTACTAAATATTCAATCTATTTTGTCTTGCTTTACAATTGCCATGTTTTGACATACAATATGAGCATTGCTTACAAATAAAACAATTGTACTGGAGCAAACCTGACTTTGACTGGCCTGTTGGTCTAGTGGTTAGTGACCCTGACTGCTAAGCCGGAGGTCGTGGGTTCGATTCCCACCCAGGACAAATCTTTGTGTGATGAGCATGATTGTTTGTTCTGTGTCTGAGTGTAATTTATCTATAATATGTATGTATTTACAAAAAAAAAAGTGTATATAAGTAGTATATCAGTTGTTTAGTACCCATAACACAAGCAAATATAATTGCTTAATTTGGGGCTAGATGGAGTTGTGTGAATGTGGTAGAATATTATTATTATAAAAACCGGCGAGAAGTTAGTTAGTTTACTTACTATCCATTTGCAGAGTGCGATGGTCAAGATAAGAAGCAAGTAGACAGAGTCCCAGCTCATAGTGAACGATAGCGGAGCGAGTGCTAGTTGTGTGTGTAACACGTGTGATGTCGCGGGGCGCGAGTGACGAGTGGCCGCGACGTGACCGCATCTCAACGCGGATGTGAGAAGACACGCGCTCTACACTGTGCACACGATGCGCTCATCTACTGATCTACACCGATACCTTCTACTTATATATTTGCATCGTTCGTTATATTATAAAAACGTACCAAATGGTGCTAATTTTTAAATCATATTTGTTTTATTGCAGTTAATATCAATCATAATTTGTTAAAATGTATAAAAGTATTCATCATTATAATCGATCAAGATGCAATAATCTGATGAGTGTATCACGTATGCCGCATCGGCGAGCTCAGTTGTCGCATATGACGATGTATTTACGGACGCAATGATAGAATCCTTTCAATGTGAGCGCTGAGAGGGCTCGACACGCGACAATGTGGCCTGCCACCAGATAATCGTATTGCGCTGTACACAATACCTCTATTATACACATATAGCTACCTAATCAGCCATCGAATACTGCTTACATCACTTGATTAGCTTCACTCTCACATGTACTATTAAAATTGTTTTTAGTTACTACTTAATTATTTAGTAAAATCAATTTTACAGCCCACATTTTTACTATTAAAATTGTTTTTAGTTACTACTTAATTATTTAGTAAAATCAATTTTAAGACCGTCGACGTAAACGCGACATGTTATGGCAATACAGAAAACATCCAAATACTGAAAACAAAAAAAGGTTTAAAACATATTCAAAAGACACAAAAAACTCAAAACAACTATGTAATAAACAATGCAAAGAATAAGTCCAAAGCCACCTGGCGTGTTGTAAATAAATGTAAAACTAATGATCCTCAAGAAATGTTAGCACAATTAAGATAATAGAGTAATTAGTGAACCCCAAGACATTGCACAAACTTTTAATAATTACTTTGTTGACCAATCAAAATTTATAAGTGACAGTAAAAAGAATGACATTACAATAGAGACAAATCCTAGGACGCTTTTTATACTCCAACGTTGTTAAAATAATTAATTCATTAAATAATACAAATAGTTCCGGATATGATGAAATCACAACTAAGATAATAAAATTAAATCAGTGTCTTTTATTATTGCTCCAGTATTAAGCCATGTTATTAATTTGTGTATCGAAGACGGCGTATTTCCTACGGTATTGAAAAAGACAGTTATTAAACCATTATTTAAAAAAGGAGATATGAAAGATCCAGGTTTTTTATTAATTACAGACCAATTCCAGTATTTACTAAAATAATTGAAAAAGTTATACACCAAATTATATACTCATTTCTAGAAAATAATAATATTTTAGCCGATGAACAGTACGGTTTTCGTAAAAATATAAACAAATATGGCTATCTATAAATTGTTTGAAAATGTGATTACGTGTATCGATAACAGAGCACCAGTAGTGGGCCTTTTTATGGGCATGTCGAAAGCCTTTGATCATGTAAATCACGAAATACTTATAATAAATTATATAAATACGGTATTCGTGGTAACAGTTTAGAACTCATAAAGTCATACCTGAGTAACCGAATTCAAGTAACACAGATTAATAGAATATCTCTACGATCTAAAACGGAAGAGTAGTATTTGTGTAGTAGTAGTAGTATTTGTGTCAGAACCTCGTCAGACTGTGTTTGGTGTGCCTCAAGGCAGCGTGCTTGGTCCGCTATTATTCATTATTTATATTAATGATATGCCTCGAATTATACAACATCCAATGGAATTATTTGCAGACTATAGTACTGTAATATTTACTGGCAACAATGAAAAGAATTAGAAAAAGAAATAAATGATAATCTTAAATTAATAGTTGACAGGTTAAAAAATAATAATTTAAAAATAAATCTGAATAAGACTAAAATAATTGAGTTCAGGCAAAAAACAAATAAAATAAAATTTGATATAAAATTGTTTTTAGTTACTACTTAATTATTTAGTAAAATCAATTTTAAGACCGTCGACGTAAACGCGACATGTTATGGCAATACAGAAAACATCCAAATGCTGAAAACAAAAAAAGGTTTAAAACATATTCAAAAGACACAAAAAACTCAAAACAACTATGTAATAAACAATGCAAAGAATAAGTCCAAAAACACCTGGCGTGTTGTAAATAAATGTAAAACTAATGATCCTCAAGAAATGTTAGCACAATTAAGATAATAGAGTAATTAGTGAACCCCAAGACATTGCACAAACTTTTAATAATTACTTTGTTGACCAATCAAAATTTATAAGTGACAGTAAAAAGAATGACATTACAATAGAGACAAATCCTAGGACGCTTTTTATACTCCAACGTTGTTAAAATAATTAATTCATTAAATAATACAAATAGTTCCGGATATGATGAAATCACAACTAAGATAATTAAATCAGTGTCTTTTATTATTGCTCCAGTATTAAGCCATGTTATTAATTTGTGTATCGAAGACGGCGTATTTCCTACGGTATTGAAAAAGACAGTTATTAAACCATTATTTAAAAAAGGAGATATGAAAGATCCAGGTTTTTTATTAATTACAGACCAATTCCAGTATTTACTAAAATAATTGAAAAAGTTATACACCAAATTATATACTCATTTCTAGAAAATAATAATATTTTAGCCGATGAACAGTACGGTTTTCGTAAAAATATAAACAAATATGGCTATCTATAAATTGTTTGAAAATGTGATTACGTGTATCGATAACAGAGCACCAGTAGTGGGCCTTTTTATGGGCATGTCGAAAGCCTTTGATCATGTAAATCACGAAATACTTATAATAAATTATATAAATACGGTATTCGTGGTAACAGTTTAGAACTCATAAAGTCATACCTGAGTAACCGAATTCAAGTAACACAGATTAATAGAATATCTCTACGATCTAAAACGGAAGAGTAGTATTTGTGTAGTAGTAGTAGTATTTGTGTCAGAACCTCGTCAGACTGTGTTTGGTGTGCCTCAAGGCAGCGTGCTTGGTCCGCTATTATTCATTATTTATATTAATGATATGCCTCGAATTATACAACATCCAATGGTATTATTTGCAGACTATAGTACTGTAATATTTACTGGCAACAATGAAAAGAATTAGAAAAAGAAATAAATGATAACCTTAAATTAATAGTTGACAGGTTAAAAAATAATAATTTAAAAATAAATCTGAATAAGACTAAAATAATTGAGTTCAGGCAAAAAACAAATAAAATAAAATTTGATATACATTACAATGATATAGAAATTCAAAATACAGATCATAGTAAATTTTTAGGTATTTGGCTAGATGAAAACATGAACTGAAAGACTCATGTTGATGATATCTGTAAAAGGCTTAGTCGATATTCGTACGCACTTTACAATCTTTTCAAAATAGTAGATCAGCCTACTTTATTAACAGCTTATCATGGCTATGTCACTTCCACAATTAGAAATGGTATAATTTATTGGGGTAATTCTCCAGATAGGGAACTAGCTTTCAAAGATCAAAAAAAATGTGTAAGGACTATTTGTGGAGTACAAAGCACCGACAGTTGTAAACCATATTTTATTCAATTTCGTATAATGACCCTACCAATACTTTATATATGTATGAAATTGTAAAAAAACATTTTCATTTATTTGAAACGCTAAGTAATCCAAGACATCACAATAAAATTGGCATGAAACCGCATAAAAAGGCTATTTATAATGTAAATTTTCAAGGCATAGCCCCTAAAATATAACCATTTACCAAACTCGCTACGGAATATTAGAAATTTTGACAATTTTAAGAAAATTTTAAATGACATTTTAGTTAAAATACCATTCTACTCAATTAACGAATAATAATAATAATAATATTCTACCACATGCACACAGCGCCATTTAGCCCCAAATTAAGCAATTATATTTGCTTGTGTTATGGGTACTAAACAACTGATATACTACTTATATACTTTTTTTTTTCTTTTTGTAAATACATACATATTATAGATAAATTACACCCAGACACAGAACAAACAATCATGCTCATCACACAAAGGTTTGTCCTGGGTGGGAATCGAACCCACGACCTCCGGCTTAGCAGTCAGGGTCACTAACCACTAGACCAACAGGCCAGTCTTATTTATTTAAATAATAAACAAATCTCTATTTAATTAGTATGTTAATGTAAAATCTTATTAATTTTAATTTATAATTATATTAAATAAATTAATTTTATATTTGTATGCTTTTTAGCAAAACATGGAAGAACTATTATGCTTACAAATAAATACTTTGACTTTGACTTTGACCAATCTTTTGCCTCCACGCTAAACTGATTTGCCAAACTGGTTTGGCTACGAGGAATTAAATCAACAAGAGAAAAGTATTTAATTTTAATATTCAAATTACAGTACGTCAGTTGTCTAATCTACGTATCGAACCGAAATGAATACAAAAATATGATCAATGTCTGTTTATATTTCCTTTAAACAAGAGTACGAGGTACGTATTATCGTACTGATATCGTACCTATCACGCGTTACGATGGAAAACAATTGCATGAACACGTCTTCATTTTCTCATTGGATTTATTAAATAAATGTGTGATCACTTTCATATGCAACATTACTATGGAATGAAGAACATTTTCTCTGTAAGGATTATTGTGTTATCACATTCTTGACGTGTATTGTCAAGCTTCTACATTCAATTTAAATATTACCCATAGTCGTACGGGTTGAGTAGGTGATGGTGTAATACGAATATTTATTATGTTGTGCTCCTTTAACAATTATATAAATACTACAATAGAAAATAAAGATATTTAAAACTAAATTTTAAAAAAAACAATTAAGATCGAAAAATATAATATGAAGTATGTACTAGTATTGGTCCATTTGATAATATGATGTCCACCACTACTGCACTTTACTATCTGCTTACCATCAGACATGGTGTCTCAGTAAATTAAAAAGTGAAATTAGACGGATTCCATGTATCAGCAGTTCAAATTTCGGTTAATAAAGGACACATAATATTTTTGTATTGTCACAACTAATTTAATACCTGGAGCATCTGTGCACACAAACGTAGAGTTATATATAACCTAGCTTTATATTTTATTTATATAATTACTTTGTTTCTTAACGTTTGTATCTTGTTTTGTGAGCCAGTAAATAAATAAATAGTGCGCTGTCACTTTGGTATGGTAATATAAAAAGAAACATGTCCCACCTCACCAGCTCACCATATAAAGCACATATTATTATTATGTTCACACTTGTCTGTAACTCCTTTATTAACTACACGTTGTCTGCGATCGAGAGGTGTGACGTCACAGGTCGCGCTCGCACACACGCACTAGGCTCGCGAGGAACGTTGCGAGTGCGCTGATGCGGCTAGGTCGCTGGTCGCTGGTCACTTTACTTTCATTAATCAATATATCATTCGATACTCATACATGTTGGTCCTTGCTTACACGACTCAGTGACCGTGTGAGATGGACAGGTTGCCTATAAGTAAGTAGACCGCGATATGGTAAGTTTATTTCGAAACTATTCAAGTCATAGGCTGTGTTGAGCAGCATGTTACTGTGTCGTGACATTGTTCTACAAGCCTCACTTTGATAAACGATGATATTACAATTTCCTTCTAAGAAATTTCTCTGAGTCTGGTCTTCGGTCACAGAAATGCAAGTGTCCCTTTAATCACAGCTGTGATATAGGATATCACATAGTTGGCGACACGGATTTAACATAATATCTCTGCCTAACCACTTGGTAGCAAAAACGATATGTATGTGCTTATAGGTAGTAGATCCACGCTGATTTCAGCATGAATGGACCGGATCGTCCGGGAAAGTACTACCCTCTCATAGAAGATCGACTTAAGAGTAGTAGTATCCGTACTACTGCGTTTCGTTCGGTGAGTGAGAGCGCCGGAGGCCCAATTTCCCCCCTTTCTACTTTCCTCACCTCCCTCATTCCCCTCCGCTAACCCCATTCCCAGCCGCCATAGTGGAGGCCACCATACCAGCAGTTGAAGACGATGGCATTTGGTATAGTGTCCGCCACTTCTGGATTCCACTGACTGCTTGCCATCGGGCGGGGTGGAGTCACTTGTAGGTTATAATATATAAACAAAAAAATGTGTATATGCATTTATAGCCTGACCAGAAAAATAAAAATCCTGCTCTGGGAAGCGCCAAATTAACTATGCATTATTATTTTAGGGCAACATTAAGTATAGTCATTCACATGCGAATTGGTCAGTGTACCACGTGTGTAAGTACAAATATAATGCACCACGCACAGAATCGTACATAATCGACAAGACACTGAGAGACGACAATATGACATCTTCATACAGACTGTTGTCAGTTAAAGAAGTTATTTCCAATAGTTTTCTTTATTATGGCGAGGGTTTTTATTTTCCTGGTCAAGTGTTTTTTTTTTTTTAAAGTGACTCCATCCCGCCTGATGATAAGCAGTTAGTGGAATCCAGAAGTGGTGGCCACCATACCATCGTCTTAAACTGCTGATATGGTGGCCTCCACTATGGCGGCTGGGAATGGGGTTAGGGTAAAGGGAATGAAGAAGGTGAGGAAAGAGAAAAAGGGGGAAATTGGGCCTCCGGCGATCTTACTCCCCAAACGAAACGCAGTAGTACGGATACTACTACGCTTACGTCGATCTTCTATGAGAGGGTAGTACTTCCCCGGACGAACCGGCCTATTCATGCTGAAACCAGCGTGGATCTACTACCGTAAATCGTACGTAATAATCAAAAACAATTGTGCTTTTCATGGCATAGCGTATAACTCAGTGTATATGTAGTACAGGCACAGTCGGCACACATTTGAGCTCGGACAAGGATGTCAACTGAACACGTTTCGTGTGCAACCGTGTCCAGTGAAGCGACGCGTTCCTATCGAATATCTAGCATACATGTATGCATGTCACTACACACCAAGAAACTAAAACTAAAAGTATTGCCGAGATGTCGCTATATGTATAATACTTTCTTTTCATTTGATTATATTACAAGTTGCACGACATTTATCCATACATATTATAAAACGCTTTGTTCTGACTGACTGACTGGCACAGCCTAAACCGCTGGTCGTAGCGATTTGAAATTTAGAGGGTGTATTTATCTTAATGTCTAGAGATAAGTGTGTGAAAAGGGATGAAAACGGTTGTATGCATTGCTTTGTTTTTTAATTATAGTTTTGAAAATTGGTTTTTGGGTGCTACTATCAAAATAAGAAATACTCTCATAAATGTTATTGACAGAGGTGGCTTTACTATGGTGAAATTGGGGATGAAAGGTTAAATGGAAAATCTTTCTTTGTGAAGTTATCGTTGTGCAAATTAGTATTGTGATACTTAAAAATGTCGTTTTTAATATTTTTGATAGAAGTGGGTGGTGGGGATGAAATATTAAAATACCTTTTTTTGTTTTTGAAGTTATAGTTAAGAAAAGTTATATTTCAATGCTAGTCAAACTGAGTAATGGGTGTTTTAAATATTTTTGATAGGAATGGCTACAGAGTAAATGAAAATCTTCAGTAATTATTCTAGCTGCTCCGGATAGAAACACAAAAAAATATTGTTAACAAAGAAGTGAAGTGTTTGAATAGCTATGACCTGTCCATAGCGGCTTCTACATATATAAATATTATAATAATATGAATATAAATGTCTATCGGGAAAAACAAATAATAACGCGCGCACGTTGTCAGCTCGTGGCTCGGCAGTATAGTACCACTCACAAGTGGTAGTGTGTACTCACGAGGCAGGTCCTGAGCTGCGCGCGCACGTTGTCGGGCTCGTGGCCGGCCAGCGGCAGCGCGCGCGCACACTCGCGCTGTACGGCCGCGAGCGCGAGCTCGGCCGCCGCCAGCCGCGCCTCTATGTCCCCCGGGCTGGCCTCGCCCGGCGCAGCCGACTCCGGAGCGGGCCCCTGCTCGCCCTCGCCCACCCACTCCTCGATACTCGCGAACTTGTCCTGCGCAGAAGGAGAGAGAAACACAATAAGTAGTTCCAAGTATTCTACTATTCTACTATAACATACATACAGCGCGTTCCAGTACCTGCATGAGGTCGAGCTGGTCGCGCAGGCGCTGCGCGGCCTCGCGCTTGCCGCAGTCGTGCAGCGCGGCGGCGCGCGCGCGCAGCTCCCCCGCGGCGCGGCGCTGCGCGGGCAGCTCGCGGCGCAGGCGCGCGCGGTCGGGCGCGGCGCGGGCGGCCGCCAGCCAGCGCTGCAGCCGCTCCACCGACACCTCGGACGCCGCCGCCTCGCGCGCCGACCGCTCCAGCAGCGAGCTGCGCGCCGCCGCCTGCGACCGATCAACACTCACTACCGTGCGCGTGCCCATTATTTTATTTTTTTTTTTTTTGTGTCGTAGACATTTACTTATTTGAGTTAATTGAATTAACACTTATGAACATTTAAATTACAAAATCTCAGCCAATTAACCTAAAGCTAGTTCGCTGATGTAGGGTAGGGCATCAGAAGAACTGGCAAGAGCCTCTTTTTAATCGCCAGGTTATTATAATTTTTGTTAGATACAATTATTATTTCAAGTAGCATGCAACATGGCGCAGGCAATACACTTAACTCTATAGGTTATACAATTATTTTGTAGTAAAAAAAATGACTTTAAAACAATACCTACATGTTTAATCTTTAACTAAAAAGTAAAAAATAATGTAATTATTGCGTATTACTTTGTGGTGTTGTGGGCAAATGCGCGGAGATTTAATCAGTCTGTTTTTAATTAGCTTCCTTCTTGTAATGGAAATTTTTCGAATTAAGCAAACCGTCTTCCTTCATATACAATACCTATACAAAAAATAAATAGGGGTGCATATAGGGTGCAAATAAAGGCAGGTTTATGGCCGCCCGCTACTGTTGGAATTTCTCACGACCATAAGGGCTCCAACTTGGCTTGACGACTACCAAATCGTAGTGATAACCAGAGTCTAATGCTTCTAAAGCATGAAAAAAGAGTACAATAGTCACCCATCCGCGGCCACGTTGTTTTGGACAAAACAAGAATATTGGAAATTGGTTCACAATTGTAGCATGGACATGTCAATGTCAGAAAATTCGTCGCAAAAGACATCGACGTGTTGCTTTACACGTCTTCACTCCTTGCATACGTTTTATTACAAAATATAAAATTAAAGCCAAACTATTGAACCATTTTTATAAAAATAAAAAAATCCAATTTCAGAGCCCTTTACCTTATACCCTACCATTTCAAATAAAAAAAGATTTTTTCAAATCCATTCATAAATGACCGAGATATGAGGTAACAAAACCTGTGGCACTCGGGGACTGCCGCGGTAAAGCTATTCCATAGCATTTTTTATTAACATAGGCAATTATAATTATTTATTTATTTTTTATTTATGCAGTATTTTTTTTGCTTTGATATTAATTCAAGTTTTTTTTTCAAGTTACACTTTTTGAGCGTGGTGATCGATAAGAAAAGATTTTTTTCTTTTATTGAATAAATGAGAAGTTAATATCGTTTAAAATAAATACATGTAGGTTATTCAGGAATTTTATTATCCTACTAAGTATTTTTACTCCGAAAAAGAATAAAACTGGGACGTTACATTACATTCATGCATTATCTACCAGATATAATTTATCGCAAATGTGGTAAAATATTTGGTTTATGTGTGGTAAAAATTAGCGCCACTAGTGTTTATCCTGAGAAATAAATTTCATGGTGTGCGGAGTGGGGGGGGGAGGTGTTAGGTTTTATTTTCGTTACGGACTTTCTTGATTCGGTCGCCGCGCTCAAAGCCCGCGATAAAAGCTATGCAATAGCTTAAAAATTAATCATAATAATCCGTACCACATACAGTTTAACTATTAATTAACTATGATTTATACATACCGTAGTAATTTAGTCCCTTTCCATGTCAACACTAACTCTTGGTAAATTCCTTGAATCTGCTTTGATAAACCTAACTTACATTTTTATTAGAAAAAAAGCAATTAATATAATAATATAAAATAATAGTCACTTTGGACGGGCTGGATGAAGTAATCCAGCCAAACCGGACGCAACAAAAGACCAAGAGGTCTAAATGCGGACAACGAGCCCACCAACAAGTAATAGTCACTTTTACAACCTTAACCTCAAGTAGGTTGTTATCTAAACGCTGATTGGTGTTTTGAAATATGTTTTAATTCAAGCAATTTTTAATTCCTATTTATATATCCATCAATATTTGTAACGGGCATGATCGGTCTAAATATCCTAAACTATTATTTTGTTATAACTTTCAAAATAGATGACTCTGTAGTTCGTGAAACCATTCATTTATTTGTACCGGACTACTTTATACAATGCGCTGGTAGACGGCAGCATAAACTCTTCTCCTGCCCGCTTCAGTTCCACTTCCAGAGCCGTTACACTAATAAATTGTCATCTTAAAACCAATACAGAAGTAGATATATATTTTGACGAACCTAGTGTGTATTGAAATTTGTTATTTTTTTTAACAGTACATTTAAACACTAAGTGAGTGCTTCAGATAGATATAAAGTAATTTGTATCATGTTTTTGTGTATTTTATTTAGTATGTTTAGCATAGTTATAAGCGATTTGGGCGTATTACAGTGAGCTTATATTCGACATACAATTTATGGACTCGTACCTCGGCCCGCAGCTCGCCCCAGCGCTGCGTGACGGCGTCGGTCTCGGCCTGGATCCAGCGCGGCATGATGTGCGCGTCCACGAGCTGGCGCCCGATGTCCTGGATGCGCGACAGGCGCTCGTCGCTGTGGTCCTGGATGTAGTTCTCCAAGTCCTACACAAACACGACTCACTCTGAAGTTGTTCACTCACTGACACGTGTAGAGCGCGGCGAGCGACTCACGTAGAGCTCCTCGGCGATCTCCTCGGCGTCGGCGGGCGCGTCGGGCGACCTGCGCAGGCGCCGCTGCAGCCCGTCCAGCCACGCGCCCTCCTGCATCAGCCACGCGCGCAGCTCGCCCGACTCGTGCCACGCCTCGCACAGCACCCTGCGCACGCGCACACGCTCATGTAGCTCACGCCTCACCTCCGCACCTCCCTCGTGACCCACAGTAGGCATGCTTACTTGTGCCGCTCGTACACGCCGTGCGTGTCGGTGGTCCAGCGCGCGCTGAGCAGAGTCAGGCGCCGCGCTAGTGCGGCCGGCTGACGCTTCTCAGCTTGTAGCAGGATGTCGTTGCCTGACCACATACGACACATTAGCCATGGTGTGATACAATATGGGGAATACCAAACGATATCAACGATGGGATATGGTTAAAAGTTATAAAAAAGAAAAATTTGATTCAACACGTTTATCTCAGGAACTACCAGTCTAGTTTAAATAATGTTTTTTACTATGGGCGATGGGAGTAGAGCAGTAACTAAAAATGTAACGTAACACGTTGTGGTTAATATTCTCACCAGCTTCGTTGACGTTTCTGAAGATCTCCGTGTAGTGGTCGCACTGGTCCTTGAGCGTCTGGAAACGCGCCTTCATCTGGTACAGCTCCGCCGAGTCCGTGATGTTGCACTCGTGCTCCTGGGGCAGCTGCGACGACAGCTGCTGCAGCCAGGACTCTATCTCCGACATACCTTATTTCAAAGAACAATAGTTCGGGGTTAATATTCAATTTAATATGTTAAATCACAAAGTTCAATACGAAACCGCCAAAATACAACATTTCTACGTTGAGATTAGAATGTGCGAGAGTAGTACAAAAAATATTATTAATAACAAAACAATTACACAACGCTATCTAGACCCAAAGTATACATAATGTTATAGCTTGTGATATGGGTTGAACTGTAAGACCTACCCACAGTTTCTGAAAGGCTGAATAACAAAAAATTAACTAATCACCTGTTAAATCTCGTGTGAAGTATCTAAAAGCATGCTAAAAACATGGATTATTAATTTCATTTAATTTATTTAGTTACTAATTAAATCAAATTAAATTAAATAATCATACTTTTAGCAACCTAGTTGATTAGTTAATTTTTCGTTGATCAGCCTTTCAGAAACTGGGGGTATACCTCTGAACACGGCCTCAGTCCGCTCGAGCGCGCGCCGCAGCAGCTCGTTGTGCGCGCGCGCCGCGTCGCCCGCCGCGCCGAGCCGCCGCGCGAGGCCGCGCGTGCGCGCGCGCCGCTCGCCCGCCGCGCCGTCCGCGCAGTCCTCCAGCGCGCGGCACGTGGCTGCCTCGATGGCTTGCAGCTTGCTCTTGTATTCACTCATCTCCTCTTCGAATTTCTGATAAGTACAACCATGTAAATCAGAGGTACGCATGCAATTTAACAACAGTATCGCGACTAGAGGCCTACCACCACCTCTTACACAAGTAAACAAGGATAGAGACAAAGTAAGGTTTATAATAAGACTAGCTGCGCCCTGCGGCTTCGCCCGCGCGAAAATTGCTATGTGTTTAATTAATGTAACTCGGGAATCAGAGCGATTTTCGGGATAAAAAGTAGCCTATGTCCCGAAACCAAATCTATCTACATACTAATTTTTACTGCAATCGGTTTAGCGGTTTAAATTTAATATGTATTCTTAAACTTTCTATATTTTCTTGGTTTTTCTTATATAAAAACCTTCTCCTGACAATAACAAACACAACAAAAAAAGAATTAATGAAATTGATCTAGCCGTTCACGCGTGATACCATGACCAAGGAAAATAGGGAGTCATTTTTATATATATAAATTACTATAAGAGGTTGTGGTAGAGCCCCTGGTAAGGATAGCGAGCGACCGCCCGACGTAGCGAAAATTAAAGACTTCACAAACTCAGCAGAAACGTCTTCGGCTGATGTAATAATGATCACGAATTACTAAGTACGATCTACTCACGTTGCTAGCGTCGAGCGACTTCTCCAGCAGTTCCACTTCCCCGAGCGGCACGTACTCGTTGTCGCTCAGGTACCGCTCTAACGAGTCTAACCACTGCGTCACCGCTGACGTATCGCGATCCAACTGATCCACTAGCTCGATACCTAAAACAAACAAAGTGTTCACAGGACAAAAAGTAAAATATATTGCCGTAATGGCTCAATGGTTAAAGCAGATGCTTTGTAAACATGAAGTTCGAAATCGGGCAAATACCAATGTAACTTTTTAAATTCATATGTAATTTTTAAGTTTACTTTGGCCGTTACTTACGATGAAAAAAACCTACTTCGGTCTCATGTCTCCCCTGACGGCTCCCCTAGGGGAGACATCAGGATTTTTCAGTCTTGTTATCTCCCCTAGGTTGGAACAATATCAAAACTTACTATTTTTAGTACTCATGTATCCCGTGTCACCCTTTTGAATCAGAGAATCAGATGTACTACTAAGTAATTCAACTGGTAGTAGTAAGGAAACCTAGACTTATGAAAAAGTACGAAATAAAAAATCCCTTTTTATATGTGAAGAGGCCCTTCCCTGCAGTAGAGTAATAACGAGCTAGTATGAAATAATGCCAAAAAATACATACCATTTTCAAGCTTACTAATTTTCTGATCCAGTAATGTTTTAGTGTCCTCAAACTTAGTGACCAAGTTTTCTAAACTACTTCTAAAGTTCAGCTCCTGAACACTTCCCTTCTCGTACTTGTCCCTGCGTTCTGTCACCACCTTGTCGTACAAGGTCTGCAGCTCGAGGAACTGCTCTCGCAGCTTGGTCAAGTGCTCCAGCTTGCCGGACATGACGTCACGCGTAGACAACATGGCGTGCTCGGATATGATCTGCGCCTCTATGTCCTGTATCTTCGTTTGAACACTTTTAAAGTCATCATTGTGCGACTCCACAGGTTTTTTGTTTACGGCTAGTTTAATTTCAACCTCTCGTTTCGTCAAATATAACATTAATTCTTCGTAATCCTTGTTGATTCGTTTCGATTCGGCTTCGATGTCGTCCTTGTGCGTTTTAGATATCGGTTTCGTAAGTAATATTATTGATTGTGCGTTAAGCTCCTTCAGTTTCATGTCTAACTGCTTGAGTGCCCGTATCTTGTTTCTGTGGAATGAAAACAAAGACTGTTAGTATATTTCTGACTGTTGCCTTCAGCGCCGCCTGCGTGAATGTCTCTTGTATCTCTGTTTATACATTGATAATTTTCCATACAAATTTTCACCCTCTATTTTACACCATTTGGGTCATTTTTACGCGATAACGGCCTATGTTGTTCTCCGAGGTCTAATCTATTTCTATTTTAAAATTCATCAATCGTTTAGGCGTGAGAGCGTAAAAGACAGACAGTATTCGCAATTATAATATTAGTACGGATTAGGCGGACCATTATGGTAGGCAACTAACATTAAGGCGTATTCGGCCACGCTTGGGTTCGGTCGCGCAATATCGTATAAGATTGCGAGTTAGGCACTTTTTAATAGTAAGCCAGTTGTGAGCACATTGAAAACTTAAACTTATTGTAATTTATGTTGCATGTGTTCGACAGATTTATTCAAATTACACGATTCTTTATTAAAAGTTCTAAAGTATGTTAATACTAATTGTATAAAAACTTGAAAGTAAATGATGATAGTCCCGTTACCTGAGATGTATGAGTTGGTTGTTGGAAGGTTTCTCGTGTAACATGCGCTCCTGCCACGCTCGTACATCGTCCAGGTCCTGCTGCAGCGCGCGCAGGCTGTGGTGGAAGCTGTCCTTGTCCTCCAGCAGGTTCATGGTGTTGCGCAGCTCCAGCAGTGAGCGCTGGATGCCCTCCCAACGCGCCTTCAGCGACCCTATGCTCTCTGCGTGGCGCTGAGCTTCTTCTGCAATACAATGTAATAGAAAGAATGAAATAAATTTATTTTGTATGCAATGAGTATAATATTTTCAGCTTATAAAATAATTTATTCAATCACATACATTACAAACAAAAAGAGCACGTCCTTTTTCATGTTTGTGCTTAAGTCAGTTAGACCAAGTGTAATACAATGTACGAAAGTGTGTTGTGTACACAGCACGGGTGTGAGTGTGGGGTGCGCCGTGTTCGAGTCCCGTGAGGAACTTTCTGTTCACACAGTCAGGGCTATGACCGTGCCGGGGACAGGTCGCGGCTTTACACCTATGCCCCTCACTCATTGCCAATTTATATGGGATTATAGGGAATACTTTCTTAGGTGACAAAATAAAAAACAAATATATAAAAAACTAGTTTTTGCCCGCAGCTCCGACCGCGTGAATCTCGGTTATATTTCTGTTTATACATTGCCGATTTTTCATACAAACTTTTATCCTCTATTTCAATCCCTTAAGCCATTTTTAAAAGAAATCTTTCGTCGCTAATACAGGAATTGGATTGCATTTTTTTAATCCGCGAAAAGTGAAAACGCGTATGAAGGAACCACGAATAAGGAGCTTTCACTGTACATAAATACTCCTTTCATCTCATTTGTCATAATTACACAGAATCTAACACGAGAAACGTACAAAAAGTGTGATATCAACACGTGCACGTTACGGCGTGGAATCGGAGCACTTGCACGCGTCACGGGGTGCTGCGCGCGCGCACGCACGCGTGTGAACAAGTCCATTGACAATGTATGCTACGATATCGTTTTCACTCCTGACGGAGCACGACACGGCCCTCATGTGTTATGTAGATAGAGCCTAAATGTATACAAGTTCACATCCACGTTGTACAGGCATCGCCACATAATTTAAGTTTTACTTTTTGTCTTATTAGACATTTTTTACACTGTATCAAACTTATGCTGAGTTCACATGTTACTTAATTTTACTTTTTAAACACAAACAGAATCTGTACACTCACAACTACAAACTGCCGACATCTCCCTGTACGAGTAAACTGCCCGCACACCCGCCTATTGTAATCATTCAGTTCGTCTTTTAGTAATAAAACAGTTCATATAGTATAGTTTTATTGATGTCCCACACAATGTATATTATGTATCTCACATACCTTCGAGCCCCGCCTCGGCCGCGAGTCTCTGCTGTATCTCCTCGACGTTAGCGAAGTCAGCTCGCTGCGTCTCTATTTCTTTCTCTATTCGCTCCAATATCGCGGGGATGTCTTTCTTCTTGCCGTCTTTTACTTCTAACTCATGTTTGCACTAAAAATAGACCAAAAAAATGTTATAAGCTGTTAGACTTTAATCTCGACAAATTGTTATTTTCGCGTTAGAAGCACACTTTTTTCTTTTTCGTGAAATAACAAATAGTTCCTAAACATTACAAGCTAACGAATACAGACTAAATAACTTTGTACCGTGAAGGAATGACTTACATCATTAAGAGTTTTCTCGGCGTTGTCAGCCCACGTGACGAAGGTCTTGTACCCCAGCTGGAAGTCAGTGTTGGTGTCGCTGAGGCGCGGCTTCTTGGACCCGCTGTGGGACGCCTCCGACGTAGTGGTGGTCACTGTGGTCACAGTGCTAGTGCTAGTGACGTCAGTGGAAGTGTCCATGGGCGTCGAGGCCGCGGTGTCGTCACCGTCATCCAGGTCAATATCAAAACCTAAATCTTTTATCTGAAATGTTAAAATTGTTCATCTGATATTTTGTACAAATACTATAATCATATTAAATAAATATAATAAAAAATCATATTAAATTAATAAAATGCTTTGATTAAATGTGGACTAAATGCTTTAAGGCCCAAAATACCTCCCTGTGGAACACCTTCATAAACAAAATTATTTATCATTCGCTTGTATGTTTGTTGTGTGTGTGTTGTGTGTGTGTGTGTTGTGTGTGTGTTGTGTGTGTGTTGTGTGTGTGTGTTGTGTGTGTGTTGTGTGTGTTGTGTGTTGTGTATGTATTGTGTGTATTGTGTGGTTTGTGTTGTGTGTTGTGTATGTACTGTGTGTATTGTGTGTATTTGACTGCACCGTTGGTCTAGTGGTTAGTGTAACTGACTGTGACGCCGGGTGTCGTGGGTTCGATTCCCACGGAAGGCAAATATTTGTGTGATGAACATTTGTATTTGTCTTTAGTCTGGGTGTTTCCTATGTATTATAAGTATGTATTTCCAAAAAAAAAGTATGTGTATGTATTATATTTCAGTTATCTAGTACCCATAACACAAGCTCTGCTTAGCTTGGGACTAGACGACAGTGTGTGATAGTGTCCACATATTATTATTATTATTATTATTGTGTGGTTTGTGTTTCTGTGTGTGTGTGTGTGTGTGTGTATGTGTGTAATGGGTGAGCGTGCGTGTGTAGCGTACCCTGTGCGCCTGCACGTCCAGTATCATGAGCAGCGCGTCGAGGCGGTCGCTGAGAGCCTCGGCGCGGTCCAGCAGCGGCGGCGCGGGCGCCTGGCACTGCTGCGCCAGCTCGGCCGTGGCGTCCTGCAGTGCGGACACGTCGAGCTGGCGCGCTAGCAACTCGCGCCGTAAGGTCTTAAGCACTCCGCAACGTTCTAATGCCTAAAAATTAAAAATTCTCATGTTAGTAAGGATATCTTCTATCACAGTATCGATATTGTGTGAAGTGCGCCGATGCCGACCTGCGCGACGCTGTCCGCGGGCGCGGCCTCCATGCTCTTGAGCGTGGTCTCGGCGAGGTCGGCGGCCCGCAGCAGGCGCGCGAGGCGCTCGTCCAGCGCCGCCCAGCGCGCCTGCAGGTCCCGCAGGCGCGCCAGCTGCGCCGCCGTCCAGTGGCACGTGTGCGACCAGCGCTCGCTCAGCGCCGCCAGCTGGTCCTCGATCTCGGCCACGCTGGAGTCGTGCGCGGCGTCGTCGTCCACCACCACCACGCAGTCGGCCAGCGCGTCCACGAGCGGGCGCTGGCGCCGCAGCTCGTCCTGCAGCGCGCCCACGGCCAGCAGCTGCGCGTCCACGGCGCCGGGCCCGCCCCGCAGCGCGCCCATGCGCGACATGCGGTCCTCGGTGCGCGTGAGCCAGCCGCGGAAGCGCTCCAGGCGCTCGTGCTGCGCGCGCATGAGCGCGGCGTGCACGCGCGCCTGCGTGCGCATGGCGCGCGTGCGCAGCGCCTCCCAGCGCTCGGCCAGCAGGCGCAGCTGCAGGCGCACCTCGGCCGCCTCGTCCCGCGTGAGCCCCGCCTCCAGCACCAGGCGCGCGCCCGCCTCCAGCGCGCCGCCCACGCGCGCCTGCCGCTCCGACAGCTCCAGCAGGAACTTCTCGTGCGAGTGGAAGTGCTCCTTGAGCTGCGCCAGCTCGGCGTCGGGCGCCGGCTCGGGCGCGCCGGCCAGGCGCTCCTCGGCCTCCAGCAGCCACGCCAGCACCTCCTCGAAGGCCGCGTAGTACCCGCCCAGCTCCGCCGAGCCCGTCGTCGCGCTCGACAGCGGCCGGCTCGACGACACCGCCTACACGCATACACCGTACATACATCGACCGAATGGTAACTTCCAAGCATTTAATAAACTGTACACAATCATACAACTTTAACAGTGGGATAATTCTGCCAGGGTACCTCTGGTGGATTGGTTGTGACGGGTGTGGTAGGCTCGGAGGCCACGCTCTCCAGGTCCCCCACGTCCTCACTCGAGTGCGGCAGGGATTGGAACAGGCACATCACGTACATCATTATAGACTTCTTGTCCGGGTTAGGCGTGTTCACATCTGGAAGAACATACATTGATTTTTATGCGATGAAGATCTTCCTAAAATCATCATGGTTAGAGAACAACGAGTTATAAACACGTCAAACAGCGGTACAACTCACCTTCAGGGTCGAGCAGTTTGTCGATACCGAGATGAGTGTGCGCGATGTTGAAAGCGTGTTCGAGGCGCTGTGCGGGGCTGCGGCCCACGACCGAGGTGTAGTCGAACAGCTGCGGCCGCCAGCGGTGCAGCAGCGCGTTGAAGGCCAGCCCGTCGGCCCACGACGACGTGAAGTTGCGCACGCTCACGCCCGCGTAGTGCGCCGTGTGCGAGCGACACCACGCCAGCAGCGTCTTCTCCAGGTTGGTCTGCTGCAGCTCCGACATCAGCTCCTTCAGGTGGTAGTGCACCTGCCAGTGCAGGATTATGCTCCACACCAAGCCTGCACATCATAACACCTCGTTTTATCTGACATGAATGTTTAAATCCAAAGAGTACATCAGGATAGATGTCAAGTGCAAGACGAACCTAATGTGAGCTTGGGGTTTCCGTCGACGATGTCGTTACTGCTAATATTGACGAGCTTGACGCCGTTTGCGTCGAGCACCTGGAGCGCCGTGTTCACGTTGTTGATGTGGTGCACGCGCATGCGCCCGCGCTCGCGTTTCTGAAACATACACCACTTATAGTAATATAATCTACAATATTGCATAGAAAGTGTCTCTGTGGCTACGATCTTCTGCAAGGTAAAGGTATTTCTCCAGTCAGGTCTGTACCAATATCAGTGAAAATTTTCGTAAAACATATCTTACTGTGTATGTAGGTACAACAATCACATAAAATGCTCATCAAGTGGCCCGGGGATGGGATGACAGGGTGATTACTCACATATTGCTGAGCAGTGAGGATCTCGAGCAGCGACAGTAGAATCTCGCCATCTCGCAAGTCCAGGAACAGGTCGTTGACCAAAGGCTTGTCGTTCTGCAATACACATCGTATTCAACATGTTTTACTATACTTTCTATATTAGGTACATCATCTTCTTATTACAGCGTGGTATGTACTGCACAAATCTTAGCAACAGGGAACATGAATCCTATTCCTACAATGAATGCACAATGTAAGGTTATACACTAGGTAGCTTATACAAACAAACACGATAGGTAGGTATATCCAATAGCTATCGTGTGGAGTAACACCCGACACCGCAGAGAGAGGTAACGACATATTATACGAGAATTTCAAGTTAATCATACATTAAATGCAACAAAACAATCTGAAGGACTAGCAATGTCGCCTCCCAAGCGAAAATGTTAGATTCGTCCCGCAGTTACGCTTCTTCAACCATTATTTACCAACCACATAGGACAAAACTGTAAACAGAGAATTCGAATTTGTTAAGGACGTAACATTTAACTAAACATTAAAAATGTGAGGGATACGTCTGTGTCTACTTCGTCGTGGAAAATGGGATGATAATAATTATGTCATTACGTACAGATTTAAAAGATATAAATTTTCAAGTAAAAACATAACAGTCACGTGAAGACGTCAGGCACGGCCGATTTGTTAACTGTACGATCATGAACAACAGTTCGACACTCGTGTTCCAAGCGCGTGTCGACAATTGGCCTTAATTACTTTGTACGCTAAATTTGAAAGTACCACGCGCTGCTGTTTGAACATCACATGAGATGCTACGTTTAGAACCACTTACATTTCTGTGTTCAGACATTCTGATAGTCAAGTTGTTTGTTTTAGGCTTTCAAACCAAGGCTCAAAACGATCACTATATTATAGCCGCCATAGTGGAAGCCATGCTAACAGATTGACACGATGTCTTTTGGAATCTTGTCGACTACTCTTGGACCTGTCAAGGTTATGTAAGCAGTCATGCTTACCATCGGGCAGAACAGTCAATTTAGTAGGCATATATAAAATATTGTCTCAATATGAGCGAAGCAAAGTTCACGGGATGAGTTGACCATTTTATACAACTGAGGTCAATCATATGCCGCAAAAACACAATGCGAGTTCTCGCCCGCATGAATGACTAATTTTTCCCATCTGCTGTATGAATATGATACACAACACTTTCCTTGCATTTGTTTTGAGTTTTTTAGCATCTGTAACAATCAGTAATCTGATCTGTGAACAGTTTGGTGTGTGCGGCATAAGTTCAACAGTCGGTCGTACGAACAGTAAGTGTGTTATGTTACAGTAGGTATGAAACTGTATGACGGTACCTTCACAAGTTGTGAATTGATCCACTTCGCAAATGTTTTCTTCTGGACATCTTCCCGCTCATCTGTAACAACACAATACATAATATTTAATTTAAAATCATATTAATCATACGAAGCGTGAAGTCCTACTGGTTAGTGCACCCGTCTTATACAAAACAAGGTTGTGGTTTCGTAACCGAATAACCACCAGTTGTTACAAATTTGAAATTTTGAAATTCATGTGAACTTTCTAATTTTATCTTAGAATTTACTGAAAAAACATATCGTGAGAAAACAAGCCTTGATTAAATATGTGATCCGTGAGACAACAATAAGTTAAATATAATAAGTATTTTATTATTACTGTGTGATTCATTTTCATAATGAGTCCCCTGTTAGACAAAGGTCTAGACAAAGCTTACATTTGGGGCATATTAGCAACAATTGCCACTTTTGTTGACGCTACTGCTATGATCATTTTCCTAATCCTTTCTCTACCTGGTTTAACTTCCTAATGCCTGACTGATTGCGATAGAGAAGTGGATTACTCTGTATGATTGCCATTACTATTCATATATTATATGTGACAAACACATTGTACCTACTCATTTTTGTAGAAGCATTTCGGATGAGGTTTCATTGAAACTTTTGATCAACGATTTCAGCTGTCAGCTCATTATCAAATTTGGTGGAACAGATATTTAGTTTTTTTTTATTGGCAAATTGGTAGGTAATCATGCGTAGTAGAATGAAATCTTAACAATAGAATCTTTTGACACTGTTAAACAAAAACTCAGGAAACGTTTTTAAGAAATCGCTAGAAAGTTACGTTTGGCTTAATTTTCACAGGGTTGGTACCTCTACCACTAATATATCTGCAAGTTAAAACATTTCTGAGATTACCAACTTATTGTAAAACAAAACATAAATAGATCAATTTAGGTGATAAATGAACACTAGGACTACACGATCACAATACATTGTGTACAAGTAGTGAACATACTGCAAACATCGCGATCGCGATGCGGTTGAGGCTGAGGTGTGAACAACGCCTCCCAAGTCTTGAGCAGAGTCAGCATACTACATAGGTAGGTACCGTCGTATCAACTTTATTATATTCATAGAAACAACTAAACTGACATGTATCCCGTGTGCCGAACTGAACCTAATGCCTGAACATCGTAGGTATGTTTGTGTCGTCCCGTTACACGCTCGAGCGGGTTTATCGGCGCTTTGTTTATTGCATAATGTGATGGCGCGACCTTCGACTACATTCAGAACCAAATGATGCAGAAGTATCTTCGACGGAAGACACTGGAGTATAGACCACCCGCCACCCGTAGAAAAGTGTGTGTATAATGATGATCTATGAAGCTTGCGCATGTCGCGCTGTCAACTACTGAACTGGTGTTATCAGAGCACAAAGTTTTCTTAGTCTTAAACATGTCTTATAACTTCAATCGAAGATAATTTTTTTAGAATTTATTCTGTACAAGCGACGAATGCCAATTTACTTCAGTGCTAATTTATTGTCCTTTTGCGTGACACAATAATTTTACGTCTCACTGCTACAGGATCAGCTTTACTATTAACGGTTATGTGAATTGTCACGTTACGTGAGATAACAATTACTATTTTATCATTTTCTGCAATATGAACTTTCGATAGACCAATATTATATACAGCTGTATGCTTTAACGCAGGATTTCAGAAACTCGAAATTTAATTATCTCCAATGCTGTAGTTGCGTTTTCTATATCTAGGCAGAATTTAATTAGGTAGGTACCTATTATGTTTTTATAACAACAATTAATATCTAGTATGATCTAGAGTTGTGTGTCATCCTTTGATAACACAAAATGCAAGATAGTTTAGTTTCTCGAAATACTTTGGAGTCGTCGTTCGGTAGTGGTTTAATTCACATCAATCTTGCACAAATAACTGTGAGACGTTCAAAGTTCAAGGCCATCGCCAGCTACATCATAATTATACAACACGTGTTTTCTGAACTTTGTCTAAAGTACACAAGGTCGCCCGGAGGGTACCTATACGATTACCTAGCTACTGTGCGACGCCACTTGAAGTCAGCTAGCCTCTTTCTAACAAAAGTAGTCCCAGCCTATTATACTTACGTATTTCGACTAAAGAGTGGAGATCACTTTTGAATAGAAAAGGCATTGGTCTATCGATTTGAGCCTAATTAATTTTAAAGTATTTTTTTTACTTTTAAGGTTCCACGATGTTCCTTCCTTCGTTAGTCATCAATGTCCATAATAAACTAGACGTTAGTCGAAACGAACGACGAAAGTTACATTGGCACTTATCTAGTTTTGAACGCAGAACCTCGTGCACACGATTGGATACTACTAGGTGCGATACAAATACAATACGAGTTATCATCATTTACAATCGTCGTCGTCTCACAGCTGGACATCACTATAAAGCGGTTATTACACCGTGCTATTTATAGCGATCATAATTATGTAATGAGTGTAAGTGTAATACTTGAGCTGGTAGGACTCGAAGTGTCACATGGTTCTCAGCATATCAGTTGTCGCTCGCAGTGCACGAAACGGACATTTTTATAATGAGTGCAAAAGAAGCATTATGTAGCTGCCACGATATAACTATCGAATAATATCGAATGCTAAATTACATAAATAAAATAATTAGAATCAACCCATGCCTTACCGAGGATAATTTATTGTAAGGTTCTCCGTTCTCCCAACGAAACCTCTGCCACAAACACAAATTAATGCACTTAGGTAGGTACACTAATTAAGAATTCCTGTGAAAACCATTTTCTTAGATTCGTTTTGTAAAGAATGTAGATGAACAATGAACATAATTTTAGTATTTTGCTTATTTTTTATTTGCTACACAGACATATTAAATCTTTTAAAATAATGTTATAATGCTAGTAATAATTGTTGTTGTAGTTGTGCAGACACACTAAAACGAGTAAATCTGAATATTTTAAAGACGGATGCACTCACATATCGTTAAAAATAGGTGATACAAACTGATTAGATAAGAGCGTATTGATAGTAAACATATCAGTTTTTAACATCACAACATAAACAAGCAAGCATAGCTTCTGGTGTAGCAAGTGTACATGAGTTATGGTAACTGACCTCATACCTATAGCAGTATTACATTAATGTTGTAATATGAGATCAGTTTCTTTTTATTTTGTACCATTAAGATTGCTATAAGAGGTTGTGGTAGGGTCCCTGGTTACCATCAGGAACGCCGTATGCATGATTGCTACTTGTTTAAATTAAACATCGACATAAGCTCGACGGTGGCTGATACGACCAAAATAATCTGGAGAAGGGGATGTCGCGCGTAATTATTTGAATAAGACATTATTTGAAGGTTAGTGGTATTTTCGTTTTACGACACTTACGGGATGAGATCGGGTGATTCTATTTCCTTGATCGAACCACACGTTTTTAAACACGCAAGCATTCAAAACGAAGCTAAGTATTATCGCACAACTACAGATGAGGTAACATCGTAAACACAATTGTTGAACACCTTGACTTCGTGTCAGCCGTGTCTGGGCGTAACGCACAAATATTTACCTATCAATATGCACAAATGTTATAAATTGCCTACAGTGTGATGACTGAGTTACGAATAGTCAGACAATGAGATGATCTACTACGTATACAACTTTGACATGTCTGAGGTGTCTATAGATAGTAGTACTGTTATATTTGTAATATGAGGGTGGTTGCATCCACTTATTGTTCGATATAATGACATGCCGCTTGACTAATCAGCTCAGTGCGTTACCAGCTATCTGTCGTTTCGTTTCACTTGTTTTTAGTTCGCATATCAATCAGTGGCGACAAGTACGTACCCGCATTGAGAAAAAGTAATAAGAAAACATGTCGCATTCTGGTATTTTGGCCGGTTTTGAGCATACTATCCATCATTGGCAAAACTATACGCAACGTATATCGCAGTGGTTCACCGCATACGACATTGATGATGTAAAGGACTCGACTCGACATTGACTAAGAGAGATTTTTAAAGAAATAGGTATTCTGACGGTGGCGTCTCAGTACATCTTCGCCAATATTATGTTTATCAAGAAAAATATAAACTTGTATTCCAGAAATTGCGACATGCACTCTGTGAATACTCGAGGTAAACATAAATTAGTTGGTACATATTATCGCCTACATAAAGTAAACAACTCATTTGCGGGTCTAGGCGTACGCTTTTATAACAAATTACCCATTGACATTATGAATCTACCCCTACAAAAATTCATACAATCTGTTAAAAACCGTTATCCTAAAGGGTTATTATACTATTAATGATTATTTAAATGATATAGCAGCATGGGTATAGTTGCTCGTTAAATGCAAGATTATGTTATATTGATTGTTATTGTTCTAGTTATATTTACTATTATTATCATTAGGTATATTGATATTATTATTATTGTACTTATATTGACTATTATTATCATGAAGTATATTGATTATTATTATAGTAAAATTATATTGACTATTATTATAATTATGTTGACTATTGTAGTAAATGTTTAATGTGAAGTGGATGCATATCATGATCATTTTGAGTTCGTAAGGCATCATCATCATCATCATCATCATCATCATCATTATCATCATCATCATATCAGCCAAAAGACGTCGTAAGGCATAATACATTTTATTATGGTTCTTTTACCACCCATGTCCTGCATTGTCATGCTCACTAAAATGTCATTGCTTGTGGTGTCGTATTGGCCGGGTCATCACCTTCCCTCTAATATGGCGAGGGTGATAATGGCTGGCCCGTGCGTCATACTCCTGAACGGGTGCTACTTGGGATGACTGGTCAATCTTAGCATGGTATACATTTTATATATTATTTAGTTTAACTAAAATACGTAGTCAAATTACCATACTAGATGAAACTATATAATTGAAATCCTCTCTTTTCTTTCTTTAATTTTAGTAATTATATTAATTGGTTAATTTGTAATAACTACTTTGTATGGTTCGTTGGTTGAGTTGAATGTTTAAATTGTAACTCATACAAACAACTGTAATTATCTGGCGATTGAAAAGAGTGGCGTGAGTTTCTTGCCAGTTCTTCTCATAGTTCTACCTCGTCAGCGAACTGGCTGTAGGTCAATTGGCTGACTTCATGTGATGTTGACTTTTCATAAGTATCATACTTTATGATCAAAATGAAATAAACGCTTTGACTTTGACGGGAGTGAAAAGAAGGGCGATATTGCTGAGTGCAAAAAAAAGGGACTTGTAGTTATAGAAAACCAGCCCGAGAAGTCAACAGAAGATGAAGAATTTTATGAAGCAGAAAATGATGAGCGTCAAGAAGAATCATCCTCACTACAGCCAGAAAGGCAAACAAATTGTGGGACAATATCTGTACCCCGGGTAGATTATAAACAGTTCTTTAACAAAATATGTATAGATTAATGACATTGTGTTTATGTAGTTGTCAAGCTACAGGGAGGAATGTTATATTTGTAATATGAGGGTGGTTGCATCCACTTATTGTTCGATATAATGACATGCCGTATGACTAATCACTTGTTCGTAGTTCGCATATCTATCAAGTACCTTCTTTGTAGTACAAGGTAGCGAGATGCTAACATAACGAGAGCGAGAGTACCGACTGTAACCTCTAAGGTAGTGCGTGGGCTCGATGACATCACTACAAGATGTAACAGTACTCATTCATTTGCATTACCTTCCACTTTGAACATTATACACAACAGATAAGATAGTGTTCGCGGTTCGACGAGTAAATCGTTTTCATTCATGCACTCGTTAAGTAAGCCACCGTCATTCAAGCTGCCGGCGTGTTGCGTAGAAGCGAGAGCGACCCTTCACACTTTAGATAGGACACGCTCATTTTAGATAGGAGTTCGACGGTTCAGGGGGAGTGCAACAGTTAGACACTTTGTTTATTTATTGTACTCCCCTTCCGCGGCCGGCGCCGACATGTGCGCCCGAGTCATCATAAAATGTACATGACACGTGCACAGATACAAAAATGTGGCGACGCCGACGTGTACCAGCCGTATCGGCGACGATCACGCTCTACGCGCTACTGGAACACTATAACGCGTAGGCTTTTGATCACCGTATATTACATAAGATATTTTATAATATTATCTTATTTAGAACGTATAACAAATATTCGGCTACAGTTTTTCTAGTAGGTACTTAAACATGGCGCAAGTGAATAGATGTAACGCGTCTGTTAGATCAATAAGTAGCGGACAAACATAACCATAAGCACCTAAGTATGTCGGTCTTAATAGGTCAAAAACATTAAACCGTCGAAAAAACTGAAAAGCAAGAAATATAATTATTATGTATTATTATAATTATTTTATAATTGTTTGTGGCTCTAATCTACTAATTATCATCTGCAAATAGAACTATGTCGCAGAAACCCTGCACAACGATAGGCAAATCATTTACATACACCAAAAAGAACCAAGAATTGAGCCCTGTGGGACGCCCATATTAATCATCCCGTTTTCTTACTCTTAGGGCATGAGTTTTTATAAAAAAATATGAGAATGTCCTCCGTTTTTTAGTCGGTTAAAAATAAATAAGTATGCCTAAATATTCTAGCCTTTATCTAAATTTAAAACAAAAAATATTGTGTTAAGTACCTAGATATAAAAAATTACAAACAAAATTAAATCAATTTTTTTTATTAGCCTACCAAAGTGACTCCACCCCGCCTGATGGTCACCATACCAAAAGCCAAAAATTTATGCAATGTAAATATTGAGTTTGGCGAGTAGGTAATATGCCAAAATAATTTAAAAAAATTACACAAAAAATGTTATCATTTTTTTTTGGAAACATTGAGGAGGATGGAGCTTAATGAGACTGATTAAATTTATTGCAGGGTCCAGTGCTAAAATTCTGTTTGTCACGGTCGCATCCATTGAGGTTGTACATTCCCATGAAATAGTCGGTAACAATCGGAAGTTACTAGCGTAACTTAGCAGCTGTGATAACATTAGATAGATTATCTATACATACATATAATAAAAATGTAACCGATCGCTGTCTGTACATGGAAGATATATGAGAAAATAACTATTGGGGCCTTTATCAACGCAAATAGAACCCAAAACAATGATTGTTACAATTTTTGTCTGTTTGTCTGTTTGTCTGTGCGTTTGTTCACGCTAATCTCAGAAACGGCTTAAATATGGGTTTTCACTAATACATTGTGGTAAGCTTCACTTAACATTTAGTGTTTGTTTCATGTAAATCGGTTCATAAATAAAAAAGTTATGTCAATTTAAAGAATCACGTCAAACATTTTCTGATAGAAACAGAGACTTTAACAGGCTACGGCATAGCTGATACTGTTTTTATTTTTCGGATTCCTCTCATTCTAAACAATCTTCCGTTTAGTTTTAAGTGAGTCCAGTTTCCAGTAAGCCTATGTTTCGCGATGACAATTAATAAAGCCCAAGGTCAGACACAACTAAAAGTTGTGGGCGTGGATCTAAGTATTAGCTGTTTTTCGCACGGTCAGCTTTATGTGGCTCTATCACGTGTTAGCATTCCTAGCAGCCCGTATGCTTTGATCCCCGATGGCTATACGTCTAATCCACACATCCATACACCTATACATATTATATAAGGCTTGGTCCTGACTGACTGACTAATAGACAACGCACAGCCTAAACTGCTGGTCGTAGTGACTTGAAATTTGGAGGGTGTGTTTGTCTAAATGTCTAGAGGTTGTACTGTACTAAAAAAGGGTTTTTTAAAATTTAACTCCTAAGTGTGTGAAAAGGGATGAAATCGATTGTATGAATCCTCTTAATTTTTTAACTTACAGTTTTGAAATTTTGTTTTGGAATACTTCTAGGTATTTAAATAAAAAATATCCTTATAATTTTATTTTAACAGGGGTGGATTTAGAGGGGTGAAATTAGGGATGAAATATTCTATACAAAGATCTTTAGCTTTTGAAGCTAGCGACTTGAAATTTACAGGGAGGGGGAGGGAGGTAAAGGAGGGAGGAAAAGGAGGAATTGAGGAGAAGGAGGACGGGAAGAAAGTGGGAGGGAAGTGATGCGGGAGTGAGAGGAAAGTGATGGGGAAGTGAGGGGGAAGTGAAGAGGAAGTATGGGAGAAATGCGAGAGAAGTGAGGGGAAAGTCAGGAAGAAGTCAGAGGGAAGTCAGGGGAAAGCCAGGGAGAAGTGAGGGGAAAGTGAGGGGAATGTTAGAGGAAAGTAAGAGGAAAGTGAGGGGAAGTGAGGGAAAAGTGACGGAGAAGTAACGGGGAAGTGAGGGGAAATTGAGGGGGAAGTGAGGTGGGTGAGGGGGCAGGGAGGGTGAGGGGAAGTGAGGGGGAGTGAGGGTTAAGTGAGAGGTGAATGAGTGGAAAATGAAAGGAAAGTGAGGGGGAAGTGAGGGAGACAGTAGAGGAAGGGAGGGGGAAGGAACGCGGAAAGAAAGGAGTTCTCGAATGGTGGAAAAAGGGAGGGGAAGGGATAGGAAGCGATAGGAAGGGACAGGAAATGAGGAAAAGAAAGGAGAAGGAAGGGGAAAGAGAGGAGAAAACGAGGAGAAACGAGGAGGCAAGGTAGAGGGAAGTGGAGGAAAGGGCAAGAGATGCTAGAGGAGGGGCAAGGGATGCTGAAGAAGGTGAAGAGGAGAAGGGGGAGGGGAGGAGAGGAAGGAGGAAACTGTGGAGAGTGGATAAAAAGTGCAATAGGGAAGAAGGGGAAGGGGAAAGTTATTGTAGTGAAAATTTGCCTTTGTGTATTGTATATTGTTTTTACGAGGGATATCTTTAGGTAGGTGAAAGAGGATTTGTATGAATGGGAGATTAAAAATAGTATGAAAAACAGTATTTAAACAATATAAAAATGTCTATTGAAAAAAACGACATTCACGCGAGCGAAGCCGCGGGAAAAAACTATCTATATACATAAAAGCAAAAGGTCACTCACTCACTTCACAGAGTAGCCGTACAGAGGCAAAGCTTCCTAAGAAAGTGCGAAATTGTTACCTATTTTGGTAGGGTTGTTACAATAGGTTAAGACAAACAAAACATTTTTTAAATAGTTTATGTATGGAGTTATTCCGGTCCGATCCCCCAGATCTCATCCCCTAGGGTTATAATTATTCTTTAATTCCGTTCTGATTCTCTGCAAATTTAGTAATACCGGTCTGATCCCCTCAGAGTTTTTGATAGGTAAGTACATTTAAGAGAAAAGCAGTTTATGTAACAATGAATTAAAAACATAAAAATAATAAACGCACTTGTATAGTCTCTGCTTACCCCATGAATGGAAGGCAGGCGTGAAGTTATTGCACGTATTTTCTCGAAAATCTGTCAAAGATAACTAGGGGATACGACTGGAATAAAATATTTAAATAAATTTAGGTTTTGTTTCAGATCTCCTACGCGATCAGAACAGAATAGAAAATTACAAAAAGTAAAGCAATCCCCAGTGTATGAGATTCAGGGGATCAGACCGGAATAACTATATATGTACCTACTGATTTTGATATCTCATTAAAACGAATAGGATTAACTCAGTTTATAGTGTATGATCTATGGGATTAACATAGTGAATAGGAAAACATCTGTCGTTTTGCCTTTATAAGTAGCTAAATTCGATATATTTTAGTGTTTTAAGCTGATAATACTATAAAAGTTTTGTTGCTAATGGGATTTTTCATTCGTGATTGTTGAACATTGTCATTCGTGTATATTTTAATTAAGTAGGTACAAATCTAAACCTACCTACAAACTTTGAAAGAATTTGATGAACCTGTGACGGTAAGTTCACAGAGGTAAACTTATAACGCATTAAAATAAACAATCATTCTTATTAAATATCATTAACAATTTTAAAAATTTTAATGTAACTTTTCATGTATATAAATATAAACATATTTATTATAGTTTCAACGATTAAAATAAACCGATAAAATAATTGACAATTAACTTTAACGTGCGTCGCACTGACCCTGAGATTGTCAACTGGCTGTGCCGGCGTCAACCGGTTTTTCCAGTCTCGCCGTGTACGCGACAAGCGGCCAGTGGACACGCACACATGCGCCGCGTGCTTGTAGTAGTGCCACCGATTTGCGCGTTTGTAGGAAGCTTTCTCTCTGTACGTTTCTACTTTGTGCTCACTTATCACGAAATCTCAGAAACAACAAGTGCTAGGAATCTCAAACTTTGCATTGTCGTTCCTATAAGGATATAGGTGCTCACTTAGACGGAATTTTGCAAAATCCATCCCCTAAAGGGGTATAAAGGGGTGGCAAAGTTTGTATGAAATTTCTACAGTTTTTATAGTAGGATTACCAAATTACTAGAAAATACTCTTTTTTTAATATTCAGAAACCACCCTTATTAAATGGGCAAATAAGAATCGCAAGTTTGTGTGAAAGTGGTTTGTTTTAGCGGTAGCGGGTTTAAAGTTTAAACCCGCTACCGCTAAAACTGACAAACCACTTTACTGGCGAATCCAGTTTAAGCTTTAAACTGGATTCGCCATAGAGACGGATAATACTGATACAATGTACGATTGCCATAAAATCAGGCACGCAATATTCTCATAGAGGCATCCATCTGAATTTTCACGCGAACGAAGTTGCGGGCAACAGCTATTTTTAACATATAAAGAGCACTCTGATTTTCATTCTAGATAACTGTTGACTAGACTATACTTAAGATTAATGAGGGGACTGGCAGGCGGCAGCTAATGCATCAATGAGTGACAGCAAAATCAGTGCAACTCTCACATTATTGAATATTATCAGATAGTTAAGTACGGATTAGAAAAACGATTTATCATAATAACATAAACTAATAAAGATAACGGTTTTAAGATAACAATGAAAGATGCTCGCATTAATTGTGCGCAACGCACGCAAGTGTGACAGATGTGCGGGCGCGTGCTTGTTGGGCGGCATGCGCAGTCCTAGCGAGACCGGCGCTAGCCGGAGCGGAGCACCAGTGTAGGTGCTCGGCCGCCCCCGCGACAGCGTGGGCAGACCCGACCCGACACATTGCAACGCGAGGAAAGTTGTAGACACAACCACCTTCACTTGTGGATTGATTATATAACATAATACATGTCTCCAAAATCATGCTACATCTTAATTAGAGCTTTTTTTTTATTGCCGGCAGTGACAGACGAGCAAACAGCCCACGACGTGATGGTAAGTGGTAATTGTCGCTCATGGAGGACTCTGCGATGGGGTAGGTGAACAGATTGAGGAAAGTGATAAAAAAGAAAAGGGGGAAATTGGGCCTCCGGCGCTCTCATTCTACAAACGAAACGCAATAGTACAGATACTACTACTCTTACGTATATGAGAGGGTAGCTGCAGCACTTCCCCGGTCGATCCAGCACATGTATACTGAAACCAGCGTGGATATACTAACGTTTAACAACTACTTGTTTCATTGGCTCTAAAGTATTCAGTACAAGTACGTGTGTTTTGTATAGATAGAGTAGCTATTACCGATTCTGGAGCGACCATTGAACACAGGCCATGATTAATTTGTGTTGCGTGCGAAACTAACGCGGTTATTAAAATAGCCCGCGGTCAGTGTGCACTAATAATGTATATGACATTTATAGCAATGGCGAGAGCGACAATTCGTTTAAGTGATTGTAATCAATGTATGTATGAATGTACAACATATACATTGGAGTAGGTACGAGCAGCCGCGGCGAGCACGCCCGATGAAGCGCGAAGATACGCCAAACATTCCGTATTACAATTATTTCTTGGAGCTAGTGATGCGGGCTCTGAGCGGCGCGGCGCGGTACGGCCGACCTATGGTGGTGTAAGCTGCACTTGTCACACACGACACAACACGCGCTCAGCGATAAGTAATACAACGCAACGCTATCAATACGTGCCGCCCCGCCCCCGCTCGCGTGTCAATGATCTCACGGGTAAGCGCCGCGCGCCGCCGGAAAATTATACCACTTATCACGAATATACATGAGTTGATAATTTCATCGATATCCTAAAACGTGTCCTAATTTTACCCCTCAAGAACGTTTCTAATACCATTATAGCTGTAGAAGGGTAGACATGACCAACAGTTAAATAAACCTAACTTCATAATGGTTGAATAGGTGTCTACTGTCTAAGATGACTCAATATGACGTCCGGATATTTGGAACATGAAACAGTATAAGTGAAATCATTTAAGGTACATTTTTAACCTAATCCGTAAAACTATTCTATGTATACAGTTAATTATAATCGCCTTGTTCCTTAATCATCTTGCGATTTTGACAATTTGTATTATTATATTGGTACTACTTATGGACACCACCGACTTCCTACCATCCGGATCAGAGTAGAGTTTGGTTGGCTAATACTGGCTAATACCTACATATAAAAATGTCTAAATATCATGGAAACGAAGTTGTAATAATAATAATAATAAGTTACACATCCTTAATTACCCTACCTTCCTTCCTTGTAATCTATTTTTGTAATATCCAAATCTTCATTTGTTAGTCTAGACGAGTCTGACTAGATCTATTCTGCAGCAAAGTAATTAATATGATATGTTTTGTATTAGTTAATAGACAATGGTGACAGCTGGAACCGGCAGATACTGCGTACTCTTCGCCTTTGAGACAAATAACATTGTTTATTGCAATGATGCAGTTGGACAACGTTTTCACTTTACACGCAAATCAACAAAGGAGCTGTCGACATTGTCAATAAGCATCATATTGTTCGACGACTGCAGCAAGTGGAAGCGCGGAAGTGCAGCAATTACGAGCGACGATTAAGCATACATATTGATGCATATGTTCAGGTTTATATGATCGGTGACGACGCGACAGTTACTGCGCCTACTAATGAACCCACACCTCGGAGGATGCCACGCGCCCTGCTGCGCATATCAAGTGCGCGACTGGCAACGGGTGACGTGTTGTCTCCATACAATTCGTTGACTAAAGTCGAGCTTTGATAAGAAATATTAAAAACTAGGGCTAATTAACGATTTGGAATATAAGTTACAAATTTGTCATCGCTTAAAACTCTACCAAGTAAAATACCTACTTAAAGAGACAATTTAGGTTATATAACTTTCTAAGTTTCTACAGTACGACAATGTCGGAGCGTCTCTTTGCTTAATATAATGTCGAGTGGTGGTCACACTGGGCACGAACCTAACAGGTACTTGTTGTGAAAACTAAATAATTAATATTTACTCATTTCTCTCTTTACGAAAGTAAGCCGTGTCAAGGTGATCAATTCACACCAAGGAGCTCCAGTTCATGAGTGTGATGCATGGCAAATGTGATACAAGGCAATGCGTCGAGACAAAATTACAGTATTAGTAGTATCATTTTAGCCTCGTGTCTTGTTTCCCATACATCGACAATAGTGCTGATGTACGGTCAACAACCTGCACGCCTCAATCATTAGTCAGTGAGCAGTTTGTATGACAGTATACTTCATAAGCAATGTCGGATTCTTAGACACAATTAGCAAGTGCCTATTCACGTTTTACAGCCTCTAAACAGCGAGCCATAGTTCTCATTGGGTGGTGAGCAGTTAGTCACTCAATGATATTAGTGGTGACATCACGAGTGTACCTAATTGTGCATAACAAGCGCTGTGCACACTGCGGTAGTGCCTCACCGCACTAGACAAGTCCACTAAATACCGCACCCAGTTTACGGACATGGTTAACATTCCTCAATATCTCAAAACAACGATTCTTTCTAAATCAATCTGTCTTGTAATTTTCATAGAAATAGCATAGAGTTTTATCCCTCTCTTACCTGGCTCGGTTTGTCACTGAATATAAATTTGAGTATACGAAGCGGCTGCCGTACAACCTACAATTCAATTAGGTAATATCGATGTTCAATTAATGACCAGTAGTCAGACTGCTCAGATTTCTGACTACCTGCTCGTATCGGATGTCAATATTGTCATACACCTTCGTATTACCCACGACTAAACAATCGCTACCGTCGTTACGTAAATTGTATCACGACAAATATCAGTAACAACTTTCTTTTATCTCGATCCTATGATTTTTGTACAAATGGTCTTTTAAAAAGTTATCATCAGTGTACTTTCAATATAATGAGTAGTAAGGTACAATGCAGCAAGTGCGCAACACAGAGACAACATTAATTATGCATGCGTTAATAACGCCTATAATAACATACTTGATGTACACATGTTAACCTTTAACATTCGACTTTAATGGTTACCTAATAGTCAGTGTAAACGGTACTCGGCACACGATCACAGGCACACTGGTGACTTCGTGCTTAGCTCACTGATAATTCTGATGCTTATGACCAAATTTTACGTTGTGTTTATTATCCTAAGCTAGGTTCTCTCATCTCTAAGCGATAAGTTAATTATGGGTACAAGGTGTAGCTTCTATAGATTTTTTTTTATAATGTTGTTATATATAGATTTGAAGACTCAAGGCCGCCAAAGGTGTACAACTGAAATTAATCGTCTGAAAATCGTGTACCTAGTCACTAAGTATACGTAAAGCATTGTTGACATTCGATACACCCAGTCACATCGTAGATCGGTGGTCGCGTTGGTTTCCGGAAGATATAACATGCAACGCTCGCTGCTAGAAATTATGTACGCGCATGACTCGAATGCACGAGTTAGTGTTTGTGGACAACAACTGTACAATGCGTTCTTGTGTTTGGGCGTGTTGCATAACTTACTTGTATAGTACTGAGTACGACGAGACACGAGACACGCGCGGAGGACAAACATCTCAAGTGGACAGTACTTACATCGTCTACGAGATGTTATCTAACGTAATAATTTCGCGACCCACTTCTGTCTGATAGGAGCTCGCTATGATCAATCGAAGTCTATCCACAGATCAACGCGCGCCGCTCGTCGCGTCTGCCGTTTAAGGGAGTAATAGCTCTGCAGACTGTATCGTGCGCTACTTTCCCCTGAACTTGACTCGATTAAGCATATAAGGGCAATGGCTTATCGACAACATTTTAAATGGCACACTGGTCGTATCCAGCAGTCTAAAGCGTCATGGTCAATTACAAAGAACATTTTCAATTATTGGGAATTGAGAGTTGTTGGATTTTACCTTAATAATCTAGTTAAAGTTACTGAACTCAGAGATACTCTCCAATTTCGATTTCAATAGATAATTAAATATACAGGCACATTAGGCTTGTCTGGATCTACATAGCATAAGTAGGTACCTATTCTAAGAGTGACTGAGATGTGGTGTGTATTTGATGGAATTGATGGCTTTCACAAACTAGTGGATGTTAGTCTAAGGAGTGCTTATCAACCACCAAAATCATTACCTTTGCCCAAATTTATTACAACAAGAAACAAATCCCACCACTCTTTATCTGATAGTTATGTAATGATTACACATACACTGTGACATCACCACTATGTTTACCTACTTAGATAAAAATGGCCTCCATTAGAAAACAATTTCTATAAATATACTTGGGTAAGCACAATCTGATTTGGAAGTAGTCATATGAGCCATAGTTAGTGCTAAGAGAAACAAGTTATATAAGGAAGAACATGATCTGCTGAAAGGTGATCTGGCTTTCTTCAACACAATTGGTGCATGACAGATCTGCACACGTCGCCGCGCCTCCTCGCAACACACGCACAGGAATGCACCACTCATTGATCACCTCATTCATATTGATCTCTACAGTTGATCTAATTTATTAACTAATTAAGTATCTAAAGTGGCTTCATTCCACTTAGAACCATAGTCTAAATCCATTTTGGTTTCAGTTCAGTGAGAATTTTTTTTAGAACCAAATATGAAGCTTCCAAGTGCTCAAGTTCTATTTAGATATAAATTCTTTTCATGTAACAATTATTTACTAGAAGATGTTTTATCTGTTAGATATATATCAGACACAGCAGCTACATTAGCAGCTAGTGGTGACACAGGGCCAAAGTAATTATTTATAAGCCCTTGCACTTTTTGCAGCAAGTTTTCTTTCATAATAGTAATTAGACTGTTACTGCATACTTCTTTTGTTTTTCATTTTGTAACTATTATATTACATATGAATTAGAGCTTCATCTTTAAAACCAATAATTTGTATAATTTATGAGAAAGTGAAACATGAACATGACTGATTATGAAATAAATTATTACTTGATAATAAATTATTTATCAATCTATACTAGGTATTTTATAAAGCGGCAGTTTATTTATTTTTGAACCGGTTAATCTCTAGAACTACCAGTCGGATTTGAAAATTCCGTACGATAGCCCGGTTCTCGAGGAAAGTTATAGGCTATGTAATATACTACTGGAGACAGGAGCAGAGCAGTAACTAAAGACGCGGGTGAAACTTCGCCGCGAAAACCTAGTCTTAAATAAATGGTGTTTTATTAAATTCAACCACTATCTAACTACTCTAAGTAAACTCTTCTTTGAACACAATCATAACCATGTACTTGAAACATTGATTGCCTCCTATTTACACTTGGTATTTCATGACTTCTATTAACATGCAATGCACTGTTAATTGCTGGTGTACAGTTTGTGCTTAGCACATAAGATTGGTCTATTCCAGTTGTAAATTGGAGTGCAAGTGGATCCCACTAAAAACCAGCGCTGTCAGGTGACCATGAATCCTTTTTTTAACAACTATAACAATGTGTTAAAGTTAGTTTAGTTTTAGTTTTAAATTTACCTATTTATGTTATTGTCTGTACCTACTTTGTTTGTTATCTATTCTCATTGTTATTTCTTGTTTTTTTTGTATGTCGCCTCTCGGCAGAATAAATACTTTTTCTGTCTTTCTTTTTTCTTTCAATATATAAAATAATGATTGAAACATGTTAATTTCATTGCAACAGTTGTAATCAATGTGGTTAAATCTTAAACATTGCTGTACCAGAAGTGTGAGAGCTTATGAATATACTTCTCTGCACTTTACTTAATTTGAAGTGAATCAAGTGCTAATTTAGGTACTTATATCAATTTAATAAGCAATATATTATACATAGCGGAAAAGTTTGATTGCTTGTCTGTTTGAAGGTGCTATGCTAGGGAATAGTTTTTCTTGTGTTTGATAGCCCAGTTCTTGATGGAGGTTATGGGCTATAGAACCTCACGGTATGTGCAATGAGACTAACCAAAGATGCAACTTAGCGTGAGTACCACGGAAAGCTAATAAGAGATACTATCAAAAGTATCAATCAAGTATGTTGAAAAAGAAAGATTGTGTGTATAGGAGCGGGTAGCATTTTGACAAGCAACTTGTATAAGTTTAATTAGTAAGTTGTATGAGTAGTATTTAGGAGAATATTATATTTATAAAATGTCTAAACTGGTTAAGCATGCAACTGTGTTTTGTCTGACCACAATGATGTTGTGTACCTTTATAGTAAGTACCTAAGAAGTAGGTAGGTACATATACAAGTTCATAAAGTAGAATTAAAACAACTTGTGAAGTTACTTTGACTTAGGTAGTTAAAATAAGTTATGACTTTATTTTTAAACTTTATGATTTTACTTATATTTAACAAGACAATCAAGTTTAATGTAAGTGTCAGTTAGTAAATTTGTAATTAACAACTTATTGTAAACAACTTCTTGTGATAGCATTTATCATGCTAAAGTTTATTTAGTAATTTTGGGTAGAAGCTACATGTATGTATAATACCTATTACTAATGCACAGTGTTACATATTTATTAAATGACTAACCAGCTACATAACTGTTAAAATCGTTATACTCAAAGAGTGCAGCTGACGGTGCACTACACTACATAGGATAATCCGAGAGTGCACGAGAGAGTTCTAAATTATCAGACGCCTTCGTGTTGTGTTGTGTACTTAATACATAGTTTGATAAGATAATGGCACATAGTTGTGCGGCGGCAGGTGCGAGCGCCGGCCCACGACGACGCTTGCATCATACATTATTGCACCTCTTATTTTGACCACTCAAGGTCTGCTTGCCTCACTAACTTAACTTGTCTGAGCAAGAGACGCGAGACGCACTCGCTCCCGGCACACTTACCCACGTAATTCGGCTCCATTTTGAGCCGAGCCTTGTCTATCCTCAATGATCCCTTTTCAATCCAGTGTATGTGATGATAAAAAGTTTTTCTGAGACATGACAACACTTACACACACCTTCACACCCGACGTAAAACTTTGTCTAAACTTTTCAAAACAAGAATATTAAGTATATTTGAAGTCGGCTTGGCGCCGACGACCGAAGTCTAACACTAATCAATCACTTTAACTTTCAACCCTGTTTTCCACTGTCGCACAAAAAGTCTAAAATATTGAATCAACGCTAAAAAGCGTGGAAAACATCACCGACGGGCACAGCAAAGTTACTCCGAAACTACGAAAATGACAGTCGAGTCGAGCGAGATGACAAGCGGGAGGGTGGCCACTCGCGCCACCAGCCGATTAAGTTGCGTATACGTACACACAGTATTTTGTATGTGTGTATTCTTTACGCACACTATAAACACAACAAGTGTGACAAGCCTTAAATTATGCCATTTTATAAACAGTTTTAAAATAGTATTTTTACATCATTAAAACACATTAGATAATTTAGTGCATATTACGAGTTTATATTAATAAAATAATTGTCATGCATGACGAGTCTGCGAAGAGCTGCGAAGCCACAACGTAATTTTTATATATTAACAAAAGCGCTTAGATCACAGATTACCTTAGAGCATGCTCTAAGCAGATTACAGTTTATACTACTTGTAGCGCCATCTAGGTTAGATTTATAGTAAAACTGGTTTAAGTAGTCCTAAAAGATGGCGATGGTGCATTTTAAAAGAAATTTCAATATTACTGTTTCTTCTTTACTTTGTTTTCTCATTTAATTTAATTAAATTAACTTTATCGTTTCATTTTTTAAATTTAGCAATCAATGACGTTATGACGCACGCCCATGGGCGTAAGTATTACGTCCATGCGCACGCCACTTATCCCTAGTCCCTATTAATCCTACTTTTGATCTCTCTAAAGGATTCTCATTCTACCCATTCTACCCATATTATTAAAATTCCTAATAACGATAACGTTCAAAAGAAAGAAATATTATAATACCGGCCGATACTTATATACTCAGATACCTAGCATGTAGGCATAATAGAATAAATATTAGAAGGCCAATTAGGATATTATACTATTATACTTACAACTACAGGAAAAGGCCTTTTCATTTAAAAATAACCGCCACTTTTGCTCAAGAGGCGGATCAAACATTGTTATACAGAGTTTAGTATAACAATGGGATCAAAAGACATCTTCTTGACTTTTACACTGTTACTGACCTCAAGTTATTGAAAAAAAAGAGAATTATAAAATCAAGTTTTCTGGCACTTAAGATAATCTACTTACAGACTAAAGAATTTGTATTCCTGTGACACGATTATTAACTTATTTACTTGCTGTGCAAAAAAATTTAAAGTAAGTACTTACCTACTATCAAAAAGCAAAGGTTTTGTATTTAGAAAAAGATTTTTATTATGTACATAAAATATGGATATAGGTAGGTACTTACATTTGCTATTATTTAAGTGCTTTTCGTAAGGAGCATACGTAGAGGCAGGTACATCGCCTACCTCCACTACCCAAGTTACTTTGCGCTGGCCCAGCATAGGGGAGGGCGACGCCATCTCGCGGTGGGCGCCCGAACTACATCGCACTACACTCGCGCACTAAGTTGATTCACTTGTTTCGTTTCACTTTTGCTGAAGTCTGTAGTTCAACAAACACACTAGGTAGGTACTTGTAAATATTATCACCAATCACAATCACTGATGAATGAATTATCGATGTCAAAGCTCACTCACTCTCACTGTCTGGACTCCTTCTAAATGCATGTTTATCGGTTATCGCTTCCTTACAAAAACAACCTATTGGTGCTCTTGAAATAAAAGTCACTAGGTAAACACGTAGTCCTCCTATCGTTAATAATCTTATCGTATCCTATGTAGTTAAATACTTTGTGTATATATTTTTTTATTTATTAGATATCAATAATGAATGACACTAATAATAATCACCTATCACCTAAAGTCTACTACCGTTCGTTTGTTGTCTTATAGGTAGAGATCTACTTATATAGGTACTTATGTATTAAGTAATTTATCTACTAGCTGTTGCTTGCAGCTCCACCCGCGTAAATGTCGGTTATTACTTAATAAGTATATCAGTCTCAGCTGTTTATTAAACACATAATACTGTAAGTACTCTGTTTATAAACTTAAATCCCCTATTTAAATTTTTCGCGATATACGGTACCTAAGATAGCCTATATGTTGTTTCCCGAGGTCTAATCTATCTCTCTACGAAATTTTATCAAAATTGGTTTAGTGGTTTAGGCGTGAAAGCGAAAACGCTTTTAGCGTTATAATATTAGTATGAACTGTATGGATTTAATTTAGATAGGTATTTGCCGTAGTCCTCGTAAAGTAAAAATAAGTTGCCGGCTCCTATTTACTTATTTGAATTATTTATAACTAGCGGCCCACTCGGCCCCGGCTTCGCACGGATGGACTTTTTTTAAACATTTTGGGATAAATAAAGATACTTTTGTATGGGAATATTAGAAAAGAACCATCCTCGTACTTCAAGGAATATTACAAAAAAAAATTTGCGAAATCGGTTCAGCTGCTCTCGAGATTTGCGCTTAGCAACACATTGCGATTCATTATTATATTATAGATAATATGCAAATAACAGTAAGACATAAATTATTGATAGTATTCAGCTATAGGTACCTACCAGAGAATAAGGATGTACGGTGTAATGCGAAGTCTCTGATGTACCGTGTGAGTAATGTTAGTAAAGATTAGTGTTTGTGTAGACGGCTGCAGGAATGTAGGTACTTAGGTACCTACCTAATCGTTGTTTAGTTTATTTATTTATTAAAAACTTCATATTCAAATTATATTGGCGGAAAGTTAAAGTTAAGTTGTCTAATAGCTTGTTATAGAGTAATAAAAACATATTATATATTCTTTCATTAATAAATTGCCAATCCGCCTTGAGCAAGCGTGGTGATTAAATTACTCATGTCTTCTTTATATGAGAAGAGGGCTTTACCTTGCAAGGGGATAGTAAACCGGCTAGTATTATTATTATTATACATTTTTAACGTGATACTGATGCACATGACTATTATAATTGTAAAGTATACAGTTATTTAGAAACTCGAGTAACCAGCGAAGTGCGCGGATGTAATGCGCCCTATGCGCGCCTTGCTGTAGGACGCACTTTCCTCTCGCTGCAACACACAACAGAGCGCAGGTTTATTTATTCATCGGTTCGCTCTATCTCAGTTATTTTTAGGAGTAAGCATGTAGTTCACCTTGAGGGCCGCTTTGAATCCTTAACCAGAGAAACGCGCGTTCGTCGCTTGCGCGTTGAACTTGCACACGCACTGCTCACTGCCACACACAAGGTTGGCAGCTATGTTATAGGTAGGCACCTAACGGGCCAACACTTCACGTGTCCTACCTACGTACCTGCTTACCTACTTATTTATTGTACTGGTGGATTTGGCAGACACTATCATAATAATAAATAATAATAATAATAATATTCTACCACATTCACACAACGCCATCTAGCCCCAAATTAAGCAATTATATTTGCTTGTGTTATGGGTACTAAACAACTGATATACTACTTATATACATTTTTTTTTTGTAAATACATACATATTATAGATAAATTACACCCAGACACAGAACAAATAATCATGCTCATCACACAAAGGTTTGTCCTGGGTGGGAATCGAACCCACGACCTCCAGCTTAGCAGTCAGGGTCACTAACCACTAGACCAACAGGCCAGTCAAAAAACTATCAATCATTAAACATGTCAAATTACCGTTACTTATTATTATTTATTCTCATATTTAATTAATTTTTTTTTTCTATTTCGATAAAAATTGATATGTAGATAGATTCGATGCCGGAGACGAAACGGGATACTTTTTATCCCGAAAATTGGTCTTGTTCTCCCTCTGTCTGCCAATGGTGAACCCTACTAACTGTACTCAAGTGGAACGTTAAATTAAATTACTCGCGATCGTTTAGCTAATAGTGCAAGCTAATGTATCTTTATAAACACATTGAACGACATGTAAATAAACAAACAATGAAAGTTATTTACATCATTTGATATACTTATACTTATGTCTGTGTAGGTACATCACACACCTAGGTATCCTAAGTGACAGTTCTACAGTTCCACTACTACAGTGGTCTACCTACAACCAGTTTGAGTAAGGAATTTAGGTAACATTCCTTGCCAAACTTATTTGTTTAACTTATCCCAGTCTGGTCTTTCCTAGTTAATAGATCTGGTACTGTTAAGTACGTACATGCTTGCTTAGTAATTATAATAATAATAATAATAATATTCTACCACATTCACACAGCGCCATTTAGCCCCAAATTAAGCAATTATATTTGCTTGTGTTATGGGTACTAAACAACTGATATACTACTTATATACATTTTATTTTGTAAATACATACATAATAAGTATAGATAAATTACACCCAGACACAGAACAAACAATAATGCTCATCACACAAAGGTTTGCCCTGGGTGGGAATCGAACCCACGACCTCCGGCTTAGCAGTCAGGGTCACTAACCACTAGACCAACAGGCCAGTCAATATGAGTGCATTGTAATATACCAATAAACCTGTATCGATGTAGTAACTTATTGACACATTTTGTTATGGAAAATGGAGCAACTAATTAATTTGAAAACTTTTCAATGTCTGTTTGCCACCAGGGGCCTGTGTTTCCAAAGAAACAGATACTGTTACTGCCCGATAAGAACGCAACAACAACAATAAAATCTCATAAGAAATAGCTGGTAGTCCTTCTCCAGGCGATTTATGTAATAGTAAATCATTGTACACTAAAGGTACAAATAAGAGCTAAATAGATAAATAGATCGGTATGTGAACAGTGGTCAAGTCAATTATATCTTCAACCTTAGAGCAGATGATTTTAAAATAATAATTACACCGCGGATGCCGTCGAACATTGTAATTAAACGAAATGCGATCATTCGAGGGTTTATGATAATGAACAGCAACTGTGTTCCGTTAGTTAACTACATTGTGACATTATTAATAGATTGCTACCTGCTCGTAACTAATAGCGAGATAGGATATCGGTTCACACCACACACTCACTAGTAAACACCTCACTCTCACTCGACGGCGTTGGATAGGTGTCTACTTCAATTATTTGTTCACACTTGAACTCTATCAGCAGACTGAGCGCGGCCGGGTGTCAGCAATACAAATAGTTTTACTTATAACTTGCTTTGTTTATACTTTACTATTGGGAGCACTATGATATAACAATCTTCTTTGTCAAATCAATGCAGTGGCCGCCGCATTGCACACGACTCTTCATGTAAAACCTCTCGGACCGCGCTGTCTCTATCAGATGAAACTTCTCATGCATCTCGCATTCCATTCGATTTTTCGAGGATAGAAAAAATCGTTTTAGAGCTCTTTGTGTATCATAAGATGTGCGTGTGTGTAGTAGATATGAAAATAGCGACAGGTCACGTAGACTTAACACGCAGGAAATGGATACTGTTGCTTAACAACACTGGCATAGTGATACAAAGTATACTTCATGAATGTATTAAAATTAAATAATGTCTAGGTGCATTACAAGCAAACATGATTGAGTTAAACAGTTGTGATTTAAAATGTACGTGTTGTGAGAATTGTGTCGCAATTTAAGTGCGTACGCAGGATACAACAGATACAGGAGGACACGAACACCGGGACTTTATCTGCGAGATCTACTTACTTGTTACATAATAATATGGAATGAGGGAATGAGACTTGACGCCTAACTATAAGTAATGCGAGGCCGCTGTGTTGACGGCAACCGTGCAGCGCGCGGTTACTCCCGTTAATTACAATACCCTGACGCCGGCTGCGGCATTCAGATGAATGTAGATGAGGACGTGAGGATGTCTCAGTTTCGCAGCTAGCTCACGCAACACTCTCACCAGTTTGACATGTATAATGTATAGTTGTATGTTTCACAGTCGCGTGCTGTTATTGCCACGCGTCGACAAACTGATGAATCTCTATGTAAATGTGCTGTGTGCACCGATGGAAACTTGTTTAGAAAACACTTAACTACCTGACATGCCTACTTACATTTCTGTATATCTTAGGTATTATTTTCAGTTGCCTACTATGTAACCTATAGCAAAGAACGTAAGTTTACGAGGTAGGTACTTTATCTATTCACATTAAGAAATAGTTGTCGCAACTCAAGTGGTTAATCATCACTCTTAATACAATGGTAAGCTTTCTATTACAACTATATTTCCGCAAATAAAAGGATGTGCGGACATCTAAAAAGCGAGATTAAAAATAATCACTAATTTTATCATTTATCAGTAATTATCAGCAGTGGCGTGCACAGGGATTTTTGACAGGGTAGGCATTATAGATTTTGGACAGGGTATGCATTATTTAATTATGTTGCTAAAATTGTGATTTCTGGCAATTATTAAGGTAGACAGTGCCTATTCGCCTATATGGAGTGCACACCACTGATTTTCAGTGATCATTATTTGGACTGAATAAGGCTAGCATCAAATCCCTGGTATATGGGACCCAATATGGTGCCAAAAATTTGTCTTCTAGGGTTCGAAGGCAAAACTAAAAACGCTATCTGTCTGATATACACTTTAGGGGAAAAAGAGCAAGAAGTCATATGTTATGTTATAGGTACTTTATGTTAAAAAGCGAAATTTCACAGACAGATAAACTTCGGCATTCGACTTTACTGAATGTGGGCATCAGTACCACACATTAAGGAAACGTTTTTTGCCACAGATCTGCAGAGAGAGAACTTTCTCTTTAGTCATCAGTGTGAAGTATGGGTGTGGGATGGCCAGACAGTAACATTAGCCAGTAATCGGGAGTGCACTTCTTACTTATTGACGTAGAGCGTATTCCAGACGCAGATCGCGGCATCTGTGCACGCATGACGCGCAAACTGCGTGCATTTGTCTGACATTTGGGTTATTTTAATCGCAACAGCAGAGCTCCGTCAGTTGAATCAGCCGGTGACTCGTCGATGTCGCACTTTGATAGGTCACAATACTGACCTCGTGTAAATATGTATGTAGATACATGACAGGATAAATGGCGCTGAGGAGATTAATGCAGCGAAACTTACAAATAAGATGATAATAATATGTAATGAGTACAAGATATCTGCTACGAAAACTCATAAGCAATCATAACAAACGACAATTCTGAACAATTTATTAGATAGATTATTTCGACGACAACAATTAACATTATCAATACGTTACAATAGTTAGTGCGTCCACGTTGAGGTTGTGTTCTTATCTATTTAATTGATTAGGTAAAGTTAACGTCAAGTTGTAACCAATTGTTCACAAATGTACATTTATAATGTCGGTATGTACGAGGATGTCAATCGCTGCGGTGTCAAACGTGTCACTTGGCACTAAGAATATGTTTAATTAGCAACAATTTGGTCGAACGGTTACAATTTGATTGTTTCCGAACGAGCCGTTATGTGCTGGCTCGAGTGGCGCGTGCTAGTGTTGGCGGCGCCTACACTCCATGAAAAAATGTCGATGGGAAGCCTCCGAATGTCCCAAACAGTGAGGTCGCCATTTGCGGCGTCGACTCCTACGCGCTTGCATTTATTGTGTTAATGTTATGCTAACTTAATGCCACTTTTGACTACATTAGGTACATGCATGAAGCTCAGGCGTTATCCGTGGGTGCTTTAAAGCCGCGGTTCTGGTACACGACGCAGCTGTTCTGTAGTAACCCCGCGTTCGTAGTAAATTTAGTAAATTCTCTCATGGTAGAGTTATGAAAAAGTTGACACGTTGTTGGCGCAACAATTTGATTGTACCTACTCATATTTATGTCATTGTACTTATCAAGAAGCTAATCTTAAACATAATTGCAACAGACAACTTTTTCTTTATTTCTTTTCTTCTCTCTAATGAAACTCTATGTGTATAATGTATGTTATTTGTAATCAACTAAGCAACTTAGGATTTAAGTAGGTGCCGTGAGTTATACCTATTAAACCTACATGAAGTAAATACGAGTAATAAAGGTATATACAAAACAAAGCATAGGTATTATTAAAGAAAGTTAAACGAGATGTCAGCCTACGGCCAAATCGCAATGATGATAGAGTCGTGGGTCGAGTCATCGTAGAAACTCGGACCATACTTTTTTATTGCTACAAAGTTTTGTACAATTTTTGAAAACAAAACAAAAACAAATCATCACATGAAGTAATAAATAATTGTAAGTTACATAATTGTTTTTGTGTACTTACTGTAAGTACGAAATGTTTCCGAACGAATTCACTCAATGATAGTAAACGCCGCGCCGCGCGCTGACGTACCGTATCAAAATCCCTCTCGTAGTAGTCGTAATTTGAACGAAGAAAGTGTCAGAAGAAAACAGCGATTTAACGACATATCAACACATAAGTACTTACTATAAAGAGGCATTGTTTAATTAGAGTGGTAAATATGAACATAAAGTAGGTCCCGTAACAAATATAAATTCCATATTGTTTGTTTACGCAGGTATCATCAGAATCGACCTTTATGTTGACACATGCTAGGGCTGCTCAGGTGTCTCTGTCTACTAATGTGGATTCTGTCTATTGTAGAGCTATTATCAATAACTAGCTGTTGCCTGCAGCTCCGTCCGCGTCAATTCCGGTTATATCACCTAAATCTCTGTTTATACATTTTCAACTCTGTTAGCCATTTTTCGCTCTACAATTAATATATCTCTCTCTATCAAATTTTATCAAAATCGGTTTAGGCGTGAAAACGTAATAGACAGACAGAGTTACTTTTGCATCTACTTATCTGTTAATGATAAAATTTTAATTAAAAAAAAGGTTGATTTTTAAAATACTATAAGTACCTAGGAATATATTTTTTTTTTATATTAGCCATATATTTTTTATTACTCCACCTCGCCTGATGGTAAGCAGTAAGTGGAATCCAGAAGTGGCGGACACCAATCCAAAAGCCAAACTACTGGTATTTATTCGTCACCTAAAAGTTTTTTCAAGAATTTGTTTCCTATTTCTTAATTTTATTTATCTGTGCTGCGAGTTCAGCTTTTTTTTTTTAGATAAAGTTATACTCAGCGCCATCTAGTCCCAAATTAAGGAATTATATTTACTTGTGTTATAGGTACTAAACAACTGATATATTACGTATTATTTATACACTTTCTTTTTTGTAAATACAAGATATTTTAGATAAATTACACCCAGACACAGAACAAACAATCATGCTCATCACACAAAGATTTTTCCTGAGTGGGAATCGAACCCACGATCTGCGGCTTAGAAGTTAGGGTTACTAACCACTAGGCTAGCTAATAGGTAAATTGCGGGTAAGTATTGCCTAACCTACCTACCTATGACAAGAGCACCTTTCTTTTATAGTTATTTTTCTGCCGATTACGAATTTCGTTCGGTAGGGTAGACGGTACATAGCAAAGGTTCTTCTGTAATAACAAGTGAAAGTATCTTTGTCACTACCTAGATAGGTTTAGGTGTAGGGATTTAATGTTAGAGTTAGGTACAGTCCTAGGTACGTATTACATCTAATAGTTTGTGATAAAGTAATATAAATACAAAGTACTTCGTTACCTACCTTTCTAGTAGGTAGGTACTTACCTACACTTACTACTTATCTACTTCTAGAATTTTATTTTATTTTCTTATCATACTGTTTTCTAGTTTTTCATAATATGTTGCGCAATATAGTTTTCAAAAACAATTAAAACTATTGGACAGGAACTGTGTACAATTGAAATCTAAGTTTATGTGAAGCTTATCTAATCAGTGTCGCGGCGGCCCACTTGTGGGGCGGGCGTACTTCATAAATTAACTTATCATCACTGACACGGAACAGTTAATCATGGAACAAATTATTAATTTCACTATCGTTCGTATGTTTGGTATCACAACAACAATCCTTCTGTCGCGCACGTGCGAACGCGAAGTGATGCCGCCGGCGACTGTCAAAAATGGCGGGAATCGATGCGACGCGCCGTCATCGAAGTTATCTATCGCCACTTTGTCTGAGCCGCGAAACTGACACTCATATCCTTGCTTGCATAGTAGGTACCTAACCTAAGTACTTCTACATGCATATTGTTGACCAAATAACTAATTAAAAGTTTTAACCATCAACATAGCTGTACGATTTACGAGTTTAATAAGAACAAAATTATAAGGTAGAGACGGGTCTATCTTTGTATTGTTTGCTATGTACAGTCGGTGTCAATCGCCCGAGTTACGGTGCTACGGAGAGCAGGGGTGTCGTAATAGTTGCAGTTCGTTCTGGACGGGAATAAAGAGGAGGAAATCAATCAATTAAATTCTTTACAATATTCTTTGTGTAAAGGCGTCAAAGGATGTGATCGATACGATCTTTGCTTTGGGAGGCCTACGTCACCTACAGTTTAACATTAAAGTACAGCGATTTTTCTTCGCTATCGAAATACTATCTGGAATTCTTAACTGCATTTTCGATTAAGCTACGGAGACTGGAGAAAGTTTTGTTTCTTCTTTCAGCGGAGATTAAATAATGATAAAACAAAGTAAGTTAGTAGTAGTTGTAAGTTGGTATGGTAGTTGGTAATATTATGATCAAATTTGATTTATCAAATCTGAATTTAATTTTCTATGGTAGGTATGTGGTAAATTGTTTGTATAAGGTATCTATTATAAATTATTTTGATGATTCCTAGTTTGTTTAACATCTAAGATAACAGAATATAAGTAGATGCAGGACGGAGTAACTAAGCCGTACGTATCTACTTTGTGTCGCCGTCGCCGTCGTCGGTCGGAGGCTGTTATGTGAGATGAGATGACGGTGAGCCACTGTTGCAGTGTTGTTGATACGGTGCGCGGTCGTTGACCTGCATCCCGACGATTCCTTGATAACTGATTATCATTATTATACATAGGTATACTGTGGATCATCAAATTCATCAATGACAGTGATTATCACGTACCAAGAAGTAAAACCTAATTAGGTAGGTAGCTAGGCATACCTACCACAACGTTGAATTCAGCTCGTTTGAAAGGGAGTGTACCTACTACCGTGAGTTCGATAAATTGATGTGCGATGAACGCTTGTGGGACAGACAGGACTGTTCTGCGACTAAAGCACATTTTCAAAAATACTCAAGAAATGTACATTTAGTAGGTAAGTATGTTAACTAATGACGAGTAATAATATCGGTATGCGGAACGCGAACACTCGAATCAATTGAAATCAATCAAACTGCATGGTGGCGCGGCGCGCGCGCAGCTGTTGTTCGTTATATTAGTTACTGTTTTAGTAAGTAGGTACCTACCTAAGTAGTAGTTAGTAGTCACGCTCACGCCCTCACTCTGGGACAATATTACCATTAGGTGAAAGATAGGTACAATATAATTAATATAATTATAAGAGATATAAGTAGGTACAATATTAAAAAATACATTGTATTAAGTATGGTATGTAGTGTCTACCTGATTAACTAACTGAAGACACGACTTGAGAAACAAATATTGGCAAAACCATATAGGTACCTAGAGTATATAACACAATACATATTATAGGAATAACAACAACTTATGCCTTTGATTAAATATATACGAGTAGTTTGAATGAAAGCAACAGAGCAAGAGCAATTCGATATAATAAAGACAATAAACGGCACTTGAACGAAACTACTGCAAGTCAGCGCTGCCTTCAACGCAACTAGTTCTGTATAGTGAAACGAGGTGACGCTACTGTCATACGCGTACCAGTACCTTATTAAAGACGTATCCTACTTGTCAGTACTCGTAATAGGCAGTTAGGCACTGAAAGGATGACAATCAAAGATGTAACACATAACATAAATCATTAAACCAGTCTACCGAATACCCAACTCCATAGCCAAAAATTCAGCACTACCATCTCATAGAAAATCGACGTAACAGTAGTAACTACTGTAATATCCACAGATATAGATTTAATAGTATCCGTGCTATTGCGTTTCGTTCGGTGAGTGAGAGTGCCGGAGGCGCATTTTTCCCCTTTCCTCATTATCTCCACCTACCTCATTCCCAGCTGCCATAATGGAGGCCACCATACCAGCAGCAGCTTGAGACGATAGCTTTTGGTACGGTGGCCACTTTTGGATTCCATTGACTGCTTACCTTGGGGTGGAGTTACTAAGTAGTATAATATAAAAAATAAAATAACTGATACAGAGGATAAGTAATGAATAAGTACCTACTCGCGCATAGTTGCAAGTGTTGCAACTGACATCTCTTTTCCAATGTTGTCTACTTGTTTACACTGATACTGTTTTCGGTGCAAATGTAAAGTTATCTGTATATACACCGTACCTGTAGTAAATGTCGCGTCTTTTAATGCGAACATTGTAAAAGAGGTCATTTATAAATGGGTCACTGGGAATTTGCCTCCACCCCCTAACAGCTTCAAGCACGAAACTATAAGTATCCAAGTAGGTAGTGTTAGTAGAGTCACGCTACGTGCATATAGCTACATCCGACTGATCTAACTAGCGACGCTGACGTGCTGCTGATACTCACTAAATACAGTGTAGTTTTATGATGGATTATAGCCATATCTATAGGTACCTAACTGCAGGAGATAGGTAAGTAGACATGTTCCTATAGATGTGTACGTTGTAACGAAGAGGCTCTGAGCGACGCAGCGACGTCGCCGGGTCGCACGGCCCGTGATGCGCTGCCCGTCTCGCTCATAGGCAACAAACACTCCTGCTCTCGGCACAGGGCTGAAGACACGCTTATTTTGACAAACGTTGCTGTCTTTTGTTGATTGGTAATACTTACTGAGAAATTGTAATCAAAAACAGAAGTCAAGAAAAGGCAGAGTTTTTAATCTACAAAGTGAAGGTGACCAATCATGTCTATAGTCAAAAACGTCTTTAGTTTGTTTTAGATAGAGATGTTGTTGTGTGTGTTTGTGCGGTATATCAACAAGAGCGCAGACTGTGTACACGGCGCGGAGCGGCAGTAGTGTAGTGGATAGGTGACGGTGGCAGCCGGCGCCTGGCACCGGCCGCGCCCGCCGCGCCGCCTTCACACAACATCACTCTGCGAGAACATTCAACAGATCGACACTGATTCTTTGTTAGCCAGTGACTTGAGTGACTTAGTACCGGTGCAAGTGTCGCGTGTTAGTGTCAGTGCGAATGGTCTCCACGCGAGTAGGCGGGACTCGTATCAAAGTGTTGACGTTGACTGTGGTGCGTTAGATATGGCCCGCGCAGTGCATGCGGCTCGTCACTGACCATGAGCGGCGGCGGCGTCGGCGGCAGGTGTGACGCGTCCACCTCTACTGACGACGTCAAGGTTAGTCTCGATGGACAGTTCAAGGATCAGTGCGACCCTCGGGCGATACTTACGTACCTACCATATCTCGCGTATTGGACGAGCGCGATGACAACGATGTCCTTAGCGATTTGTTATCCAGTAAACAAATAGAACATTAGCTACCCTAGAGAGAGAGAGAGAGACCGTAGAGTGATGAACCACTGTTTGTTACAGAGTCGTCCGCTGTGTCTGTTCTACTTCACACACCCATTCGGCGTGCTGTCTCCAGAGCCACCCACGCTGGCGGCGGCGCCGGCACACATCGCGCGCGCTTTCGTCAACATGGAGCCCGTGTCGCCGTACACGGTGTGGGGCGCGACCGACGACGGCGAGGCGTACAACACGACTACCAGCTCGTCCCGCCCCGACCTGGTGAGCGTATCGCGCGCGCGCAAATGCACGCTCGAGCTGAGTGGCGCGCGCCGCGACTCACTCTCGTCGTCGCTGTTCTCTAGCGACATGTGGTTTAACTCGGGTTCCAGCTGCAAGAGCACCGATTACTCGCGTCGCCTCGTGCCCTATAACAAAATCCTGCCGCCGCTACGCCTGCCGAGCCCGCGTGACTCCTCTAACTTGGACAGTTCTGACGATCTGTGGCCTAAGAAGTGTATAAATCCCGAAAAGTTCTCACTCCCCCCGATCGAACTGCCCGCGGTTAAAGTGAACATAGTGCGGAGTAAAAAGTGCAGTCGCAGCACGTTGTCGGAGGAGCAGTGCGGTGGCTCGACGCGCGCGCCGCGGCGGCTCGGCGTAAGCAAACCGCGCCGCCCTTCGCGTCCCGCAGACCTGCGCCGCCTGCTTGCTGCACTCATGCGTCGCGCGATTGCAGGTCAGATTTATTGTCTAATAAGTAGGTACGTATTAGGTATAGTAGTCGGCAAACATCTTGAAATCGTTTAGGTTCACTTTGGCTGAGGTAGCAGGGCGTAACGCGGGATCAATTTCTCGAATACCGATTATTTGCCAAATAATTACCTATTTGGGTTGGAAATGCACATGCGCAAACTAAAACCGCGAACCTCTAGAAGCTGCCATTTTAATTTCAATGTAATCTGTGAGCCATGTCTGTGGGTAGCGTCACGCATGCGTCATGTCTGTCACCGGCGCTAGGTGTCAGGCTGTCCGTTTATAAAATTAAATAATTATAAATGTTACAATAATTACAATGCGCACATCCGAGCATGCGTCCAAATAGTTAAAAGTGTCTTTCACTTAGACTCTCACAGAAAAACAGCTCTTTCGCGCGAGCTGGTTAGCTGCATAATACAACCTGTCACATCATAACACACATGTAGTTGTTTATTGAGTGGACCACTGGTCTAGTGTTTGAGTGTTAGCGGTGAGATGTGTGTGCGATGCGGGGCGTACTCGTGGAGGATGCTGCAGTGCGATGGTGCTGGAGAGATTGCCCGCGGTGCGCACCTGCTGCTGCGTTTTGCCGTTGCGCGCGGGGCTAGTGCTTATCGCGATACTGGGAGTGGCCTGGAGCGTGCTGTACGTGAGCGCGTACTCGGAGCGTGGCTCCCGGGCGCTGTACGAGCTGGGCTCGCCAGACCCCGTCTATTACGCGCCACTGCAGTACGCGCATGGCACCGTAGGCTTGCTCAAGTTCGTCACCAGCGGCATGCTGCTCGCGGCGGCGTGCCTGCAGAACGGCACCCTGTGCGAGCTGTACGTGTGGTCCGCGATGCTGGTGCTGCTGGTCACCTTCACCGTCAACATGGTGGTCGTCGTGTTGTTTTACCTGTCTAAGCACATATGTTACACCGTGATGTACGCGTGCTTCACCATCGGCACCGGCATGCTGAGGTGCTACTTCATAGTGGTGGTGGTGAGCTACTCCCGCAAGTTATCGCGGCGCCACTCCAGACGCGTGATGAAGAGCCGTGCGTCGCTCTCCCAGCACTCGCAGCAGTCACAGCAGTCGCAGCAAACGCAATTGTCTCAGCAGAGGCTGTAGCGCTCGACTCGCTGCATCAGCTCTCTGCGGCGACTAAGTAGCAACTGCCATCGCCGTCGCCACTGACGACACCTCCAACGACTTCTTTTTGTATCTAATCTAATGTACTTAATTATGTAAATACGTAAATGTCTTGTGTTCATACAATAAATACATTTCCAAACGCCATCGCCCCCTATTACCCGTGGTCCCACTGCTACGCCCTACTGGTGGGTCAGCATCAAGTGTAAGATTTTCGTTGATGATTTTAATCTAAAAAAATGTAGATGAAATGAAATGATTATGTTACTTAACAACGTATCACATTTACTTTAGACGCCACGCCGTCTTTAACCGTAACTATTTGAAACTTTAATATCGGTTTTAGTTCGATTTCGGATATGTTATAATAAGAGATGAGTTGATTTGATACTTTAGCTAGTACTTATCTTAATGAAAGGGTTTACAATGGTTTTCTGTATACGATCTTTATTTGAAAACCCGATTTTTCATTGGATCGTTCGGAATGATCGCTGAATCGCTTTTACGGTATGTCAAAGTCTGCGTTGTGGTAGGTGGATGCGTCCAGTTCACCAGCACTAGGACTAGCACACAAAGCGGACCGGTCGGACGAGGCTCGTGTTTCGTGCGTCGTCGTCACGCCTGCTCGCTGTCTAGTGTCTTGTATGTAGGTCACCTATTTACATAACTACCGCGCCCCCACCCCTGCATCCCTGCACCTCGCCTCCTACACCTGTGCCCCGTCCATGTGCAGAGATGTCGTCAACTTCGTCAACAATGCTGCACACCCATCATTGCCTCACTTCATAATAAATAGTTAATAGTGTTTGTGACAGAACGTGTGTCACTCACCGCGTACCTATTGGATACACATATTATTTTATTTTGTATATTTTGTATATTATGAAGGGATAGGAAGGCCCTACATTTGAAACTCATCGCTCGTGATAACCAAACTGTTATGTATTGTTGTCTAAATAGAATAGATAAGATTTTAAAGAGAAATTACTTTTTTATTTACTTCTTTTTCTGTAGCAATTCGTAAATTCTCACAGTTAGGAATTGTATCTGGCAACGGTTAATGAATAGGTATACACCATACAAATTTTAATTATTAAGAGAATAGAAAATGTGTTACGACAATAAACAATACCATTGGTATCAGTTTGTGGTATTAGAACGGAATAGATCCACACGCTAACTCTGTGAATCTGAATAATTATAGCAAATAAGTAATAATAATAATACTAGCTTTTCACGGCGCGGTTTCACCAGCATCATTGCTTACTACTCTGCTCCCGTCGCCAGTAGCGTGATGTTACATAGCCTATAACCTTCCTCAGGAACTGGGCTATCATAAGCAATAAGAATTATTCAAATCCCACTAGTAGTTCCAGATATTAGCGCGGTTAAACAAACAAACTCTTCCGCTTTATTAGATATAGATTGACTAAAGTTTTCAGCCAAAATTAGAAAAAGTTAAGAAAATTGCAAACGCTAGTCAAGTGATACAGGAATTGACATCATACACGGCAAAGGGATACCTATAATGTACTAATTCTCAAAAAAAATTAATAAAACCATCACCAAATATCACAGAATATTGTTTTTAGGCGAATTTTTCATTGTTCGTCTGCACATCACAGTGACACTAATAACCGTGCTCACCCATTTATAACTCAAAATCAGCCATTACCCACCACAAGCTACGACTACTAAGTTTTACAGTACACACGCAGGAAGTACAGTTCATGTCACTCAGTCAGTGTCATCGCCTCCGGAGTCGGTGGGAGATTTGTAGTCCATTACTTCGATGGTCACCTGTTCCTCTTTAATGCAGGTGGTGTCGTTTGGGTGGCCCGCTAGTGTGTCCTCCACCACCAGCGTGTCGAGAGCCGCGGAGCTGTTCTTAACGTCTTTGATCACTTTAAGTATTTCCATCTTGGCTGTGAGTTTCTCGTCGTGGTTCATTCGCTTGAAGGAGGGCAGGAGTGACAGAAGGAAGTGGCGGTCTTCGTCGATATGTTCCATGTCTGGCACAGAAGTCGTCGCGGCCGGCGCGGGTGCGGCGATGTGTAAGCGCCGTCCTCGCCTCGCTTGCCGCTCGCGTGACTCCTCGTGCGCGGCATCCCTCACGTGCGGCAGCAGGAAGGACATGTGCTTGAAGTAAACGTACTCTTTTTTCTTTATATTGTGTCCTTCGCGATTCTTCTTCTTCACCATCACCTGCCGCTTGAATGTGTCGCGAAGGTTGCGCCATCTTTTCTTTAGACTTGAGACTGAAACAAAAATGAACACTTGTGAACAATGCCATCTACTTAATACGTTTAGTTACAATATGTAGCTAGCTACTCTTGTTACACGCTGCTGTGACGTAGGTACTTGCAATTTTTTTATTTAAATGTAGGCAGGACAACATCTGTTGGGTCAGCTAGTTTCTAATAAATACTTATCCTCTTTTTGTTATTATAGTATACCTTAATTATGAAGACAAAACGTTGTCACAAAACGTTTTGTCTTCTTGACATTAGAACTTTTCGCTACTAGGTCGTTTTGCTATTAAGACGTTTTACTCATACATAGGTCGTTTTACTCTTTAGAACGCCTTAACTTACATACCAAATTTTTAATTTACTATTTTTTTAAATAAAACTTTTTAACAAAAAAATTAAACCGCCAAAAAAAAAAAAGTAAAAAATAATGAACTTTTATTCGTATAGTACTGATTCGTATACAGTAAGTCGGCGCGAAATTAATCATTGTATAGGGAACAACAATCAACAATCATCCCCTGTTTTCCTACCCTTAGGGTGGTAATTTTCTTCCAAACTGTATGGGACCAACTTCGGGATATACCCTTTCCCATAAAAAATTAATTACTTAATAAAATATTAAGTATAAGTCGACTTAAAAACATTCACCGTTTTTTTTCGTCGGTTAATATAGTCAACGTTTGGAGGGGTGAAATGGGGTTGTTACGGTCTACGTGTGATCGTAAGTTCAAACTTGGTCTTAATGTTCCTCAAAAAAGTGCCGCCAGTAGATAGGTACTTACCTAAATAATAAAAATACCGACAAGAATACGACGACAAGCAGAGTAGATGACGACAATACCTCAACCTGACACGAAGTACTTTTGTATAGAAACAAAAACAAGCTATGTTAGTTTGGTTTGCCTACTTATGTCACTCGATGTATAATAATTAATTAATTATAATTAAGATTTTGTCTCTCTTAACATGTTGAGTGGTAACATTGCCTACCTATGTCTTGTTGTTCCGCAGCAGAATAAATCTGATAGTTGTCCAACAAATTTTTAGCGACTTGTTCCCAAACTTTATTTTTTGCGAGCGAATTGGGGTTTTTACGATTGTCCTTCTGGTAGATTGCTGGCCATTTCTCTACTTCGCGTATAATACGTAATGGCATTATTTCGTCTAAAATTTTCTTCTGCATTGTTGTGCTGTCTTGTTTGAAATTTTCTGTGAAGTTACGTGCGTAGCTGCACACAGCGCCATCTGTGCGCAGGGCGTGGTGGCGGCGCGCGACGGCCGCGAGCGAGGCGAATGCGAGCAGGCTCGCGTCGGTCGGCGCGTCGCGTGTGGTACGCTCCAAACGTTCGGAACGATTACCAACCAAAATGTTGAAATGAAACCGGTGCGGCGCGGAGCGTCCTATCGAGTAACGAGTAACGACACAACACGCGTCATGCGTAACAATTAAATGAATCAAAATGTCAATAAAATACTAATACATATTATCACATTAAACGAGTTAAGATAGGTGTTAGTTTGTAATACACTATCAACGGTAGGTACTAGAGTTGCACTATTTCAACGCGTGTCGCGACGAGACTGGTGTAGGTATCGGCGGCGCGGTGAGTTGCGGACTATACTGTGTGCTCGGCGCTGAGTCACTGCCGTCACTGGGGGACTGCGGTGTTTTCTTTCGTGTTGCATCGCACTGCGATTCGTCCTTTCGTGCGGCGCGCGGTTGAATGCGTCGATCTTCGTTGATCGCCCGCCGCCCGCTGCGTTCGGTTTTTAGAGACATTTGCACATTTGCATTAGAAATTCTATGTCGCTTAAGTTAAAAGAATGGTGAAAGCGTAATTATTTTGTAATGATTGTTTTAAAACTATTTAGTTAGAAATTCAATAATGAGTAAGTATGTTCCTATGTACTTACTAAAAGTTTCAAAGTAAGTAAGTACCTATTTAATATGGATAAAAACGTTAAATGTTTTAAAAGATAGGTATAATAGTTAGCAGATTTGCGACATTGGTGAGGTCGTCACGCGTGAGCACTGCACGACAATTATTATTCAACGAATTATTGTAGGGACTCGGAAATATATTTTGGATTTATAGCCTGTGAAATATAGCTTGATTATTTGATTAGTACACGAAGGAAAAAAGGTACTTATACATTCTTTAAATCGATGTAATTATTTCATTAAAAATGAAACATTGAACTTGTAGGTAGGTACTTAATCATAATAAAGTTATTACTTAATTTAAAGTCGTAGGTACATTTCAAAAAAATGCAAGAGTTTGCTTTTTCTAGCTAAAGAAATACACCTTCACCTATTATTTTTTAAGAATAAAAATATTAATAAATTAATTTCTTAGTCGGTTGATTTTATACTTGATCGATTTGGCCTATCTCCCCTTCTCTACTTTTTTTAGAACATGACATAACCTTGTAAGGACGTCATACAAATAGTTAGGTTTATTTTTATGACAAAGAATTTATTAACTAGTAAAACTTATTTATTTTAGAAAAAATTACAGATATTGTGCCATACACGACTATCGAGCACATTGGAAATGGATCTACGTAATTCAAAAAAATATTGTCTCTGAGCGACGAGAACAAGGTTGAATGATAATTATTTTATTCTTAGATTAACTTGTGTCCTCTACCTATCGCCAGTGAACAAACAAATTGCAAAATTTCCACACGCGCATCGAAGTTTGATGTGAAAAATGTCATCCTGACTTTTGACTTTTTAACCGACTTCAAAAAGGAGGTTATCAATTCGGGTCGTATGTTTTTTTTTTGTATGTTTGTTACCTCATATCTCGGTCATATTTTATGAACCGATTTGAAAAATTTTTTTTTATTTGAGAGGGTATACTGTGAAATTGGTCCCATTTTTTTATTATAAGAAATGGTTCAGTGGTTGTATGTTTGTTACAACTTAACTCCGTCATTTATAAACCAATTTGGAAAATTCTTGTTTTATTTAAAAGGGTATACTCCGAAATGGGGTCCCATGTTTTTTTTATAAAGAATGATTTAGTAGTTTGGCTTCAATTTAATATTTTGTAACAAAACGTTTGCAAGAAGTGAAGACGTGTAAAGCAACACGTCGATGTCTTTTGCGACGAATTATCTGACATTGACATGTCCATGCTACAAGTGCGAAGTGATTTTCAAAATTCATTTTTTGTTAGAAACGAAGTGGCCCTGGATGAGTGACCATTTGCGTCATTTCATTTTCAGCGTCTTCATTCTTTAGAAGCAGTAGACTATGATTATCACTATAATTTGGTAGTCGTTAAGCCAAGTTGGAGGTCTTATGGTCGTGAGAAATTACAACAGCAACGGGCGGCCTTAAACCTGCCTTTACAGCACCACTGTTTATTTTTTGTATATCTGAGCGATTGCTCGGTCAGTTAAATTATGATTTTTGATGATTCTTTATTGTTGGTAGATCATCACATTTTTGTTTTGATTTGTGGTTTCTGGGATTCAGAGTTTAGCGATCGAGAAAGTGTTGACAAGGACCTTTCTCTATTTACAATCTTACCTCTCGTCTCTACTTTCTTTCAAACGGCGCGGCGCTGTCTCATTTGCGCAGCACGTTTAGTAGGTCTACCCATATTGAATATATTTATACACAATTAATTCCCACTAAAAGTTTAAAAATAAAATTATTTTTAGAATAAAAATGAAAACCGACTTCAAACAACACCTACATGTTCAATCCTTAACTAAAAAGTGGAAAATAATATTTTAATTACTTCATAGCAAATCCTTCTTGGCTGGCACCGACTCCAAAATAACTGATTAAAAACTATAAATAGTAAAGTATTATAGGTATCAAGGATTGCGTTGATTCCCCTTTAATGCTCTTTGCTATGAAGTAATTAAAATATTATTTTCTACCATGTAGGTGTTGTTTGAAGTCGGTTTTCATTTTTATTCTAAAAATAATTTTATTCCAAATAGGTTAGGCTACAGGGCAAACCCTTAACTCGATCGCCTGTGTTTTAGGCTCAAATTGTAGCTGACTAAATTGGCCAGAGGAGTTTTTCTCAAATTTTTGATATCATTCTTCGTTTCCAAAATATCGAGCACCAAAATCAAAAATTCAGAAAAAAAAAATTTTCTTCTTATCGTTTTTGAGTTTCTGGAATAATTCTTTTTGCACCTTACAGCTCTCGTGAATACACGTCTTTTGAGCCTTTTTTGAATATCGTAGAGAGAGATCGTCACAACTCTCTGAGATATAAGGGATCGTAGTTTTTCGTGAAATCGGAGCATACACTGGAGAGAATGATAAATAATAATGTTGGTGGCAAAAATTGGGGCAGGCCTATGTCCAGAAGTGGACGTTTTTTGGGTGATATGATGATGATACCAATGTTTTTATTTTCCAATAAGAATCGCTCGCTTGGACATTACATCACTACAAAGTCAAGTTAAATCGTCACATACTATCATTGTAATCGAGCATCAGCGCCGGCAGTATGGTGCCGGGGGGTGGGGAAGGCACTCGTGCACACTTCTTTCTTCATTCTTCATAATATGAACTTCATTATGCTAATATGAATGGAGAACGAGTACAGAAAGATAAACAGTACCCTTAATACATAACCTACCTCAAGATTTACTCTAAGAACTAAACTTCCTCATGGTAGATAAGCTTTCAGATTTCAACATGTTTGTCGCTACGCTAACAGTAACTGAAAGTAAGGTAGAACTGAAGTTATTATAAATGTAGCAAGCACGTCGGCCAGGTAATGAAGACCCTCATCAAGTAGTATTGAATCTGCTCATTGCGAGTGACTGATGCAAAGTGGACGTAGTGTAGTAAACAAGTAAAACCAGTGCAGTGACTGCACACTGAGGGAGGTTATTCGTCGGCGCGTGTGGTGCGGCGCGTCACTCGGTCACTCCGCGTCAGTGTCACTCGGCCATCGCCGTCGGCCGCACGCGTCACGCGACAGTTAGAGCCTCTCACAGGCTGAACTGCGCGAAGTCGCCTCCACTATAATACCGACACCGACTCGAGACGGAGTGTGCTTCTGTAATCCCGCCTGGGAGACGAACACGACTCTGCTCGCAACATCTCTAGTGTTAATAGTGAATAGTTCCGTCCGCGCTTATACACCGCGCTATATCCGTAGAGACCGTCCAGTGCAGTGCAGTGCTGTGCAGCCTTCGCAGCCTTCGCCGCCTATCCTCACCCAGTACCTACACACAGTGAGTATCGACCACTAGCCCTGCTGTGTGCTGCAGTGGCTCCACATGCCTTCATTATGAGGTGTGCCGCTTGTTTACGTGTTGGTCGCCGTGACCACCGACGCCGCACTGCCCTGCAACCTGACCTGTGTGCGCTCATTCACCGTCTTAGAGACCAGCAAACATCTCACCCTACTACTATGTCTGACTGCGTCGTGTCACGTACACAGAGCGTTCCTTCAGAAACACTCGTTCACCGGTCACACTGACTCTGAACATCAAAACAGATGCCGATTAAGGTGTTACATGGTACATGTAACAGCTTATATCGGCGAGGGTGATGATGGCTGGCCCGTGCGTCATGCTCGTGAACGGATGCTACTTGGGATGACTGGTCAATCTTGGCATGGCATACATTTAATATTTAATCCAGTATTACCTTGTCTTGCAATGTGACCAGGAGGTGCATTTACCAGTTTAATTAAAATACGTAGTCAAATTACCATACTAGATGAAACTAAATAATTGAAATCCTCTCTTTTCTTTCCTTAATCTTAGTATTATATTAATTGGTTAATTTGTAATAATTACTTTGTATGGTTCTTTGGTTGCGTTGAGTGTTTAAATTGTAACTCATTCAAATAACTGTAATTATCTGGCGATTGAAAAGAGTGGCGTGAGTTTCTTGCCAGTTCTTCTCACAGCTCTACCTCGTCAGCGAACTGGCTGTAGGTCAATTGGCTGACAAAATGTAATGTTGACTTTTCATAAGCATCATACTTTATGATCAAAATGAAATAAATGCTTTGACTTTGACTTTGACTTCAACTGTTATTGCAACTTATTGTTGTTGAATCATAATAAGCAATTTATAGTTTCGTAGAGCAACGACAAAAGTTTATAGCTGGCTTTATCGAGATAGAAATAGACTTAGGTAGGGGTCTACCTAAAGTATCCCTTCCCTATAACTAACCATTGCATATATGGGCTATATATAGGTACCTACCTATCTATCTATACTCGTAAATGAATAAAATGTTTAGTTAGGTTTAACAGTATAAAGTAGATTACTTACTTGAACAAGCAGAACATAATTATTAAGCAACAAAAAGCCTGCCTGCCTAAAACAAAGTAAAAAGAAAGAAACCCATTTTTTTTCTCTTTCTGACGCTACATTGAATTATTACGTACCCTATGTCACTCTCACCCTAATGATATCTCATAATATGTTAAAATCCAAAAAGACATGCTGTAGTGCGTGCCAAATAAATAGACATACATACTCACATACATACATATACTATACATACATACATAAGCTTGAAAAACATTACCCTCCTTGACTGCGGCAGTCGGGCAACAAAAATTCACGAGTAATTTAAAGAATAAACTGGTAATTTGTTTCGCTGATAACGAGACGACACGGGCGCCGCCGTCGCCGATAACGGCACGTTATATAATTATGCACACCTCGCCGCCCGCACCTCCCACCATCACCCACGCACCAGGTATCACTACAGACCCTACAGATCTGTTGAACTAAAGTCGCCGACAACGTTTGAAGCTTCGCTGGCACCTAGCCCCACCAGCCAGCACCATCAAGGCACCGACAATTATACCTACAAGACGATCATTTTACAATTTATTTTTATATGTTTTGTAAATGATCATATAACCTGGTTTTACATACCTAGGTACAATCATTTAGAGTGTCCGGCCTTTTTTACCCAAATGTCCTAACTGTCTGTTCTATCTGGCTAATAGGATTGATGAGCTGGCAACCCTATTTTCGCATAGTGGCCAACCATGGGCGCCGGCAGCATGGTGCAAGAGGGTGCACGTTGCACCCCTCTGACGAGAAAAAGTGCATATTAAAAGATTAAGATTTTTTTAATAAGTTAGTTTTTGTATTATAGCGTCTAAACTCGTAGTTTGCTATCCAAATTTGTTCAGATGCACCCTCCTGAAAGTAATCCTGGCGGCGCCCATAGAGCTAACAGAGCCAACTTGCCGCCGCGCTCTCCTTGAGGACCTTACTACATGAGTAGATAAACCTTACTACGTGACCTTACGTTTACAGTTCAGATAGCGCACGACAACAAACCGAAGGTCTCATGAGTGTTAGACAAATCGGAAGTGTCGCCTCACACACACACATACACGCGCCGGTAGAACTATAACAACAATACGAAACAAGGCTACGACAGTCAGACACAACTTCGCCTAATGAATGACACAACTTGATATAACTTTGTAAACTGTTTAGTTAGGGTGCGAACTGCGACCTTGTGTTGCCGACCCGACCCACTAATGATCGAAAGTGACAACAAAACGTAACAAAACGTTATAACTTTCAGCGTCTATAAATACCGCAACCAAAGTTATACCAAAGATCTAGTATGATAGATGTTATGAGACGATACAATGAGCTGATGAGAAGAAATAAAGAGCGGCACACTGTGTGTAATGAAGTGATAAACAGTAATTAGTGAGTGTGGGTTGACGGGCTGTTGCACCGGTACATAAGACCCACAGCTGCTGTTTGTACTCTGACAGTGTATCAGTGCTGAGTGTCGGCGCACGTGGGAGCAATCCCTCACATAACGGGATCCTCTGTGTTTAACAGCTCGCGATCATTGTGTATCCGATATTAATTATTGCACGCAGCACGCCACTCGAACTCATACAGTATGTACGAGCACTGACCTGCTTTTGAACATATCCCCGCACATCCACCGTGTAACCTACATACCGATTTGCGAACAAAAAGACTCACTTGTTGGCCTCACATAAAGGGCGTAAGAAACAAATTGATAGACTTATTACTTTGTATTGTAACAAGACACAGCACAGCATACAATATACGATGGAAAATGCGACATTATAATGACATGTAAGCACAGGTACTTGGACCTTTTTTGGTCACACCGTGACCGTGAAATGTCGTTATATCTGTACCCCGGCAAGTCGAGGAAGTGCTACCCTCCTTTCCTGCAAAAGTTTTATCATATTTTTTGACTGCCATAGCTTCGTCGAATAAAAAATATCCTTTTCTTAGTAGATTTTTGTAGAAAGAATGGTCACAAGATTCCGCATGAACTTAAATGTTATGCCACGTAGTAGTTCCACGAACATAAAGCGGCCTGCGGTATACGTTTTGACCAACATTAGAGTTTGTAAAGCCAGAGCTAGTAGAGTTATTTGTTATATAATGTTACAAATGTGGTGCAGTCACGAGCATGCTAGGCTACAATTGGTGTATTACTTTACATCAGTTAGGGGTCTAACTCTACTACGAGTAGAGTACCTAGTGGCTTATCAGTTTTTAACAGTGCAAGCGTTAAGTATATGAACTTGTGAGTCTTGGCGACCAATTTTACACAAAATGCTTGTGATCGAATTAGTTCGCTCTTTAACTTAACAGAGAATTAGACAAACATTAAATTGGCATAAATCAAAATGGATATACTTGAGATGTTCCCCAAGGAGGACTGCATTCGTTCTGTTTCTCAGTTGGTACTGTAAGTCGCAATTACTTCACATCAATTTACAATTGCTACGTCCGTTGTGTTTGCGGAGCGACATTCATTCGCGCGCAAGATGTCGTCGTTCAGACCCTCCATACTTCTGTCTGTTCCACCACCCACATGGTAAGCGATGCTATAGTCGGTGCTTGTTGTATTAAAGTGAACACGTTGTCTGTCATGTGTGCAGTACACTCGCGGCGTCATGCGATATGTACCACCTATCGAATTCAGCTAACGTGGAGTGACTTACTCAAACAAATTTACTTGAAATTTGTCTCAATAAGTACCGGCTGCGTCTCAATTTCAACATCTCAACAGTTCAAAGGTTCAGGGTCGTCATTGGTGTGCCTCCGCATAAGAGGAACTTACCTGTGTTAACAAAATACCTGACCTAGTACGCTCATAGATAAAGATAGCTCCGGTCTTTCAAGTCGTCTCCTCATCTTGTCTGTATCCTCTACCGAGTCACGTGTTAGGCTCTACAATAATTACTATAATTATTAAAATGACTAAAAGATGGGTGACGTCATCGCATAGTCACTTATTTCTGCATATATGCACGTCACTTTGTTAGTTTAGCTAGGCGTTAGGCGCTAGGCGTGCTATGCCTACAGACACAGTCAACAGTTTAACGCCTTTAACACTATCGAATCTCGTCCAATATTGACGGTATAGTACTGACTACACACTCAACGACAGCACAGAGAGTGAATGTTAATACAAAACATATAGGTAACCTTCGTACATTCAACTTACGCTCACATCTCGTCGAGCATATTCAGACTGTAATGCGTAGGTACGTAACAAGAAGCCAGCTGTGGGTGGCTCGCCAGCCTACTATATCTAACTAACATTACCTACATATTTTGGCACACAAAATCTAATAACAGATCTGTTTGATTACACCGGATACCCAAACCAGGCCATCACCGGACCTCTACCAGTACCCGTTGTAATAAAGATTGTGTGTAGGCGTGTGTGCAAAAGTTCACTATCTTGACTCCAGTAGAAGTAAAGACCGTTACGTTAATATTTGCAGCCGAAGCCAATCGAACCACATCGGCCGAAAATTTGCATGAACATGGATGACCGACATACAACTACCAACCTGATAAGTCGGTCATCCACATTGGTGACAAACCGGCATTATTTCAGAGCAAATCGTTTGAGTTTCCTAAATTGTAGTCGGCGTTCTAGTTAATTTAGGTCAGCAAAATTTATTTTAAGAATAAATTTTAAGAATGCGTTCTATTTTGCTATGTCGGTGATTGAAAATTGAAAATATGATCGTTTTACTGCGATGCGACATGAGTCATGCTGTGAACTACTAAGCACAATGACAAACAGTTAGTTATAGAGTCTGTCGCAGCACTCTTCTTCTTGATCGCGTCGTTCAGTCAGACAAGTACCTAACATCGAAAGCTTTTAAAACAAATACTATGCGAACTTGAACCGTCAATACGAAAATGCTGTGAAGGTTAAGGAAGTGAGATTACCATTATACAAAGAACAAGTTCAAGTAGTTTTTATAAACACGTTCGTGGTTAAAATTACGATAAGTTCGCGGTGTAACGAGGTCGTCGAGTTTATACCGCATCGTGTGTGTGAGTAAGTGTAAGGACGAGACACACAAGATAGGGGTGATACTGAAATAGCGCGTGACTCAGCCCCCGCGGTGTTGAGACCTGACGCATGACGTGTCTGTCTGTGGGACACATGGGCAGGCACAGTTGCACGGTGAGAGTAATGTGGTCACACTTCACAGCTTTGTCTCATATGAAAGAGATCACTCTTAAGCTCGTGGCTAGCAAGGCGGTTTGATTCGAGCCCTTAGTCCATCAGTACTCTGTGTCACCCTGGGAAAGCGAGACACCGCACACTGGTAGCACACTGGTAAGTGGTGACGCTCGCGTTCACGACATAGTTCATATCGTTGCATAGTAAGTTAGTCATACATAACCGTTATCACTAATCAATCGCAATCGTTTTTATTAGTAGGTATCTGCTGTGCGTTTCTAAAGTCGCCAGTTTCTTTATTAACATGTGAAGGACATTCGGTTCATGGCCTCTTCGATTCGTAAGTCCATACAGTCGTCAAAAAAAAGTCGCGATCTGTGTTATACTATCGAAGGTAAGAGAACTATCTCTATTATGTCGCTAAATCTACATGAATTGCGACAATCTATCGTGAACTTCGACTAAGCGTCACTTAGTTAAACGCACACTAGTGGTGATTTAAAAAAATCTTTTACATAAACACGCAATTACGTATGTTTACGCAATGCGTTCGATAGTTCGGACTCAAAAGCTCTCAACTAATGAAGGTCGTCCATGTAATAGTATACAATAGTTAATAATTATAATGTTAGCGGTAAGCTGCGGTAATGACTTCACACATGTGTTGCATGACACACCGACCTCGATCGACGCAAGCGATCAGGGAGAGCGGAAGGAACCGAGCCCTCACCTCCTCACTGTTACTTGATGACTAAAACTTACACCAATCTAGGTACTTGGTCTATGCGAAATCTAGCTAACATGTATGTGCAAACGAACGTGTTACAGTGCACACGAACTAGGCATCGATGCTGGCACAATATTGTCTGATTTGTATGCAGTGTCGTCAGATCATCACAAGTAGACTATCTGTATTCCGCGTGGTTAGCCACTCATGTTTGTACTTTGTAGCTACGTACTTAGATCATTGGAAGTTGTATTGTACCTATGTCTACAGTTTGTCCGAGCATATTTAAGCACTATATTTTAGTAGAAAATTTAACAAATTGACTCACGCGGTTAAGTGGTCATCAAGCCAGATCAAGAGGAACACATCGATCAAGTTAAGTCCGATACTTCGCAATATTTGGAGCAAATACGAGCGGGTAGTTTAATCCCTGTAATATGTATACAGATACGTCGGATCAAGCCCGGGGATTACTCGATATCTATGCACTACGCAGGATTCGCGCGAGCTGATCCCTTCCAGAGCGCGCACATTCTATTTCGGTTTCTGTTTGGTATGTTAGAGCATAAACATGATAATATATCTATATCGAGTACCTACATGTAAGTAAGTAGTCACAGAACTAATAATAAGTAGTAGCGACAGATAAATCGAAATTGCTACTAATCTAAGTCTTTGTCGACTTACAAGAAAACCAAAATTGGTGCAAGACTATGTAGAGCGCAAACATTAATTGATATGTAGGTACATTTATAGAATCGTACGTTATTTAGACACGTTGTGTAGATATTTAGTTGTGCTTAGTGGCAGAGCAATACTTCCCAAAAAGTCTTTTATATACTTACTTAATTCCCGAAATGGCTTTTAATAATAATAATAATACCAGCCTGTTTACTGTCCCACTGCAGGGCAAAGGCCTCTTCTCACTTAGAAAAGGAATGAGCATTAATCACCACGCTTGCTCAAGGCGGATTGGCAATTTCAGACTTTTAAGTCCAGGTTTCCTCACGATGTTTTCCTTCACCGTCAGTCAGAAATGTCCAAGATAAACTTAGAAAGTACAATGATTTTGAAAAATCACATTGGTACTTGTCCGGATTCGAACCCACTACCTCGTGTTTACAAATCGGGTGCCTTATCCACAGAGCCATTTCGACTCGCTTCTAAACCATCTTCAAATTCGTCTCAATATTAATGAGAAAAACCTCGTTTCTAAGACTGCACTGACTATACTGAATTACTGGGCACGTACCACTACCAAGTACCAGTGGCTGATGAAGCAGGTCACGTGTTGACTACAACGCCAACGTCTCAATGCTCTCTAGGTGCAGAGTCCTGTTCTATTCTCTCTGTCGGATGCGCGGATCAACTAAATTAAAACAAGCGATTCAGATTGTGATTGTCACTTCATGCTGTTATTATACGTACCTACGTATGTGTGTGTGGAGCGGATTACAGATAATGTGTAGATATGTAGATAACAGCATTAACAGCACGCCGGCTAATGTGTTTGTATTACATTAGGTGTTATTGGTGTGTACTCTTACTTCACTGTCAGGTAAAAAGATTTGAATAAATTTAGTTTACATATCTACTAGCTGCCCGCGGCACAGTTTCACCCACGTCTTTGCTTGCTGCTCTGCTCCCGTCGCCAGTAGCTTGATGTTACATAGCCTATAACCTTCCTCGAGAACTCGGCTATCGTACGCAAAAAGAATTTTCAAATCTGACTGGAAGTTCTGAGATTAGCGCGTTCAAAAAAAACAAACAAACAAACTCTTGCGCTTTATAGGTTTAATAGTATAGATATAGATTTATTTTTGGACCTTTCCTTGCACTTTTCGCACATCTAACAAACTTCAGCATTGTATAGACACAAATGTTTATACTTACCTAGCTCAATACGACGAGCGAGTAGGGCCGGACCTTGACCCAGGACTTGCGTTTTATATTATTTTGTTAAAAGTTCTTTGGTACCAAAGATTGCTTAAAAGAAATTGCTTTTAGCGATAAGGCCGCCTATTGTACACATAACTAAGTGTAATAATAGATATAAATAATGTTAATAGTAATTGTCTGGTGTACAACAAAGAGTTTTCTACTGTATCCCACCCTTGCGCGATGTATTATCAATAACAACATCGATGTCGACCCAGCGTTGTCACGCCTAATTCCCTCACCTTTGTCTTTCTTCATTATACCTGCCTTTATTTTAATTTTTTAAATTAAATTTGATACTTCTTATGAGATTTTTTTTGCAGCTCACTATTTATTAAATCAAACAAAAGCCCGTAGCATACGCGGTACACTAGGTGTATATTATTAAAGAGGCTCCCTCCCCTTCCTCTAGTGCGCCCCCTCGCTCGCCACCCTCGGAGGTCGCAGGGTGATGTCATCGCACTGGATGTAGGTCCCGCCGCTCTCGCCGCCTAAGACCATAACGTTCGACAAGTGCGGACGAGTTCTTGTACTAGTGTAGATCCAGTAGTGACACATAACAAGCCACATCTAAGTTAATCGTACGTAATTACTTCCACAAACAAAGTCGCCGTCACAGTGAGCTTGTATGTAAACCTGTTCATGAGTAGTATCTGCATGCATCGCAGCTACACTCGCGACACAACTTACATGTATAAACAATGATTACTTACAAGTTAATTTGTCTCACAATATTACCAACACATGAGGCGCTCATAGCTCGTTGCACTCACTGATCGGTAATCGTTCTGCGGGTTAAGCAACTAAGAGTGCGGCTGGCCCATGGATGGGTGACCGCATAGTGGAATTTGATCTGAGCGTCTCCGTGCTTCGGAGGGCACTTTAAAAGTCGGTCCCGGTTGTTACCAAGTTGTTAACAGTCGTTAGGTCAAGTCGGATGCCTCTATAATAAATTACGGGCGACCTGAACAAATCCTGACACTAGGTTGACCACTAACCACTCGATAAGAAGAAGACGATGGTCTTCTTCTATGGCATACTTAATCAACCACTCGCAGACATTTCTGCTTGTTTGTGTCTCAAGACTACACAGAGGCCCTACACAAGTGGCATAGATTTCTATTCTATTTATAGAATACATTATAAAATGAATGGGATTGACATAAGCTAACGACAATGTGAGCGTTAGCCTAAGTCAATGCCATACACTTCTATATCTCTTAAACGAATAGAATAGATATCTATGCCACTAGTCTAAGCCCTCAGAACGGTTTAAAACGTCTTATTTAGTTCAACGACATCGTTGAAGTTCAAACTTAGAGTTGACATGTCATTGTGTTGTGTTTCACTCAACGTGTAGAGTACCTAATATGATGTGACACAGAGGAGACTGAAGAGAAGTGAACCTTGCTGTAGCGCAATGAAATTCATTTTTTTTACATATTAATAATAATTTAATTACATAGAATACATTTACCGTACATTAATTATGAATACAAAAAAATACATACTAAGTATATCATACGAATCGTTGATTAAAAAAGTTTTAACAGAATTAGAATGTTAAAAATAACCTACATTAATGCAATAGAATGACATAGGTAGTGAATCAATAATTAAGGCTCTTGACCTTCTGACACCCAAAGTAATTGAGTATGTATATGTATGAATACAACCATGAACTTTACATATATTATTCAACAAAATTTAAGAATATGGATCGAAAAATAAAATAGAAAAAAAATAATAATAGCAATAGTTTGATATAGTGAAGTGCGAACTGTACCGCCCGCCCCACTCTAATTACTCGAGTACATAATTATAGGTAAGGCTAGAGTATAATTATTTAGGTCGTATGTTCTGATACTCGCAATAAGGGCAAGCTACAAAAAAAAAGGTTTCAATTAGTTAAATACTGACATGGTAAACAATGCTAGCTAAAGCATGCAGCATGCCGAGACAGGCATGCGGCGTGCGTGAGCAGCGGGGTCTAACGTTTGCCAGCTATTTGTTACAAATAACAGTTTTATTAAAATTCGTAAGTTATAAAATAGACTTGCTAACTAACTTGGAGTTGGATCATTGCAATAGACATAAGTATGATTTGGGCGAATAACGTACAGTACATTTACCATTAGGTACTAGCATTTCGCGGCGCGGTTTCACCCGCGTTTTTGCTTACTGCTCTGCTCCCGTCGCCAGTAGCGTAATGTTACATATCCTATAACCTTCCTCGAGAATTGGGCTGTCATACGCAAAAAGAATTTTCAAAACCGACTGGTAGTTTCAGAGATTAGCGCGTTCAAACAAACAAACAAACAAACTCTTCCGCTTTATAGTATAGATTTATCATTTCAAAATGCATGGATACATCCATCATCCATATGATATGCTGTACGAGTATATTGTGTATGTACTAGCCACCCGGTCGGCGGTAAATAACAGTAGGGTAATAATATCATCACAATGTCGCCTCTACCTTATGAAAAATACAGCGACATTGCTGTACTGTGAGAAAACGAAACAGTAACTTTTCTCTCTGAAAAATAACTAAACATAATTTATGTATTTTATATTGCAACTAATAAGTACCAAGTTGTAACTTTAAGTGGTGATAAAACAATAGTCTGAGTGTTTTGTCAGTTTATTCTCATATTATACTCATACGAAGACAAGGCTGAATAGCGAAGCGACCTCTTTTGTCATTGGGCTGAATGCATGATGTCTATTGCCAGTATGGCTACTCTGTGCTGCGGCTAGCGTCGTCGAAGTATTATAATAAGTATAGCGAAAGAGGATCGAGAGATGTGTATTGTATAGACTCAGCATGACGCCCTGTACCTAGTTTGTTTTAGTATTAATTTGTCGCTTCCGATCGCAATAATACGGACACAGGTCATTTTTTTTATAAAATCGCTGATTAAGAGCGTGCATTCGTCCCATTTGAGTCGGTGTGGACGGTGTGGTGTCAACTGTTCACTTTGATAACATTTGTTACAAGTATTTGGGTAATCACATCGGTGAGTGCAATGGTGGTACAGGGTAACACCATATGATAGACATGATAGAGAGATACCAGAAAAATAGGTTAGTTTACGTGAAGACGAGACAAGGGTCATGGAGTCTTCGAGTCACTATTAGAACGTTGTGCCGCCGCCGCTAGTTATTTATTAATGGTTACCTGTTACGATGGCACCTTTTGCCGTTTCGTATTATTGTGATCACGTATTCTGTGCATTTTATATTACCGCTCTTAGAGCAGTTCAACACACTTGAGTCACAGGGAACCGCTTGGAAATAAATGGAGCAACACACACACACACGTTACATCACACGTGACACAGTAGGTACACGAATACACACGTTTTATTAATTATGTAACTAATATAGTTTTAACAAGGTTGGTCGTTTACGATCATTAACTTACAATTAAGTAGTCCTTAGGTATGTGCTGATAGAGCCCAGTTCGTTATTAGGGAGTGTGACACAGACAGATGATGTCGAATATCAAAGCAACCTGTATAAGTGTGTAGTGAGTGATGTGGTGATGTGTGTCTGCAGACGAAATCAGTTTCAGTTCAAGCAGGAGAGGTAAGAGAGAGTTTGTCTGTAAGTTACTGGCACGTCTCTACGAACAGGCTCAACGACAAGATGAACTACACGCAAGTTATGAACTGTTAGTGTTTAGTTTACTGCCTACTATCAAGTCGGCCGAATCGTATAGCACTTATCACCCACAGCGTTAGTGAACATTATTGTGATCATATGAGTCTTTACAATTTTACATATTCACGTTTTGTTTATACTGTTTAAATTTTAATGCTCGTGTTCGATTAAACAACTAGTGACTTCTAAATAATAAATTCGGTACATTTAAGATGACAAATTATAACAATGTTTGTTGATAATAAGGACCGTTTCGCGCCGTTTTACATCGTAATAGCAGAGGCCGGTAACGGCGCGGTAAGCACTTTTAGTGTTAAATAATTATGAACTTTATTTACATGATTAAACAACCAATGTCCTAAAGCTTATAAAGGACACACGGCCGTTTCGCCAACGGCCGGCTGCTCGTTGCGTCGCCATCGCTCCCAGCTACTGCTGAACTTAAGTAGTACATTGTTTGTTGTTGCAGAGGGTGGTAGCAGCGGCGGCGCGTCCCCGGCGCTGCGGCACGCACTCGCCACCATCCGCGAGGCGTGGGCCGAGCCGCGCTCTCTCAACGCGCGCTGGTCAGTACCTAACACCTCAATACCACACACGTCTACTGAATCAATGTAATAGCCGTGCTTTTTTCAATGCTCATAAACACACACAAATATGTGACATGTTAGCACGTTGAACTACCTAGGGAGAGAGCTGCACTTGGACGTAACTTGTCACTTGCACTCACTCCTGAGGGGACGCCACACAGATATAGTTCAGTGCCGCAGCTTATTCAATTTAGATAACTATAAGAAGGATGTAAGGAATTGGCAAGGAGTATCTAATGCCACAGGACATAATGCGAGTGCGTCGCCCGCGCTCGATGGGCCTTGGCTCGATGGCTTAGGGATGGGCCGAAATTTGTTTTAAATTCAGTTTAACCCTTTTATGGACACTACTGTACACACAATAGATGTTTTATTGTTTTATCACAGCCATATCCGTTTTGCCCCAGAAAGTGTTAAATGCCGAAAATTCGGCACTAGAAAAAATAAATTCTTGCTAATTTTCTATTAAAATTAATACTTACCTTATACTACACACTGTCATAACAAAAACATAGAATATACCTGTACCTGCATTTATGCTCATAGTTATTTATTTCAGTTGTTCATTTCTATATGTAATCCGTTAACTTTAACTTTTATGCAATATTAATTATATTCAATTTGTGGATCTTAATTTTAAAATAAAATAAGTAAGGGCGGTTTAACAAATGCTTTATCATTAATCATTAACATTAATCGCGTTTAAAATTTACTAGAGGTAGGTTTTGGTGTAAAAACATCAAAAACTGCCTTATCACCAACTCACAACGTGTCTTTCTCGAGAAAGCGTATAGAAATTGAACCAAAGTTCGGCCGAATTAATTTTTTACCGAATATTCGGCCGAAGTTCGTATTCAGTTCAAACCACATTCGGTCCATCCCTAGTATATTTATTTACTTACTATTGGTGCTATTTGAAGCCATGACATTCTCTACATTCTTGTTGATATGGAATGTGTAGGCTACTACTGCACTTCATTACTATTTGTCCACTATGTCTACAATCGAGTCCGTTTATCTCGCCATCTGCAGTTTTGTTATCTATATAAACTATTACATAAAGCGGAAAAGTTTGTCTGTTAGTTTGAACGCGCTAATCTCTGGCACTAATAGTCGGACTTGAATAATTATTTTTGCGTATGATAGTCCAGTTCTTGAGGAAGGTTATAGACTGTATAACATCACGCTACTGTCGACGGGAGTAGCTAGAAAATTTATAATACGCCGCTCGCGGCCGAAAGGTTAATATTAGTTTAAAAAAGATAATAAAGAACGTAGGGACCTAATAAAATTTAAAACAGTTTGAATTTATTTATAACATTGTTTTGGCTATACTTATTTATTGTACTCGTGTAGTCCAAGACATATCGCATACAAATACGACTTGTTCTGCGACCTATAGGTATTATATAAATTTATCTAAGAAAAATCTGCCAATTATTATTACTAAATGAAATATGAAATTAAATACATAACTCATAAAATAAATTGCATAGGCATAATAGAAACTATTAACTTTAGAGATATAAAGGTATATTGCGTAGAGTCACGAGGCGAAAGTTGTGAACGACAACATGCAAAGAGCGCACTTCTCACTGAATGTATGACAGTAGGTATACAGTAATATCACAGTAATATGTAGAGAGCGAATAACGCGTACAAACTGACTGTAGGCATGCCGCATGCCGCATGCGTGCTGGAACTATTTAATTGTATCTGTTCAAAATATAACATTTAAACGGAGAAAACATCTTCGTTGTACTTACATTTCCTGCTTAGTATAAATTCAGAGCGCAGACAGTTCTTTATAATCTGCTTTTTGTTTAGTCCAGACAACGTTCATTTAAGAACGGAATAGGACTTTCGGATAAAAGCTTTTACTATGACAGACGTGCAGGAAAAGGGAAAACATTGAAACTAATTGAACGCTCTTTCTCGCTTATATTGACTAACAAAATAAATTAACATCGTATTGAGAAATGGGCTACGGACCAATAAATCGTGTTTGGTGGACTACAACTTGATACAGGCACAAGAGGTCTGCGTACTTACATCAGTTGCCCGGCTATCGCACGCGTAAACGGTACGCTATCCTCTTGCTTTATATTCTAATGGCTAGACTTTATGACCCACACAAGGTTGTCCTGCTGTAACGCTGTCGAGTTACAGCCCCTTCGATCGTGAACGGCCACAAACCAAAATACGGTGTACTGACAAACGACAGATGTTTGGCGCCTACACTGCATCTGCACCTTCCCTCAACGCCTCAGAGGAACATGTGGAGCGATAATATCCAATACTGGAATCTGACGCAGCAGGTTGTCCATCATCCGTCACAGTTAATGTATAGATTAATTAACTAAACTAACTAGTATCTGCACCAGCGCATAGCTTCGTGCAGCGTGCATCTCACAAATATTTCAAGTATTTGCATGGTGCTGTACATTGGTGCTCAGCTTCCAAAACGTCTATCGTCGCGCCTCTGTGAGGCGACGATGTACTTGGCGCGTGCCACTTGCCAGCGCACCGTGCTTTCATGTTGTCCGCCTGAAATAAATGAATTAATTATGGAATATTGTGTGTTGTTGTGGCACGCGAGCGCCGCCGCCGCGCCGTCAGTGCGCCGCAGACGCGCCGCGACCACGCACGACTCATGTGCGCTCCACGCTCTACGTTCAAAGTATACACCGCGCTGCAGGTGGATGACGTACTCAGTACTTCGACTAGATTATTCGAGCCACTGATGTGAACGTTACGAGCTTGTACAGAGCTGAGCGAGCACTCGCAGAACTAACGATCGCTCAGTGTGACACATCACCTCGCACGTGTACCTACCATAGCGCCGAGCGCCGGTAAGACACATTCAGCGTTTCTGTGAATTTGGCAAAAAGTAGAGTATTAGCTCTATAGATAGACCGTCGCACGTCGCCTGCTCCGCAGATGTTTGCTCGTTGTGTTGTGTCACGTGTTGTCGTGTTCCTGATGCCGAAAGTCTCTGTCCACAGTGTTCACTGTCGCTCGCAACTGCGTGAGCTTCGTATCAACATCTTGCGTCCTAGCTGGACTCAGTATTGAATGGGCAGGATCGACTGGGATAGTATCTACTCTCCTGTAATTTAATCCATCATGAAAAAACAAACTTACTATTTATTAGTTTTAGTACCTACCTAATTGTATTTGAGTCAATAATAAACCGCACGTCTGGCTACCTCCACTAGGTACGTGACGTGTTATTTTTGTAAAACCGCCCACTATTTTATAAAAGCTTATTTATAACTAAATAAATAATAACAAGAAGACTTTGATTAAAATTGCTCATTGAGCAAAGGATCATTCAAATAAACGCGGTTTTATATCAATATCTAAACTATCTGTTTGGGCTCAGTGGTCGTTCTGTTTCGGTTAAGTATAGCACTTGGGATGGATGGGTGTGTTCCCTAGTACCTTCTATCGTTTCACAATTATTCGTGGCACAAGTGCAGGCACGTGCTGTTACTCTTGTATCAAACTCTACCACTAATCTGCTTTTGAACATAATATACATCTATAAGTACTTACTTAATTTTAGTACCTACCTGATGCATTTTTCGTTGAATTAGGCAAGATTTGTGTCAGCCCAAGTGGAGAGTGCTAATGCACTGTCAACACTAGTAACCCTCGCTCTCATCACTGCCTCCCGTCACGATTTCTGTTTTGTCAGACGACGCTAATGGAGTAACGACACATTCTCACATCTTTGACCACGATGTTAACATTTAACAATCTGTTAATGGTCTACATTACATACTTCATCCGATAAAACAGGTTACTCCCAAAGTACTCCAAAAATAGTTCTCAAACTACTCTGTGCCAGGGCAGAATTAGAAGAAAATAAGCACAAATTATAATAATATTATTATGATGTTTATGTTTATCCATATGTGAGTCTGTCATATAATCTATTCTTATCGTTTTACGAAACCGACAATCTCAGAATATAAATAGGAATGTTGTATAAATAAATGACTTACTACAAACTACTACATAGACAACATATCACAGTTCTGGGAGACTGAGGAAATTTCGTCAGAACCCCCCACCAACACAGGCAGACGAATACTGTGAAAATTATTACAAGGAAACAACATATAGCTTAAGCAATGGGCGATATGTTGTAAAGATGCCATTGAAAGCGCATTATGAAGAAAAGCTTGGTAACTCGAAAACGTCGGCTGTTGCACAATTTCTTCAATTGGAAAAGAAAATGGCCAAGCAAGAACATTTTGCCCGGCTATACAAAGATTTTATTCAAGAATACATTGAATTAGGTCACATGACAGCAGTGACAGCCTCCGAGAACCAAGTACAAGCGTATTTACCACATCATGGCGTATTAAGAAATAGCTCAACAACAACTAAACTTCGAGCGGTATTTAACGCATCGATGGAAACAGACACCGGCTACAGCCGATCGTTTAGACTTGATGGAAAAGAGACCTAACCTACAAAAGGACATTTTATCCATCATTATTAAATGACGAAGCTATAGATACGTTTTAACGGCGGACATACAGAAAATGTATCGTCAAATTATAATACATGAAGATTAACAGAGTCTTCAATAAATTATTTGGAGGGACTCTGTACGAGAACCACTAAAAGAGATGCAGCTATGCACACTAACCTATGGCACGAAAGTGGCACCTTTCATAGCAATGCGAACGCTCCAACAATTGGCAGAAGACGAAGGCAACTCTTTCCCGCTAGTTAAACAGGCTCTATTAAACCATTGTAACTATATACACTGTGTGTGACCCAACCTTTCTGAAGTAACCGGCCGGGGCCAGGGTCAGGGAATTGTGCGAAGAGAACCATAGATAGAATGAAACATTAGTAGTACATAAGTACATGTATACATCAGTGAGCGATGGTGGTGCTTGATGTTCACCGGTTGCAGCAGCTATACAGTGTGTCGCGGCGGCGTCATGCCCTACTAAAGTCGTACAATATTTCTCTCATGTATATTAATTGGTTCCTTTTCATTAAACAGTTTTCTCATTAAGCGTGTTCTCGTGTTCGTGCTCGGCGAGTGAACACAAGAGTAACAGTACTTAGTGTTGTTCTCGATCAGGCGGTCAGGTTTCACCGATGCGCGACCACTAACATATTCACGATAAACTTTTTCTTATATCTTACTAGCTTCCCGCGGCACGGTTTCACCCACGTCTTTGATTACTGCTCTGCTCCCGTTGCCAGTAGCGTAATGTTACATTATTATTATTCAAATCCGACTGGTAGTTATAGAGATTAGCGCGTTCAAACAAACTAACTAAACAAAGAAAAAAAAATAACCTAACCGAATAAAATAATTGCTACAAACGTTACTTTAGTTTAGCGCGCTAAGTAATTAAGAATGTCTGGTGTGTTGCGTGGTGTACGTTCGTGTCGCTCTGGTCCCTGACTCGTGCGGTGTGACTCAGCGACCTGCTCGCGTCTTACATCTGTAGTACTTATACTCAATCAATCAATCAATCAATTTATAATTAAATTTAAATTACATACAATATACAATATAGGTAGTCTCCCTTTGGTCCCAAACTAAGCTAGTGCTTGTATCTTGGGCACCATCGGGATTACAATTCTCTAAAATACATATGCTAAAGAGACATAGGTACATACTTTATAATAAACTAAACAAATAATACTAAACAAGATTTAGATAAAACATAATTATGCATGGTCAATTAGATATTACAATGAAATTGAACTAGGTACTTAATGAAAAGTCTAAGAAGTAACTTAATTAGTCTAATTTAAATACATAGGTAGGTATCTATTATAATTTAAATATCAATGGTTAATACAACTTTTGTCTAGTCCTATTATTATGTCTATTTGTACAAAAATTATCAAATACTAAATAATCTTCCAAATAATCTAAACAAAAAGTTTACAATAAATTAAAGTCATTTACGCAATTAACTATTTACGTAAGTTACGACAGCAAAAACGTCATCAGAATTACCTGCACAATAGTACCTATTATAATCTGGGTTAAAGTAAATACAGTTTATGTCACGTTCGAGGCTACTCATGTTAATTTAACTTTTTTTGCTGTGAATGCATTTTGTTCTTAAGTAAATAGCAATAAAGCGAGATTTACTATCTAGGTCATTACATAATTTTGAATTTAAAACAAAATTAACTAAATTTATTAATAGAGAACACGTACAAGTAAAATAAATCTAATTACGAATAAACTTAATAGTTTAATAGGGTTTTCAAGATCCCTCATAATCTAATGAATTAATATAATTATCCTCTGCACTCGTAGTATGTAACTACGAGTAGTTACTATACATAGGTTCATAGTGTAGTAGGCAGTTGTGGTGCACGTTTCAGTTGTTTGCCTCGAGAGCGCGACGGGCGCAACTAAACCGGTCCACTGACTGCCCATACATAACACATGCACACTTGTACCTACGTAGATAGTATCTTGTCTTAGATATGTCGCAGGCAAATTGTATTAATTTGCCTTCCGAATATTACATACCGCCGCCGATGACTGCGAGCGTGTACAAAATGCCGAGGCAGTATATAAACGGACGATTTATACAATTTGCCTGCGACAGATGCACGATGTTGGGTTGTTCCGTATTCATCCTATGACGTCTCATCCCATTTTCTTCACTCATCCCAAACTTTATTAAGAGCATTAACAATTCTGCGGCGAGGCGTTCATTGATGCGGCATGGCCATTAATAAGTATACGAAAAAAATATAAATATTTTGTCGTTTTTATGGTTACGTCTAAGGCTGGATTTATCGTTACGCGTTTGGGCAGCGCCGTTGGAGCGCGCGCTTTCGGAAATGTATGAGGTAGTAGGTACTTGTGCGTTTAGCGAAAGGCGCTGCTTAAGCGCGTGACTTTGTAACGCAAGTGCATCTCTAAACGCGCGCGCTCCAACGGCGCTGCCGAAACGCGTAAGGATAAAACCAGGCTAAATGTACTCGTAACGTCACCGCGACTCCATAATGGAGTAGATTGGGAACGCTTTTTGAAACACTTTTACTACTTAACTTATAAATAGGTCCATTCTTTACTCTCGAACGCTCCCATACGTTTCAGTTCTGGTTTGTATCTGTTGCACTAGCACCTACAGGCCAAAGTAGGTAAGTATATTAGTCTTCACACAGTAGGTAGGTAATAGCCACAACGTTTTGGAGCCTCTACACATACTGGTAACGAAGTATGATTTACCAAACGACCCGCGGTATGTGCCGCTTATCGTATTCGGCAGAGCTAGGGACAAATGGCATGTAGCATAGCACTACCACACACCACAGCTAGCGCATTATGTGTTAGATGTGTTTACTTATATAATAATAACATGTTGTACGTTTGTGGTTCCAGTGGAGCGTTGGTCGGCGCGCGCGTGACGTGCTCGCGCGTGCGCATGGAGAACGCGGGGCTAGCGCGGCCCGGCGCCTCGCCCGGCCTCCTGCGCCGCCGTTACTCCGTGCCCGAGACCATCATGAGGAAGTGAGTACATAACTGCGCGCAGCACCCTCATCTTGACCATTTGTCACATACACGAGGCATCTACTGACGCGAGACTCGCACGTTACAGGTATCGACTGGCGCAACAGAGATCTGACTCGGAGGAGAGCGTGCCGGCCACTAGCCGATCGGCGGCGTCCGCGTCACCGGTGCCGGGCGACGGCGGGCTGCGGTACGCTAAGCGCGACCGCGAGCTGATGCGCAGGTCGGCGCTAATGCGGCGCATGTGGGGCCGCGCAGAGTGTCGCGGCTGCTGCTGCTGCGCCGATGAGCCCACCGCGCGCGAGACGCGGTCACTCGACGGCTCGCGCTCCGAACTGGCCTCCTCGCGCTACTCGCACGCCGCGCCCGGTTGGACCGGCCCCAAGCGCCAGCGGATCGATTCGCGGGACTTCCGCGGCAGCGACGAGATGCTGCGCGCCGCTATGCGCAACAGCTACGACCGTGCTGAGGAGTCTCGCGATCGAACTTACCGCTCGCACGTGCGCCATCCCGACTCGTGCGCAGACACCGCCACCGACCACTTCACCGATAGCGACGCGTCCAAGTGTGACGAGAGGCGCGCCACCGACGCCTGCACGCAGTACTCGGACCGGCATTCGTCCGACACTGCTACTGTTGAGATCAAATCAGCGGCCGCAGACGACCCGGCCGCACCCGATGACCGTGATGAGCCTGCACCGTGTCCACTCAGTGACGAGCGCTCTTTTAGCGATACATCGGACACGTTTTCCGTATCACTGTGCACTGCCAAAGAAATGCTCAGACCTACACGCCTACGACCCGCTGACGTGCTGACGGGAAGCGCGCACGTCAACGGACGCATCAGTGAGCACTCCGCCAGCGTCGATCGTACATTACCCTACGATAAACCACTCACTATCGACACTGCACCCTCGTACGAGCTACTGGAGATAGTCGTATCTGAAACGCTCAATGCGGATCCAGGGGCGGCCATACAAGCTTCTACGCATGCGCCCGAAATGACCGTCACAAACACTCCTTCGTCGAGTCAAAGGAGCTTACAGAATATTAATATTGACGAGTATGTATCAAACATTTTAGTGGAGAGTCTAAATTCGTTAACTGATCAGTTGGAATGCATGAACGCGTCAATCGCTAGCGATAGGAGAATAAGTATCGTCGAAAAGGAGATCAAAGTGAAGCTACAAAATACGGGGGTAAACACCATAGTACATTTGAGCCCCACATCCAACAACCAGATCATCTTCGGTAATGAAGAGCTGTGCAATGACGAGAGACAACGCGACGCGTGCAACAACGCGTTGACTATTCGCGAAGAAACGCTTAGCGTCGAGTCTAATAACAATGGACCATCCGTTGAATCACCCTCCTGTCCCTGTGACTCGTTTGACATCCACCACGATAGCGTTAATCAGGCCGTTTTGCAACAAATACAGAAGTTATTTCAAGACGAGCTACACAATAATATGGCGCCGATCGAATTCCCTGCCGTCTCTCTGCCCGGAGTGTCTCACGTCGAGGTGTCGGACGTGGACACATACATTGACAACGCTGAGGCGGAGCTGGCGGCGCGAGAGTCACCCTGCCGTGGCGAGGTCATCGGCGCTGTCGGCGCCGGCAACTACTTCCCGGACGTGAGCGACAACCCCGTAGTGCCGCGCTTCTCTGCGCTGCCGCATACCGACTCCATGGAAGTGAACACCTCCTCTTCTGAGGACGCTGATTTCATTGGCTCTGATTGTACTAGCCTCGTCGACAGTCTCGACGACCCCAACTCCCCGAGGTCTGTGTTGTTACGCAGGGCTTACGGCGGTCGGCGAGGCGATCTGGTGCGCTCCGCTATCGATGTGCTTGATTTATTGCCTGAAAATGCGCGAAATGAAGATAGCTCGCCACCTCGAGACAAGCCGGAGTCTTTCTTCATAGGTATCAAGGACAGTCAGTGCGACTGCGACAAGGAAAATGTGAACGTTGCCGATAGCATGCCCGAGAAAATAAAGCAAAGACTGTATCGACGACATCGCAAGAGAGAGCTGCGCATGGAGTGTGCGCGGCGCACGCGCACGCGCCAGCAGCGTCGTGAGTTAGAGCGCGAGCGCGACAAGCTCTCCGAGTCGGGGCGCTCGCGCCGCGACGTCGAACGGGACTGCATTGCTATTGTGAACGCGCTCATCGATGACGTCATTGCTAAAATTGCGCAGGATGAGTACAAGTGTATGCGCATCAAGCACCGGCCGAATCGAACCCTCGCGGCAAAGTCTGAAGATAACGTCGTCAAACGCACTTGGAGAAAGGAGTTGGAACCGTTAGACGACCGACCCTTCAAATCGATCAAAAATGGCCCGGTACGCTTCGACACCAAAGATCGAGTCGAGAGACACCAGGTCCACGGCAAACTTTCACTTCGTGCGCCGTCCACCGACGATCGCACGGCTAAAAGAATATACCAGAAATCCGAGATACACGACGGCAACAAATGTATAGAGATACTCGAAATATTAGAGTATGTTAACGGTTCGCAAAGTTCACCGGACACCACTAACTCCGACGAGAATCAAAATCTATGCACGAAAAATAAAAAGTCTCGTATTCCCGTGCCAATCTACGAGAGGAGTCAGAAATCGTCCAACGGTGACGCGCTTACAAACAATAACAAGCGATCGCCGGCGAGAGTAGCTCGCGGCGCCGAGCAGAACGGCAACACAAACCGACTAATCGCCGATATGCTGCTGGAGGCGCTGGGCGAGCGCGACCGCTCGCCACCGCCGCGCCGCGCTTCCGTGCCTGTCACCACCGAGCGCGCGCCCTCGTTGCGCTTCCGCCAGGTGTTCGACATCATCCCTGAGGAGCGCAGCAGCCTTAGCCTCGACTCGGGCGCCGAGGAGCTGGCGCACGCTCGCCGCGCCTCCGCGCCTGACCTTGTGGATGAGTACCGTGAGCCCTCAGATCGCGAGTGTGACGCCGTGCCGCCGCCGCGACCCATCAGGCACAGGGCCGCCGAGACCCTGCGGCGCGCCAAGGATACTAAGAGTGCGGCCACCTCCCCAATGAGCGACGTCGACCCGGACAAGCGCGCGCTGCGCTCCAGGCACCAGACCACGATGACGTCACCGAACAGCAAATCGGCGGCGACGTCACCATTAAGAACGCGGCCGTGGCAGGCGCCGCGCACCGAAGGTACCGGTCTGCCGCCGCTGCTGCACCGCACCACCGCTTGCTCCGTGCCCGTCGAGTAGCCCGCACTGACGCTTGCCTTAGCCCACATATCCTCCTAGTCACTCGTTGTCACCCGACTACGGGACGTGACCCGACACGACACGAGACCTTTGTTTTTGTTTGCGTATTGTCATTTTCCGTCGACACGGTATCGGTAGACAGTAAGTTGACACGAACCGTAGAAAATTCGAGCGGCACCCACGATTTGCACCTCGTTGTAACTTATTTATTTGTTATACTGAGCTTACAAGAGCATTTATGTAACAGAGTTTAGATAATAAAATATTGAAATATTTAAATAGTTGTTTCATTCGCATAAAGGTATCACAGAGAAGGCCATCGAGCCCGACAGAGTGCAAGCGCGCTGCTCCGTGAGCACGCAGCACGACGTGCGTTGGGCGCGTGCTTCGCTCAGTGATCGGGCCGACCGCGCGGAACGAGCACTCCGACCGGAGCGTGCCCAGCACTCCGATCGAGCCGAGCGTCTGGAGCGAGCGGTCCGAGCTAAGCGCGACGAGCACTCGGAGCGAGCGCTTCGAGCGGAACGTACCGAGCATGCCGAACGCCACGAGCGAGCCGAGCGCGCGATGGGTGCACGGGCGCCGCCGTCTCATCGGCCGTCACTCGCACGCTCGCAGTCCTGCGATCGTGTCGCGCCGCACGCGGCCGACAAACTCTGCTCGGCACGTACACACCACGCAACGACGCTTACCGAAAGACACAAAACTAACGATAAACGTAAAAATAGGACTTTCTCACTGGAACGAAGCGAAGACGAGAGCACACGCTCCGGCAAGGTGCCGGAGTTCAAAGGTGGCGGGAGCGGCGAGGGCGGTGCGGCTGGCACGTCTAGCGACAGCAGCGAGTCGGGCGGTCTGCTGTGTGCACTGGCGCCGCGCTGGCTAGCTCCGGGCCGCTCGCGCCGCGCGCACCGCCGTGTCCCCGCGCCCCCCGCACCTCGCGGCCCCCCCGCCCAGCCCCTGCACGACGCGAGCGACGCGCCAGGTAGCGAGTCAAAATAATACCAGTCACGTACATTTGTTTAATTGATAGTGTGTCGATGGAGCCGTCGCCGCACAGAGGTGCACGGTGCGAGTGTACGTGTGTGTCGCAGGCGGGTGGTCGGTGACGGTGGCGGGCTCGTGCCGCGCGGCGCTGCCCGCCGACGTCGAGATGCGCCTGCGCTTCCCGCACGAGCATGACGCGTTCCAGCCCGCGCCCCGGCCCTGCCAGGTCAGCGCATTATTTTTCATTTCTCATACTCGGAAAGTAGTGTTGTTTTGATTTGATAATTGGGTGGAAGATGCTGCTTTCCTTTCATAGAGAGGGAAAAACTCATACAAATTCATCCCGACCCTCGGGCCGGAATGAACTTTAAAAATAGAACTGCTGTCAGCTGTGAAGAATTTTATGCAAAAAAAACTAATTTAAAAAATGTCATGCATGACTTTTTAAACAGCGATTGTGAATTTAGCGCAAACTTTATTGAGCGGAATAAGCCGCGAGTGCCGATAAAATTACGCGGCGAGCGGCGAGTTCCATATTTAAAAATTTAAAAAGTTAACACAAATTGGCGGGATACTAAAATCTGTTATGTATGTATCTGTGACGGACTTTTGTGCTAAGATTTGAATTTAATATTAAAAATAAGTTTAAGCGAAATATTGACACCAGATTCCATTACAGACTTAATTTCACGAATAGTCTAACTACCTCGGGAATTGATTCTTTTCAACCCTAGGCTAACAATCTACTATTGTTTTAACGAATTATCAAGTTATATTCAGTATACGTTCGTTCGTTCGTATAATTCCGTCTCGACGTTACGTAGGAGTGCACGTGCCGACACTGCGTGGCATGCTCGTGCTTGGCGCGCGGGCCGCCGCCTTTGCCGCCCCCCGCACCGCCGCCACTCGCGCGCGCTGACAGCAAGCTCACGCTCACCATGAAGAAGGAAGCGCTCGGTAACTGCAAACTTTAGCTTTGTTTAGTTGGCACGGAACCGGTTTAATGTTTCTGACAAGCGCACACGTCTGACGCGGCCCTCTGTGTTGCAGATTCTTCTATTCTTGCCTCCAAGAGTACGAGAAAATCGAGTGCGCAGCTCCCCGACGTGGAGACCTATCGTGCAGCGCGCACCAAGCTCAAGAGCTCCGTGAAGGTAAGACGCGTCTGACTCACTTTATTTGTCAAGTGACCTTTACTTTGAATTTGTTTCATCAATAATCTTAAGGGCGTTCCGTCACATATGACCTTGAGCGTTTCGCTTCCTCACCACCCCGCGCCTCACCCGAAAAAAACATTGCGTGCGAGTTCGCCCTCTAGCGGCAAGTAGCAGTAGCACAACTATAAGACAATGACCTTACTTGTCCGAAACCGCAGAGCTAAAATCTGATAGACGCGCCAATAATGAATTATTTTTTTAGTATCTTTTATTATTTCGTTTAGTAAGTATGTATATTTTTTAGTATATATTATTTATATATTTATTATTTATATAGTAGCGAAAGCAAAGATAAGTGTTTAGAATCATGACGTTTGTTAAATATGTAGTAGAAATAAAAATAACTACTGTGGGTTAAAACAATAAACTCAAAACCCAGCTGCTGTGAAATGTATTACCTGATCAAAAAAGCCGTTTAAAACGATTTTTATGAATTATTGAATACAAAAAAATATTTAATAATATATATAATATTAATATTTCTTGAAGTCGCTTAAAAATTAAGTCCCAATGACAATACACCATTGTGATAAATTCCTATAATTGACATGATATGTATTCTTCAACTAATACTAGTACACTTTAGTTTAGTAACCCTGCCGAGTTTATACTTATTTAGTTATAGTTATATATATATATATATATATATAGGTTTTTTGTACATGAACAAACTAAAACATTTTGACTTAAAAAATATAATAACATCCTATTAATATTATAAATGCGAAAGTTTGTGTGTGTGCACGTATGCGTATCTCATCTTCATTTATATTTTTACTATTTGCAATAGTGTCGCTAGTATCATGAAGCCGCTATGCTAGCAGTTTGAGACAATTTCTATTAAAATAGCAGAGGAGTGCGTTACCTCAGCAAAATGTTGATAAAAATGTGCTTATAAGAGGTGAGAGTATAACAGATAATTAGTGCGTCGTAAGGAGTAATTTGTTTGCCTATAGCAAAATTTGTTTGCATTATAGTTTTAAAGTTATTCGGAAAAGAACAGATTTTGCTGGGGTAACGTTTGAAACATTACCCCAGCAAAATGTCTTTTCTTTAAATTATCCAGGCAGAGTCACGTTGGTAGACCAGTATGAATAAAATAACTGTATCAATAGTACTAGTACATGACTTTTTAAAACAATACTGAAAAATTCAATCTTTATTTATGCCCGTCTGATTGTTAAGTGTTCAAAATTAGCTCTTACAAAAGCCAAGAGTTTTCATAACTTTCTAACTCCACTGCGTAAGGTTTTGTGCAAGACAACTTTTTCTTGGTTCTGTAGATACGTACCGCTACCAAACTCGAGTAACAAATCAGACTACACTTGTGCATTGTCTACTATACATTGTACTTGTATATTGTATGAAATGGCAAATCTTGCGGAGTGTATAGGCTTGGAGCCTATTAAATGCAAAACAATTTTGAAGTGCTACAGACTGTGGACCTCCTAAACAATATTTAATTTCATCAGCCTTAGTCCACGAGGTAGGAATAACAGGCACAGTCTGTCGAAAATGAACACAAAATAGTAGGACTGTGATAGCCACTCATGAGTTGGTGTTGTCTGATATCTGGTCCACTGCTTTTAGCGCTTTACAGTTTGCCATAGTAAATTCATCCTTTATAATAAGGCTTCTATCGCGCAGCCAAATCAGTAGAAGGATTATTTACTCTACGAACACGAATCTAATCGAAACAAAACGCTGTTCTGTCTCGAGCAAAGATGTATACAGAATATTATACTAAATGATTCATAATTTATTTCCATCCTGTAATCTCGCTTATTGATACATTTTGACATAAAATGATTTTTTTTTGTATTAATTATATATGACATAATGCCCGAGCCATAATTGTACAGTTAAGTACACATTTTGTATTGTTTTGTTAAAATTGTATACTTAGTATTATTAAAATTATACATTGTGATTTGTGAAAAAGAGGTGTTCACAATGTACATTGTGAACTCCTGTGGTAAATTAAGTTCATCTTACTTTATACTTATATCGAATATTAACAGTTTATATAATACTTACATAGAAACATTTATTACAGTTCAGATGTTGCCTTTACCTTTTGTAGCAATATGCAAATTGAGGCAGCCTGTAAAGCACACATTTTACTTTTTATTTTTTCTTTGCAACATAGAAAGCTGTAAGTATTTAATTACCTATAGAGTTAAGTGTATTGCCTGTGTCACTTTGCATGCTACTTGAAACTGTAACTTACAAAAATTGTAATAACCTGGCGATTAAAAAGAGTGGCCTGAGTTTCTTGCCAGTTCTTCAATTCTTCTTCTTAAAATTCTTTTAAAATTGTTCTTCAGTTTGTCAGCGAACTGGTTGTAGGTTAATTTGCTGACATTTTGTAAATTTTGACGTTCATAAGTGTTAATTTAATTAACCTATTATGAATTAACATATTTTCATTTTCCTTATTTATTTTCGGTTCATCTGAATATAACTTCAGTAAATCGTTCTGTATATTGTATAGCCAGCAAACATTTTACGGAAGTAGATCTTTTAGAATAAGCGGGACGGTTTGGCTGGAGATGTGCATTTAACATGTACTTATCGACGTAAAATATAAGTTTTGTCTGAAAATCAGTGGTCCGAAGGCATAGTTACCTCCTCGGTCATCTTTATTTCCTTTTTTCTCCCACAGTATCTTTACTCTGTATGGCCACCACTGCACTGAATTTGAAACAGCACCATACACCAGCAAAACTGAATTCAAATGATGGAGCTGATAAGGATTTTCAGTTACACATGCTTTAAACAAAGCGTCATCATTCCTATGTTGATTATCTTCTAGTAAGTGCCCGTACGTAAGGTACACAATATCATGTACCCTTAGCAAAATAAGTAACACGAACAATTTCCAAAGTAGACGCATTGTACCCACAGTTTGAGTAATTTGGATATACCGTGAAAATTACCTCGCTAGAGATTCATTATAAGTATAGATTACTGCAATATGTACATACAAATATATGTGTACATACATATATATATATGTATGTACGTACATATTGCAGTATTGTAAATGTATAATATAATGCAAAATCGGTAAAGTAGAACTAATGTAATATTATCGCTAAGTAACGGATCCATGCGGACGACGTCACGGGGTAGTTTTACAGTACATACACTTATAATCAGAAATCAGAAATCAGAAATCAGAAATTTTATTTGTTAACATAGGTACATAACAAAGGTCTTGAGATCATAAAAATAGTGCGCTATGTTTACCTACATACAAGGCATACAAACATTTTACAATAAGTTTATATATAATATAATATAATAAAGATACATACATACATACATAGAGTGCTAAAACATAATTCTTTTGCCTTTACCTAGTTAGGTAAAGACTACAAAAAAGAGTAGAATTCTTTATACTGTGCCACCGTGCCGGGTCTATTACTTTCTACATACACCTATCACTCGAAAAATATGGTATTAGTTTTGTTATGTCCAGTAGGCACTCAACAATATATTATTTAATTTTAGGATTAAAAATTCATATAGTACGATAATAAAGGAACAGAGAGTAGGATTTTTAATTTACCTAATTGTGATAATTTCACAGTCTTCAAATATTTTAGTTTGGTTAGAGACGAAGACGTTTTGTAAAGCCTTTTTTTCTGCCTTTCTTGCAATCAAATAAATAAATCAAAATAAGATGCATTGAAAGTAGAAGGGTAGGTATTTACTTTAGCCTAGTATCTTATCACTGATTTTATCAGCTCATGAAAAAAAATCTAACGAGGTAAATACTTGAATATTTTATCGGCATTACTTACCGATAGAATATTCAAGTACACACCGTATGTATATATAGAATGTATAGGTATTTATGCTCGTGCAAGATAACGTAAATAGTTAGGTACCTAACAGCAGCGTGTATGGTTGTTTTGTGTAGGTACCTAACTAGGTCGCAAACCGACGCATCTCTCACGTATAATCATTGTAATTTGAGTTCTATGCTAGTTGTACGACCGACGCCGACGTTCGTGTTCCGACCGAAGCACCTCGTACATGTCGGTCGGAATCGGAAAGCGCCCTTGCTACATGAGTAAATATCCAAGTTAGATATTTTACTCATGTGCCCACCTACCACACACCTAGTTCGAAATGATAGTAGACATAGAAAATATTGTAGCAAGCTCATATTCATATCCCTAGGGTATATAACAGCAGAAATTTACTGATTCTTGAGGCCTGGTGTTGCCTTGATTTTATCATGAGCGACAATAGGCTCACCACCTGCTACCTAGTTTACGTGGAACTAAACATAATTAAAGGATATCCTAGGTAAGTATCTCAAAGAAGGTATTTTACTAAAAATATGAAGGTAGGTATACACCTACTTACAGGATATTCATGTGTTGAATCTTTTGCATTTGTATTTGTTTCAGTCGTGAAATTTTAGTCATTTTGATGAAAAATAATAATAAATGTAGGTAAATACCTATGTATTTAATACACTAAAAAAATCTAAATAACTAATCTAATTTATTTGCAACACTAAATCTATCCACACAATACTTTTTTTTTGATATTATTTATTTGCAATTATTGAATTACGTAAATAATTTTTAAAAAAACCGCATACGTCCGTCCGTCAAAAGGGCTTGCGCCGCTCTGCCGCTCTGCCTCCCGTCGCCCGCGCAGAGCCCCTGCGACGCTGATTCAGCCAAATTATCAATAACTATTGAAACATTATCCTAATAAATGAAATTAATCTATAGAGTTGACATTTGGTTTATTCCGGTTGATTCAATATAACTTTTATATTTATAACTATAGTAATTACAAAGTAATATTTCGATATAAGTGAAATCACGTTGTTTTAATATCGTTAGTATAAGTTATATACTCAATTATTGTAAATAATTCTTCTACTATTCTAAAGTTCATGAATCAAAGTATATTGTAGGCAAAAAACAAAATGAATAAATAGCATTAAAATCTACTAAATATCGAGATGAAAGTCGCGGATTTCGGCGAAATTTCGTCGGAACCACCTTAACTTATACCCATACTTTCTTGATAAGCATATATTATATATTTAAATGTATAACGTTAAAGGGCTTATTACTATGCGCTCCAAATCTATTGTTCTCCAAAAAAAAAAAAGATTTTCATGCATTCATTCCTGCTTCAAGGGTCTTTCTCAGGGACCTCGATTTTTACTTGTTTTCGATAATACATATTTTTACCTTTTTTGAAAATATAGTGTCCACCGAAATCAATATTATTTTATTATTACCATTAAAGTATTGAAAAGTCGCAAAGATTCGGGATGTGCAGGCCAACTTTATATTAAAACATCGTATTAAATCAACTTTGCATTAATATCATGTTTAAATAGGTACGTTTTTAAAATAAACTTTGGTATGAAGTTTAGATCTGATCTGTAGAATTATATATTTCTTTAACTCAGCCTTGCATAAGTTAAGGCAATGATATTCTATGTAAAATATTATTGAGTTAAGGCCTACGTTTTATAAAAGCTTTTTTTTTGTTTTATCATACGTATATAATAACGACGGTCACGAGCGCTAGTACGAGGGCTGCTATTTATAATATCCGAAATAAAATAACTATAATTGACTATTAAATATGATTTCATTGCTTTTCAAAATATTCGCCGTGATGATCGATGCACTTTTGCATTAGGTGAAACTAGTTTTAGGATTTACATAGCACTATTTCTAATCGGTAGGTGGTATCTCCAAAACATGTTTTTTTAATGTCTCAACGGTTTCTTCTCGGATTTTTCGTATTGGAGCTATTGGGAACAAATTTGTGGAGCGCAATGGAACGTGCCCGTCAAAGGCACAGTTCAGTAAATTCAGTAATGCATAGAGCTGTGCCGTGTGCATGTGGGGCTGGGGTTTCGGCAAGCATATTGACATCTAGAAGGCGGTTGTTTCAGACGCGGCGGGGGTACTCCCTGCACTGCTGGCTGCCAGACACCGAGGTCGCGCCCATCAGGTATTGCACCATACATACGAGTATAATGTTTGTAACAGACTTGAGTGTGACTTTAATATTATCGTTGGATTCAGGGCTCGTAACGGACTGTCGGTGTTGGGCTGCGCCATCATCCCCGAGCTGAAGCCGCGCGTGCCTACTATGAGCGAGCGGGACCTGACGCGCGTCTACACGCCGCGTCACTACCTGCGCTCCTAGCGAGCGCGACCTGACGCTCGTTTATTCGCGGCGTCCTGCGCTCTTAGCGAGCGTAGTTTGACGCGCGTCACTTTAGGCGCTTAACTAGCAAGTGAAACCTCACGCGCGTCTACACGCCGCGTCGCGTGACCGACTGATGTTCCTGGCGAGCTCCGCGTGACCGACTCCACCACTACTAAATGTGCACAGTGTTGTCTTTACCATAAACAAATAAATACATTTGTATTAAACTATTTTAGTTTATTGTTGTTTTAATGTACCCATCTTTCTCTGCTCAGACAATCTGGAAGTTCCTAGACTTTATTTCCTAGATTAATAACAAAGGCGCTTCAATAGACCAATTATGGCCCAAGTGGTAGCAAAGAGGCCACTGACGGCTTCTACTATACAAATAGTAATAATAAATAACTTATTGTACCCACTACCCATACACAAATAAAAGTATTATAAAAAATGTACAACACATTGTTGGCGTCCCAAAATGATAAGGCCAAAAACTACAAGCACTTTTACAAAAAGTGATTTTTACAGATCTAATAGCGTTTGTTAATACTAGTAAATAGAGAATTATTTGACATTAAAATCGTATATAATGGGGAGGTTACACCAGTGTGGCTTGGTATGGCAACGTGGAATAATTCGATATAGTATTTTTAACCGAAACTTATTTTGAGAGCGCTGATGGCGGCGGCAATTAGTCTTAGCCAGCTCTAGCCATTGCCTTTTCCATCCTCATCTCCTATGTCCAGCAGTGAATGTCTTTCAGCTGATATGATTATGATGCCCATAACTATCTTCAATGAGCTATACTACTAGCACTATAAAACCACCACTACAAAAACGGTTCGGTTTGTAAGTACATCAATAAAATGGGTAAAAACTCACATACTATTAAGACAGACTGAAATATTTTAGGTATTTTTAGGTAAAAAACAAGCATGCGGTCCGCTTGATAGTAAGCAGTTACCGTAGCCTATGGACGCTTGCAACACCACGAGTATCACTAGCGCGTAGCCGATCCTACAAAAAGCCGTATAACTCCTTTCTTGAACTCCATGTTGTAGTCTCTCCGAAAATCCTCGACGTTAAGCACATTCCACAAGTTTATCGCACGATAGAGAAAGTTTCTCTGAAACTTCTCTGTACGGGATCCAAGTGGTTCGTAGCTGTGAGGATGATGAACCCCCAGTCGATGGCGAAAAGCGCGAAGATAAAAGTTGGCCGTTAGTACCGTCCTAATCAATTCTTCAGAGCATATCCCATTGTGCAGGCGGTGGAAAAGACATGAACACACATCATAACAACACATACCACACAATATAATCACACAACATAATCACATAACAACCACGTCAATGTCATATCTTGTAAGTCAAGGTCATACGATTTATTTTATTTATTTTTATTTTCTTTATTCAGGAAACAAACAGTCTTAAACTAATATAAAAATACTATGATAGTATACTCTTAGACCAAAACAGTTCCTTAACAAATAAACTAATATACATAATTTTTAAGTTAAGAAAAAACTTAACCAAACTTACAATATAATTATAGTGCTATTATTACTACAGTATTTTTTTTTAAATTTACTTGTTAGTAACCAACCATAATGCCTATGACTATTGATTTTATTGATCTGTCCTAGAGTAAATAATACTTTCTATATGTTTCTATCTATGTTGGCTAGATTTTTATTATAATATTTGGAACGTCTTATGAAAGTATTGCCAGCATAGTTAGTGGTATACGGAGGAATATCAGAAGTGGATAATGAACGTGAGGAGATTCTAGGGATGCGAAAGTTGATTAGCTCAAGCAATGATGACGAGTCAATGTAGCTGTTAATAATTTTATAAAGAAACATTGTATCCAAGTACGTGCGTCGTTTTTCTAAAGGCAATAAGTTATGTGTTACTGATGCTGTAACGTAATAAACGTGGAAATGACCGGTGCGGTAGTCCAAAGCCTTTAGAAAATTATTTTGAATTTTTCAATTCGTGCAATATTTACCACGTATATAGGATTCCATACAACATTCGTAAATTCCAGGACACTTCGTAGGAAAGAGTAATATAGTATTTTGTATGTTAATGGATTTTTTAATGGGCGAGCAAGACGAAGTATCATTCCTAACTGTTTGTACGCTTTAGAAACTATAGTATCAACGGGAAGATTAAAACTCAGTTTGGCATCAAGAATCACTCCTAGATCTTTGATTTCTTCGACTCGCTCCAATAACTGACCAGATAAAACATAATCATGCTTAATAGTATTGCGTTTACGACTAAAAGATATAGTTAAGCTTTCGTCAGGGTTTAAGAAGAGCTGGGGGCCTAGTATGAGCTCTTATAGCAGGCCTGTAAATGACCTGCCATGTAATTTCGTAGTATGATCTTTCATAACAGGCGAGCCAACTCCACTATGTCAACGAAACAGGTCAGAGGCCACGTGACCGCTGACAAGTTATTAGACCTGCTCTAAGCGTAGTATGAGGTGGTAAAATGACAATTTAGCAGGGCAGATGAACCAATGATTGACCGGTTGAGTTGTCAAATAAAAAAGCTACTTCGAAGGAACTTTTTATCAACAGCGTAATATATTAAATCACTTAATTAACTTAATTATTAAATAGAAACTTTACAATTAAACAATGTTATACTCTTATGAAGAAATACAATCAATTTATTTAATTAATTGGCCTAAGAAGTAACTTAAAATTGTAAAGTGTGAGATGACTGTTAAGTGCTTTCGCATGTTTTTATTTTCGTCTTATCTTACGACTACTTGAGTATTTAAGAGTTCGGGACAAACAAGAAATGGTTTAGTCAACATTAGTCAATTCGTGGTTGTGTAAAAGATAGGAAGTGTAACAGACAGACACCAGTGTGTACCTACCTAACCTCTACGAACTTTTAATATTTTGGAAAAAAAAACAAAAAGGTGAGTGAGTAATTTGATATACCTACCTTAAATAAACTATTCTTAAATTACCTAATAATTGTGCTTAAATTATTGTTTTCTAACGTTAAGCTCTTATGTTTTAGATGTGTGATGATGACGAAGTTTATTTATTTCTTGAAGACCATGAACATGAGCCTAATCCAAATACTTCCCGAATCCAAAGACAAATGTTAAGAGACCAATACAATCCTTTTGATGCTGACGATTCATTGTTTGTAAGAAGGTATCGGCTTTCAAAGGAATTGGTCTTAACATTGTGTGAGGAAGTGAAGCGCTTTCTAACACACCCAATGAGAGCACAAGACTTACCAGCCGAAAGAAAGGTACGTTTCTATTTACTTCATGTAGTACCTACTTATAGAATGTAAACGAATTTTTAATCTCATTTTGTAATGATTGCCATATTGTGTTCTATTAACTAAGTAGGTATCATCAATATGTTACCTAGGTACTTACTCATGTGTCCATTTGATTATTAGGAACCTATTTTCTTTTTTATACTATGTATTAGATACATAACGTAATGTAGGTTAAGAACATGGTAAATTTCATATAAATTACATAGGTACCTACACTAAATATGTAGCCAGCAGGCTCATATCTTTACTTACTACATAAGTAGTAAATAAATTATGATTGTTATCTTGTTTCAGGTGTTGATTGCATTGTCCTTCTATGCCACAGGATCATACCAGAGAGTAATTGGCGATATAGCTGGTCATTCAGTGGCACAGGAAACTGTATCACACATTTTGAGGCAAATTACTAAAATATTGAATTTGCCCTATTTTCGACAGAAATATATAAAATTTCCAAGAGATCTAGGACAAAGGAGGGAAAATATAACAGCGTTAGTATAATTATTTTTATAGATTATTATAAGATGCTTGGTAGATCTATTCACACAATAATACATGGCGCCTGTGGCGTAGCGGTAGAACGATCGACTGCTAAGTCAAGGGATCGCGGGTTCGATTCCCGCGCAGTGAAAATATTTGTGTGCATGGACATGACTGATGCACTGATCTAGGTGTTTTTATGTATAAATGTATATATTTCCAAATAAAACGTACGTATGTTTATAATCCACATTCTGGAACACATACCACAAGCTACATAATGCTTACTTTGGGTCTAGATAGTGTTGAGTAGTTGAAGTAGTTTTGTTATTTGTATTATAATAATAAGAAAATGAAATGTATCTCTGATAATGAATGTTTGGTTTTAGATTTTACACAAAGTTTGGTATGCCAGGTGTGCTGGGGTGCATAGACTGTACCCAAATTGCAATTGTACGTCCAAAGGCGAATGAGGACAGATATTATTGTAGAAAACAATATCATTCTTTGAATGTGCAATTGGTGAGATTTTTTATTGTTTTAATGCGCGCGGGCGGTGCGGGACGGCGCAAGCGGCGGCGCCTACGCGTCATAACTGCATATATATACGTACCTATGACTATGATGTAGGCTTGCGTTGCGTTGCCATCCCGTACCAACTACTTTAGTCAAGATAGCGCTGTGTAGTTGTTGTGTTAATATTACTTTGTGATAAGTACTTTCCAATTATGCTTATCTACAACCTATAGTAGTTACGACCTACTAAATTAAGCTCTTAGTGTCAACTATGAAGGTTTGAGAATGAAGTATAAGGGACTACGCACACTTATTCAGCTCTATTCAGCTTATGCCCATAGAAAACAACGATTTTGTATGGAGCGCATACGCGCACGCGTCCGTTCAGCTTTCCTTATGCGTACGCGTAGCTGAATAGAGCTGAATAAGTGTGCGTAGTCCCTAATTGTCAAGTATTATAATACTATTTCAGTTATAAATTCACTGGGTAATCAAAGTCATGTTTGAGGGTAATATATTTAATTGGTAACAAGATAACTTATATCTATAAGTAGTTACAGAATATATATTTCAATATGAAAGCTTATTAGCACAACACTTAGTTTCTAGTGTTGTTGGCCACATGTCTGAAAGTATTAAAAAAATATACAAAGTAGGTAAATTATTACTATAGCGTATTGACATAATCATAAATCAATCATTTAATTGCAGATATGTAACTGCCATTTTGTATGTATATATGTATATGTGTATAGAACACGAGTCTACTAAAACGTCAAAAACGTCAAAATTTTTTTTTCAAATCAACAACAGCCGAAACCTCCGCACGGACATCAAAAACGACGTGCTGGAGGCCGTCGAGCGGCTATACAAAATTGTAAAGGAGCAGGCGGCCGAGCATGGTGAGAGGGTAGAGTCTGTGGCCAAAGATCCTATGGTTGAGCATAGACAGGAGGAAGGACCGAATGAAACAGCACTTATCAGGAAAATGGAAGAACACGGCAGGCTCTTAGAAGATAATAGGAAGGAAGTGGCAGGCCTTCGGGAGGAACTGCGCAAGGCACCGGTGTCTTACGCGAGTGCAGTGGCCGGTACCCCAAAGCACCAAGCTTGGGGCGCGTCGGCCATGCACTCGATTATAATTAAACCTTAGGTTAGGTTAGGTTAGGTTAGGTTAGGTTAGGTTAGGTTAGGTTAGGTTAGGTTAGGTTAGGTTAGGTTAGGTTAGGTTAGGTTAGGTTAGGTTAGGTTAGGTTAGGTTAGGTTAGGTTAGGTTAGGTTAGGTTAGGTTAGGTTAGGTTAGGTTAGGTTAGGTTAGGTTAGGTTAGGTTAGGTTAGGTTAGGTTAGGTTAGGTTAGGTTAGGTTAGGTTAGGTTAGGTTAGGTTAGGTTAGGTTAGGTTAGGTTAGGTTAGGTTAGGTTAGGTTAGGTTAGGTTAGGTTAGGTTAGGTTAGGTTAGGTTAGGTTAGGTTAGGTTAGGTTAGGTTAGGTTAGGTTAGGTTAGGTTAGGTTAGGTTAGGTTAGGTTAGGTTAGGTTAGGTTAGGTTAGGTTAGGTTAGGTTAGGTTAGGTTAGGTTAGGTTAGGTTTTTTTTTTTTTTTTTTTTTTTTTTTTTTTTTTTTTTTTTTTTTTTTTTTTTTTTTTTTTTTTATATTCAATCTACCTCCAACATGATCGGAGCCTATGTTAGCTTAATTCTCTCACATTCTAGTTCTCGCTTGTATTCCTCTCGTAATTTCATTCTTCATACTGTTTCTTTCTATCATTCATCATCATTCTTACTAATGGGTGGGACTCCCATTTACATTTATCTCTATTCTAGTCTATTTGTTTTTCTGCTCTCTTTATATCATCATTCTAATTTCGGGTAAATAAATTTTTTGGAGGTGATTTAATATTTACAATAATTACAATAATTTCTTAATTTTAATTACACTCATTTCAAATATATTTTACATACATTTACATGTTCCATTCTATTTTATTCTAGTCTATTTCTTAATACTAACATATTTATACATACAATTTTACCAATACATATTTTCTTATGCTGTTCTGTTCATTTTAACGACCCTTTCCGCAATTCCTACGCAGTAATTTAAAAAGACGTCTCTTTTCTTTCCCAGCATGATTTCCCCAACACTTTCTGTGGTTAGCTTTACCTCAATTCTCTGTTCCAGGTCGTGGCGTTCCGCAGCGTATGCAGGGCATTCGATTAGGATGTGTGGCACCGTTTCCTGCATTGTGGGATCACAGATGCACGATGGACTCTCCTTACACTTGAATCGGTTCAAGTATTCGGAGAATCCACCGTGCCCTGTCATAATTTGTGACGTCATTCTTGTTATTTTCCCACTTGCTCTCATTTTTCTGACTACCCCGTATGCAGCCACCGCATCTGGGAAAAACATCTTCGTCACCGACGCAGTGTTGCCGGTGTTATATCTTCGGTTCCACTCGTCAAGCGTCACCGTTCGAATGTGACGCTTGACGCATGAGATCGGACATAGATCGTAGTCGGGTTTCTTCTTGCTATTCATGGCAGCCTCTTTTGCTAGCTGATCCGCTCTTTCATTGCCTTCCAGCCCTGCATGGGCTTTTATCCAGTACAAGCTTACAGTCTTGTTCTGGAGAGAAACGGCTGTTATATGTTCTCTGGCTTCCACTGCCAGGGGGTGGAGGCAATTAGGGTTTTTCACTGTCAAAAGGGCTGCCATGGAGTCACTGAAGATCCCGAAGGTTGTCGCTGTGCTTTTCCGCGTTTCCCGTGCTGCGACGCATATCGCCAAGAGCTCGGCTTGGTAGACGGTGCAGTATTGTGGTAACGCCAACTTAAGAGCACGTGTTTCGGCCCCACTGTGCCATACTGACAGTGCAGCACCGACTCGGCCCCCGATCTTACTTCCATCGGTGTAAATTTTTACCTGGTCTGTGTTGGCGTTAACTTGCTCCTGGTCTACCAAGCCCGCGATCTTCAGCTCGATTTGCTTCGCCGGGTGTGGGGATTCCAGCGCGGAGGCCCTTCTTTCTATCTCCCTGTCTCCCAAAAACTGCCACGTGCCCCCTTTTTTTGCCTCATATAAAGAGGTTACCTCTTTAATTCGCAAATCCAAGGGGAGGATTCCTGCCAGCAGGAGGGCAGAGTTTAGGGAGACAGTTCGATAGGCCTTACACATTTTTTGCGCTATTCCGCGTTGCACTGCGCCCAGATGCTTTATCACCCCCAATTTATTTGCGGCGGGTGCCCACGCACTGGCTGCATACAAGATGGTCGGCTCCATAGTTGCCACGTATATAGTTTTAACTATCTCTGGGTTTAGCCCCCAACTCACTTTCGCCGCCCTGCACAACTGCTTGTATATGGCTATGGCCTTCCTACAGACATTCGAGACGTGGGTGTTAAAAGTCAACTTGTCGTCGATGGTGACACCCAGGATTTTTATTTCTCTCGCCATTAATATGTCGGTCCCTCCCATGCTCAGACGTGGGGTGTCATATTTTAATTTGTTTGTTATGGTCATTGCGCAGGTCTTATGAGGCGCGAATTTTAATTTGTTTTGGACTCCCCACGCCCGAACACGTTCAAGAGCGGCGTTTGCCCTTGTTTCTATTTCCAGTGCTGTGTCACCATCGAAGACAAGGACCACGTCATCTGCGAATGCCTGAGTGTAGTCCCCCTTACTCTCCAATTCCTTGAGAAGTGGGTTCAGTAGAAGGTTCCATAGGATTGGGCCACCTATAGAGCCCTGTACGCAACCTTTGTTTGTGCTCTTCTGGAACTCTTCGCCAGCATATCTGACCCTTACCCTTCTGTCGTTTAGGTAGCTGTCGATGACCCTCCTCAGGCCCAATGGACATCTTTCCTCTGCCAATCGGACTCGTATGGCTGGCCACCACGCGCTATCAAAGGCTCCCTCTATATCCAGAGATATTAGTGCAACTAACTTCTTCTGTCTTAGCAGGCTGCGTATATGTTGCATGAGGGTATAGAGGGAGTCCTCGGTGCTCCTCTGTGGCATAAACCCGTATTGGCGAGTACTAATCCCTGGTAGGACGTGGAACCTGAGGCGGGCCACCAACATCTTCTCAAAGATTTTTCCCAAAACCGGCAACAGGCCAATGGGTCTATAAGCTTTCGGGGTGGTATATTCAGTTTTGCCCGGTTTCCGCAATACCACTACTGTGGCCTCCTTCCAATGCTTCGGGAAATGGTATAGTTCCAGGCATTTATTTAGTATGGCCAGGAAGACTTCTGATTTGCCGCTTATTGCATGACAGCAAATGTCGGCTGTAAGACCATCCCTCCCTGGGGCCTTTTTGGGGTTGAAGGACTCGCTGGCTATTTTGAGTTCCGACATAGTGAAAGGCGGGTCTTCCGGAGGGTTGCTGTTTCTGGGTTCTCCTTCATTTATCCGGTTTGCCATTGACCTAATATGGCTGTGGTAGGTGTTGTCCATATTTGTTTGGTCCTCTGGATAGAAGGTTTCCGCAAGTAGTTTTGCCGAAGCTTTGGGATCCAGCTCTTCTCCATCTTTCACTAGTGGTAAATCCTCCTCTCGGCTTTTCGTCCTTCCTATAACCCGGTAGATTCCCTCCCAAACCCCCTCCCTATCCTGCTTAGAGCAGAAATCTTTCCAGCTCTCTGTTTGAGCTTTAGCTGTCTCTGTCTCATACTCTTCTTTCTTTTTCAGGTACTCCTCGACGACCTTCGACCTTCGGACCGGAGCTGCGCATCTCACCCGTCTCTTCATGGTAGCGACGTTCCTCTTCATCGCCGCGAGTTTCTCCGACCACCACGGCAGGGTAAGTATTTCTGTATGTTTTTTCACGGGCATTGACTGTGTGCATGCTTGTTTTATTGCTTCGGTGAATTTGTCTACTATATTTTCTATTTCTTCTATATGTGCTATGTTTGCTATTTTTGTGGTTGTTATGTTATGCTCTGTGGTTAATTGTATGAGTTTCTTACGAAACTCATTCCAATTAGCCTTTTTTGTATTGTAGATTCTCGTTGTTCTTTTAATACTAACTCCTTTCGATTTTTCCAGCCAAATTTTGAAAATGATGCCGTTGTGGTCGGAGCCCGTTAGATTCTGGTCAACTTTCCAGTCGTCTACCATCTCAAGGATGTCTGTCGAACAGGCTGTGATATCGACAAAGCTGGTAAATCGCTGTCCACCTCTTATTGTGTCGAAGGTCGGAGTTTCCCCTACGTTGAGTATGTTCAGGCCTAGCTCCCCGAGAGCTCCAAGCACTTCCTCACCCCTTTGGTCGACTGTCGGACTGCCCCACCATGTGCTTTTCGCGTTTACGTCGCCTCCAACGATTAATGGTTTGGAGCCATTTGCCAGTTTTACGTGCTTCAAATGCTGCAAGTATTGCCCTAGTGGTTTATCTGGTTCAAGATATACGGAGACCAACGTGATCTCCCAGGAACTGGTCTGGATCCCCACCACTATGATGTTATTAGTGGTGAGTTTTGGGTACTGTTTAATGTTGAGGTCGCTATCAAAGACTGCGATTGCTGCTTTGACAGTACCCTCCCCAGTATCAGCGGCCTGAAAAATCCGGGCCCCCGCATAGTTCTTCATTCTTCTTGTGGCGCCAACATAGGGTTCTTGCAGCATTGCTATGGCTATTCTGCGCTTTCCCGCCTCTATGCACAGTTCGTCTGTAGCTAGCTTTTGTCGTTGGAGGTTCGCTTGCACTATGGTGTACGCAATTTGTCTTGCCTGGGAGCCCTTAGCAATATGCGACAGTCGACCGGGCTATTTCGTCCCATCTACGTCGCGTTGGACACTCTATATGAAAGGCGTTGTGCTCCGTGTTCGCCAGCCCCGCCCTTTTGCAGTTTCTGCAAACGGGCGGTACTGCCGCCAAAAAGTCCGCGCACTCCGCTTTCATATGTGGACCGCCGCAGTGGCTGCACACCTCCGCTGACTCCTCACAATACTTCCTGCTGTGTCCATACCCAAGGCAGCGTGTACACTGGACCAGCGGGGACTGGTCGTCTATCTTTATTTTCTGGAGGTCTATGTACGTAAATTTTCTGGCCATGGCACGCTGCCATATAATGGGCGAGACGCTGATAATGACGTGCCCTGTGTGAGGGTTCCTGGCCTTCCTTCTGTACTTTATTATCATTCTGTCTTCCTCGCTGCCAAGACCCTGAAACATGTCCCTATTCTGATTTCGTAGGGCCCTAAGGACGTCCTCGTCAGTGTTTATCAGTAGGACGTCTTTGAGAATCAGCATTGGGTCCCTGTTTCTGACTTCCTCTACAGCGAGGTCAACTCCTTTCTTCTCGATTCGATCCTTTGCTTTGTCTCTTTCTTCTTTAGTTTCAAACCCCATTATTACCTTCCTGTTTTTTGCCTTCCTCACTTTTCCTACCTTTATCCAACCCTCCTTCGCGCCTACTGCTTCCCTTACCTTGTCCAGTACCTCTTCTCCTGTCTCCTTATCGTCCTTGGAGGTGATTACTACTGAATGCAGTGTGTTCCGCCTTTCAAGTAGTTCACCGCCTCTGGTTGCAGCTACCCTTGCATATGAGGGCATTTCAACAGAGTTCAGTCTCTCCTTGTGCAATTCTAAGGAGTTTTTTAGCTCTTCCATCCGTTTGTTGCTTTCCAACAGTAGTTTGGAGTGCTCCTCAATTTTATTCAATATCGGGCTTTCTTCCTGACTTCTCGTGAAGGTGGAGTTGGATTTTCTTTCCTTTGTTTCTGTCCTTTCTGCTTCCTTGTTCTCTTCCTTTTTGGCGTTCAGTTCCTTTTCTGTTTCTTTTACTATTTGGCATAGTCTCTGTAGGGCTTTTTCCACACCTTCTTTAATCTCCCTTTTCAGATTTCTCGACTCCCTTAGGAAGTCTTTAGCGCTAGCGACACAAGCCATTGCCTCCACCGACTTACTTTTATAGATCTTCTGTTTCTCCACAGGTGTCTTATTAGTGTCCACTCGTAGAGCAGACGGTCTTCCTCCTTGCGTTGCCTGCTGTGGATGTGTGGTTTTCGGTGCTATTTCGGTGGGGGCTGACCGCGTTGATGTACTCATTGTGGGAGACGTGGAGTTTGCTCTAGGCTTTGGGTTTTCCCATTCATTGATGCTGCGCCTTACCTTGTTTACACCCTCGTTTGGGGACTTGGCGCCTTCTCCTTTTTTGATGGGTGTTCTGATGCCTAGCATGTTGGGGTGAAAGGAGTAACGTCGACAAGGATTAAAGGGATACGTTTGTAAAGTTTTATAATGTATCCTTACGTAAGGGTCGCTAACAGCACACAACAGTACAACAATTCGGCTTATAGATCTAATTATCAGATAGCTTGCCGTTAGTCAAATATGTATTTAAAATCTATTGGTAGTTAGCTGGCCACCTTTCAGTCGCTCCCACCTGAGCGCAGCCCCAAGGGAGATACCCGACAGGCTGCGGCACAAGATGCTTTGTTGTCAAGACAACGTACAGTTGTCGCCACCGGCCTGCCAGGCAGAACCAAGAGGCCCGAACAGAGGCGAGAGCGGCTGCAGGTGTCGCACTTACAATATTGTCTTAGTCTAAATATTTCTCCAAATATGGAAGAGATATTGTCATGTAAAAATTGTAAAAATTTGTAAAATTAGAATTTTACGGTCGGGTGTATAATGTCCGTACAATGAACAAATATCAAGTAGTCACTAATAATTAATAATAATTAAAATAAAATAAAATAAATTCAAATAGTTAGTCTATATATCTTCCCAATAGGGGAAGATATAGTCAAAGTGCTATAACTAAATAAAAATCTTTAAAAAGTCAATGGGGGGATGCCCGCCAAGGTCCAGGGCACCGCCACAACGTCGAGATGCCAAAACGAAGAAAAAGAATGAGCAAGAAAGAAGAAGAAGATAAAAGAAGAAGAGCTAGCGTAACGTTTGTAGCCCCCGGAGGAAGCCTGCAACACGCCAATACCCCCAGAAAAAACCGCGTGCCTCCAGCCCCAACGGTTACCGAGATACCGAGATCGCGCGCCGGTGGGTTGAGAACCGGGTTGTACTTGGTGAAGTTTTATTTAGCGATATCTCGGCTCCCACTGGTCCCAGAAACTCGGGATTTGCTTTCCCTGAACGGGTTCGGCGCGGCGCGTCTTATGGCACCTCCAGTTACTACAAAAATTTTGAGCGCCCCAATTTGGGTTATAGTGACATTAAGTGGTACCCAGGGCCCAGGAGAGCACCCCACAAGAAATTGCAATGTTCTAGTACAATATTTGCCTGAGTTATGGCCGTTTGAAAATTTTCAAAATGGCGGCCTAACTGTCGGTTAGGTTAGGTTAGGTTAGGTTAGGTTAGGTTAGGTTAGGTTAGGTTAGGTTAGGTTAGGTTAGGTTAGGTTAGGTTAGGTTAGGTTAGGTTAGGTTAGGTTAGGTTAGGTTAGGTTAGGTTAGGTTAGGTTAGGTTAGGTTAGGTTAGGTTAGGTTAGGTTAGGTTAGGTTAGGTTAGGTTAGGTTAGGTTAGGTTAGGTTAGGTTAGGTTAGGTTAGGTTAGGTTAGGTTAGGTTAGGTTAGGTTAGGTTAGGTTAGGTTAGGTTAGGTTAGGTTAGGTTAGGTTAGGTTAGGTTAGGTTAGGTTAGGTTAGGTTAGGTTAGGTTAGGTTAGGTTAGGTTAGGTTAGGTTAGGTTAGGTTAGGTTAGGTTAGGTTAGGTTAGGTTAGGTTAGGTTAGGTTAGGTTAGGTTAGGTTAGGTTAGGTTAGGTTAGGTTAGGTTAGGTTAGGTTAGGTTAGGTTAGGTTAGGTTAGGTTAGGTTAGGTTAGGTTAGGTTAGGTTAGGTTAGGTTAGGTTAGGTTAGGTTAGGTTAGGTTAGGTTAGGTTAGGTTAGGTTAGGTTAGGTTAGGTTAGGTTAGGTTAGGTTAGGTTAGGTTAGGTTAGGTTAGGTTAGGTTAGGTTAGGTTAGGTTAGGTTAGGTTAGGTTAGGTTAGGTTAGGTTAGGTTAGGTTAGGTTAGGTTAGGTTAGGTTAGGTTAGGTTAGGTTAGGTTAGGTTAGGTTAGGTTAGGTTAGGTTAGGTTAGGTTTTTTTTTTTTTTTTTTTTTTTTTTTTTTTTTTTTTTTTTTTTTTTTTTTTTTTTTTTTTTTTTTTTTTTTTTTTTTTTTTCTTCTACCTCCAACGTTATTGGAGCCTGTTCTAGGACTATTCTCTTGTCATTCTAGTTCTCTCTTGTATTCCTCTCGTACTTTTATTCCGCATACTTGATCTTTCTTTCATCCATCACTCATTTACTCCTGTGGGTGGGACTCCCACATTTCTATGTTCTACTGTACTACTACTTTATTCTTATTTTATTTATTTACTATAAAAAAGGGAAAATAAATGTGGACACATCTGGTCTTATTTTACAGCTTAATCTAATACATTTATATAATATCTAAAACTACTTTTATCTATTATATTTAATTACAGGTGTTCTTACATACTGCTTATACTAATACATTTAAAAACTTATCCTCTACGTACACTATGTTTTCATTCTTATATTCTATACAATATAAAATGAAACATACATTTTTATGCTGTTTTGTTACCTTTTATTACACTTTTTGCTACAAATTCACAGTATGTTAGAAATACGTCTCTCTTTTTTCCCATCATAATTTCCCTAATGCTATCTTTTGTTAGTTTGACCTCTAATTCCTGTTCCAGATTGAATCTTAGCGAGGCGTACACAGGACAGTTTAGAAGTATGTGCGGGACTGTTTCGCTAATCGCGGGGTCACAGACGCACGATGGGCTCTCCTTACACTTGAACCGGCTCAAGTATTCGGAGAACCCACCGTGCCCTGTCAAGACTTGTGTAAGCACGCCGGTTGGTCTTACCCTTCGTACGATACGGTAGGCTGCTGTGGCGTCCGGAAGAAACAATTTCGTCACGGAGGCCGTCTCGCTCGACACATATCTCCGATTCCATTCATCGAGCGATCCCGTCCGGATCTGGCGCTTGATGAATGAAATCGGACACAGGTCGTAGTCCGGCTTCCTCCGCGACGTCAGTGCCGCTTCCTTTGCCAGGTCGTCCGCGCGCTCGTTCCCCGGCAGGCCCGCATGGGCTTTAACCCAAAACAAAGACACAGCTTTGCCCTGATGCGAAGCCGCTGCCAAATTGGCACGAGCGCGCACCACCAGGGGGTGGAGCGAGCGCCAGCCTGCAAGTGACTGCAGTGCGGACATCGAATCGCTGTACAGGCCGAAGCTCGACTCTCGGCACTTGAGGATCTCATCCGTCGCCTGGTTAGGTTAGGTTAGGTTAGGTTAGGTTAGGTTAGGTTAGGTTAGGTTAGGTTAGGTTAGGTTAGGTTAGGTTAGGTTAGGTTAGGTTAGGTTAGGTTAGGTTAGGTTAGGTTAGGTTAGGTTAGGTTAGGTTAGGTTAGGTTAGGTTAGGTTAGGTTAGGTTAGGTTAGGTTAGGTTAGGTTAGGTTAGGTTAGGTTAGGTTAGGTTAGGTTAGGTTAGGTTAGGTTAGGTTAGGTTAGGTTAGGTTAGGTTAGGTTAGGTTAGGTTAGGTTAGGTTAGGTTAGGTTAGGTTAGGTTAGGTTAGGTTAGGTTAGGTTAGGTTAGGTTAGGTTAGGTTAGGTTAGGTTAGGTTAGGTTAGGTTAGGTTAGGTTAGGTTAGGTTAGGTTAGGTTAGGTTAGGTTAGGTTAGGTTAGGTTAGGTTAGGTTAGGTTAGGTTAGGTTAGGTTAGGTTAGGTTAGGTTAGGTTAGGTTAGGTTAGGTTAGGTTAGGTTAGGTTAGGTTAGGTTAGGTTAGGTTAGGTTAGGTTAGGTTAGGTTAGGTTAGGTTAGGTTAGGTTAGGTTAGGTTAGGTTAGGTTAGGTTAGGTTAGGTTAGGTTAGGTTAGGTTAGGTTAGGTTAGGTTAGGTTAGGTTAGGTTAGGTTAGGTTAGGTTAGGTTAGGTTAGGTTAGGTTAGGTTAGGTTAGGTTAGGTTAGGTTAGGTTAGGTTAGGTTAGGTTAGGTTAGGTTAGGTTAGGTTAGGTTAGGTTAGGTTAGGTTAGGTTAGGTTAGGTTAGGTTAGGTTAGGTTAGGTTAGGTTAGGTTAGGTTAGGTTAGGTTAGGTTAGGTTAGGTTAGGTTAGGTTAGGTTAGGTTAGGTTAGGTTAGGTTAGGTTAGGTTAGGTTAGGTTAGGTTAGGTTAGGTTAGGTTAGGTTAGGTTAGGTTAGGTTAGGTTAGGTTAGGTTAGGTTAGGTTAGGTTAGGTTAGGTTAGGTTAGGTTAGGTTAGGTTAGGTTAGGTTAGGTTAGGTTAGGTTAGGTTAGGTTAGGTTAGGTTAGGTTAGGTTAGGTTAGGTTAGGTTAGGTTAGGTTAGGTTAGGTTAGGTTAGGTTAGGTTAGGTTAGGTTAGGTTAGGTTAGGTTAGGTTAGGTTAGGTTAGGTTAGGTTAGGTTAGGTTAGGTTAGGTTAGGTTAGGTTAGGTTAGGTTAGGTTAGGTTAGGTTAGGTTAGGTTAGGTTAGGTTAGGTTAGGTTAGGTTAGGTTAGGTTAGGTTAGGTTAGGTTAGGTTAGGTTAGGTTAGGTTAGGTTAGGTTAGGTTAGGTTAGGTTAGGTTAGGTTAGGTTAGGTTAGGTTAGGTTTTTTTTTTTTTTTTTTTTTTTTTTTAAATGACCGCACTTTAAAAGTGCGGCCGGCCAAAGGATCCTCTGACATTATCAGAGACCTGATTTGCCAGTTGAATTCAAATACTCTGTTTATGTTTTATTTAGTTAGAGTTGGGAAGTTTCTTACATTATTTATTTGTTTAATTACTGCAGTTTGCTTTATTTCTAGTTTTAACTTAGTTCTAATTTACAATATTTTTACTTTTTAATTTTTAACTTTAAGTTTACAGAATTTACCTATTTAATTTGCTATATTTTATGGACAAACATACACAACGAAATAACTAAGAAATTACTGCACAAATCATCTCACTATAAGTCTGCACCACAGTGCAGGGCGTGTTTTCAAAGGTACAAGCTTAGTTTGCAAACTTTTAAAATCACCACTGCACTGTAGTGCAGAGCTCAGCCAGTTTTGACATAAAAAATAACTGCCTATGATGGTAAACACATACTTACTCAACACAAGGAAAAGAAAACAACCAACATGAATACGACACAACAAGGAGGGCAACAAACGAAACGAAACAAAAACAACAAGTACCCCTCCACTGTGCACACTGCACAGGCCGACACTAAGAGCCGACCACAGCGCTTTGCCAACTTCTCCCTCAAAACGGAGGGAGACTGCTACCGGTACTCTTCTCTGGCATGCATTTCTTACAATGCTGTCCAAGAGACAGAGCCGTGCAGGTCCTGGACTGCGCTGTGGTGCGGTGCTGGTGGATGTAGAGTGCGGTCTGTACAGTATGCACAAATGGACAACACACGGCTTGCTAGTATTCATGGATTGTGCACCGGCAGCCTCGCTCCAGTGGGGCACCTTAGCAATAGGCCACTGCTGACCTTGCCAAGGTGTCCCACTTTCTCCGGACTGGGCACTGAGTATCAAAGGCGTTGTGTGCTGTGTCAGGACACCCAGCCTTTGCGCAGTTGCAGCAGGAGGGCCGCTCCGCAAGCTTCTCCTTGCATGCATCTTTGCGATGCGGCCCCCCACAATGGCTGCACGCGTCCTCGGCGTCCTGACACAGCCGCCTTGTGTGCCCATAACCCAGGCATCGAGAGCACTGCACCAGGGGGGACTGGTCCTCGACTCTGACCCGTTGGAGGTCGATATGGACGGCCCCGGCCCCCGTCAGGCAGCCCCACAGTCGAGGCGAAACTTTCACCACGACGTGGGCTACCAGCGGGTTCCTCGTCTTTTTGCGATACCGGACCTCCATCCGGTCATCGTCGCCGCTGATGTCCTTGAGGAGGTGCTTGTTCTGCGCCCTAAGCGCCCTCAGCACCTCCTCATCGCTGTTGTAAGACATTACGTCTTTAAGGACAATCAGCGGGTCCCTGCCTGCAATGCTCTCGATGTGTAGGCTGCTGTTTGCCCGGAGCTTGGCCTTCACGCGCTCAAGCTCTTCTGCCGATGCAGGTTAGGTTAGGTTAGGTTAGGTTAGGTTAGGTTAGGTTAGGTTAGGTTAGGTTAGGTTAGGTTAGGTTAGGTTAGGTTAGGTTAGGTTAGGTTAGGTTAGGTTAGGTTAGGTTAGGTTAGGTTAGGTTAGGTTAGGTTAGGTTAGGTTAGGTTAGGTTAGGTTAGGTTAGGTTAGGTTAGGTTAGGTTAGGTTAGGTTAGGTTAGGTTAGGTTAGGTTAGGTTAGGTTAGGTTAGGTTAGGTTAGGTTAGGTTAGGTTAGGTTAGGTTAGGTTAGGTTAGGTTAGGTTAGGTTAGGTTAGGTTAGGTTAGGTTAGGTTAGGTTAGGTTAGGTTAGGTTAGGTTAGGTTAGGTTAGGTTAGGTTAGGTTAGGTTAGGTTAGGTTAGGTTAGGTTAGGTTAGGTTAGGTTAGGTTAGGTTAGGTTAGGTTAGGTTAGGTTAGGTTTTTTTTTTTTTTTTTTTTTTTTTTTTTTTTTTTTTTTTTTTTTTTTTTTTTTTTTTTTTTTTTTTTTCGACTTCTACCTCCAACATTATTGGAGCCTGTTCTAGGACTAATTCTCTTTGTCATACCAGTTCTCGCTTGTGTTCCTCTCGCACTTTCATTCCGCATACTTTTTCTTTCTACATTCGTCATATCTTTCATTCTTTCTAATGGGTGGGACTCCCATTTTCATAATTATCTATCTAATCTATTCTACTTACTATTACTATTTTCTTTATTTAAATAACTTTCTTAATGCTATTAACACGGGGGGCAATGAGGGGGGAAAACAGGGATATCTTTTTATTATTATTATAACAATTTTCCTTACTGTCTAGACTTATTCTACATTTTCTTAAAACTACTATTTACAAGGGGCAGTACAATCTTAGCTTAGGACAGAACTAATTTAATGAACTAAAGTAATATACGACAAATTGTTATATATAAGTACAGTTTTATATATTACAATTAGGATCTTATAACTAACTTACTTCTATGCTCCTTACATCAATTTCTGGGTTATATATGTTAGCCTAAATATACAACTATAGTTATCTAACATAACTTTCTTATTCTTTATTCCTATTATTTACAATTTACAAATTTTTATGCAATATTTAAGGAGCATATCTCTGTCCTTTCTAGCCATTATTTCCGAGATGGAATTTCGATCTAACTTAATATCTAACGTGAACTCCAATCTCTGCCTCTCGCGATCATGGGCCGGGCAGTCCAGAAGAACGTGGAGGACAGACTCCAAACACGCAGGATCGCAGATGCACGATGGACTCTCCTTGCGCTTGAAGCGATGCAAGTACTCGGAGAATCCACCGTGCCCCGTCAAAACCTGGGTGAGGAATCTGTCCACCTTTATTTTACCGATGATCCGGTACGCGGCTATCACGTCGGGGAAAAACACCTTGGTGACTCCAGCCGTTTCGCCGGGTTAGGTTAGGTTAGGTTAGGTTAGGTTAGGTTAGGTTAGGTTAGGTTAGGTTAGGTTAGGTTAGGTTAGGTTAGGTTAGGTTAGGTTAGGTTAGGTTAGGTTAGGTTAGGTTAGGTTAGGTTAGGTTAGGTTAGGTTAGGTTAGGTTAGGTTAGGTTAGGTTAGGTTAGGTTAGGTTAGGTTAGGTTAGGTTAGGTTAGGTTAGGTTAGGTTAGGTTAGGTTAGGTTAGGTTAGGTTAGGTTAGGTTAGGTTAGGTTAGGTTAGGTTAGGTTAGGTTAGGTTAGGTTAGGTTAGGTTAGGTTAGGTTAGGTTAGGTTAGGTTAGGTTAGGTTAGGTTAGGTTAGGTTAGGTTAGGTTAGGTTAGGTTAGGTTAGGTTAGGTTAGGTTAGGTTAGGTTAGGTTAGGTTAGGTTAGGTTAGGTTAGGTTAGGTTAGGTTAGGTTAGGTTAGGTTAGGTTAGGTTAGGTTAGGTTAGGTTAGGTTAGGTTAGGTTAGGTTAGGTTAGGTTAGGTTAGGTTAGGTTAGGTTAGGTTAGGTTAGGTTAGGTTAGGTTAGGTTAGGTTAGGTTAGGTTAGGTTAGGTTAGGTTAGGTTAGGTTAGGTTAGGTTAGGTTAGGTTAGGTTAGGTTAGGTTAGGTTAGGTTAGGTTAGGTTAGGTTAGGTTAGGTTAGGTTAGGTTAGGTTAGGTTAGGTTAGGTTAGGTTAGGTTAGGTTAGGTTAGGTTAGGTTAGGTTAGGTTAGGTTAGGTTAGGTTAGGTTAGGTTAGGTTAGGTTAGGTTAGGTTAGGTTAGGTTAGGTTAGGTTAGGTTAGGTTAGGTTAGGTTAGGTTAGGTTAGGTTAGGTTAGGTTAGGTTAGGTTAGGTTAGGTTAGGTTAGGTTAGGTTAGGTTAGGTTAGGTTAGGTTAGGTTAGGTTAGGTTAGGTTAGGTTAGGTTAGGTTAGGTTAGGTTAGGTTAGGTTAGGTTAGGTTAGGTTAGGTTAGGTTAGGTTAGGTTAGGTTAGGTTAGGTTAGGTTAGGTTAGGTTAGGTTAGGTTAGGTTAGGTTAGGTTAGGTTAGGTTAGGTTAGGTTAGGTTAGGTTAGGTTAGGTTAGGTTAGGTTAGGTTAGGTTAGGTTAGGTTAGGTTAGGTTAGGTTAGGTTAGGTTAGGTTAGGTTAGGTTAGGTTAGGTTAGGTTAGGTTAGGTTAGGTTAGGTTAGGTTAGGTTAGGTTAGGTTAGGTTAGGTTAGGTTAGGTTAGGTTAGGTTAGGTTAGGTTAGGTTAGGTTAGGTTAGGTTAGGTTAGGTTAGGTTAGGTTAGGTTAGGTTAGGTTAGGTTAGGTTAGGTTAGGTTAGGTTAGGTTAGGTTAGGTTAGGTTAGGTTAGGTTAGGTTAGGTTAGGTTAGGTTAGGTTAGGTTAGGTTAGGTTAGGTTAGGTTAGGTTAGGTTAGGTTAGGTTAGGTTAGGTTAGGTTAGGTTAGGTTAGGTTAGGTTAGGTTAGGTTAGGTTAGGTTAGGTTAGGTTAGGTTAGGTTAGGTTAGGTTAGGTTAGGTTAGGTTAGGTTAGGTTAGGTTAGGTTAGGTTAGGTTAGGTTAGGTTAGGTTAGGTTAGGTTAGGTTAGGTTAGGTTAGGTTAGGTTAGGTTAGGTTAGGTTAGGTTAGGTTAGGTTAGGTTAGGTTAGGTTAGGTTAGGTTAGGTTAGGTTAGGTTAGGTTAGGTTAGGTTAGGTTAGGTTAGGTTAGGTTAGGTTAGGTTAGGTTAGGTTAGGTTAGGTTAGGTTAGGTTAGGTTAGGTTAGGTTAGGTTAGGTTAGGTTAGGTTAGGTTAGGTTAGGTTAGGTTAGGTTAGGTTAGGTTAGGTTAGGTTAGGTTAGGTTAGGTTAGGTTAGGTTAGGTTAGGTTAGGTTAGGTTAGGTTAGGTTAGGTTAGGTTAGGTTAGGTTAGGTTAGGTTAGGTTAGGTTAGGTTAGGTTAGGTTAGGTTAGGTTAGGTTAGGTTAGGTTAGGTTAGGTTAGGTTAGGTTAGGTTAGGTTAGGTTAGGTTAGGTTAGGTTAGGTTAGGTTAGGTTAGGTTAGGTTAGGTTAGGTTAGGTTAGGTTAGGTTAGGTTAGGTTAGGTTAGGTTAGGTTAGGTTAGGTTAGGTTAGGTTAGGTTAGGTTAGGTTAGGTTAGGTTAGGTTAGGTTAGGTTAGGTTAGGTTAGGTTAGGTTAGGTTAGGTTAGGTTAGGTTAGGTTAGGTTAGGTTAGGTTAGGTTAGGTTAGGTTAGGTTAGGTTAGGTTAGGTTAGGTTAGGTTAGGTTAGGTTAGGTTAGGTTAGGTTAGGTTAGGTTAGGTTAGGTTAGGTTAGGTTAGGTTAGGTTAGGTTAGGTTAGGTTAGGTTAGGTTAGGTTAGGTTAGGTTAGGTTAGGTTAGGTTAGGTTAGGTTAGGTTAGGTTAGGTTAGGTTAGGTTAGGTTAGGTTAGGTTAGGTTAGGTTAGGTTAGGTTAGGTTAGGTTAGGTTAGGTTAGGTTAGGTTAGGTTAGGTTAGGTTAGGTTAGGTTAGGTTAGGTTAGGTTAGGTTAGGTTAGGTTAGGTTAGGTTAGGTTAGGTTAGGTTAGGTTAGGTTAGGTTAGGTTAGGTTAGGTTAGGTTAGGTTAGGTTAGGTTAGGTTAGGTTAGGTTAGGTTAGGTTAGGTTAGGTTAGGTTAGGTTAGGTTAGGTTAGGTTAGGTTAGGTTAGGTTAGGTTAGGTTAGGTTAGGTTAGGTTAGGTTAGGTTAGGTTAGGTTAGGTTAGGTTAGGTTAGGTTAGGTTAGGTTAGGTTAGGTTAGGTTAGGTTAGGTTAGGTTAGGTTAGGTTAGGTTAGGTTAGGTTAGGTTAGGTTAGGTTAGGTTAGGTTAGGTTAGGTTAGGTTAGGTTAGGTTAGGTTAGGTTAGGTTAGGTTAGGTTAGGTTAGGTTAGGTTAGGTTAGGTTAGGTTAGGTTAGGTTAGGTTAGGTTAGGTTAGGTTAGGTTAGGTTAGGTTAGGTTAGGTTAGGTTAGGTTAGGTTAGGTTAGGTTAGGTTAGGTTAGGTTAGGTTAGGTTAGGTTAGGTTAGGTTAGGTTAGGTTAGGTTAGGTTAGGTTAGGTTAGGTTAGGTTAGGTTAGGTTAGGTTAGGTTAGGTTAGGTTAGGTTAGGTTAGGTTAGGTTAGGTTAGGTTAGGTTAGGTTAGGTTAGGTTAGGTTAGGTTAGGTTAGGTTAGGTTAGGTTAGGTTAGGTTAGGTTAGGTTAGGTTAGGTTAGGTTAGGTTAGGTTAGGTTAGGTTAGGTTAGGTTAGGTTAGGTTAGGTTAGGTTAGGTTAGGTTAGGTTAGGTTAGGTTAGGTTAGGTTAGGTTAGGTTAGGTTAGGTTAGGTTAGGTTAGGTTAGGTTAGGTTAGGTTAGGTTAGGTTAGGTTAGGTTAGGTTAGGTTAGGTTAGGTTAGGTTAGGTTAGGTTAGGTTAGGTTAGGTTAGGTTAGGTTAGGTTAGGTTAGGTTAGGTTAGGTTAGGTTAGGTTAGGTTAGGTTAGGTTAGGTTAGGTTAGGTTAGGTTAGGTTAGGTTAGGTTAGGTTAGGTTAGGTTAGGTTAGGTTAGGTTAGGTTAGGTTAGGTTAGGTTAGGTTAGGTTAGGTTAGGTTAGGTTAGGTTAGGTTAGGTTAGGTTAGGTTAGGTTAGGTTAGGTTAGGTTAGGTTAGGTTAGGTTAGGTTAGGTTAGGTTAGGTTAGGTTAGGTTAGGTTAGGTTAGGTTAGGTTAGGTTAGGTTAGGTTAGGTTAGGTTAGGTTAGGTTAGGTTAGGTTAGGTTAGGTTAGGTTAGGTTAGGTTAGGTTAGGTTAGGTTAGGTTAGGTTAGGTTAGGTTAGGTTAGGTTAGGTTAGGTTAGGTTAGGTTAGGTTAGGTTAGGTTAGGTTAGGTTAGGTTAGGTTAGGTTAGGTTAGGTTAGGTTAGGTTAGGTTAGGTTAGGTTAGGTTAGGTTAGGTTAGGTTAGGTTAGGTTAGGTTAGGTTAGGTTAGGTTAGGTTAGGTTAGGTTAGGTTAGGTTAGGTTAGGTTAGGTTAGGTTAGGTTAGGTTAGGTTAGGTTAGGTTAGGTTAGGTT